>JAAAKM020073195.1:63590450-63709403 GCA_010016025.2 Alatinidae sp. Z8VKAUB7J3
GCTAACGTTAGCTTGTGACATACAACATAACCGAGGAATCTGATTATGGAATGGATCATTATTCTGGTCGTACTGGCCGGCTTAGCCTTCTGGGTGGTCTCCATCTACAACAAGCTGGTGGCCTACAAGAACCGCTACGAAAACGGTTTTGCCCAGATCGAGGTCCAGCTGAAGAGACGCTACGATCTGATCCCTAATCTGGTAGAAACAGCCAAAGGTTACTTAAGCCACGAACGCGAAACGCTGGAAGCGGTGATCAATGCACGTAACCAGGCCATGGCCGGTCTGCAGGCCGCAGCAGCCGATCCCGGTAATGCCGCCGCCATTCAGGAACTGGGTAGCGCAGAAGGTATTCTGGGCGGCGCCTTGGGCCGCTTGAATGTTGTCATGGAGGCCTATCCTGATCTCAAGGCCAACGAGAATATGATGCAATTGTCAGAGGAATTAACGTCAACGGAAAACAAAGTGGCATTTGCGCGGCAGGGCTACAACGATCAGGTTACAAACGCTATATGATAAAAAAAAAAAAAAACAAAAAAAACTGTATGATCTGGAAGTTAGCAAATTGTTTTTTTTTTTGTTTCTGCGCTGTTTGCCCCTTTTTTCTAGCCTATTTTCAAGTAAAACTCTCCTATCGATTATGCATAATTTCTGGATCAATGGAGTGAAGTAATCAGTCTTTAAATAAAGCGCTTATCACTTTTGAAAGGCAACATAATCCAGATGCCAAAATTTGAAAGTGGAATACATTTTGTTTCTTTCGAGGTGGCACCTACTTTCACAAATCGTTTACACCAGATGGTACGTGGCGAATGCGTCCCAAGCGTGGTAGAACTGTGCCAGACACTATGGGGACTATGTAGCATATGTGGCACGTAGAACAACAGTCCATTAAGTTTATAATTTAAACAACTACGTAGCCACAAGAACAGTTTCAGTCCCACCTTGAAAAGGGCTCCGGACCTGGCTCGTAAAAATTTTTTCTATCCTAGGTTTGAAAATTTGCTATGTTATCTAATTTTTTTATATGTTATTCTCATCTTGGTTTTAACAATAGCTACGATGTAGTAAAGAGTGATCCGCAGCCCATAGTAACCGAATACTAAAAATGCATTCTAAGTTAAGTAAATTCCCAGATGCAAAATGTTTGCCATTTGTCACTGATTTTTGTCACTGAACAGTAACTATTATCCATCTTTAACTTGAGATTAAAAACTAATGATGAAATACTACTACTACTATAGTAGTATTACTACTACTATACTACAACTCATAGCAGCAACAAGCCGCCTGAGGCCATCACAGTTGTCTATGCTCCTCCTCCAAACCAGTCTATCAAAACCTCACTGCTTTATCCCCCTCCCAAGAAGTCCCAATTTCCTTTAAATTCTTCCTTACGACATTTTCCCATCCCATTTGGGTACGACAACTCTATTTTTCCTTCAGTTGTACAGGGATGGCCGAAAAGAAGGATGACGAAATAGATTCTTGTGAATTTCAAGAAAGAGCTCAAAGCCTTCAAAAACGTTGGCGGATTGCCAACGTTTTTGCAATTGCAATTGAAATTGCAATTATACTGTTGAAAGTCCTATGTCTGAAGACCCTTAATCGGAGGTTTTTAGCCTCCCTCCTTTTGCAAATCTGAGAAAATCATATTTTAGCCCGAGTATCACTGGCGTGTCTCTTTTTTTTCTTTTTTGGTCCCAATGGGGCATTGAAATGGCATAATGGACAGGTTTGAACGTTACTCGAATAAACTTCTTTCGAATTGACATTGTTATGTCAGCAGGAAAGTCGAAGAAATTAATAGTTTGTATTTAAGATTTATGTTAGAAAAAATCACTGCCTCTGCTTTATCATTGCTTGTACATTTGTGTTTTTTCTCATGTAGAGATTTTTTCAACTAGGCGAAGTTCAAATTTATATTCAACCAGAGAAACAGAGAAAAAAAAACTGCGACTAAAAATCTTTTCTGGATGTATTGTGGGAAAAAACAATGTCTGGAGGGGAGGTAGCTGCCCTCTGATCACTTTGACTCTTAAAAAGGGTGCTAAAAATTCTGATTATCACCTCCCCTTCCGAAGTATATTACCCTCCGAAGTATATACGACCAGAATCTATACAAGAACCTTATATGCCCCCGGGCATAACTTACAATCCTTGCTCTGACAGCTGTGGGGGCGGGTTTGTCTTCCTCAAAGAAATAATTTTTGGACCTTCAACTACAATAAATAAAATTCCTATCTCCAAATTTTGATTGGATATTTTTGAGGAAATGATGAGCGTGAGGAGGCTGGTTGCTCTCAAATCAGTTTTGACTCTTAAAAAGGGCACTATAACGTCCAATTTCAAATCAAATGAGACCCATCTAAAGTACATACAACCACCCATTCCATAAAAATATTACATGTCCCCAAGGCATGACTTAAAACCCAATCTCCAGGCCAGTGGGAGATTGTGTCAATCCTTAAGTCATTGTTATATCTTCTTTGGACTATTTTGAGCAAAATCACTATCTCACAATTTTAGTCAGATTCGTTTGTTGAATTATGGTAGTCAAGGGGGGGGGGGTAGTTGCCAACCATCACTATTAAAACTTAACATGGAACTATCACTTCCAATTTCCAACCAAATAAACCTCCTCTAAAGTTTATTCAACCATCTCTTCCATAAAAACCTTAAATATGCCCGAGCATATAGTAAAACCCTTTACCCCAGGCTCTGGGGGTTTGTTCCCCCCCAAAAACCTTTGTATGTGATATTTGCACTATTTTGGATAAAAAGGCTATCTCAAAATCTGGGACGATACTCTGTGCACGTGTGTGTGATGGGGGGGGGAGGATGTAGCTGCCTTCCCATCACTTTGGCTCTTAAAAAGGGCGATAGAACTTCTGATTATCAATCCAATGAGCCCCCTCCGAAGTCTATGGCATATAACTTACAACCCTTGTTCTGAGAGCTGGGGGTGACGTCATCCGCAAAGACATAATTTCTGGACCCTTCATCTACGTTGAGCAAATTGGCAGTCTCAAAATTTTGATTAGAAGTGTCCGTCAAATGGTTGGCGTGAGGGGGATGGCATTTGCCCGCCGATCACTTTCCACTAATAAAAAGGGCACTAGTCCTCTCAATTTTCAATCGAATGAACACCTTTTGATGTCTCTACGACAACGCTTTCTGTAATAACCTTAAATGCTCCAAGGGTATAACTTACACCCCTTACCTTGAGGGCTCTGTGGGGGGAGGGGTATTTTCATCCTTAAAGACATAATTGCTGGACCTTTTAACTACGTTCATTAAAATGGCTCTAACAAAATTTCAATCGGAAGTGTTCGGGGAAACGATGGGCGTGGGGGGTATTCTCCCTCCGATCAATTTCGACTATTAAAAAGGGCACTAACTCTCTCAATTTCAAATCATAGGAGCCCTTTTGAAGTTTCTACTATCAATGAGGTAGGTAAAGGCAGGGAGCTCCAGCCGATAGGTTGTGGGCTCACCAGTACCCACGGTGGCGGCCATACATTGATTTGCTGTCAGAAGGCCTGCATTTCCTAGTTCAACCGCCTCGCGCAGGGAACAACCACCACTCGCCTCGCTTTCCTGGATGGGATCCACCATCACGGTTCTAAGGGTTTGCGAGTGAACCGTACAGGCCATGCAAAGCCCCAGGCTTGCCGCAACAAGCAGCGGTAATGTAGACCGGACGAATCGAACCATAGGGCAATTTTGCCTGCAAGCCGATAGAGGGGCCAGCGCCGAGAACGTTGGCGCTTGGCCGACAAAAAAAGGGGGCGTCAAAAAAAGGGGTCGGATCCAATTTTCCCAAAATTGGATCCGACCCCTTTTTTTCCTTCGGTACTTGACTCTGAACTCGTGTCTCGTTACCTTCCCCCGCCCATCTGCGGGCGATTAGCTCAGTTGGTTAGAGCGCCGTCTTGACATGGCGGAGGTCACTGGTTCGAGTCCAGTATCGCCCACCACTTTACCCCGCGACACGACAGCCGATACAATGGCTGTATGACAAAGACGACCACCACTACCGTTTTGTAGCAGCGGCCGCCCGGATTCGAGGAATCAGAGGGCGCGGGTCGCCCTTTTTTTGTGCCCGAACGTCATAGGACAGAAAACCCGGGGTCAGGAAAACCCGGGGTCAGAGTTAAGTGCCAGAGTGCGCCACTCTGGCACTTAACTCTGACCCCTTTGGGCCCTTGACCCCTTGGGCCCCAATGAACTGATACGTAGCTCGCGGAAAACGACATGATCACAATTACGTTGCCTGACGGCAGCCAGCGACAATTCGAAGAGCCAGTCAGCGTCGCTGACGTGGCAGCCGATATCGGCCCTGGCCTAGCCAAAGCAGCCCTTGCCGGGCGTGTCGACGGTCGTATGGTTGATACTTCGCACCAGATTGATGCTGACGCCGAACTGGCGATCATCACCGATCGCGACGAAGACGGCCTCGAAGTGATTCGCCATTCCACGGCGCACTTGCTCGCGCAGGCGGTAAAGCGCCTGTTTCCCGAAGCTCAGGTCACCATCGGGCCGGTAATCGATGACGGCTTTTATTACGATTTTTCCTATCCGAATGGCTTCACGCCGGAGGATCTGGAAGCCATCGAAAAAGAAATGGAGCGCATCGTCGCCGATGGTGACGAGGTCGAGCGCGTGGAGATGGGGCGCGACGAAGCCGTGCAGTTTTTTGCCGATATGGGCGAAAAATACAAAGCGGAGATCATCGCCAGTATTCCCAGTGATGAGGCGTTGTCGCTATACCGTCAAGGCGACTTTATCGACCTGTGCCGCGGGCCGCACGTACCGCATACGAGCCGGCTCAAGGTTTTCAAACTGATGAAGCTGGCGGGTGCCTATTGGCGTGGCAACTCTGATAACGAGATGCTGCAGCGTATCTACGGGATTTTACGGCGCCGGAAAAAAACCGCTATGCCATTTTTCTCGATGGCGCGGATCGCAATTGGCATTTGGTCGGGAACCGTCGTTTTGCCACTTATTCGAACTTGGGACCGGGCACCTATCAATTCCGCGTCAAGGCGAGTAACAATGATGGCGTGTGGAATGAGCAGGGGACAGGGCTTTCGTTTAAAGTTTTGCCACCCTTCCATCGGACCAAAGTTGCTTATGTGATCTACTTTTGTTTTGCCATTGTGTCGATGTACCTGATGTTTGTGATTTTCCGGAAAAGTGAACGAGAAAAAGCCCGTGTCCACCTTTTGGAAGTCTCGGAAAAGTATGCCGTTGAGGCCAATGAAGCGAAAAGCCACTTTCTGGCGAGTATGAGTCATGAATTGCGAACGCCGTTGAACGCCATCATCGGTTACAGCGAAATGCTCAAGGAGGAATTGGATCAAGATCCCGAGGATCAAAGCAAATCCTGGGGTGAGGATTTGGAGAAAATTCGCGGATCCGCTCTTTATCAGCTTTCACTGGTGAACAATATTCTCGACTTGTCCAAAATTGAAGCGGGCAGTCTTTCCGTCTATTTCGAACGGTTCAATATCGAGCAATTGGCCTTGGAAGTGATTCAGTTTGTGAATCCCATGATTGTCAAAAACGGCAATACACTCTCCATCAAAAAATTTCCCGGCCTCGGCGAGATGAACGCGGATCGGGTAAAAGTCCAACAGATATTGATGAACTTGCTGTCCAATGCCGCCAAATTCACGGAAAAAGGCATGATCACTCTATCGATGAAGCGCGAATTGAAGAATGAGGTAGATTGGATTCGCTTTAAGGTTGCCGATACGGGCGTAGGCATGAGCGACCATCAAATTGAGCAGCTTTTCGAAGCCTTTACGCAATTCTCCACGCAAAACAAATACCCCGGCACGGGATTGGGGCTGACCATTGCCAAGCATTTCTGCACCCACATGGGCGGTGAAATCGACGTCAAGAGTTCACCGGGACTGGGCAGCACTTTCACAGTATGGCTGCCATCCGAACCACTGACCATATCCCAAGAAATGGAATAATTTGTTCTACTGCCGATCTTCCCATGCATCCTCTTCGTTGGGATGGGTCAGCGCTTGTTTCAAGCTTCGTGGCCAGGCCGATGGTAGTGCGCGAGTGCGAAATCTAAAGAACAATCCGTAGGTCAGCGTGTTCCAATGTCGGACAAGGTATTGAGCGATAGTTTTCTTGCGAAGCAGCAACGCCGGTAGCCATAAAACCAAGTCAACGACGAGGAACACAAGACCACTGCCAACCAATAAACCATGGTGGCCCACGAGGTGGAGCCTGCTGCGGTGTTTGATAAAAAAGACATCCATGGCCACTGAGGAGATGAGGGAACTCATACTTGGGTTGGGCAGGGCGCTGACCGAGGCGCCGCCATGATGAACAATACTCGCGCTAGCCTGGTAATAAACAATGAATCTAGACAGAATAGATTTGGTTGACATTTTTCAGGCTGTGATTTCTTTCAGTCCAGCTATTATTCACCCAGGGTTCGGCGTATTTCCCCTTGGTTTAAAATCAAGCAGTTCGTTTTAACAAACTAAGGAGCGACTCGGACGAATAAGTAACCACTCTAAAAAAGGAATTTTGATAACAATTAATGCAAAAGAAGAAATAACTTTTTATGCTGTTTCCAAATATGTAAAGTTCATTGAGATTAACGTTACATATCAGAAGCTACATGTCTGAAAAAACTTACTTGATTTTCAAAAAAGGCGGGAAACACCTTATAAAAGCCACACGATCAAAATGAATCATACCATGGATTCACCAAATCAAAGAAACCTACTGAGGTACCTAGCCCCCATGTACAAAAATGTAGAATTTTGCATTTTCTTCAAAGAATGAAGATCACGGATCCGTCTTTATTTGTTTGTTGTTTGTTTTTTTTGTTTTTTTACGGCGAGCCAATGGTCCAAAAAGATCAGGAGAAGGATCATCCGAATAGAAACTAAAAGTTCTCGAGTCCTTTTAAAGTGACCAAAAAGATTGTTCCACGTGAAAGTGGCGTTTTCTGCCATTTTTAGGCACCAAGCTACGTATGGAGCATAGAAAAGAAATTCTGGAAGCTCCATTCAATTACACCAACAACAACAAGCAAATTTTCTTTTTAATTTTGAATCAAAAATCAACGCTCTAAGTATAGCCTATTCAGAGATACAAAGGTTAAATTTTTTAACTTGTTTTCTTGGGTTTTTGAAAAAAAAAAACAGATCGGCACAACGAGTTTCTGGTGACAAAACATCTAATACTAGTTTTCGTGTTTTCATGGCTCCAACGAACTGTTCATATGTGCACTTTTTTTTAATTTCTCTGCATCTGTAGGCCAGTTTGTGCTTTAAAAATCACATCAGTGTGGAATAAGGACTACGTTTTTATGTTTCTCTTATCAGGGAGAAGTGAATTTAAACCTTTACAGCACCAGTTAATACAATTTTTCTACAGGTACAGCAATTGAACCCCATTTATGACTGTATTGCTACTAGAGATGATAAGATCAAACCACTTCTCTCTGAAAATTCTACTCCTCTTTATTCGGTTTTGTAACCATAGAGTTTAAAGATCCATAAGAAAATATAAAACGAGAAAAAGTAACTTGACACAATAATTCTAACTTATACGAGCATAAACCTTTATCAATATTGTTATTAAGAATCCACAGCAGCACCAAGCCGCATAGCACCAGGGCAGCTGGGCAAGTTTTTTCTCCATCCCAATCTATTTAAAGCTTTACTTTTCGCCCCATCGAAAGAAACATCATTTTACTTTAATCCTTCCTTTTGACCTCTTTTCACCCCATTCGGGAACGAACTGCTCATTTTGTCCCAGGTGGAGGGCCAAAATAATATTCGGTAATCTGTTAACTATATTTCAAAAAATGTGAAGAAACAAAAGAAATATCAGCGTCAGACAGGGAAACATTAATATTATCACTACTGGATAGTTGAGAGACAAAATGTGGTGGTTCAAGTCCATAATGATTTAAACAATTTACTCGGGTAGAAGGAGGCATAAACATCAGCAGCACATTGGAGCAGTCAGGAGAATCGCCCCAACCGGCAAGTTGTTTTGAGTGATGGCACCCTTACAAATTATTAAATTCTCCTCTCTATTTGCTTTTCTAAGTTTCAACTCCTCAACTATAGCTCTGTGCTTTCTATGATCTTCCTTTGGAATATTACCATTGAAACCGATTGATGATTTTATTTCAAAGGATTTTTGTATTATTTGTCTTCTAAATTCAGTTGATGAAACAGAGAAAGGGAGAGGAGGGGGCGGCTACCAGAGAGTTGATGGCTATTAAAGAGTCTTTTTACTTTGACTGGGGGGATGCCAATGTCAACACTACAGTGTGTATCTGATAATTATACAAAACACCGCATCATCAGTCATGGTGAGGATGACGCTCTGAATGTGCTGATGACGCTCTGGTGAGGATGACGCTCTGAATGTGCTATCTGACAAAGATTAGTTGCAGTTAATTGGGCTGCAGAAAATTGAAACAATTGAGAGGACACTGTAGAAGCCACCAGGTCCTGAATTTTTTATTTTATATAGAATTTTATATAGGTCCTGAATTGTAGTGAATTTTGAATGTGTCATACCATATTGGCAATGTCACCAACCTGAGTAGAAATGTCATTTTAAATATCAGTTATCAGTTGGGAAAGTGTTTGGGTCAACTGACTAGTGGTGGGAAACTCAATTTTGAGATCTTCCCTGAATTTCAAGGGATTATCCATAACAGAAGCTAGCTTTGCTATCATAGCCTGCTCACTAAAGGAGGAGGGTTGATTTTGCTGGCTGGACATGACCATGATGAAGTAAGTGATTGCATCATCTTGCTTTATAATTAATATTTGCCAGAGGACAGGCCCAGACAATCATCACAAATCCACTTATGACAAATGTCATACTGTATGACTACTACTATTGCTTTTGGGATGCTATGTTAGGGGATGGTTCATTGACCAAAAAGACAATATTTGCATGTTACTACTACCATTGCCACTATTGCTATAACTGATACTATTACTACTATTATAGCTAATACCACTGCAACTACTGCTTCCAAAGCAAGCACTACCAAGGTTGAGAGAATGGAAATGGAAATGTAAGGAAGTGTTGGGGGAAAAGTTGAACAAATTAAAAGATACTATGTGTATACAGATTGTTAAAAGAGAGCATTAGCAACATCTTTACAACAGGCTACCACTTCAACCTGAGACTTCCATGACATTCTGGGGGGATGTTCAACTGGCCAGAAGCCAACATACGTATACTACTACCACTTCAACTACTGCTTCTGAAATTAGTAATACCAAGGTTGAAAGTATTGAAGAGAAAATTTGACTCCGGCCCGTTTCGCGGCTTCGCCACCACAACACAAATGCACCAAACTGAACCGCTGACAGCGCCACATCTGACTCCGCGGTAACCACCTTCGCCAGAACGTTCGGACTGAACAGAAAGCACAAGGCCGCAAACAGCACGGCCGCACGGGATACATAGGGGCGAAGCACGAGGACGATCAGTGCGGCGCCACCGAACAGACTGAGGGCCACCGGGATCCGCGCCACGATCTGGGGTACGTCTCCGATGGGCAGGCTGATCAGCGCAATGATCCAGGACAGCAATACCGGCCGTTCCATGAACCGAAATCCGAACAGCTCAGGGACATACCAGGCACCGCCGCTCATCGCGTCGCGCGCCAGGGCGACCGTCAGACCTTCCTCGAAGTGAAATCCGCGCAAATGGATGAGCGGTACAATCATCAAAGCCACGGCCGCGATCAGAATCACGGCCACGGGCAAACCGGTCTCCGCAATCCGGTAAACGACTTTCTCGACGGGAAACGGAAACATGCGATCCAGGAAATCCCGGCGGTCGACCCGGCCCGCGCTCCCCTGGCCCGCATCTGAATTCATGAACTTTTCCGATCTCTGAATCTTGCGAGACTGGATAGCTGAATACCGTCGTTTGTAAAGCTCCCGGCGCGCGCCTGGGTGCCATCACCGCCGGTTGGCCGCAGGGATCAGGAATCGTCGTCCAGAATGCGTTCCGCAGCGCCTTCGAGATCGTCGTACTGTCCGGCGTTCAAGCACCAGACGAAGGCGGCCAGGCCGAGGAGGCCAAGAAACAGGGCAACGGGGATGAGGACCAGGAGATTGCTCACGCTGCTGCCTCAATGGCCGCCCGCTGCCGGTTCCGGCGGCCTTTTGACCGAGGCCCGTCGGTGCCGGGTCCCTCGGCTTTTCTGACCTTGCGCGACGGGCGCAGGCGCATGCTGTTGGCCACGACCGCGATCGACGACGTCGACATCGCCAGCGCCGCGAAAAGCGGAGTCACGAAACCCATTACCGCCAGCGGAACGGCGATGCAGTTGTAAACCAGTGCGATCGCGAAATTCTGCCGAACCAAGCGTCCGGTGGCCAATGCAACCGACCGGGCGAGCACCACCGCCGCCAGCCTGTCGCCGGTAAACACGAAGTCGGCGGCCATGCGTCCGACATCGGAACCGGATGACGGCGCCATCGAAACATGGCCCGCCGTCAGCGCCGGCGCGTCGTTCAGCCCGTCTCCGACCACCAGCGTGTGGTGTCCGGCGGCCTGCAGTTCGGTACTGCGGTCAACCTTGGCGGCCGGCGTCATGGCAAAGCGGAAATCGTCGACCCCGAGTTGCGCCGCGACAGCCCGCACCGGACCCTGCAGGTCTCCCGACAGGATTTCGATCCGCAAACCGGCGTCGTGAAGGGCGCGAACGGTGTCTGCTGCATCGCTGCGCAATGCGCCGCGGAGCGAAAAGGCGACGGCTGCCTTTCCTTGAAAAGAAAGGAGAGATAAAGTCAGATATCAAGTAAATTTGTACACAGTCCGGAATTGGGGGGATGACAGATCGTATAAAAAGAACCATACCTAGGATGTAGGACTTATTGTAAACCGATTGTTTAGAATACATTATTTTAGTCTTTGAAGGAGGCAATGAATACTTCCAAAAAAAATAGTTGTTTTAAATAGACACCAAAAAAAGCAAGTGTTTCGTCCCACATATAGATTGTTACGTGCAATTCGTAACAATTTCCTACGAGAAATTACCCGCACTGCGTTGCATGCAGTGTTAGTAATAGTAATAGTGGTAGTAATAACAGGTGTTTATCCCTGTTATTACTACCAGCCAAAAATTCCGTACTTGGAATCAGATTTTTCTGACTTTTCACAAAGAAAATGGCGAAAAAATGAATAGTTTAGTCTTAATGCCTTTTCAACACGAATATCTGATACCTAAGACTCAACCAATTTACCCCATATTTTGCAGCAATGACCTTTATCCTCAGTTTTATCCAGAGACTAAAGAAGCAATCTGTTTCGCATAGGAACATATAATATAATACCCAAATTTTGCAAGCAAATCTATCACTTTCCGTTAATCATTTTCCGTAAATGCTAAGAAATAATACTTTCTTGAATGCATAAAATGCAGCTTGACTTTTTATGCAACAGTTTTCTGCTGTTTTCCACGTATAAGCCAATCCCATTATTTTTTTTACAAGTTTGTGTTAAATGACAATTTATATTTTTTATGTTTTGAAATTTAAGTTCTATCTTTTTTCCGACGCTTCTATCATTACATAGAGATTTCTGGAATTCAAGTCACGTCTGACATAAAAAGATTCAACATTAGAAGTTTCAGCATAAGAATTCAAGCTATTCACACAATAATTTTTACGACCTTCTTGTCAGAAACTTGGCTTGAATTGTCGAATCGACAGTCAGATTGTTTTGACCTGACAATCCGATTGTAAAGTTTGGTGTCGCTAGATAGTACAGTAATCATATCCTCGTTTTGATTGTGGAATTCACAATCTTCCATGTTAGCAATATTGTCAATTTCGTATTTTTAGATCGTAAAAAATTAAAAATCAAATATAAAAATGACGGACAAATATAATTGTGTTTCTCTGGGGTATTGTAGGAGATGGCCAAAGGTCGCCGCGTTGGGACCAGACTGCGTGGTACCGCGTAAGTTGTTAGTAGCAATAGTAGTATAGCCTGATGCCTTTTTTTTCATTATGTTGTTTTCAAATTCATTGTTTTGTGCGATTATAAACAACTATGAAGATTACATAATATTACGTGATCATTATTCAATTTTCTCGATAATAGATTTTAAGTTTTACAACTCGATTGTTATGTAATGTAAACCAACACTATAGACTATGAAATATTTCTTTCCTTAGCGATTCAATATTAATGAGAATTCAGAGTACCAAAGACTAAAGGTGTACAAAATACGCAGCCGTAACCGACATACCGGTGAGCGCAGATTTCGAGGACGGTTACGCGAGCAAACCGGAAGACGTGGCGAAAAACGTGGCCGCCATGGTTGAAACCGGAGTTGCCGGTTGCTCTATTGAAGACTTCGACCGTGCGACAAAACAAATGTATGACCCGGGCCTGGCTGTGGAGCGTGTGGCTGCGGCGGTAGAAGTGGTCAAAGCGTTGGACTTTCCCTTCGTGCTGACGGCCCGCGCGGAGCATCTGCTGCGCGTAGACCAGAACCTGGATGCGGCGATTACACAGGTTCAGGCTTCCGAGGAGGCCGGTGCCGATGTGCTGTTCGCGCCGGGAGTGCGCTCGCTGGAGGATCTGAAAACTGTCACTGCTGCGATAAACAAGCCATTCAACGTGCTGGGTGTGATGGTAGCAGGTGCGACCCTTGCTGACCTGCAGGCCGCCGGCGGGCTCGACGAGAGCTACTTCATGTACTGGGAAGAAGTCGACCTCGGCTTCAAGCTGCGTCGCGCGCGGCGCAAGATCCTCTGGCTGCCTTGGGTGCGCGTCACGCACGTCGGCGGTGGATCTTCGGGCGGCGGCCGATCCGCGATGCGGAAGTACATGACCGCGCTGAACTCGGTGCGCTACCTCAAAGCGCACGGCACGCCGCGGCAGTGGTGCGCGTTCGTGGTGTTCGACTGCCTGATGTGGCCGTTCACCTGGATTGGCGGCACCGGTCCCCGCGCCATGTGGGCCAAGGCGCGGGGAATCGCGGCCGGGTTGGCGGGCCGCCGCGTGACGGTCGCCGACGTCGATCAGTAGTTTCGACCGGGCCCTCGACTGCGGTGCGTTCTACGGCGCGGCCAACTACTGCACCATGAACGGCACCGACGGCGAGATCGTCGCGGCGGTGCCGACGGTGTAGGGCGGGTCGAAGGTCATCAGACCGCCGAACAGCTGCAGGCCGGAGAACGCCGGCAGGGGCGGGACGAAGAAGCTGACCGTGGCGCGGCCGTCATTGGCGACGAAGCCGACGGTGTTGAGGAACACCGGGTTCGGAGTCACCGAGAAGCGGAAGAACGGATCGGCGGCGAGCGGGACGGTGCGGTTGTGCGGCAGCGGGATGCCCGGCGACTGCGCCGTGGAGAAGCCGAAGATGTAGAGCTTGCCCGGATCGGCGGGGCTGAGCACGTCGATGGGGACCAGGGCGCCCAGGGTGAACGCGCTCCGCGGCGTGATGTCGACGAAGTTGTAGACCAGCAGGTGCAGGTTGTAGCCGTACAGGAACAGCTTGCCGTGTGAGGCACGGATGGCGCGGAGCGGCGTCTCGGTCAGCAGGACCGGCGACAGTTGACCGTCTCCGGAGACCGCGCGGAGCTCGCCGTTGTCGAGCTGGAGCAGGCACTGATCGCCATCGAGGATGCAGTAGAGCGCGCGCTGCGGCGCGGCGGGCAACGCGCCGGCACCGACGCTCAGTTCCCAAGCCACTGGACTCCTGAATTCATAAGACATCCCAAATGATTGCAGTCAGTCTTCCTTCAAAAACTTCGATTTTCCCCTAAAAGACTACATTAAAACCGTTATAAGATTTAGATTAAGGTGAATTCAGGAAAGTATAGTTGCTCAACTGTCATTAAAAATAATTATTAAAAATAAGTGAATGTGGGGTTAGCTCTACCTCTTAGTAAACCCCCAGTCACACTGCTCTGTCTCTAATATATCATTATTAGTTTAGCAGCATAATGTTTCTCTTTTTTTTTGCAGAGGATAGAGAGCCAACTGTAGATGAGGTTAAAGCAGCCATGCGCAGAGCAGTGATTAAGCGTTTATTTACCCCAGTGTTTGTTGGTACAGCTTTAAAGAACAAAGGAGTGCAACCGTTGTTAGATAGTGTTCTTGACTTCCTTCCTAACCCATCTGAAGTCAATAATTACGCATTCCATGAAAGCGGAGATAGGTATCTTTTTTACTTTTTTTCATATTTAGGGTAATGTTTGAAACTATTTTCAGCAAGTTAGAAATCTTACTTCTTGTTATGCCTCTATTATTTCTACTTCTGGAAGTTTTTTGATTTTTGTTCATGTTTATTATTTAGAAGCAGCCTATATGTGCTGCCTCTATTTGCAGCAAGGGAATTATTATTGACTTGCGACTTAGTGTTTATCCCAAGGAAAAGGGGACAAATCCTATGCCAGCTGTGCCACTCCGCTCAGACTATTGTCTTGGCTTTTTTCCAATTGGCCATGAATTGATGCAAACACCTTGATTTTAATTCAAAAATCAACGGAACCGGTTAATTTCGAACCATTGGTTTTGATTGTGCTCATCCTACGTTTTCATTTCGATTCTAAAAAATTTGGCTAACTAAAGCTTCAATATGTCAAACTTATTCATTTAAGTGACTTTTCGTGTAATTTTCCAATAATGGTACGACACAACTGCTTTGTAGCGAGAATTATCTAACTAAAGATTAAATTTGTCGAATTTTAAATATGTAATTATGCGTATAAATAACTTTACTAACACAGTACTTTAAATCCTGTCGCTTAGATAATTATGTTGTTAATATCAAACAAATCTTGGTAACGAATTGCAAGTAAGGAGCGACACGGCTCAATAGTTGGCGAAACTCTAAAAGACGGAATTTTGATATTAACAGAAATGCCAAGGTCTTAATGTAAATCACGCCCATCAAATTCAACGCATCCGAGAACCCTTTTGTAGAAGTTTCAAGCTCCCATCCGCAAAAATGTGGAATTTTGTATTTTTTTTTGCCAGAAGAAAGATCACGGATATGTGTTTTTTTTTCAAGAGTGATCGCATCGAACTAATAGTCCTAAAATATCGGGAAGGACTCATTCTAATGGGCACTAAAAGTTCTAGTACCCTTTTTAGGTGACCAAAAAGATTAGAGGGTAACTAGCCCCATCGCATCCCCCTTTCTTCCTCAAAGCCGAGTATAAGGTGCGCTCTAAAAATACCAATTTTTTAATCTCAGGGAATACAGAAATCAGTAAAATTATGATTCCTTACTTAGAAGCACTAATTTTCATTTCTATGTTGATAATACTATAGGCTATGTACGTACATATTTTACACAATATCCAGTGTATATTCTATGTCTAGTAGTTCGTTGTTTGCAGCACTATTTTGAAACTTGGAGACTTGAAAAGAAAGGTAACGTATATGTTACCAGCGTGCAATCTTTTTGCCAACCTTCCCTCTACTAGCCATCACCAGAAATTTCTTTTTTTTTTAGTTTATAAAATAAATACTAAGTATTCAGCAGTATACGTGGGTGTTGGTAAGTAGTTCACTAGTGACATCTAGTTTAGATACAACAAAATTAGATGGCAGTATTGTTTGTGCAGAACAAGTCAGCTTTCCAAATTTTCAGTGTGAGAATTTTACAGTGGAAAAAGTTAATAAATTTTAGTGGACTGTAATTCAAAATGATAAGTATGCCTTTAGACGTGGATAACTGATGCATCACCTTAGAAAATTTTCTCAGAAATTCTGCAGCTATCCATTAAAGTTGATATTTTCCCCTTTTAAGTTCTTTCTTTGATATAGTATTTATTGACAAATATACTAACAAATTAGTAAAAGTTTCAGATTTTTGATTTTCTTCTTTGAAAAATCTTATTGAACTTTCAGCTTAAAATACCTTCCACTTTTCCAACAAATGTATGTTTTGACCATATGCATTTATTCTTACAAGCAACTTTTACAAACTTTATTTTGATACTATCCATTAAGTAATTATTTATGCTGTCTTACAGGTCAAATCATTAATAATTCTAGTCAATTCTTTGGATATATTTGACAGTTGTTAAAAATATTTCATCAATGTAGTTTAAACTATTGCTTGAAAAGACTATTGTTTTGAAGCTAAATAAATGTAGAGTCATGTCCTTTAAATGAGACAATACAACTAAAATAATAATTTCGTAACAACGATAAAATAATAATAATGAAAGCATTATCAACTAGATGCTAAACAAAAATTTTTTCTATTAATATACTATATTACCTGGTACTTGTAATGCGGTTTGAGCAAAAGAACAATTTTACACAGTTTTCTTGGGAGAACAAACAAATCGACAAAAAAATTGCATACAAGGTTATATCGAAGATTCAAACCTACTCTAAAGGTGTGAAAAAGTTGTTTTAATACGGAAATCAATTGGAATATTGCTGTATTAATGAGAGTAAGTAATCTATGCAAGAGGATTATCCTGCGCATGTCATATCGCTAATAAAGTTTCAAGGCTTCCCTGTTCCCATAATACAATAAAGGCAAAGGTATACAAAAGAAAACTGACCTGTTCCTGTGGATATTTGAGTTTTATAGGCCTTTCTTAGTTTTGACGAGATTTTTGAAGACGCTGAATTTGGACTTGGGGGGGGGGCAAAGTAGAAACTGTACCAGTAGACAAACGTCACTCCAAAAGCGTCGAAATTAATAGGTTTTGTCTTGAAAGGGTGTCCAAACTGATTCCCCTGCATAAATCCGGTTTGATCTTATGGACACGCACAAGGACGGAGACTTTGAGCCGGGACTGCCCCCCTCCCTCAAATCCAATTTTTTAATGTTTGTAGACACATCTGATTCAAATCTCAAATCTTTATTATTACTAGGCCTCTGTTTTTTGTTTATCCTTCCCCCCTTACGAAAAAAAATCTTACGTATTTGCCGGTGCGATCTATTTTGGAATTACAGAAAAATCTTCTATTCGCCCATACTTCAACAAAATACAAACACCCCGTATATAGTATAAGAAGAATTGACCAAATTCCCTACTTATCTACTTCACCTGTCTTACCAGGGCTGCCTGTTTTGCCAAGATTTTCAGAATCTTACTTGTTGTTTTCTGTCAGAATCCCTAATCAATTCGTCCAAAAATTTTTCATGGGCATTTGAAAACGCGACCGGAGGACAAATTTCTTCATTTTTTTTTTATCAAAGTTACTTTAGCGCCTATTCTCTCAAATCTAAAGGTGAACTATTTTATAAAGACATTAGCCACAGGACTTTCCAAAATTAAACTGTATATGAGTTTTCCTGAAAACCCGAAGACGTTATGACGCTTGGCTGCGTCGCACCTTTTGAGAATACTGTTTTACAGTATTTTTTAACACTTGAGAGGACTGTTTTTACAGTCAGAAAGCATTTGATCCTAATGAATTTAGAAGAGAGACTTGATGGGTTTTTATGTATAGGCATTTGCCTTGCTTTCAATTTATTGGTTTTAATACTTATGCTGTTAGTTAAGGAATTTTAGCTTTCTATTTTGTTTATATTGAAAGATGTAAACGGCGCATCTACGTCGATGAGTGTAATTTTTGTAAAAAGTGAATTAACTATGTTAATAATTTTTTCTACTTTTCCATTTTTCTGTAGGGTTCCTGAATTTGTCAAAGAGAAGCGATTTGCAAACTGGTTACGTGATGCAAGAGACTGGGCCATCAGCAGAAACCGTTACTGGGGAACTCCTATACCGCTTTGGGTTTCCGAGGATGGTAAAGAAATCGTCTGCGTTGGATCAAGAGCTGAACTCCAAGAATTGGCTGGTTTGACTTCTGAGATCAAAGATCTCCATAGAGAAAGGTCGAAGTTGTTTACTTTTCTTTATTCTATTCTCAGATCAAATTATCGATATCATTTTTATCTCTTTTCGAGTTGCTTTGATAATTTTAAGGAGGGACGAATTTGGTGTTGTGATTACTCTAAATTCTACTTTCTGCATTTGAAACTGTTACGGGATTGAAACCAATTATAGTGCATATGCCAGGGGCCTAGGGAATTGTTGGTATTTGGTACTAAAAAGTAGGCTTAGTAATCGGTATGTTTTATCTTTTCCGATGACTTGACATTCTTCATATTTCTTACAAACAACAGGCGGTCATCATCAGGTTGTTGACACCTATTGGTGAGTTAACTGCGCTTGGACATCCCAATTATGGTTCCAGGCTTCCCGACTTGGTGGGGAGGGGTCATACCGAAAATACCCGGAACCTCATCAAACTTCGGATTTTGGAGAGCTTGGCTAATGAGCCTCGCATCGAAAAAGTTCAGGAAGTCCAAGTGACCCCAAATCCCTTCCATCGATCACGGGTGGACGTTCTTTTGAAAATACTTCCGGTTGGCAGCACAGACGTGGTTGTGATCGGACCCTTTGTTTTGAGGTTAGCAACATGACTTTTCGACGGCGCACCTATCCAGAAGTATTGGATAACCTACTGGTTTCATTGACCAAGGGGGTTTCTGCCGAGCCCCACCCTTTTCCGCCACCTGAGCGAGATCCCTTTCGGCATTATTTACTGAAACCCAAGGTTACTCAGATTGTGTCTGTCTTTGGTAGCCGTGGCGGACAGCCCCATCAATTCAATCCCGAGAAGGATTTCAGTCTTGTTGACGGTACGGTTTTGCAATGGGAAAAAGCGGCCGAGCTTCCCGATGCCGGTACGCTGATACACGTGAACTATTATCCGGACCACGCTTTGCCCGTGGCGACCGACATCCATACGGGCAGCGTGATTCGGACCGTGATGGAAACGGTTGCCCTGGAAATCGCAGGACTCCACGCACAGCTTGAAGCGGTGTACAAGGCCGGGTTCATCGATACGGCGACCGGCTCATCCTTGGAAAAGGTCGTCGCCCTGTTGGGTATTAACCGTATTCGCGCGGGGAAGCCTACCGGTGATGTGGTTTTTCAAAGGGCGGAGGGCAGTAAAGGCATTGTCTCTTTGCCCGCGGGAACCAGGATTATCACCTTGGATGGTGGCCTGGAATATGAAACCACGGTAGGGGTCACTTTGGCCGACACGCAATCCTCTATTCGGGTTCCTGTTCGGGATTTAGAGGAAAACGACGGCTTGCCTGCGGATAGTCTCGTGGTCTTGCCGGTACCCATCGCGGGTATTGGGTCGGTCACCAATCCGGCGCCGACCACGATTGCTAATCAAAATGAAACCGATGAGGAATTACGCGTGCGCGCCAAACGCTTCCTTCATGGCAGTGAGCGTGGCACGGTGGGCGCCCTTCACCAGGTGCTCGCCCACCAAGGCATCAAGGCCGAGGTTCGTGAATTTACGGAACAGCCTGGTAATATTCAAATTGTGCCTCACCTTCCTTTCTGGTATCTTGCACCAATAGTTTTTTCACCATCGCCTAGCCAAATTTCTACATGGACCATATCATGTTTTTGTTTCCAGGATGTCTTTATTGTTTCATTAATCCAAACACCCAAGAAAGGCGAAAGAACATAGAGCTGTGCATTCTTGAAACCCAAGAAAGGCGAAAGAACATAGAGCTGTGCATTCTTTCTTGATACTAACTAGGTGTAGGGGCAGATTTCCGATGTGTACAACTCCTTCCATGCAAAGGATCTGGTGGAAAAAAAATATGCATTGAAGCCATATCGCTCTTTGACGAGGCAGCGCTATTGCGCCGCCTGTGATTGTAGCAGAGTATTAGTAGTAGTGAAGTAGATCAGTTGTTAATAGTAGTAAATTTAGTTATAGTCTCACACTAGGCTTAGTCGTGCTCGTGATCATGGGTAGGCTCCAAGCATCTCTGCATGAAACATTGTCTTGGACCGAATCTTACCTAATACCTCTCCGTTCACAAAGAGTCCGTCTCCGTACAAAGAGCCCGAGACACAGTTTCGTGTCTGAACCAATACCACTGTGCCTCTCATGAATAGTAGACTAATAATAGTAGAGTTCCATATTTGTAGCTTTTAGACGAAACAACAAATGTTTTGGCTGTACCTCTTTAAGTTGTTTCTCGGTCACCTGATCTGCCTACAGACTTATTTTTTGTCTGTAACTGAAAACCTGGTATCTTTATTGGTTTTATATGATCTATATTAAACAGCTAAGGGTGCAATATGTCTGTATTCTGATTCCTCGTTTCGAATGCTGTGAACATGAACTAGGGCACTTTCGTGTTTGAACTGAAAAATGTCTTTATAACATGATCAGGGGAAGATGACAGTGGGTTCCTATTTCCTATACATTCCCCTCTGTTGTGAACGCCTAGTTGGCTTGATGTCCTTTGATATGGTTTGGCTCTTTTTCTAAGAACAATTAAGTTTGTAGCTCAAATTTTAGCAATTATTGCGTAGGAGCATGAATTCTAAAACTATTTGGAATTTCCATAGAAGAACGTTGCTTAGAAAGTGATTTTTATATCCGAAGATCCTATTTTTTTTGCCTTTTAGTATATTTTTAAAAATTTTACTTTCTGATTTATCTATGAAGATGAGAAATATCGGCTCGTGTTACTATTCTTTTCAAAGTGTCTAAGTAGTTCCAAATCAGTGAAGTAATTCATATTTCTGTCACCACGAGGACTTAGTCCTTACAGTGATATGACTCGCATATGGGCTTAGGAAAAAAAAAAAACAATAGCACGAAGGTCGAGGGGTTAGCGGTGAATTCAGACCCTCTCCTCTTGAAATCTTGAGATTTATAGGATTTTCTTGTTCTCTGTACAATTTGCCGAATTCGATTTTTTTTTTTCAAGTTGTGTCCCCTACCGAAATATCCACTACCACTAAGACGAAGACTACCACGAAGAGTATCACTTTTCCTCCATAATTTCTGATAATGTTTATATGTTTCTTGTTTATCTGTCCCATTCCGAAAAAAAACTCCAGTTACATTATAAATTACCGCCTTCTATTCCATCCCTTTGTCCCTTTAACATCCATCCTACCAAAATTTCGTGATTAAGCCGAGCCCTTAAAGCAGATAAATGTTTAAGGTTTAACTACATTTTGGGTTAAGTGTAACGTTCGACCAATTAATTGTCATAACGCCTCTGCCCTGGCCGCCCACCCGGCGCACCCTGCCATCTTCCAAAACCCGCAACAAACGGGTCTGCAGGGCCAGATCCATATCCCCGATCTCGTCGAGGAGTAGCGTCCCACGGTGAGCCTCTTCAAATAGGCCCGGTTTAACCTCATGAACGCCGGTAAAGGCACCGCGCACGTGCCCGAACAGCTCATCTTCGATGAGGTTGGCTGGTAAGCTGGCGCAATTAATTTTGACGAAGGGTCCCCGGTTCCGGTTGCTGCCGTGGTGGATCGCATTGGCCACCAGCTCTTTGCCCGTACCACTTTCACCCAAAATCAAAACACGGCCTTCGGTTGGCGCGATTTTCAAGATCATCTGTTTCAAGCTCAAGATGGCGGCAGACTCACCCAGAATCGGCGTGGCCTGCAGGCCGCCCTGTTTCAATTCACGAACTTGGTTCGCCAAAGCATGGAATTCAAGACAATTTTGGATACTGCGCAACAGCCGTTGCCGGCTAAAAGGTTTCTCGACAAAATCGTGGACCCCAAAGCCCAAAGCGGTCACGGTTTCCGAAATCGAGGCTTCTCCGGAAATCATAATCGTCGGTGGCAGGCGCTTGGCCTTGGCCAATTGACCCACCATGTCGACACCGCTCATTTCGTCTAAACGCACATCGGACAACAATAAATCAGGGGCTTTCGGTTGGTCGTCCATTAACCGGGCCAAGGCCGTTTCCGCCGAGGCAAAATGCTCCACCCTATACCCTTCTTCTTCCAAATCCATGATGAGGTTTCTGCGCAAGGTGGCATCGTCCTCAACCACCATCAACCGGTATTTCATTCACCTGCTCCTTCATCGATCTTCTCCATTTTGGAAAAAATCATATGGAAACAACTGCCCTCGGCCGTCGAATCAATCAATTCCAAATCACCACCGTGTTCAAGCATGATCTTGCGGGAAATCGAAAGCCCCAAACCCATGCCGCGTCCCGATTTCTTGCTGGTGACATAGGGTTGAAAAATGCGATCTCGAATGGATTCGGGAATGCCGGGTCCATCGTCCTCAACGCGAACACAGGGAAGGCCGTCCACTTCGCGATAGCCGATGGCGATGATTCCTCGTTCCTGCGGCATGGCCTGGACAGCATTGTGATAGAGATTCAACAGCACCTGGCGCACCATGCTCTTGTCGAGCATGACCTGGGCGTGTTCCTTGTGATTATCGATCCGCAACTGAATTTCTGGTTTTTCTTCGGCGAACAGGCGAACAAAATGGTGCAAATAAACTGGTAAATCCACGGGCCTGGGTTCGGGCCGGCCCACACCGGCGAAGGTACTGAAACCACTGGCCAATTCTTTGAGCCGCTGCACCTCAATCAAGACATTTTCGGCAACGCGCTGAACGAGATCCAACAGGGCCGGCGGTGCTTGCGACACTTGCCGCAGCAGCCGTTCCAGTTCCAAACGCATGGTCGCCAGCGGTGTCCGCAATTCATGACCGATCCCCGACGCGTCGTTTGACCCGGGGAACGGAGTTCGCCGACGCCCGTAGGCGTCAGCGAAGAGTGGTGCGGGCAGTGGGATTCGAACCCACAACCTTCCGGGTTTAAGCCGGATGCGTCTACCAAGTTGCGCCATGCCCGCGCATGGAATGAGTCAGACCCCTTAACCACAAAACCCCCGACTCTGTTGGAGCCGAGGGCTGGATACCGGGGTCCGGAAGAAGAACCGCTAGCGGCCAGCCCTTGCGAACCGTCTTCCAGGACAGAGAAGACGGATCACTACGTGATCGATAAGGGCGGGCTGGAGCGGTGCCTCACATAATCGACTGTACCACAGGGTCCAAGGTGGGCAACCTAGACGGCGCGTTTTTCCAGGCACCGCAAACGCCCCGTTCTGAACGGAACATCGCCAACGCGAGTCTCGTCCACGGCCGAGACATCGGGCGTCTCGAATGAAGACGCACTCTGCGAAAGAAGTGCTCTCAGCGGCTGCATCCCGCGTACACGCGGGTCAAGTCGACGTGCGGCAACTTGCGGTAGAGCTCTCGAAACAGTGACGCCGCCTTGAGGCTGTCGGCGTCTTTGGGCAACGCCTCGAACGCGCCGCGTGACGCGACGAGGATGACCTTGGTCCGGCCGCGCGACAGCGCGACGTTGAGTCGGTTCGTCGAATAGAAGAACGACGCGCGCGCGTCCAACGTGTCGGGGTCCCCGACGGCGAGCGAGACGATCATCACTTCGCGCTCCTGACCCTGCACGCGCTCGGTCGTATCGATCATGATGTCGTCGGCGCCGTGGAGCTGCTTGCGTTGCAATGCCGAGCGAATCACGCGCGCCTGCGCGCGGAACGGAGCCACCACCGCGATGTCGGCGGGTGCGACGCCGTGGCGAGTCACGGCTTCTTCGATCAGGTCGGCGACCAACCCGGCTTCTTCCGTGGAGCGCATGCCCGGCTGAAGGTGGTCGATGCGCGCCAGCACCGCCGAGCGCTCGGGGTCGAGCACTTCGTCGAACACGCCACCGGGTACGAACGGCATGCGCCGCGACGCCACGGCTTCGGCCGGCGAGAGTGCACCGCCATAGAAGATGTCGCTGATCACTGCGCACACCTGATCGTTCATGCGGTACGTCGTGTCCAGCATGCGACTGCCGTAGAGCCGATCGAGATGCTCGAACACGGAGCGCGTGACTTCGGGGTCGGCGTGGCGCGAAGTGATCACCGGCGGAAGCTGCTGGTGATCACCCAACATGATCCATCGCTGCGAGAGCAACATGCCGGCGATCGCATGCGGCCGGGGAACCTGCGCGGCTTCGTCGAAGACGGTGAAGTGAAAGCCGAGCTTTGGCGGCAACTTGGCCAGCGCGAAGCAGGTGCCGGCTACGACGGCACCGCGCGTCGGCAGCTTGGAACCGTGCCGCGGATCCACGAACCGCACGCCGATCGAACGCAGTGATGCGTCCCGCGCGCTGGCTCGTCCGCATCATCGGCGAGATCGATCCAGATCGTCTTGAGCTGTGTGTATTGGTCATGGGCGTGGATGCCGTTGTCGCGCCCGCCAAAGCCCGATTGCTTGTGGCCGCCAAACGGCGTGGTGATGTCGCCCTCGCCAAAGCTGTTGACCGTCACCGTGCCCGCGCGCAGCATTCGCGCGCCGCGGATGGCGCGTTTGGCATTGGCGGTAAAGAGCGCGGCGGCAAGGCCATAGTCGGTGTCATTGGCGGTCTGGATCGCCTCGTCGTAGAGCCGGACGGCCCGGTCGAGCTTCCCGGCCTTGGCCTTGGTCATGCCGCGCCTAGGGGTCTTGCTCATTATTCTGATCAGCATCGCCGTGGCACTCCCCATGATTCCGTTTCTATCGGGGTTACCGACGATGCCCGCGACGGACATTCAGGGTATTTCACTTGCCATCATTTCATTCATGATACTCAGTGTGTGGATGTTGGGAAGCTGGTATTTTTCACATCTCCTGCACCAGACTGCATTTGGGAAGGCTAGACCAGATATTCCCTACAGGGATTTGAACGCCGGCGAAATCAGCGCTCTTGTCTTACTCATTGCTGCTGCAAGTTATAGCGGGCTGTTGTATTAGAAAGGACTGATTGTGGCTGAGGTCAAAGAATATGCTGTGTCAATAGACGCCCAGCGAATGGAGATTCGCTCGCTCGTGAAATTGGCGAGTGAACCCATTTCTCACTTTTGGCCCATGCAAACCTTTATTCACCATAATCCCCTCCACGGATTAGAACACTTGCCCTTTGGTGAGGCTATTAAACAAGGCACAAGGTTTCTCGGTGGAAAAGGGTATTTATCCAATCGAGCATACCGGAAATACTGTCAACAAGGTCGTATCTCTCAAGACATTATTGACGAAATCTTGAAGGATCAGGCTCACAATCAACTCATTGCCATTGGCAATCGAAAAATATCCCACCTCGAAGTCTTACGCACGATTCTCATCCATGGAACCGGCTACACCGCGCCTGACGTAGCTTCAGCGATGTTACGGGAATCACTGAATGACAATGATGTGAAAGGGCTGATTGACAAACTTCACGCTCTGTCCGAATCCAAATCCCGTACGTTCTCCTTAAACCATCATACCGCCATCGAGCAAAAGGAACTGGCTTCGACCTACATTCTTTCCAGCTGGTGCGATCAAACGCTAGGCACGACACTCCAGGACCACATCAACTACGAACTCATCAAATGGTGTGGAGGCTTTCTTGATGAAGGACATGCTCCCTGGCCCATGCCTCTTCGAGAAAAAACCTTTTATGGTGGATGGAAAGCATTGGCCCGAAATGATCTGTCTGGTCCGTTGTTAGGCATTCCACAATGGCAATCCAAAATTCAAAATCTTCCAAACCGACCAGAAGATACTATTGTCGAATGTCTCAAGGCCATGGCCATTCCCCATGACCTGTGGATTGATTATCTCACTTTATTAGCTTTGCGCAGGCTGACCTTGAGTCTCTAGATGCAGACTTTGTGCATTGGGAAATTGTTGCTCGTATGAACAAAAAATTACCTGAAATGCAGTACAAAGTAGGCAACAAAAATCTGACCCATCATCACGCAGAAAAGTATTTAGCTTTATTTGGCAAGTCGCTGGATGAATTTGAAGAGCACTTGCACGATCGTATTGCAGAACTGGTGGATGAGTTTTGGCAAGACGACGATAGTCGTGGTACCTAGTTCAAATCACCTTGAGTAAAGTTTTCTCAAAGCATTGGAGCATTAAGGCCATTGTCGCGTTGTCGACAATACTGTTTGCTCTATTACTTATATATTGGGGAAGCTTCTGGGTATTGCCCAGCGTTACCGTCGTAAACAATACGGATAAGTTGATGCTCAGTGCACAGGTCACGTTGCCATCAAGTAAATTGAGTTACGATGCTATCCCAGCCAACAGCAGAGCAACACTACACTACTTCAAAAACCAAGCAGATGGACTGTATCAGTATCGCTTCGAACTTCCCCAAGATGAAATTTTGCAGGGGGAGTGTGGTTACGTCATCAGCACGTTTTTTACAGATTATGCAATTACCCTTCAAGCCAACGGGACTGTGTCTTGCCAATAAGTTAAACAAGTGATCAATGCGGTCTAGCTTCTGGGACTTTAGTGAAATTTAATGTAAATCCTTTGCCTTCTATATCTGCGACTTTAACGCTGAGGCTTTTATTATCACTCAGTGTATAAGTCAGGGTGTTGGGGAAATCGTGATTTTCGTTAACTAAACGCATGCCTGTTTCTGAACACGCGACAGCTTTGAACGCTATAGGAAGCTTGTTGTGGTCAACTTTCGCGAGGTAGAAAACTTCGCCGTTCAGTGCTATTAGCCTTAGCGCTTCTGTGCTAGCGGATTTTTTCTCCAGATTAGTAAATACGCCTTTACCTTCGAATGTTTCTTCTGAAACAGGGTGCCAGCTTTCCTTGGTTTGTGATGTTTTTGATTTGCTTAACCATGTTCCCTTAAGCCAGGATAGTTCCTTCAGAGACTCACATTCTCTAGCTTCTATCGATGAGATCATTAAGGTCAAGAGTAAAAAAATAACAGGTTTCACGAACAGAGGTTCCTAAATAATTTATACTGAGTTTGCTATTGAAATTAGCACATTTGACCAAAGATAGTGACGGTCAGATATTGTTATTTCACTTTGAGACTGATTCACAGGTAGGTTTGTCACATGATATGTCCTTTTTGCTCTGCACATGAAACAAAAGTTATCGATTCACGCTTGGTTTCTGACGGCCATCAAGTGAGACGGCGCAGAGAATGCGCGATGTGCAAAGAACGTTTTACGACGTTTGAAGCGGCTGAACTTGTCATGCCGAAAATTGTAAAACGCGATGGTAAAAGAGAGCCGTTCAATGAAGACAAGCTAAGATCTGGCATGTTGAGAGCGCTAGTTAAAAATGTCCCAAAAAATTTGCCAATTTGGCATGAACAAGTATGACAATGGTAACAATTCGATATGGCAATAAATTTGGAATTCTTGAAGTTAAAAAACAAATCTCTACTCATAAAATTGAAAATAATCAAAAAGAGAAAGAGAGGATATCTTTTATTGTTTATTTATGCGTCTCAAATAATGTTCTTGCAAGTAAACTTGAAAATCTATGAACTTTGCAGTTTTGATTAATATCATCAAAATAAAGGATTGCAGTATCTATATCCCATGTTGGGCTACTCATACATTGCCAGCGAAACTTTATGAGGAGTGTTTCAAAGTTGACTACAAAGATCATTCATCGACTTCTCTGGTCTAAATAACATTTTCATTTTCTTAAGAGCATAAATTTCATCTGTGTATAAAGTTTTGTCCATTTGTATTGTTTAGAATATTCTTAAAAATAACAAATTACTTTTGAAGAAGAAAAACTAAATCGAAAAGATATTTATCTGAAACCATAGTCAGAAGTCTCTGGGAATATCACTTTGTTAAGAATAATTTTCAGGTGGCAGCCCTGGTCACGTTGTCCAAAGAGTATGGGTGAACTAATTAGTATTTACTGAAGCTGGTGCCTGAAAGAAAAAAAAAACACACGAAAAAACAATAACCTGTAAAGTATGTATCAGAATCCTGATGCCATCTATTGTTTAATTTTAATTTATTCTGTGAAGTTTCAACAGGAGTTGGCTTTGACAGGTGGATTTTGTGCCATCATGAAATACATGTTCTTTGTTATTTTTTAGTTTATATTCTTTTTTAAATAGTTCATGCTAAGGGACTGATCCTGAAGCTAATAAGGCTATTGGATATTTTTTGGATATTTTATTTTGGTATTTTGCAATGTTTTTCTGGGGCAGCGTTGTTCATTTTTGTATCAGCGTTTAGGGTTATCTTTAGACTGATTAAAATAGTCTCTTCCCTGGAGTGAAAGGGAATTATTATTCCAGTGGTGGAAAGTTCAAAAATATTGTTCTGTTTGATTTGAGTTTGTTCCATAGATGATTAGATTGTATTGATAACATGGCTCGGCTAATATCGAATCCACTCGTGTATATAATCGAAATTTTTCTAGTATTCAGAACTAGGTCTAGCCAAAACCAAACTTCAGTCAAGTTAAAGTTATTCAAGTTTAAACAATTGGAATTCTTCATCAGTGAAGTCTAATTAGCTAGAATCTGATTCTAGACAAGAAAATTACAGCAGTGTCTGAAACCAAGATTTAAATAAATTGCAAGATCTACTCACTAGGATTAGCTTGTACTGGGTCTTGGTAAGGGCTGAATCCCGCATCCAATTAACCTCGTTGTAGATGGCTATTTGACCTTAGTTAACCATCAGTAGAGCTATAGAACTTTGAAATCTTCTGCTACTACTGACAACTCATAACAGCCCGATGTGCCTTAGGCTATCATAATTGTACCCTATAATGAAAAGGCAATATCCACCGGGGCTTTGATGGCCGTGAATTTGGTGTCTTCAAGAGGAAGCAGTTGGAAGTGATGGCCGGAAAAAGTTTTGACGTAGAACTGGCCCTGTTGCTGCAAAAATTCCCAGAGGCGGCCATCATCGCTGCGATACATTCCCACATAGGGTTTGATGTCCATCGTTAAGGGTTGCGAGGGTTGGCTTGATGCTTCGGCCAGAGCCTCTTCACTTTCCTCGGGTTCCATGAGGGGTTCCAAGAATATTTCCGCAGTTTCATGGGCGAGGAAGGTGGCACTGAAGTCGGACCGGTTTGAGAGCAGAATAAAGGTGTATTGTTGGTCGGGAAAACGGACGAACTGGGCCCGGTAACCACCCCAAAAACCATTGTGGCTCACGGTTTTAAGGCCACGGTACTCTCCCGTCGTCAGGCCGTTGGCATAAGCGATTTCTTCACCGTTATTCAGTTTTCCTTGAGTCTGGAGATTTTTCATTAAATCTGTGCCGCCTGCTAAGCGGTTCTTATAAAAATTCTGATCCCAGCGGTGGAGGTCGCCCACGGTGGTCAACAAGCCTCCGTCACCAACCAAGTCAAAGAGGTAGAGGTTATTGGCAAAACGATCTTCTTTTTGAGCGTAGCCGAGGGCTCGATGCTTAACAATTCGCCCAAAGTCGTCATAAAACTGACTGTGATTCATGCCTAAAGGCTTGAAAATATTGGCCTTGGCGTAGTCATTTAAGCTTGTTCCGCTTACCCTTTTGACAATCAAGGCAAGAAGAAAATACCCAGAGTTACTGTACAAATATTCTTCACCCGGCATGAAATCAAGGTTTTTCTGGCGCGCGATTAGGTTCAGGATTTCTGATTCGGGGTAAGCGTTGTACTCCGGTAAGCCGGCCAATTCCATTAAGGCGATGTAATCTCGAATACCACTGGTGTGGTTGAGCAAATGTTGGATGGTGATGGTTTTGCCGTAGTCTCTGATTTCGGGAAGTGTTTTGCGGATATCGTCTTGTCTTGAAAGGTGACCGGCGACTTCGAGCAGGAGAATACACATGGCTACAAACTGCTTCGAAGTGGAGGCGATATCAAATACTGATGCTTCCGTCAGCGGGATATTTCGTTCCAGATCCGCCATGCCATAGGCCCGTTGGTGAATGAGGTTCCCTTCACGGACTACCCCGACCACACAACCTGGCGTGTCGATCCGATTAAATGTGGAAAATAATTCATCAAGCTGATCTTGGGCGCTTGGAGGATGGACACCGTTTTCGAGACTGTAGCCAACCGAATGAGTGAATAAGAACAGGCAAAGCACTTGCCACAATCGGTTGGAAATAACTTGATTCATAAAGATTTGGCTCCTCTGGTTTTGGCCTGCCCCAAAACAAAGCGCCCCCACGCTGAATTTTGCAATAATTGAAGTGATTAACCGTTTAAGCTAGCACAAGTGAGTTTGATTTGAAAGTTCTTGGCATGTTAGGGAATTTTATATGTAAAGTGAAAATTTTGACCCAAATAGGGTCAAACAGCTGTCGAGTGTAGAGTCTGAGATAGCCAATCGATTTAAAATTATCAAATAACTATTAATTGAGCTTTCCAGTTTCAGAAGCCGTAATAACCTGTGGTGGCACATTCCTTCTTGAAGATTTACATAGTCCGTATAAAATAAAATAAAGGATTAATACAAGATATTGATTTTAATGCTTCATTTAACAGATTTGCTGAAGGGCAACAGTTCCCCCTTATTACAAGAGCATATTTTCTGAGCATATAAGATTACATTTATGCCCTTACCTGCAAAAAAGAGAAAAAAGTAGGGTATCATGTGCACCGCCATGAAAATTCCTAGCAATGTGTGCGTGGGGGGGGGTATATACTACCAGATACTTCATTTTACCGATATTTAAATGAGATATTTCAGTTACAAGTGTCGCTTGCTCCAAGATGTAAAGAAAAAAACGTTTGGTAAATCCTTAATGATGGGAACTCAAAAGCTTTAGTTTATTCTTTCAACTTCAGCAGAACTAAAGACAAGAATACATCAGGTGATCAAAAACCCTTGGATTGTGATGCCTTGTTTCTACCAGAAGAACTTTTGCTATCGTAAAATTCCAACGTTAACTTTAGTAAAGAGCCATATGCTTGAATGTATTATTTTTTTCATTTTGCCACTTCATATGGAAGGGCTGATCGTAAGAACTTTTGAAAGGACCCACTTGATTGTAAAATAAAACTTTTAGTACCCTTTTCAAAAGTCAAAATTGACTGAATGGCCGGCACTCAACTCCAGTGCCATTTTGTACTATCGCCTGTTTTTTAGATTGGTCCTTCTGTAGTCCCCAAAGACATCTGATCGTAGTTTTAACATAGCACTTTGTTCAAAATAGTCGAAAATTCTGCCAAATATGCCTCTGGAATGACAAACGATAAAACCTTTGCGTCTTGTTCTAAAACGACAAAGTCTAAGAAATATATCTCCAGGATTGAAGTATTCACAACAGCCCCAGAGTCAATCGTAGGGCCCTAAATTATGTGAATTAACCGTTGTTCACAAAGAGGTTTTAACAAAAAAAAAGTGGCAATGTTTGGTCTTTGTTATCCAATCAGCTAGAGCTCTTTTGGCTACTAATCAAATCCAGTTTCCCAAAAATATAGTTTTGAAACGAGACGTATATGACTGATCTGACTAATGTTCGGGCCACTATGGGATCTATAATCTATGCACGGAAATTAAAGAGGTAAATAATAAAAAAAAAACATTCTGCTACCAGGTGATAAAACTGCGTACACTCCATTTCCTTGTACCGGCTTTGAAAATGTAATTGAAACTTCCGGAGTTTTCCGAGGGAGGTGCCGGGGGGACAAGTAAGTTACAAGTCTTGAATTGGGGGAGGTTGAAGAGGGGTATGAACTAAAGATTTTTGTCTCAAATTTGGTATCTACCGCTTCACAGTCAATCGCCTCATTCCCCACAATTCCTTGTTCTCTGCCAACTTGCTCGTGGGGTACAGGAACGGATCAGCGAAGGCGGTCATCCCTTCGTGCGCGACGTGACCATCTCCAATTCGACCTTCGGCAACCGTTATGTCCAGATCGACAAGCCCCATCACGGCGTCCATGCGCTGGGCGGTGGCATTGGGCAGGGCATCGCCATGGGCATCGGCGCGGCGCTGGTCCCGGGTGAGGCAAAAGCCGTCGTGCTCGTTGGCGATGGCGGCGCTCAGCTGGGCCTTGCGGAACTCGCAACCGCCGTTGAAGAAAAAGCCGATCTGGTCTTCGTGCTGATGAATGACCAGGCCTACGGCGTCATCCAGAACATCCAGGATGCGCAATATGGCGGCCGCCATTGTTATTCGGAGCTGAAGACACCGGATTTCGGCCTGGTGTGCCAATCGATCGGACTGGCCCACAAAAAAATCGCCAGCGAGACCGAGTTCGCGCCGGCTCTTGACGCCGCCCTGAGCGAAAAGGGGCCGGTCATGATCGAGGTCGACATGCGCTCGATCGGGTCGTTTGCCCAACCGTTCGCCGGCCCTCCTGCCGGAGCTGCGGGGAAAACCACATGAGCCGACCGGTCGAATCCCTCGGCATCATCGGCGCCGGCAATATCACCACCGAACTCGTCTCGATCCTGGCACGATCACTGGCGCAGCCGCTGCGGGAGCTTTCGCTGCTGGTCAAACCGGGCCGAAGGCAGGACGCAGAGCAGGCCTTCGCCCACTGCGTCGACGAAACGGCGGCAGCGCTGCGGGTTTGCGAAGACGCCAGCGAATTCACTGCCCTGCGCCAGGATTTGGCAATCGAAGCCGCGGGACATTCGGCCGTTGCCGATTTCGTTCCCGACCTTCTGGCCAATGGCACGGAAACGGTGATTGCCTCGACCGGTGCGCTCTGCGATTCCGATCTTCACCAACGGCTCGAGCAAGCGGCACTTTCCGGCGGAACACGACTTGTCCTGCCCGCCGGAGCGGTCGGCGGCATGGACATTCTTGCCGGTCTCAAGGAAGCGGACCTTCACCGCGTCACCTACACGTCGCGCAAGCCCCCGATCGCCTGGGCCGGCACCCATGCCGACTCCATTGTCGATCTGCAGGCGTTGGAAACCGAGGCCGTGCTGTTCAAGGGTTCGGCGCGCGAGGCCGCCGCGCTCTACCCTAAAAACGCCAATGTCGCCGCCACGATCGCGCTGGCCGGCTGCGGTTTCGACCAGACGGAGGTCGTGCTGATCACCGTCACGGGCGTCTCGGCCAATATCCATGCGCTGGAGGTCGAATCCGATGCCGCCAGCCTGTCGGTTCGCATTGAAGGCCATCCGTCGCCCGCCAATCCCAGAACGTCGCTGACCACCGTCTACAGCCTGGCACGGGAAGTGACGCGACGGACTGCACCGATCGTTTCCTGAGGGAACCATAATCTGGTTATTGTCTGATCGGTAGATTCAAATTCTTTGTGTACTGAATAACACACAAGTAGCCATAATTTTAATAGCTTTTTTTGGATTGTTTCGATTAAATCTTTTATTTCCTAGGAAAAAGAAAATCAAAATAAAAAAATACTACCCCTCAGGAAAATTTCACGAGGGCATCTGACTCAAACAGATAATACATACCACAAAACCTACAAAATTTGACCAAATAAAAAGAAGATTAGAAATTCAGGAACAACCAATGTAGGAATTTTATTTTCATTATTTTGGAGGTTGCAAAACTGAATAGATCTTATTAAAATAACGGCAACCATTTCTGAAGTTTTTAGAATACTTAGGATCATTTCAGTGTGGAGAGGGACAGTCATCCATAGCATCATCTCAAGAGAGACCATGTCCTGAAGCATCCAACTTCAAAGTTGGAACCCACTCATATAAATCAGTTTCAACAGAATACACCAAACTTTCGAGTATTTAGAATTGCCTATCTCTTTTCCTAAAACTAATGTTTTTTAAAGGAGAACTCGCATTTCAACTAACTTTTTAGCTAAAATAGTCTTAGTTCTGTTCTCTAAGACGAGAATAAAAGCTTTAGAAATGACACTACTCGCTGGTTGCTCAAGCGTGCCACCAAAGTCATTAGTTGTTACAAGACTTAGCATTCTGTTTGACAGAATAAAATACCATTTAAATGTATCCTTTCTCAAGAATAAAGCCCAGCCACCCAAATCAGTACCTTGGGGTAGACCTGGATTCCCTAGATGTCAACTTTCAAAGTTACCCCCAATGTTTTTCTTATTGTTTTAAATACGCCTAATTAACACTGTCTTTTTAAGAAATCTAAAACATTTCTGAACAAAATTCTCGTCATATTCTTTTTTCTTAAAGCAATTATTTCTGAAAATGAACAGAAAACCGTTCTAGTAGTGTTAGAAAAACACAACTTTAAAAAACTCCTCCAGTTGTTTTACTTACATGATGCACTTCCTGCCAACCCTGACTGTCTGTTATTCCCTGCATGGAATGATCATAAAGAAGAGAGAAGCATATAGCAGCGGGAGAACAATTGGAAACAGCCAAGTAAAGTGGAGTAAATGCTTTTCCGTCTCTCATATTAGGCGATGCTCCAAGATCCAATTGTGTACGAACCTAAAATAACATAAAAGACCTTTTGTCAAAAGCTACTTGGACAACCTATCCCTTAAGAAAAAAAAAGAATAAATATTTAACGGTCAAGTTCGTATCTTATATCTTTAACGAGCAATAATTGTTTACATATGTATGTATACACTTTTTTAACGGCTCGATAATTTTCTTTCTTCTAAAAATTGACACATTAACATTTCCTGGCCTAAAAAAACGACACAGAGAGATCACGACATTGGTAAAATTGATTTTTTGCATACCTTAGACCGAAAATTCAAACTTAAAACTGTGCCTAATCATCGATTAATAGCTAGAATTGCATGACCTCTCGTAAAACATAAGAAAATATATTTGGAAAAATAGAATGCACTATCGAGCTGCGCGCTGGAGTGTGTGTAATTGATTTGATTTCAAAGGGGATGTATAATTTTCTTATTAATTAATTTTAAGAATAATTTGAATGACTACAATATCAGAGGTGAATCCACGCTCTTTTTTGCAACAGGCAGGCCATTTTGGCTTGGAGGCGTATTCTTTAGTGGTACGCGCTGCAATAAAAGGGGTCATTGAAACCGTGGCTTTGGGATCTTTGTTCTACTTGGGGCAAAGATTTATTTTAAGAGCTGATATGAGTGCGTCGACGCCATTTGAGATTTCGAAGATGATCGCCTGTAGTCATTTTGTCGATAACCTCTTCCAACCCCTTCAAGATGTTATTTTACAGATTGAAAAACCTACTTATGAGCAGTTGCGCAAAGAGGTGGTGTATGTTGTCGAGCCAAATTGGAAGAAGGAGGCTCTGTCTGTTCTCCTCTATTCAGCGACATTCTTCCCTAAGGCCTATTTGAGCTTCCGCATTGCAACGTTTGTCGGTTGCTTATCTGAGACAATCGAAGCCAATAAAAACTCCCTTCGCTTTGCATTTTATTTTTTTACAGCCTTCCGCCTTTTTGACTATTCAAAAAATCACTTTAGAAGTTTAGTCGAGTCGTATCGGAATCCAAAGTATGAACCTGAAGCATCACTTCGCATTCCTTCTATTAATACTTAAATGACTTTCTATGAACATCAAAGAAGATTTTCAATCGTCTTCTGTCCCTTTGTTACGTTCAATTGAGTGTTGAACAAAGTGATGCATTTTTATTATGACTTTTTTAAGTAGCGAAAAGGTGTTGTAAGTTATAGAGGATCAGTTGCTTGGTGTGATTGGTTTTTTTTTCAAAATAAAAAAAATAAATGACAAATTTCTTCTTTACAAAATATTCACAATGACACTATGATTGTCGCATCTGAATTAAATTGAATACAACAATCCACGGAGGACAAAATGTCGGTACATTTTAACAACGCTTTAACTCAACTTAAAAACGAAGGGTTTCCAGCATTAATTAATACTGTTGGAACAGGTGCTTTAACTTATCTTGGACAACAAGCACCTAAAGCTGTTGAGTTTCTTAACTTCAACATGTCTATGGAAGCACTTGCAGGCGGATCTGTATTTGTTTCTGCGGCTGGAAGTTTAATGAATGTTCTTGGAAACACTTTTGCTGCTGATACTTACAAGAAGCCAGCTATTCAAGCTGCTGCTTACGCATTTGCTGCATTTGGATCTGCTTACTTCCTACCACAAGTTGCAACAATGGTTGGATTAGAAGTTGCTTTCGAAAACGCAATGGCTCTAGCTCTTACTTCTACACTTGTTAATGCTGCTCGCATTTTCATGCCTGCTGGAGAGAAAAAGCCTGCTGCGAAAGACGATACTCAGCCAGAAGATCTAAAACCTGGTGGCGTCACACCCGGCGGTCGAGAGGATTGCCCAGGCCTGCCGCGACTGGGGGTTTTTCCAACTCGTCGGCCACGGCATTGATGGCGCCCTCATCGAGGACGTGTGGGCGCAAACGCGCGCTTTTTTTTCCCTGCCAAGAGATAGCAAACAGCAGGTGCTGCGTACCCGTGCCAATCCCTGGGGCTACTATCACAACGAACTGACCAAAAACCAGCGCGACAAGAAAGAGGTGTTTGATTTCACACGCCCGGGTATCGATGCCATTTACCATCAGCAGAATCGATGGCCAGAAATTTCCGGTGGGTTTCGTGCGGCAATGGAGCGCTACATTGAAGAAAATACCGCGCTGGGGCTGCGCCTGTTGCAAGCCTTTTGTGTCGGCCTGGATCTTCCAGCGAAACACATGGAACAGGATTTTGCGGAACACCATACGGGTTTTGTGCGCCTGAACTACTATCCGGTGGAAGACCCGCTGGGCAATTCGCCCGTCCCTCATCAGCCCATAGCTGACCGTGGCGTTCACTATCACACCGACGCCGGTGCCCTGACCATACTGCTGCAGGATGCGGTGGGTGGTCTTCAGGTTTACCGCAACGGTTACTGGTACGACGTGCCGCCCATTAGGGGCGCGCTGGTGATCAACACCGGCGATATGATGCAGGTCTGGTCCAACGATGTTTATCAGGCGCCGATTCACCGTGTGCTGGCGATGGAACATAGGGACCGATACAGCATTCCTTTTTTCTTCAACCCGGCACCAGACGCGCGTATCGCACCCTTAGCCACCGTAGTTAGTGCCCAGCGCCCGGCACGTTACGACGAGATTCACTGGGCGGAATTTCGATCAGGACGCACAGACGGGGACTACGCCGACTACGGCCCTGAAATTCAGATTGCCCAATATCGGCGGGTGCTTGATTAAAACCTAATTAATTAGTTGACAACTGAGGTGGCCGTTCGTACATTGAAACTAATTCATTAGGATTTTAACGTATGCGAGTTTGGGCTGCTTTCCTGCTTCTGCTGCTGTCGGCTTCACCGCTCGACGCGACCACTGTTGGATTGACTGCTGAACAATGGCGTGAGGACCTCGCGCAGCTCGTCACGGCACTCAAAGAGCACCATCCCAGACCCTTCGGTAAAACCCCGGCCGACGAGTTTGCGGCACGAGCCGAGGCTGTTCGTGCGACGATTCCCACGTTGTCCGATCAGGCGGTTGTGGTCGAATTGGCGTCGCTTGTCGCTTTGTTGGGTGATGCGCATACGCGGCTTGAGATTCCACGCAGTTTTCCAGATCTGGGCCTGCGCCTGGCCCACTCGGAAGATCCACCCGTGAAATTACCAGCGCTGAAGTTCTCCAGTTTGCCGGTGCGTTTTTACCGTTTTTCCGACGGTCTGTTTGTCATTGCGGCAGAACGCCGCTTCGCCCATTTGCTGGGTGCCAAGGTTGTGCAAATCGGCTGGTGTGCACTTGGACAATGACCTTAAATGGAAATCTCACTCTTTTCACTTATTTAAAACAGGTGGTTTTCTCCTTAGATCTTTCTCCCTTCTTAAACGGTTCTCCATATCAATCCAGAACCTTAAAATAATTTATTGTTCTTATATAAGACCTTGTCTTGAATATGCTTGCCCTGTCTGGCACCCTGGACTGACCAAATCCCAATGTTCTAAAATTGAAAGCATTCAAAAAAGAGCTATAAAAATTATACTGGGGACGTCCTATACTACTTATGATGAAGGTTTGGCTAGACTTGAACTCACTACATTGGAATCACGACGTCACTTCCTTACCATGAACTTCGGGCACAAGTGCCTTAGTTCTGACTATCATCGACGTCTTCTTCCCCCCTTCAAAGAAAACCCCCCAATCCTTCCCAATACAAGACTTAATGCTCGTAGAGCTCCAAATACTCAACTTGACTTGTGTCCCCAAATGTTGACAATGAGGTACAAAAACTCTTTCGTTCCCTATTTTGTTTCGCATTTTAATAATTGATTTAACTTTGTAACTATGTTTATCCCTTAACATTTATTTTATCATTGTAATTATAATTGTTCTGACGTGCTTATGCTAGCTTGTGTGCTATTTTAGCCAATAAATCATATTCTATTCTATTCTAAGAACCGAAATTAACTGTAAAACTAATTTTATCCTACTAAACAAAGTCATATTTAAATGAACTGTCATAGTAATATTAAATTGAGTAAGATTTCATATATAACATATAGTAAGAATTTTTTTCAGGAAGCAGCAGAACCTTCTCAGTACCTAGAAGTTCTCTCTTGATGGTTTTATAAGCTGGTTTTGTTACCTTGGTAAAGGTAATTTGACTTTGGAACTTTCAAATATTAAAAAGACTTTAGCATTTTGAACTTACGAATAAGAAAATTCAACCCAATACCATAAAACACGGAAGATTTCTACAGTTACCGTAAACAGTTGCTTTTTAGGAGTCACGGCATTCTATTGCAATTGTGATCCCTTTAGAATAGAATTGGATTTACTTAGGGTATTCTTCATTAAAAAAAGAGAACCTGGCTTATTTTTTCTGGAAATCAAAAATACTTTATCTGAAATATAATAATATATTATAAAATATAATTTTAAATATTTTATCTGTCTGTACTGTGTTGCAATCATCATGGTGAATGTGAGTTCACCAACCTTGACCTGTCACACAATGTAACAAAGATGGTCAAATACATTTTTTTCTCAGACTCTAAATAAGCTGCTTTTCTTGTGAGTAAAATTGTTCAACTAAGCAAATGGAACCCTTAGGAATGGATATGCACTCCAAAGTAGACTACAATCTTTATTTTGAGCTGTGTTTGTAGCTCCCATAATATCAAGAAAAAGGAAAAAAATCACTATTGTATCATATCCAAGATTACTGGAAAAAAACTACAGCAAATGAATGTGTATTGACGTGCATTAATCGCAACGTTCTACAGTCAATGGCGAGAGATAACTATATTCTGATTCTTTGGTGTCATATCATATCCCGGTTCTTCTTATCATATCCCTGTTCTTCATAATCATATCATATCACATTTCTCCATCATTATATGATATCCCGGTTCTTTAAGGTGTTACCATATTTCAGTTCTTCATTTTCATATCACATCCCGGTTCTCCATAATCATATTATATAATTTTTTTCACCATTATGTTTTATGCCGATTCTTTAGGGTGTAAACATATTCTGGTTCTTCATATATCCTATCCTAGTTTCTCATTATTATACGACATCCCGGTTCTTTATTAACAGTGAGGTACGTTTGGTCAATACCTGGGCAAAAAAGTGGGTATTTTTGGTCTTGAGGAAGAATTGGACCAGAAGCACGACCACCCCCAAGCACTTGATCAAAAGTACCCAAGGTTTTGTGGTAAAATTAGCAACCTTGACCCCCCACCCCCTCTATTGGATCACCGTACTCAGTATGCCGTACGCCTTAAATCCACATTTAACTTTACCTTCCCCGGGATTTTGAAAGTGCTCCATGTCCAGGGGCACGATTCTCCCCCCTTCTACATCTTAGAAACTAGTCAATTAGCTCTGAGATTTAACACACACACCCTAGATCTAAAAAATTTTTTTGCCAAAATGCAGACCGGTTGGTGCAGTTGTCGAGCTTTAATCATGTGATCATATTCTACATTTACCCGTTGTTAGTACACCTAGACCTGTAAAGGCTGTACATTTTAAATGGTGGACTACGCTGGACTATGAAACTTTCAGGAATTGTCGAAACATGAACTTTGTATCTTTATTTAATCAGGATATGAGTAGTTGAATATTAGGAAAGGTAGGGTTACAAAACTTTGCAAAGTTTGCTACAGATACACTGGTCAAATTATCAATATTTCGGATCACCCTAAATGCTATTATTAGACTGCCCATATTTCCCCTTTCATCATCAATTAAAATCAAAATATTAAAAGAATTAATAAGACAACAAAACAAGTAAATGAGCATTAATAGCTTTATAGACAAACCACACCTAAATTGTAGCAAAATCTATGAAGCTATGAAACTTTAATTTGTGTATTGATGTTCATAATGCGAAGGCAAAAAGTCTTCCCTTTCTTGAAACTCTTAAGGTGACTAAGCAGGAAATGTATCTTGATTGTTACACGCAAGTTCTTGGTAGGACAGAAAAAAGCCCTCTCACCAACTTTTCATAGTTCTTAGTGTTTCGATTAGAACCTAAAGATTGCTACTACGCATTAAAACACACTTCAGACGTAAATTTATGATTCGATAAACGGTCTCCACTCAGATGCATCGCAATTTTTGATGGCCAGCTCAACCCAAAATTTTTCCACGTTTGCACAGAACACAAACAAGTCCTTTACTTGAAAGAATTGCCGAAATGAGCTATCCCTTGATTTATTGGGCTCATTTAAGATCTCGTTATTCCTATATGTAAATAGTTTTCCTTAAATATGGAAAGGAAATTGATTGTGGTAATGTTTGGTCGATAAAAGCTTAGAAAAGAACAAGTATCGTCAAGAAACCGTCTTCATATTTGCTACTACAATGAAATCAGATTGTATTCACGGGAGACTGTGTCAGAGTTTTACTTGTTTTGTAAAGAATCATGAGGCAACCGCCACGATCAAGCCTTACTTGCAGTCATGTACAATGTATGCTTCTTTGTAATGTAAGTAAATCTTTATCAAGCATTCAATACGCCGAGGACATCTGTAGCAAGGAAGGTTTCAATATCCTTTTATTCCTACATGAAGACGGTATATCTTAGCGGTGGCTGAGAGTGCCAATTATTGTGTTTGGTGTTCTGTGAAAGAAGAACGTAGAAAAGAATCTACTGATCGTGGTAATGTTTGGTCGATAAAAGCTTAGAAAAGAACAAGTATCGTCAAGAAACCGTCTTCATATTTGCTACTACAATGAAATCAGATTGTATTCACGGGAGACTGTGTCAGAGTTTTACTTGTTTTGTAAAGAATCATGAGGCAACCGCCACGATCAAGCCTTACTTGCAGTCATGTACAATGTATGCTTCTTTGTAATGTAAGTAAATCTTTATCAAGCATTCAATACGCCGAGGACATCTGTAGCAAGGAAGGTTTCAATATTCTTTTATTCCTACATGCAGACGGTATAATCTTAGCGGTGGCTGAGAGTGCCAATTATTTTTTTGGATGTTCTGTGAAAGAAGAACGTAGAAAAGAATCTACTGATCGTTAATCATTTAAATGGTATCTCAGGATCTTAATTTGCCTTAAATGAATCAGCTTAAACTGAAAGTTTCCCTGTTAATTACAATCTGGAATACGTTGTTTTTAAATTTTATGTAACCTATATCCCGGCCAGCCAAGGGCTTTAAGCCTTTGAGTCTCGTTGTACCCTAACTTGTCTGACTGGGTGTTTACTTTAAAATTCTAATGTGGAAAGGGAGTAAAGCGATTTCAGAGGTTTGAATTTGCTGCTGCAAGGAATAATTACTAACACAGGAATAACACCTCTTCCACAGCAGCTCACGCACGGACTACCTAGACTTTGGCAGAGAAGAATGGAGAAAGAGTGATGTCAGATCTACAAGTGATTAATACCTGTTTATCCATATTCTCTTGCTCATATACCCGCTATGCAGTCGCCCCTCTGGGGGCACATGAGACTATGTCCCTCAAAATTGACTTGTCCTATAGGGGATGGCATTGCTGATCTTTGATTATGTAAATGGAACAACCGTATCTGCAAGAGTGAGAAAGTTTGGATGACGAAGTTGGTAGTGTATGGCGTAAAGATTGCTGCACCTTTAGCATTCATATCTCAAGAAACTGAGGTGATGTCTTGTATGCAGCTTTGTTGATTCAATTTGGCAGCGACAATAAAATTTTCTTCTCCTGGTGCTTTTCGCTCCCTCATTTTCTTCATGGCGTGTTCTATTTCACTGTCTAAGATTGGTGGTACTTCTTCTGCTTCTGCTGGTGCTATGTACTGGGCCACGTCTTTGTAGAGGTTTTCGTAGAACTCTGCACATCTTTCAAAAATTCTCTCCCTGTCAGTGATAATGGTTCCATCTTGTTCTTTCAGAGATTGTATCAGAATCTTGCATCCTTCTCTGCTGCTAGTTGCTCTCTGAAATCCTTTTCCACTCTCAATTGCCTCTTTAACTCTTCTCGTGTTGTGTTCTCTAATGTCTTCTCTCATCAGCTTCCTGATAGTTTTGCATAGCTCACTGTATTCAATTTTTTGCCGTGCACTATTATCTTTCCCAGCCAGTTGCCTCCTCTTCTGCAATAGTTCTTTAGTTTTTGGCTTCAGCTTTTCTTTTCCACATCTTTCATCTTTTCCTGCTGTTTCCATTGCACACTCCTTTATGGCTTCTGTTATCGTTCCTGCCATAACTTCAATATCTTCTTCTGGTGCTAGCACCTCAAAGCGATTTTGAAGCTTCAGCTGGAATTCTTTGGTCTTTCTCTTCAGAGATTCAAGGTTGACTTTCGACTTCCCAGCTTTCAGCATTTTGCTCCTTTTGAGTCTTGTATTGAGCCTGATCTTACTACCGACCATTCTATGGTCACTTCCAACATTCACTCTCTGGATAACATTGACATTTTGGACGATATTTCAATTGCTCATTATGTAGTCAATCTCGTTCTTCACTAATCCATTAGGGCTCTTCCATGTCCATTTCTTGTTCTCTCTCTTCTGAAAGCAGGTGTTCCCAATTCTCAGATTCTGAGATGCTGCGAATTGCACTAATCTTGTTCCTCTTTCATTCCGATCGCCAAACCCAAAAGATCCAACTGTTCCTCCGTCGCCCTGTTGTTGTTGCCCAACCTTCGCATTGAAATTACCCATGATTATCTTATAGTGACTCTTGTTTTTCTCCATGATGCTAGCTACTTCTTCGTACAGCTCCGCAACCTCTTCATCATCGTGACTTGCTGTGGGGGCATACACTTGGATCACTTGTAGATGATAATTGCTAGTAATTTTCTATGTAATGGACGCCACTCTATTACTTGTTCCTTCGTATTCCAATACAAGGTCCGTTATCCTTTTGTTCACCAAGAAACCAACTTCTCTAATGGACTCCTCTCCCCATTTTGTGTAGAGCACGTGCCCACTCTGCAAAACTTCAAGCTGTTCTCCTTTCTTTCTTGTCTCTGCCTGATAGTCTGATTGATAGTCTATCTAATATTAATAAGTATGATAGAGCTAGCTTTTAATAGTATTATGTATATATATATATAAATAGGGGATACAATAATAAGTTAATAAGGGCTAGGGGATACAATAATAAGTTAATATCTGACCAATTGACAAGAGCAAGGGCAGCAGATCGTCAGGAGCTTCTCAATTACAGAAAGAATGGCAACAGTAAATTACCAGATAAGATCGGGTCCCGCTCTTCCTGCTCTTCTTCTCCTTCACTTTCAACCGCCTCTTCCTGCTCTGTAGTTTGCAGTCGAATCACCAACAGCCAATGTATCACCGATGCCAAGAAGACTGCATCACGATTGGATGGCGTAAAAATAAGCCGGCTATTCAGTGTAAGCAGATGCAAGAACTCCAGTAGAGCCGTTTGATCTGAAAAAAAGATAAAGACAACGATTAAAAGTGATGCCAGAAACACGATGTACATTCCCGCATCATAACACCGGACTATCTAAAGATATTTGCGGTATCTGAGAGTTACCTATGTTGCACACTGACCTGCTTATCTACATGAATGTGACACTTCAGGGTATTATTGCTGGACCGTTAAAAGCGTTTGTAGCACGTAAGGAAATGCGAAAGCCTGTAGTAAGAAGTTGTAAAGATGTGCGTACCGCCTACATGACTAGTACACTGAAATCAAGAGCAGAAACAAACCTCTGGACCTTAATAAAAACGTGACTACAAATTGGTCCCGCAATTTACCTCGCATCCAAATAGCGCTTGTTTCTTGTCTCGTTATTCCATTGGTTGTACATAAGATTAAGGGTAAAACTTTGAAAATTCGTTAGTTCGAAAGTATACTTATGACGGAGACACCTAAGCTCAAGCATTGAAAGCTTTGCTATACGCTCAGCTGTTGCAGATGTTGTGACCGAAGTAAGTTCAAAAACGATACTGTGTCCCAGTCCCTAAAAACATAATATCCTTTACAAGGGCAAGATTACTCGCCTCTACGGCAGCATTAGTTGCATCTACTCAACATGTTTACGTTGTCCATTTCAGTTGGTTGACTGTGTGAACGTTTCACGATTTTATCAAAGCCTGGCCACGTATCTATCCTTCTGGTATAAGGAGGTATAAAAGAGTTGTTCGTTGTAGTAGCTAAAGCTTTTCATCCATGCAGCTTACAATACGTCCATGTCTTTACTCTGTTCTCACTATTGTATACTTTCCCCCGCCACATCGAGACGTTACACGGAGGTCAATCTTAACGTTTGCAGTACAACAAAGATTCTTCCTCCTCTCAACCATCATGTAACATTTGAAATATACCGGGCCATTGTGGCTATTTTCTATAAAATTAGGGTTTATCTGAACGAGAGCCATAATCTTTTCGTTCACTAGCACTGACAAAATAATTTATGGGACCCAAAGTTCACAGAAAAATATCGAGGGTTGACGCAAAGGCAATATGAAAGCTTTAATAAAGGAAGTAGAATCACCTGTTATTCTGGCTTGTGGTCTTGAAAACTGAAAGAGCACAACTCTATTTAAACTGCCAAACAGCTCGTCGACATTTACAGATACACCTGCAAAACGTGAACAATATAAAATACCAATCAATCAAGGTAACAGCAACTCAAAATAACAATAACGTTTCACTACCATAAATTGTTCTCAAAATGCACGTGCTCCAAAATAAAACTCATTGATCACTATCCAAAAACTGCTGTATACAGTTTAAGAGATGGATATTTGTGACAAAAAGGCGGTGGCGAGAGCAGTTCTGTTTTCAATTTCCAAACAAATCTAGTTGTCACTGTTCACGCAAACAGCTTGACTATATACAGCATGCTGTGTCTGAGGAAATTCATTTGGCTGTTGATGATTAAGTTCAGATGGTTCTGTTCTTATGGAATGTGCTTAGAAATCACAATTCAGGCAAGACTGACCAAGATATTACTGTTTCTTATTTTGTGTAGAATGATCATATTATCTTTTTGTTGCCTAGGTGCAGGAGGACAAAGGAAGACTAAAAAATGATATGATTAAATGTAAGAACGATTGATGAAGAACGGAGTAAAAACGTTGAATTTGTACGTCTGCTGAGAGAACAGAGATCACGAATATTTCTTCGAACATCCTGCTTACTACCTTAAGCATAACATGGAGTTCCTTGGCTGGATGAACCAATCTCTGCAGAAGACAATCATTTGTATGCGAGATCCATTATGTGCTAGTGAAAGAGTTAGTACCACAGTTTGTTGTATGGTCATGGGCTATGCACAAACTGAAATTAAAGTTAAATTGCAGGATTAAGCGTGGGAAACATGGATACAGACAGTTATTGATAAAACATGTGAAAGTATTTAAAAGTTAAAAAAATACGGTTTTCTTGCTGTACGTCTGTGGTTCTGAATATTGTCGAATAATAACTTGTGAATGCTTCCTTCTATATTGCTGAAACTTTCTGAACTTTCCTAACTTTGATCTAGCAAACTTTTGGTAAAAAATTGGCCATCACGGTTTAAGGTCTGGTCACATGACCCTGATAAAAAGTTGACTATATATATGGTGAAAAGTTTTAAAGGCCTATAACTCGAGTGGTTTTTCATGAATTGGACATATATTTTGTAAAACGATCTAAAATTATGTTTTAATACATTTAAGACTCATTACTGCTAAGTAAGATATAACTATCAATAACTATGGCCAATTATTGTCTTTGATGACATCATATCAGTACCGTAGCCAGGGGGATGCTTGGTATGCTTAGCATCCTCTAGAAGTGGACTTTAAGGTAAAATAGAATCCCCTAGTTCATGGTCGTCTCTCCTAGAGTTTTGAAATATGTCAGAGCATTTCTCAGACTTGTTGAGTACCCTGCTCCATAGATCTTTTCCAAGATACCAAATCTGCAAACCTAAATTTGAAAATTTTGAAGTGCAGTTAACTACAGACACCTGGTTTCTACGAGTGTTTGTAGTAACTTCCAGCTCATATTGATCCTGCATGTTGTTCTTGCGAGTTGTCATGACCAAATATGGTGTGTCTGGAATTTCAGGCTGAGCTTCATGTTCATGATTGTGGTCCTGTTTGGTTTTCATGATTTGTGGTGTTTGTGGTGCTGTTTTATTAATTATCACGGAGTGGAGCATTACCACAATACCTTGCTTTCTCTTTTGACTAACGGAGCTAAGGGGATTCGAATCCACGACCCATTGGTTTGAAAGCCAACACCTTAACCATTGGACTACCAAATCCAATAATTAAGGTGAGAAATTTTTAAGTCAATCTTGGTGTGTTATATATATATGGTAATGCCCAGACTTTTTGTGAATCTACTTTCTCGTGGCACTGATTTAACGTTAAGAGCAAGTCATAAATTTCCTCCATTGGTCACCAGAATATTTTCACAAAGGAGTCAAGTGCACAGTTGATAAAGATCTTCGGTTTGATGATTTATACACAACTTTGGAGTGGATGGTCACCAGCAATCAAGTTGCCTAGAACAATGAACTACCCTTGCTAGCACACAAAAAGGACAAATGACCTGTTTGATCCTTTTCAAGATAATGACTTTAATCAACATGATTTATCTTGCGATAAGTTACATAAATTAACCAATGTTTGCCAAAATGTAGACATTCGGTGTGGATGTTATATGGATATGATGGATTCTCTTGTTGATTTTGACGTGTTAAAGCCCAGCTGTTCGGTCAGTTTGGAGGCGACCTACTCGGTGAATTGTAGTGAAAGTGCCTGAGCTGACCACCTCCACTTGTATCCTTTGCTGATTTCTGAAACATATCCAGCGTGAAACAATGTGAAACAGTGTAAAAGACAGGGCCTTTTGAACACAGGTACAATTCATCCGGTGGACTTCCAGAGTTTGCGTCTCCACGATTTCACTCGTATTGCAGGGTGAGTCCGGTGACTGTGGTAAAGCGAGGTTGTCAAAGCTTCCCAGCTTTATGATCGAATCCCGATCAGCGGTTTCCAAAGTAAACTCTTAGACCACACATCCTTAATGATGTTGATATAAACATCACGTGTTGCGTCAGTCAATTATTCATATCACTTGCTATATTTAAATCTCGGACCACGATCCCCAGAAATTGCTTCAGATCGGTGTTTTACGTCCTCGAACCCGCAGGGCTGTTTCATGTGGCATGCAGTATCAGTTATCAAATACCTTGCTCAGTTAATTACAAATTAATGATTAACTATCTGTATACCAAGTAATATCAAAGGAAATTTTGAAATAGTTTCCTGTTTGCAATCATCTGCTCAGTCAGCTCGTATGTAAGATTGCTAGAGACACGTTTGTAGGACATCGTTACCAGACCCCCTCATGGCTATATGTAAATGATTACGTCACATTACTAGCTGTTGCCATGATATCGTTGAAGGAAGACCAATGTTACAGTTGTTATAATCCTGGCACCAGCGTTGTGGAGAAAACTCCAAGAAAATACGACTAGATTATAGGCCTAACAACTGTAACATTGATTTTCCATCTACAATATCATGACAACAGCTGATAGTAATGTGATGTAATCATCTACATGTGGCCATGAGGGGGTCTGGTGACGATTTCCTACAAAAAATCTTTAACACTTCTTGCATGATGCCTCAAATAGTACAGACATTTTTGCGTCGTCATTTAGGAAATACTGTATAAAGCATGTTGTTTCCACAACGTAACCAAGGCCGTTGTAGGCTAACAAGTGTTTCCGGTTTCATCTCATATAAATTCAGACTCTTTGCGTGAATCATAACCTTTCTTCACTAACGTCATGCTATAAATCTACGCGCCCTTTTTTCAACTCCCCCTTGAAACGATCGCTCCTCCTATTGCGACTAAAAGATAAATACACCCTTTACTTTATTAAGCTCCCCGCTCCCTCGAATATGCACTTGGTAACATTCATGAAAATAATAAACTTTTTGAATATCATACAGACTACAATTTGTTTTGTTGAATCATGATTCAATAAGCAATGGGAATTTCGAGCCAATGAAGAAGGCAAACTTTATCTGAAAAACTTGTGGTAACAAAACTTTGAAAATGAAATGATAAAATAAACACCTCCCTTGAAGCTGGTTATATTACTTCAAAAGTTCGATAAGTGATTACGCATTGTTCCTCGGTGTCTCAGTATCTTTACGTTTTTTCTGTTCTTAGCTACCACGTGTCATTTGATTTGCACTGTTCTTTACTTGTACCTCTTAATAGACCGATAGTAGTCTCTGTGATAACTCACAAAGTGGTTAGATAGAACTGAACAGACGCTGTATTCTTTACCACTGCTTTGTATTTCAGACATTTATCCTTAATACCATTTTGGAAGAGACAATGTATTTGACAGTTCCTCTTGACACCTTTGGTTTCATTTTTAAGTCCCCTCTTATTGGTGTCTGAGATATGTGTCTACTGGATTCTACTTTTGAAAAACGTTTGAAAAAAGAACTCCCCTACCACAGAAACAAAGAACATTAGTTCGCAATGAAAATATTAAAATTAGTAACCAAATACATGGCGGTATGATAGATGTTGGTAGATGCAATATCACGATATTTTTTACTTTGGCTGGCAGCTGCTGGCACAAACTTTCCCCTTGCTACATTGTGGCTGTGGAGTTACGGTCAGTTTCTGATTATTTTATACGTTGTCTTTTATCTCTTAACATAGATCGTGTTTCCCAATGGGTCAATTGATCCATGGCATGCTTTAGGAATTACAAAAGACATTTCCTCGACCATGAAGGCTATATATATCATAGGTACGTATTCATCGTTTACAATAGCAGGAAGTTTCGCTTGAAAATGTCACAACAGCCTTTTTCAGTCCCAGAAGTCGACCAGTTTTCAAGTTGTGTCAATTTGTTATCAATCCAGGAGAATTTTTTGATCATTCCCAGTGACTTTGAACCGGTGTGATCGTGAGTGGCTTCAGGTAAGTGTATTAAATAAAGAAAGTGCAGCACATCGGACAAAGGAGCACTGCTTATGATTATGATTATGATTATGATTATGATTATGATTATGATTATGATTATGATTATGATTATTAGAAATTTGGGATGTCATTTGTTTCACTAGACGTCACTACACAGCCCCCCTGATAGAGGTGAAGGCATGAGGCTCGAGTGATGTGATGTCTCTGTTAGATAACCCGAGTCCAGTGAAGTGTGAGTTGAATTGCGATGCTGGTGTCGTGGGTAAGAGAGAGTGTATATGATGCTTAGCCAATGCTGGGCGCTGTGGGCTGAGGAGCGTGTTTAAATCTCGGGTCACCATTTGAAGGGTGTTGAGGATGTTACAGGATGAAAAGCTCAATGGTGAAAACTTAGGACCACGAGGAATCGAACCCTGTCCTTCAGCGTTGCAACGTCATGTGCTACCATTACACCATGGTCCCTTGCAATTGACGCATAGAAATTTGGGATTTAATTTTTTGCGGTTCACGTCACTACAGCTACATCAAGGAAATGGATGCAACTCATCAATGCGATTCCTGCTCTTGTTATATACTTATAAAGACACAGTACACTACATCAAGGAAATGGATGCAACTCATAAATGTGATTCTTGTTCTTGTTCTATACTTATCAAGATACAGTACACTGCATCAAGGAAATGGATGCAACTCATAAATGCAATTCCTGCTGTTGTTATATAGTTATAAAGTTACAGTACACTGCATCAAGGAAATGGATGCAACGCATAAATGCGATTCCTGCTCTTGCTAAATACTTATAAAGACACAGTACGCTACATCAAGGAAATGGATGCAACTCATCAATGCAATTCCTGATCTTGTTATATACTTACAAAGATACAGTACACTACATCAAGGAAATGGATGCAACTCATAAATGCAATTCCTGCTGTTGTTATATAGTTATAAAGGTACAGTACACTGCTTCAAGGAAATGGATGCAACTCATCAATGCAATTCTGCTCTTGTTATATACTTATGAAGACACAGTACACTACATCAAACAAATGAATGCAACTCATAAATACAATTCCTGCCCTTGTTATATACTTAGAAAGATACAGTACACTGATTCAAGGAAATGGATGCAACTCATCAATGCAATTCTGCTCTTGTTTTATACTTATGAAGACACAGTACACAACATCAAAGAAATTGATGCAACTCATAAATGCAATTCCTGCTCTTGTTACACACTTATAAAAGCACAGTATACTACATCAAGGAAATGGATGCAACTCATCAATGCAATACATGCTCTTGTTAAATTCTTATAAAGATACAGTACACTGCATCAAGGAAATGGACGCAACGCATAAATCCAAGTCCTGCTCCTGTTATATACTTATAAAGACACAGTACGCTACATCAAGGAAATGGATGCAACTCATCAATGCAATTCCTGCTCTTGTTATCTACTTATAAAGATACAGTACGCTACATCAAGAAAATGGATGCAACTCATAAATGCGATTCTTGTTCTTGTTATATACTTAAAAAGATACAGTACACTGCATCAAGGAAATGGATGCAACTCATTTCCATAGCAACGTCAAAAAGAACAAAAGGGTTTCGGATTACATTCACTGTGTCTAATAAAAAGTGTATTCCGAACACCCAAATGTAATTAACCAATCGTGTAACAGCCTTTGACAGATTGTCGAAAGGCTCTGGGCAAACTCAAACTCAAAACAGATTCCTCCGCCAAATACAAACACGTTCAGAGACATCGCACCTGAAGAACAATGCAAGAAAGGCACTACCTGACCTGCGCGTTTGGATCCTGCTGTGAGTCAATTTTGCAGTGTAACCCCAAGCCCTGGGATAACTGAAATATCAAGACAGGTTTGACATCTAGGATTCCAAAGCGGAAAATCGGTTTTACTCTGGTGTGTCAACCGCAGCTATTATCATTGAATAATATGATTGAGCTGAGAGATGGAAGACAGAGGCCTTAGAAGAATCTGTGAATCCAGAGGAGATTATAGTATTCAGTCAAATGTAGGGCAAAATGAAAGACATGCTTGAGATATTCGATGCCTTAAGGTGCTGCGAAGTTTTGGCAAAATCAATGAAATCTAACAAATTCTTTCTCGATGAGGATCGCCCAGACCTGTCAACTTTTACAAATATAAAATACGTGAAAATATGTAAAATATGTCTGCATTTTCTTGCAGGAAGGCAAAATACGACTGGGAACAAGTTTTTCTGTTCCGTTACGAAGGAGTTGCCGTTAACGCCCATACTCGTATGCAAACCGAAGATCAAAGCGGTAAGAAGCCTTGCAGAGAACGTTCAGAAAGTGCCTCGGAAGGAGAGGCAACCTGGACACGAGTATATTTCGTGTCGAAGCGCAGTAACCCGTTATTGCTTTTTGCATGGAATCAAATGCTATTTATCTTGTTTAAATGGCAGCTGGGTGATTAAGGGACAGGAACACGATAGATTTCTTAGTCCTAAGCTGGGCTGAATTAACTATGCCCTTATTTAAAATTTAAGCACTAACTTTTCTCGAAAATGAATTAAAATAAGTTGCAAAGTTTCATGCGTGCGTGATCGTGAAAAATGTTTGAAAAACACGAATTATGCCGGAAGGTTGGAATGTCTGATCGTTATGGTCGAGTCAAGTCATAACGAGTTTAGTTATTCCAAACTACTCTAATAACCCTATGAACATAACGACTTCATACAGAAAGGCTAGTGTCTGTTCCATTTAGGGGCGCAAAAATGATCCTCCAACATCTCTCTCCCATTTTTGCCACACTTGTAACTGAAACAAGGACACTGCTTGGAGACAGTTCTTGAGTCGAAGGTTAAGACATCGGTTCAAACTCTGAGGTGCGAGTGGTTTCCAACAGCCCGGCAAAAGTGGAAACGTATCGCCACTGCCTATGTCTTATTTTCCAGGGAGGGTGCCAGTAATTCAGTAATTCGCTTCTCGGCCTTTTGGCTAGGAATGGATGTAGTATCTGTTCTCATTGATGACAGATGCTTTCCATAATCCGCGACATTTGAAATGAGATCTTAGGGATTCGTCTACGATGATTCCGATACCTGCGAATGAGTTATTGCCTTCAATTCCGCCGAAATAATCTTTGTATGGTAGGTCTTGTCCGCCACGTTTGATTTTAATGGTCTTGGTTATTAATCTTTCACGAGTGTTTCAGTCAGTCCTAGCACCTGGAGATTGTATTTATTTGTATCTTCATAAGAACTTTTGACTTACTTTGCCTTTTTCATTTCCAAAAGACATTCTTTCAAAATCTCAAAATTTGAGATCCGTTGACGTAACTCGTCCGGTCCGAATCACCAGTCAAATCAAGTGTTCGCGAGGGGAAATAATCGGATCAGGACACTAAATAACTCATGAAAACATAACTCAGCCAGTAACTCATTTTAATCGAAAAGCTTTTTATTGACTCTCGCCAGTCGATCTAAATCAGTAATGAGTGCATACACAAGAGACTTTCTACCTTAGGAAACAATTGAGTAAAAGTTACAACAAGGAAATTCTATTTAAAATATAACAAATCTTACTTTAATAGACTCCACAACATCTTCAATCAGGAAAATCCTTCGTAGGTGGTGAATCCTTTTATTGAAGTGCTTCCTAAATTCCTCTGCAAGTTGCTGTACCTACAATAAAAAGATTACCATGTTAAAAGATCTTACTGAGTATGTCTTGACGGCAGACGTCTTCAAAATATAAGGTTTGCTGAAACCTGGATGCTGTTCTGATAGGCTCTTTGTAATAAAAATGTTACAAATCGCGACGAGGTGCAAACAGTCTCTCAACATTTGGTACCTGGTTAATAAAACGAAAACTTCATTTTCAAACGTACACGTCCTAATGAAAAGGCCGGTATAGCTTACATTATTTCCTACTGACAAGATAACGAACCTTTCCGCTAAAATTATGATAAACCAAGCGTAAGTAAAGCCAAATAAAAACCTGGATCGCATGGAATGCTGAGGATGATCTCAGGGAGGCAACAGTTAGAAAAAGTAAAATTAAGTTCATATATTCTGTATCAGCAAATGGTTGATACCAGTGATCCTCTTTAATACTTGTGTGGTATGGCCAAACCTATAATACATCTTTGCTGAAAATGTCACTGCTTTTCTACAGTTCAAACTCGATGGAAAACGATTGCTTGATTTACTGGAATTCAGAATGTCAATTGCAGGGTGCGCCTGAGAGTGAAAACATCTTTTTACATGATTACCCATGATATCTCATTGGAGTGTCTTGAGCTTGCTTCGTTTCAGTTTAAATAGAGAAATCGACCAAAAAGTTTAATACATATTATATTCTGTAATGTGACATCATAATTGGCTTAAGGAATTTTACTATTATGTTCCAAAAGATGTTGCTTAATGTCCATAAACCCCGATAACTGTTACCCATTGGGCAAATCATGACCTCTGCTGAGAAAGTTTCACAATATCAAAATGCTTTTATCATTTTTGAAAACTTAAAGACACAGAAGAAGCAAAGAAAGAAAACAGAGAGCCCTATGCTACTATGCGTTTGAAAGAATAAAGCACCGTATTTCCTCGAAAATAGGCCGACCTTCGAAAATAAGCCGTTTCGAAAATAGGCCGAGATATCTTAGTAGACACCACAAAAATAGGCCGACCTCGAAAATATACTGAGACGCAGTGAAGCAATTGCAGCGCACATGATTCGATTTATATTTAGTTAGATTGTTTGTTGTGAGAGATTTTTGCAAAAATTATTGTTTGTAAAAATGATTCCTACGAGAAAGTCGTTTTCTAAGAAATTTAAAGCGAAAGTATTGATGCATGTCACAGAGAAAGGCTGTTCGAACAGTGTCCTTGAAGCACACATACGAAAACCAGCTTTTATGAATATTGAAAATTAAGGTTAGCGAGAGTATGAATATACCTGGCGTCTTATTTCAAAGATATCTAGCTATCAGCTGTTTTGAAAAGTTGTCAATCACCGAACACATCCAAAGATATTTCGTGGAATGCAAAAATGGGGATCCCCCTTTTTCTTGTTATTTGAAAGTCTCTAACATCATTTCGAAGTATCGATCATTCTTTTCTCAGATGGACGTCTAGTAGGAATAGATCAGTATTTATCGTGAAAATATTTATTGTGAACATATTTATTGCGATAATATTTATTGTAAAGTTATTTATTGTGAAAATACTTATTGTAGAAACCTTTATTGTAAAAGGTGCGAACATTGTTATAGGTATTATTACAAGGAATAAATGTATACGCGTTGATCTGGCTTGAAAGAGTATTTCTGGTGACATTCGAGGCTCTAAAACCCCATTTATATGTCTCAGATCGCACAACAGACGCACACAATTGAAAAACTAAAATAGAATGAAAATAACTTTCCATATTTCATGGAACAGCTATTCTCAGAATTTACATTTCATTTGACAGGTTATAAACGGGGATGCCCTTGTCTTGTTAACAGGTATCTTTAAAAAATAGTAGTTATAAGCAAATACAAAGAAACGTAAAAAACACAAACCTTATCCTTAACTGCTATATAACAAATAAACAACGCTCGTGCAGGTTTTTATTAGTTAATGTTCGAACAGCGATCATGGCAATAAATTGCCCACGACGGTGAAGAGGGCTAGGGCGGGTGCCTCCCCCTGAGAGAATTCACTAGCGTATTCTGCCTCACCTGACATTCTTATCGGGATATACATTTTTTGCTTTAGTATATCATAATGCGCCGGGAACCAAAATCGTAGGACCTATGGAATGACTATGGGATGACTCTTGCCCGTATGTCCTGAAGTATTTGCGTTTAAGTTTTCTCAAGAATGCCTTCAATGAGATATCACTTCAGAACTGGGCAAAAATTGTGTCTTTTGGCCTTAACCCTTTGTCTCCCAACGGGACTTTTAAGTCCCGGCATACATTTGTTGCCATAGTTCTCTCTCTGCTTCAATGTCTTCGTCTTCGTCTTCGTCTTCGTCTTCGTCTTCGTCTTCGTCTTCGTCTTCGTCTTCGTCTTCGTCTTCGTTTTTATATTCGTCCTCTTCTTCTTCTTAGTCTTCTTCTTCTCCTTCATCAACTACAGCTTTACTCACAGCTACATACTGCCTTCTGGTCCTTTTTGTTAATACTCCCTCCAACTTCAAGCTTAAATTTTGATCGATGCTGCAAATTCACTCAATCAAAGTCCTCTACTGTTATGCTTAGAACCATTTAGATTAAAGAATGTGTAACAATTTTTGAGTCTACCTTTAACTTTGAATATTTTGTTTTTAACTATAAAATGCTCTAATGTGCTAAACTTGTTGAAATGTCTTCGATACATAATTCCCTTATCGTACGTTATATCATTAAAAACAGAAAACTAGTTAATTGACGGTAATAATGTTTTATTCTCTCAGCGAAAGTTAAAGGGAGTCAAGAAGATTAATAACAACATATCTGTCTTTTTCTCGCCTTTTTCTTGTATCTATAATTTCCAAGATCAACTAGGATTAAAGTTTGTATGAATTTCTTATTGTCTGCATTACTTTCACATGCATATCTTCCTCCTCATAGAAAGCCTATCAATGGTGGTTGTGTGACCCGATGTAACAGTAAGACGACTCACTTGTCTGGCATTGCAGTAACATCTTTCTTTATCTTAAATGTGCCGTATACAGTATTAATGTTAAAATAATAGGATTTGTTTTCCTGTCCTGGTATAGGTGTTGGTGAACCTCTGTCTCTACAGAGAACAAGGATGCTATTTGCACTAAGAATGAACGTGCTTGCAAAAGGACATAGGTGAGCTTTTATCATTACATTATTTAGACTCTGTTGGTCCTTAGGCACATGTTGATAGGTGTCCTAAAACCAACACGTAAAGGTATATTGAACCCTTTGCCAGGCAACACAGAGTATGAAAAGCCTTTAAGGACACGTGATTTACTGAAGAAGGATTGCATTTTTATACGTGTATATAATCGAAAGAACTTTTATCATTCACTGATTTTTGTAACTTGTCTGTTTGTTACCTGGATTTAAGTCATGGCCTTAGTGGTTAATCTTGCACTGAGTTGTATCGTAATAAGACAATGAGGCAACGTAAGTTGTGTAGATGAGCAAGTTTTACACTATATTATCATCGTCCTGTCCCCGCTTTAATTAGCTTAGAAAGGTATGTGAAATAGGTTATGTTTTCTAGGGGTTATGGAAAATTTATTTGCGCACATATAAAGTGAGATGATATAGATGAGGAATTCTCTTATTGTATTCTCACTGCCGTTTTCCGCACTCAAATTAAACTGTGAAGCTATCATGATACACTTATTATTTTTTTATAAGAAACTACTCAGCGTCCAGCCCTGGAAGTTTCTTAAAGTATTGACCTTTTGAGCCCTCAAAGTTTCTTAGCAGTTTCTTATTCTCTGGTAACAAATAGCAAAATATTATCAAACTTCTGATGTTGATGAAATTGTGACGTCGCACTTAAGGACTCTCACACTCTTCTTCCTTTTTGTTCATCTGCAGCACTTGATGAGGCAAGAGATATCAACATGCATTTAAAACCTCTGAGAAGGCACTTTGAAGACTTGGAGCAAGCAGAGTTTGATGAAGCGCCTCCCTTACTTTCACCTATGTTACATGTTATTGGTCTTGTCTGGGGAAGTTCAACATTTTATAGACGACCTGGTAGAGTTGTCGTTTTACTTCAAGAGATTGGGAATCTTTTAATCGAATTGGTAAGATGTAGCTTTTGGCCTGCAATTGAAGCAATTTTGGACATGGTTTTGTTAGTTTGGTGACACATATATGCTTTAAGGAGGTCATTCTTGGCACTCCAGCGTAAAGAAACGTAAAAGACAGAGGGCGGCACTTTGAAACATATCGTATGATTGCCAGGCTTATAATCTAACAGAATATTCATTTGGTAACTTTTAGCACTTCTATTCGCTTAGTTTACATGTGTAGTAAAAAAATCCCGATCATAGGAAACGATCACAATTGAGTAAAGCAATGAGCATTTTTATAAAACCAAAACCTGATAAGAAATAGTGTGATCAGCGTTGTAATAAGATCTAGATGCGTTGACAGAATGATAGACAAGAAAAGTAGATACTTCCGTAATTCGGATTCCTATCTTGCGATATTATAGAGGGACGTTATTAATGACACTGCCTCTATTTACAGAAGGAGGACATGATTAAAAGGAGCTCTTGTCAATAGTTTACTAGCTATCGCGTTGTCTATTCTATAGCTTAATAACAATTTTTCGTGCAGGTTTCATATAGGTGCATCCAAACTATACGTCATTGAGAACGTTTGTTGAAGTTATTATACACGTTAAAGTTTTCAAAGTTCATCACGTAGGATCAGTAGACGTTGATGTTAAAACATTCATTTCTTAATTCACGACACAGATTCCTACCATCGGTTCCAATTGTTTTAAGACCGAAATATCGACCTTTTCTGGACTTAGAGACGCTTACCTATCGAGAGCCCCTATTTAATTTAGACACCAAATAGCTTATTCATTCTATTGAATTACTTTTAGGGACGAAACTATCTCGATCCGGGGGAGATATTCAAATCTGAAGCAGAGGAAGCCCTGGAGAAGATACAGAATGCCTTAAAAACTCTAAATGAGTATAAAGTACAGTTCGAGAATACAAGAAACTCAATTAGTAAATACTTCAAAAGCGAAAATGAGATAAAGAGATGGGAATTTTCAAGTGACCTGGTATTTACCCGTTACGACCAATTCATTGAAAGACTTCAACTTGTCGAGGTGAGTTAATATTATAGGCGAAAGATTTTGTTTGATTAAGATCTATATTGCCACGTAGTTCTGAAAGTGGAAAACACATATACTCAATTTGCCATTTTACTTCTCTGATTTGTCGATTTGTAGATGATAATGATGATGATGATAATGATGATGATGATGATGATGATGATAATGATGATGTTGATGATGATGATAATGATGTTGATGATGATAATGATGATGATGATAATGATGATGATGATGATGTTGATGATGATGCTGATGATGATGATGACGGTGGTGGTATTTGTGATGATGATGATGATGGTGATGATGATAATAAAAGGGACCATAGTAAATATTATTTTTTGAACTTGGCCCATCATACTCAGTGTACGAAATGTATGATATCTGATCGCTTTAGCTTTCTCAAGTTGCCTGGAAGATGATCTTATTCGAGACGCATGGCAATAGATCCTTACTGTAGATGGTATTAGAGAATTTCGTCATTTAGCCTGATAAAACCCAAAATATTGGTTTGTTTTAAAACGACCGCTGTAGGAAATGGAAGAGGAGCCTTCGCCCTTTCCCCCTTATCCCCCACCCTCTTATAGCAGTGGTAGTGATGATGGTAATCGTGATGATGTTGGAAGTTACCTCAATTTGCCCCTTCGCCTTCTCTTTCAGTGTGCTACTCGAGAATACCGTTGGGTCTGTCGAATGGATTAATCAAAGATTCTCAATTTGTGGCCTCATCAGTTTATTCAGAGGGTAAACCTTACTGGCATGCTGAAAAAGGGCGATTGCGGTCAGGCCAATGTTGGTGTGGAAACAAACGGGGGGATCCCGCCTGGAGGTCGGACTATCTTCAGGTATGTTTATCATTTCTTTATCTGTGCTTTGAATTTAATGTACCTAGATCCATGCCTGACTCTACGTGTGCCTTGCCCCTCCGATTTTATATGCCTCCCTTAATGCCGGCCAAACAATCCTGTAGGACGACAAAATGTTATCATGGGCCTTTTAAATAATGTAATGGTGAAACTAAAAGTCGGGATTTTAGTGAAAATTCGATGTCAAAGATGGGGGGTCGACCTACGCTTACCAAAACATTTATGTTCACTTTGATTTCCTCTTAAAATCAGGCCACCAAAATTTGCGTAAACGGTCGTTTCGTTTCAGTACCATTTAGGTAAAAGTAAAAAGACGTAAACGAAGCTCCGTTTACGCTGTGCTTATCGCACATGAAGAGAAAATGGCACCAAACCGACGCTTTTTGATCAAATACTTTATCCAGCCTTTCCTACATTTTCTAAAAATACACTTAAGCAACTTCTGTGCCTAGTTCTTCGCACCACAGAAAATAATTTACAAAAGCCAGTGCCGTTTGATGTCATCATTTCCAGTTCAGTATCTGTTTTAACTAAGAATTTATGGATCTATGGTTAGATTCATTAATCTATGGTTTTAACAATCCCATTCACGAAAAGTATAACATCACCGAATGGCGTTCCACTGTTCTCATGTAAACAAACAGACTCTTCCAATGTTGTCCCGCCAGATCACAGGAACCAGGTTTCACGTAAACAAACACGTGTGGGGATAAGAGTTCTTTTGTAAATGGAAGTCCACCTTAAGAAGACATGTGCATTTGGAGTGTACGTGCCATACGTAAGAGGCATAAAAATATTCTACAATCTCGAAGACTCGGTTTATCAGTCTTTGTTGTTCGAGGTTGTAAAATGTCTTGCCATTTCTGCTCTTCCTATTTTGTAATATTTGAGTAAGGATGCTGTCATGAAAAGACACTGTCCGTGTGATGTGTTTTGCAAGGTGCAATTTTGGGAGCCTTAAGTCAGTTATGAGCTGGCTCTCATCACTTTCGTCTCTATTGAGTCCTTTGTTTCTGAAAAAAGCTCTGGTAAGAACCGCTGGCCGTCAGCCCTATGGCCCTCAGCAGGGATATCTGAATAAAAGGTTTCTTCATCCTTACGATGAGAGGTGTTGATCCAAGGGTGTAGGAAGCCACATCTAGTCGCAAACAAGGGCAGTAACTTCATTTGTCGTGTTTTATACATTGAAAAGAAGTGGGGCTAGGATAATCTCACGGCGGTGTTCTGCTTGCGAACGCTTCTCAGTGTCTTTGGAAAGGTGGGATATAGCATATGCTCTCATTGAGGACGGATACTCCCCACGGTCTGTGAGAAGAGGTCCTATCGGGCAGCTGAACGTGCCTTATGACTTGCGTCTCCGCCGGTAACCCAAATTTAGGGGCACCACCCTTGAATACTTCAGCTATGCTTTATTTATTAGTGATTTCGTTTGGTGTTTTTACTGTTTATTTGAGGTAGTTTCAATATCGGCCCCATTGCATTTCAGGGATCCTTAATTGAAAGACTACTAGATACGAACGTGCCGTAAAGTCCCGAAAGGGCTGTTGTTATTGCAGTGCTCCCTGTGAAGGCCAGGTGTAACTACAAAGGGGTTGTCAATGTTCTCCCGTAAGCATATCCTTTAAGCCCCCCTGCACATGATGCCTAAACTCGTAAAACCTTAAGAAGAAAGGAAAACAATATTCAGCCATGCTGTCGTACCATCAAAGTCACTGAAGCAAAGGAAACCCATCTGTGTCTTTGCTTGAAGACAGCTTCTCTTATTCAGTTGTCTTTTCGATTCTGTTCTCAGTCTTACGTAGCAGCCTTCTCTTTACATTGCACACAGCATGTTTTAACGCTCTTTTCTTTTAGGCTGCGCGTAGTGTAAATGCCCAATGATGCTACCCAAAGTCCTTCTTTTATTTCTGCATCTTATTTAGCTTGTCTTGTCCACGGGAAAGAATATACCGTAAAATCCCGAATATAACCCCTTCCGAAAATAAGCCCCCCGAATATAGCCCCCTTGTAAACTAACCAAAATATCTATCCGAATATAAGCCCCCCCGAATATAAACACAGGGCTTACATTTGGGATTCTGTGTCTTGGATCCGAAGTTGGTAGTGCAGAGAGCAGTGATAGTGAATGAACATGGACAAAGTATATATAGAGCCTCTGTATATACTTAAAATTGTTCTTTTGTGAGATACAGTTGGGTATACTCTTTCACACATTCCATTTCGGTCACTCTGACGTTAGTACTCTGAGGAGTGTCAGACGAAAAAAGCTTTTAAGTACACAATGTTTTCGCTATTCGTGCAATATTCTTGTTTTTTACCACTAATAAACTATTTAAACATAGTTATACAGTAGAAACAATAGTCAAATGTTCGAAGTCATGGCAGTCGCCTTCCAAGACTTTAAAAAATGTTCCCCTTGTTCTTCTGCTTAATGACAGTGTTATTGCTAACATCTGTCATGTGCTTTTTAAAAGGCCATATTTTAATAAAGATATTTCTACTTTGCCTGCCGAAGTACGTCCTCAAAAAATTGTAATGGATGGGATATTACTTAAAAATTAATAGGGGAGTTGGAATATGAATGTCCTGAGTGGAAAATTTTGAGAAAATTTGTTAGCAGGGGTAGGGAGGGGGGCATCTATTAGGCACCCAAACGTACTACCAAAGTTCTTAGCATAGTGTTTTTCTTTTTTTTTTCTTCACACAGACGCAGACCCGCCTTGCGAGGAAATTTTCAAAAACAACTGTGATGGGGTTGTCAGACTTCCTTACAGGTGCAGTTTACATAACTGACATCATGGTGGACGTATTGGTATGCTCTGTCCACTTTCTACCCGGATGCAAAGTAGAGGACTGTCACAAACCTAGGTCGGTTGATTCAGTCATTGCAAGCTTGAACCCAGAGGGAAGCAATGCAAAAAGCAACCAAAAAGCAAGTAAGTTTGTAGGTTTTTAATTTGTATTTGTCATACATACCCAGAGTCCCTGAATAAGCTCCTAGGGGTTTATTTCACAAAAACTATTTTAGATTGGGGGTTTATTCTGTATCAGCCAAAAATAGTCAGTAAGATATGTTGTTTTTGTGGAGATATCTACGTCATACATACGAGGGTTCACAGCCAACCTGGAAATCAGGGAATTACCAGGGAATTTGAAACTGGACTCATTTTGTGAGTAAAATTATGAAATTGTCAGGGTGTTTTGGAAAAGTTCAGGAAAATCAGAGAAAACCTGATATAAGGTGATCATGGGTTTTTTTTATTTGGTATTTTTATTTTCCAGAAAATTATTATGAACGTCATTGAAATCATACTGTGAATGTTTTGAAATATATGGCCTTGACGTAACAGGCCTTCATACAATATATGACACTTTATATAATGAAATGTTAGATTTGTGCAAGGCGTGTATGGCAATACTCCGGTGGAGAACTGCCAGGAAATTTTCTTAATTTAGACACGGAATTCAAAAAATTACCAGGAAACTTTTTTCAAAGATGAGGCTGGGAACCCTGGAATGATACTGTGATTGTTATGAGATGTTTGACCTTGGTGTAACAGACCTTCATACAATATATGATGCTTTATAAAATGAAATGCTAGATTTGTGCAAGGCATGTATGACATAACTCAGGTGAAGAATTGTCAGGAAATTTTCCAGATTAAAAAAACATTGGTAATAGACTGTTCCGTAGTCAAAACAAACACTAAACGTTTTAACTAAATTATAACAGACCCTTTCCCATTACATATATAAATATAGAGAGAGACGTATACCGTCAGTATGAGCCTGTAGTAACGTGTTCTTCATCAAGAAGAGATCACTTTACAGTAGCTGTTGGGGTACATCAGGGTTCTGCACTTAGTCCTTTTCTATTTATAATAATCATGAATGAACTAACAGAGGAGGACAGAAAAGGGCCTCCATGGCGAAAAATATGTGATGACCATGTGATCTGGTGTGCTAAGGAGAAAGAACGAGAGGAAGAAATGGACAGAGTATGGGAAAGAGAGGGATGAACGTAGCAAGGTCAAAGACAGAATTTATGAGTTTGAGTGGAAGTTCACAAGAAAGTATTGTGAAGCAGTCCAGTCGCCTCTTAGAAGTAAATTACTCTAAATATTTCGGTACTACCATACAAAATAATGAAGGAGTGGAGGTTGAAAATAAGTTGAAGGCTACATTCTGATTGGTACAATTGCTTGAAAATATCAGGATTCCTCGGTGACTAGGAGATATAAGCAATTGATAGTGCAGCCGGCTATCTTGTTCAAGAACATTAGACAATTGCTTCAGTTTTGCTTAAATCGGTAATGTATTGCTCCCTAGTTTCTTTCCCTCTAATTTTGTTGATTGTAGTGTGAAGTACAGAACCTACCAAGGGCATACAACAATCTAGGTCCGTCCGACCAAGAGGTACGTATAGCATGCACTGCAAATAGAAATATTGTTCTTTGGTGTTATTTGTACCCTATTACCATAGCTTTCCCCGGTCCCAGTTTAAACTCATGGTCTTGAATCTCAAATAAGGCTCACAGGCTGATATACGGATCCATGTTTAGCGTAGTTGGAATATAACACTCTGTGCCTGTTAAATGTTTGTCGTCGTATTAAATAACTCGCGTCAGGGTCACCATTTGACGTGCTTGACTGATGATACAGGATAAAAGCTCAATGGTGAAAACGTAGGACCACGAGGAATCAAACCTCGTCCTGCGTTGTAGCAACGTGATGTGCTACCATTGCACCATGGCCCCATACCATTGAGGCATAGAAATTTGGGATGTCATTTGTTTCGATTGAATTCACTACATCTGTAAACCAACTTACAAAGTTCCGTGTTACAGCGATTCCCTCTTATGTAGTCTTTAAAAATGATCTCTTCCACTTGTATGATAACGATCTTATAAACCAGTTAATTTTACAGTTCATCCCATGTTCATTTGATACAATTTAGGATTTTGCCCCAAATTTAGAAAAAGTAGTTTTGGTCCGTCAGCCTAAAACAAAGGTAGCTGTTCGTACTTTCAAAAAAAGCAAAACGTTTATAATTCACTTTTAAGTCTAGAAGTCGGGGATTTAGATCTAGGTCTAGATCTAGGTCTAGGTCTAAGTCTAGGTCTAGAAAGTCAAACCCATAAAATTGCATATCAGGTGCACATGCACATTTTATATGATGCAAATTCGCTTTGGGATTTACAAGTAATATTTTCTACACAAGATGGGTCTACGGGAAGAAAAAATCGCAAGCACTACAATACACGAAGCGAGTAGTAGTAGAAACCCCTTAATTTTACTATTTTACGTGCCTAGCATTTGAGGTTCATCCAGGCAAAAACCAAAGGCGATTGATTACGTACTGGAAAGAACACTCATGAATCCGAGATAAAGTACAAAAGCTGAGCTTTTAGTAAAGAAATAACATATACTGCATTATATTCAATAGAAATTCATTCTTACCATTTCGAAGGTGTCGGGAAAGACCTCACAAACCAGTCCTGGAAAACAGGTGGGTGCCTTTGAAAGGATGAATTAAAATCAGTTCATCGTTATCAAGCGCTGTAAAACGTGCAGATTATTTTGTTCAACCAAAAGAATCTTCTTTAAGCCAATTCGGCGGTTAAAAAATTTTGACGAAATAAGCTTCGACTCAACGTATATACCGAACCAACTTCTTTTTAAACATCTCCTCTATAGAACCAATTAAACATAATTACAATTACATCCTATAAAGATCCTAATTAAAAGGTAATTATTTGACTAATGCGATCTCCCGTGCGCTGGTACACACAGAATAAACTCTTCCCAAAATAACTGCATTCATTTTCATTCTGAGCATTTCTTCAGAAACAAAGAACGTTCCGAGTCGGGATTTAAACCCGAGACCTATAATATCGAGGCCTCCCGCTCTTAGAAGTAAACCACTTGCTGAACAATAGTTTGCCTTATCCTGTCATATTGATGACATTTACCTGAACAGGAACTACTACCCCCAGCTCTTACATCATCTTAACTACATCGCTGTATTGAATACTCCATTTACTATAGAATCTTTACTATTTCTTGGAAGTGTTAAAGCACATTTTAGGGTCCTTAAAGTTGTACTTTACACTCTAGTGTTAATCCTGTTTTAGTTGTAATTGATGTTTCCTACGACATAATAACAAGATCACCGTCTTCAACGTCCTCAAGTGGGAAGAGAACTCGCGTGCTAGTTAAAAGTTAAGGATTATTCTAAGGAACGGTGGGGTAATGCTACTTTGCGTTTAGTAAGAGGATTCACTTTTCTAAACATTTTAGTCAGACACTGATCACAGCAATCGTCTGGGGAGCAGATAGAAAACTATAGCAAAGAATTTATAGGGTATGCGCACATTCAAACATGCCGTGGAAAACAACACTTGGAAAGTTGGTTTGTGGTACAAAACTTGAATTTTGCATTGAGTAACGGATTCATTTTGCTAAACGTTTTCGCCATACACTGATCACAGCAATCGTACGGAGCGAATTTAGAAAGCTATTACGATGAATTTATAGGAAACAATAAGATCCTAGAAAATAACGGTCACGAGAGCGACACGTTTTCTGTCACTCGGATGTAGATTTGCCAATGTTGACAGTTGCCATCATCGCTTTCTGCAAGTGTTCAAATACTTTTGGGAGGGTAGTGTATAATGCTGTTGCAGATCCTCTTAACTTTTGAATAACACTCTTTTAGATCCTCAGTATTATTATTTAACAATTTTTCAGATTCTCTCTATGTTTCACATGCTTGGTATACTTACTATTGCCCCTTAGCAGCCCACCAAATCTCCGAAGCTTTGTCTATCTAATGCTGTTTCAGATCCTCTGTATTTCATATTTATAACACTCTTTCAGATCCCCTTTTTATCTTTCTATGATACTGCTTCATATCCTTTGTATTGTACTATGACCATATTTCATATCCTCTATATTTTACTATTTATAACACTCTTTCAGATCCCCTCTGTATCTTACTGCAACACTGTTTCATATCCTCAGTATTGTACTATGACAATGTTTCAGATCCTCTGTATTTTATTACTTACAACACTCTTTCAGATCCCCGTTGTATTTTACTAAAATACTGTTTCATATCCTCTGTATTGTACTATGACCATGTTTCATTGCTTGGTATACATACTTTTACCCTTTAGCATCCCACCAAACCTCCGAAGCTGTGTCTATCTTGCTGGAGTTAAATACGGCACGCACAGTGATTGGGATTTTATTTGGAAGAAGCATAAGGAATCAAGCGTTGCCGCTGAGAAGAGAAAGTTAATGTTTGCTTTAACTGATTCACAGGATAAAGATATATTAAAGAGGTGAGCGAGATTGGTTGTTGTTCTTTTTGTGCATTTGATAATTTTTCGAGTAGAGAGGATTTGAAACGTTAGTTTTGAAAAGAACACTAAAGAAATAAAAATGATACTAAGTACCTTTAATGGGCTTTGGATTGATGACGGGCCGGAGGGCAGTTCTTCCTTGGTCAAGTCACATGGGGCAGAGAGGCTGGTCTCCAATTGCGTTGAGCTGGATGTCCATGCCCACCGGTGGGTGATTGGGAGCTACTGTGGCGACTAGAGAAATAAAAGTATGTTAACATCGGAGGTCACCTAGCTCAGTTGGTAGAGCGCACGCCCCGAAAGTGTGGGTCACGGGTTCGATCCCCGGTGGTGACATACTTTTCTATTTCTCTAGTGTTCTTTTCAAAACAAATATTCCATATCCTTAGTATGTGATGAATTTTGTATTTATCTGTATCGACTCTGTTCTATATTGAAACCACCGTAGACGAGTGTTTAAGGCATTGCTTTTATTTTTCTAGGTATTTGTCCTGGGCGCTCGACAAATCCAAAATACGTGAGCAGGACGGGACCGCTATTATTGAGTCAATAGCTGTTAACAAGGTGGGACAGGACCTTGCCTGGGAGTTCGTTCGGAAGAACTGGGACGTACTTTACAAAAGGTGAGTGAATACTACAGCAAAATAGCGTAATCATTATGTGCTTAGAGGCCCTTGCTGTGTGGTTTTTCTGAGAGAATTGAGGAGGATGCAGCAGAGGACAGACATAAGTGGCAAAGCGTCATCACCCATCCAACACCACTGAGGAAAAAGGATGTAAAATGAGATGATGATGATGATGATGATGATGATGATGATGAAATATGATACACTATCAGACTTGAGTTTGTCCTGGTAGCCATGCGTTGCAAAGACTTGTTTAAAAAAATTGGATGAAGTGGTTGTATTCATGATTACTACTTTAGGTCATCATGAATAATAATACATAAGCACAACGGCTGATTCGACTGTGGGAAATGCATGTGGAATGGGCTGCTGTGTAAGAAATATGCATACTAATCTGTACGTGCTGTTATGGCACTTTGGTGTTGATTTGCTGAGGAAGACGTGCTAAGGAGTCTGCAAGGTTTTGACCTTCTGGTCGTTAAATAACTTTCAAGTCATATTCCATCATCCAAAATTGCCAGCAGTCTATGTATGATGGTGTGGTGCTGGTGTGGGCTTTCCATTTGGTGAGACCTTTGGTGTAAAGATGTGTTCCAATAGCCTATAGTCGGTTTCCAGTGTAAAGGGCTTTCCATAGATGCAATGGTGAAAGTGTTCACAACCAAAAACCATTATCCCATAGGATCAGTGAATCTCTTGAGGGGGGAGGAAACAATTTTGAACATCAATAAATAAGGGAATGGCATAAACAGGGGGCATGAACTTTTGGAGCAACCAAGGCTTTATAATCTTCAAATAAATGCATACTGAAGGTTATGCCATGCTTATTGTTATATGTTTGTACCTATCAGTTATATGCCGCCCAAAACTGTTGATGCCTGTGGGCATACAAAAAAGGGCAACCTTTCATTCTGGGGGGCTATGGTAAGTCAAATATGATACATCTTCACAGTGTTTACAATAGATGATAATATTCAAATACCTTAAGAGCCATCTTTATGACCTCAGGGTCATCGTTATCCAGAAACAGAACAAGACCAGGCAGACATCCTTGATCCTATGGAGCAAATAAGTTATCATAGTTTTAAAAATAGTATGGATAATCTAATAACATGTACCACACTGCTACATATTAATAGTTAACTATTTACAAAGTTGTATATGCGTTGGAGCAGGGAGCGCAATAGCATACATATATACATCCGTACCCAAACCTTGTTGTCTGGGTATGCTGTAGGCCTATAATTTCTAAACAGGAGAAACATGGGAAATTATGAGCTCAAAATAGTTCTGTTTTTCTCTCAGTTCATCATAATTCTTGAATAAGAGTTAGTTTCTAAGTTGAAAAATGGTAACTTTCCCAGCACTTTTGTATAAATTTTCCGAAGCAGTATCAACAGCCCTGCTCCATTATATTAACATTTAGGCTACAAGTTCCTTTTTTTATAATTCATCAAAATTTTAACACAGGGAAGTTAATAAAACTTTGCTACAGAAATCCAACTTTACCACTAATATCGTGCAGTTCTATTTCTAGTCTCTCCTCCAAGTTCTATGAAAATGAACAGATTTAATACAAATCTTCTAAGATACAGATACGCTCATTTTAAGCACAATTGTTCCTCCTCTAACATCTAAGGAGCAGAAGATGTGCTACAGATCCAAGATACAAAGAAGTTCAGAATAAGCATGATAGTTCCTCCTTCAAACTTAACGGAGTAGAAGAGACGTGAAACAGATCTTCCAAGACACAGATACGCTCATTTTAAGCACGACAGTTCCTCCCCTAAGCTCTAAGGAACAGAAGATGTGGTACACATCATCCAAGACACAAAAAAACTCATAATAAGCTTGATAGTCCCTGCTTCATACTTGAAGGAATAGAAGATGCGTGATGCAGATCTTCCAAGACACAGATACGCTCAATTTTAGCACGGCATTTCCTCCCCTACGCTCTAAGGAACAGAAGATGTGGTACAGATCATCCAAGATACAAAGAAATTCAGGATAAGCGTGACAGTTCCTCCTTCAAACTTAAAGGAGTGGAAGTGAGGTGATGCGGATCTTCCAAGATACAAATACGCTTATTATAAGCACGAAGGGTTCCTTCTCCCAGCTCTAAGGAAACATAGATGTGATGCAGATCTTCCAAGATGCAAATACGCTTGTTGTAAGAACGTTAGTGCATCCTCAAAGCTCTAAGCAAAAAATTATGTGGTGCAGACCGTCCTAGATACAAAAGGCTCATAATAAGCATGATATTTCTTCCTCCAAACTCTAAGGGAAAAGAGAGATGTAACGCACATCATCCAAAATACTTTTATTATGAACACGATAGTTCCTCCTCCAAGCTCTCATGAAACTAAGAAGATCCGATGTAGACAACACAAGCTACGCTGATTGCAAGCATGTGTAGATACACTGCCCGAAACGATTAACAACATGGACATCCCTATCCCACTTAAATCCTCTTACCTTTAAAAATAGCGACTTCTTTAACGATATCTTGCAAAGGTTCGTCCTCCAGCCGTAAATTGAAAGCATGACTATACGGGTGCATATGAATCCAATGGAGATCCTCAATCTTAAACTCTTGTGCAGACACTTTGTGAATGTTCTGATTTACTACTAAGCATTGCTCGTAATTCATCGCTAGATGCTCGTGAGGTAAAACGGCACGACAATCACTTGGTGCCACGTCTTTTAAAACAGTTCTTACTATCGGTTTGTCATTCATTATGTCTCCTGGTCGGTTTGTTCCAGGGCTGATACCCTTAGTTGTAGAGATATGCTTTGAAATATCTGTAAAAACAAAATTGATAGAAACACGCAGTTAAAATGTTGTTATTCTTCCGAGCAAATAAATACTTGTTTGATTAGCAAAGGTTATGGGCCCATAAATCAGTCTTGGATATCTTAAGAAGAACCACTGCAACAATCCCTGCTCTAGCCAAAGGCGGCGTAATGCTGTCATAAAATAGAAATTTTGTGTGACTAGGCTGTGCTAAGAAATGTGTAATACTACTTTACAAGTGATGATGATGAGACAAAAAGAAATAGTCAATCATTTCTCAAATCAATTTTTTAAAAAGCGTTGCAATGAGTGGCGATAAACATATCTTGTCGTTGTATCAGTTATAGGGTTTTCACTAAAGGCTTTCAACAATTCCAAAGTTTCTCGTTTTTGAAAAAGTTTCAAAAGTGAGAATCTGATATAAGGAGAGAAAAACTCGCAAAACAGATAAACGTAAACTGTGAAAATGGACACACCATTGATCTCTGAGGACAACTGTTACTAGGCTAAAGGTATTTATATCTTTGTTTTAAATAAAATCGGATTTTGTTAAATGTTTCAATTGGTATATTACAGATTGGCCTTTTGTCATATTTGGGAAGCACCGATGCTAAGGCTGTTCAAACTCAAAAACCGGGTGAGTATTACAAATAACTTTTGATAATGTGGCCTTTAATTAAGTTTTCAAGACCAGTGATACTTTAAGTAATGTTAGCTTCACGAATATATTGTGACAGCTGGACAAGGTAGTGGTGTTTTTAGCAGAAACAAACAAGAAATGATCCATTGGTCTGTAAAACAGGATACAAATTAAATTGTTTCCAAATAACGTAGCAAAAATGACATAAAAGCGATATTGTTCTTCGATCCCAGTATCAGGCAACCAAATAAAAGCAATATCTTCTAGTGTCTTCTGTGGTGCAAAGAACCAACAATTTTGCATTGAGTGACCTTAGAGTTATTGATTCATCAACACGAATGTAAAGTAAGGACTGTAGATTTTTGAATCTGAAATAAATTCCATTTCCTTGTGTATTGCATGCAAAAAATAATAAAACTAACAGTGGTTTCAACATTCTATGGTAGATCTATTTAAAGCAAATAATTGAACAAACTTACAGAAATAAAAGAGAATTTTCAATTTCTAGCTTTCCTTTGCACATCTTTGTATTGCATTTTAACATTGCTTGGTTTAATAGGAGAGTCAATACCGATATCTTAAATTGGCCTATGGTAGCCAACCCCTGGTATTGGTATAGGCTCATGCCCAATACCCACCTACCCTTCTTCTACCCCCTACCTTCCAATCTTAAATTAATTTTAGTTACTACCTGCCTACCGTTTAACCATCACATACTCATAACCGCTGACCAAGTTTGGTCGATGTCGATGTCTGATCTATTTTACATTCTACAGGAAAATATCGTATCTGATCGATGTCGATCCGACGTAATTATTTGAACCAGATGATCGGTTCTTATACGACCTTGAATCTACACCAAGCCTGTGCATCGCATCATTTGAATCCGGTAGTTACCACCGTCAATAAAAAATATTAATAACACCACTAGAATTCCCCAAAGTGAACCTAATAAACTTGTGACCATCGTTTAAAAATTTCGCAAGAGGATTTAAAACGAGTTTGGGACGAGCGAATTTCGGAACTGGAGAATTCATTGTTAGTGACTGTCGAGTACGAGCTGTCTCATCTCTACTGAAGTTACTCAATGAACGCGTATCACGTTAAACAGGCGCAGTTTAACACATCACCCGACTGCGCTCATTGGCCGATACATGTGAATTTGCAGACCGGGACGCAGAGATACAAGACCACTTCATCCTTACTTGCAAATTGTCGCGCTTAAAAAAGAAACTGCTTACTGAAAGTGAGCTAACTCTGCATCGACTAGTCACGATCTGTCAAGACGAAGAGACTGTTGTGCAGCAACTTAAGGAAATGAAAACCCCCGATGGAAACACCAACGCCATACACAGTGGTAAGACTCGTTTCTGTAACAACTTTAGTAAGCCTAGCAATGGACGTTCCTCATCTAATCCTAAGAGATCTGATAGTAAATGTTTTTGCTGTGGTGACCCTTTTAGTCAGGGGCATATACGTATTTGCAGGGCAGTTGGGAAGGTTTGTTACGAGTGAGATGGTAAAAATCCCATTTCGGCTGTGTGCAGATCTATATTGCGCAAACCTAAAATCAGGTCAAAATTAGGCACACCACTTCTCAGATGACGATGATGCAACATCTGCATCAGATGATGATTACTCATTTGCATTAGGCATGCGCATTTCTGAAGAAAACGATACATCAGCTGACATTGCATCATCATGTAATATTACATCAAGTGCTAAGCAATTTCGACAACACACAAATCACATTAGGAAAGTCATGTGTCAAATTTCTGATCGACCAGGTTCCTCGATCGACACAATTGACAGTAAAACAAGCGAAAAAGTTCAAAAAGAAATTCAAGTATAAAACTGCAAAGTTCTAAGGCTAAACTACATCCTTATGCTTCACCACCATTTCCTATTAAAGGGTATTTAGAAACTTTGTTAGAGTCAAATGATTGATATACTCCAACTAAACTTTACGTGATTGCCAAACCTAATGTTGGAAATTTACTTGTTCTAAATTCAGCCACAGCACTTGGCTTAGTTTCTATTCCTAACCCTTAAACAACGCATCAACTTTGTGATTCGTCTGATCATCTAACCAAAGTTGTGGACCTAACCCGTACATACTAGGACATTTTTGAAGGACGTGGGAAGGTCTCTGATTTCCAAGCAAAACTCTATGTCAAACAAGACGTACAGCCAGTTTATCAAAAACATCGTAGGCAACCCTACCGCATAAGTAAGGCAACTTCCGCAGAATTGGATGGCCTAAAAGCTGAGGATGTAATTGAACCGGTTTCTGGTCCCCAAAATTAGGCTAGCAACTTAGTATTCACTCCAAAAGCAAACGGTAAAGTCCGTGTTTGCCTCGATGCTCGTGTAATTAGTACGACGGAAAAATATCCAATCCCAACGTTAGATTCAAATATCCATGACATGCACAGCTCAATCGTCTTTTCTAAAATTGACATGAAAGAGGCCTACATGCAAATAGAACTTGACGAAAATTTAAGTGAAATAACATTTAGCATGAAAGTGAAAGTAAATTTTATTTCATCTTCAAGCGAGAAACGATTGAAACATGGCTGATGAGATTATACATTGAAATATTTCTCTACAATACACATTCTCCTTTTCTACTAGAATTTTGCAAACTTCTCCAATTTGCGAGATGGACTGGTATTAATTCTTTAAACGCACCTTATGTGCTTTTTGAGGTGTGAGGCCAAACCAACCCAAGCAATATTAGGCTAGTAACTATATGGAATTCCATTTTTATAAATGCTTGGCAAAATTGATGATTGCTTATTTTTACTTGCAATGAAAACTACAAACATACGCCAATAAACTGACATGTAAACACACACGATCACACAGACATAAAACGCAAGATACAAAGATAAACAGAAATACAATAGTTTTATTAACATCTAAAACCCTTAAAAACAGATTTATCAAATTAGGTGAGAAGAAATAGAAACCTGGCAAAGAATTGGATTTGCTTAGGGGAAAGATCATATCATATACGGCCTAGAACAGATTTTATTGTTTTAATACAACTTACTCGGTAATTATATGGTAGAGAAGTTTTACTTGTGATGATAATAATTCTCTTACGTTGCTCCTGAAGACAAAGCAGTTGTATAAGTAATTGTAATTCATATGTTTGAAACCAAGGAAGACGTGAAAGCGATCTGTTTTTCAAAATAAGCAAAAACACAGCACGCATTTAATTGTCATCAAAAATGAGGATTTGAATTGTTTAAATTTACGAAAAGCAATCATTCGTCCTTTTTCAAATAGACACTTAAAATGCTTCATTGAAGTGTTTTTGTCTCTTGAAGCCACAGCTCAATCTTTTTACACAAAAATATCTTTACTTCAATATGTTTAACTGATGTTCTATGTACACTTTTGCAAGAGTGGAATAGAAACATCTATCAGACATGACAAAATAAGGTAGCAAGAACCTTAAGAACCTTCATCTGTAGGCGAAGGATATGTTGTATAAAGAGGTTAAGTACTCGAATCTGGAAAGCGTCAACATAAACAGCAAATCAAAGATAGTTGAAACCCAGAGATTAAACAACAGTTGTATAGAGATCAATCCTAACAGTATCATCTAGTTACGAAGCTGTTTGTCTGTTCTTAATAAGTTTAATGACGAAGCATTAAAGAAGAGGATGGCCGATTTTTACACCAGACCAGATACCTGAATCTACTCGTTAAATTTTGTCAACTTCATTATGATGTTATGATATGTTGAATTGCACGTGATTAATTTTGAAAAATTTATACCGGTTCATGTTTCCTCTGTATTTAAAATTTAATATTCTGAATTTGTTCACCTTTATATTTGAAAATTTTTGCCGTTATTAATAGTAATGTATACTCATATTTACAAGCTTGATTACGGCAAAGATAAATGATAAATCTTAAACGTCTTGTTGACCCTAACCCATGTTAATTTAGAAGGCGCTGTATATCTACGTGTACACCAGTCAAAGGCTGAATAAAAGAAACGGGGTAATCAACCTGATAAATCTTTGACAGCAGGTTATTTTGAGTCAGTGCCAACTGTGAGTTTTGATGCTGTTTATTGATACTCATCTGACTCGCACTCTTTCAGCGCAATTGACCATCACTAACAATAATAACCCATTCATTCTTCTGTGCATTTATCACGAAACGAATCGTAGGATGTGTTGAAATAACCAGAGATAAGATTCCCTTTTGGTCTTCGATTTTGACAGGAAGTTTTTTATTAATAATACGACAAACGTTGTTAGATTGTTTAGTTCCTCTACTAGTTAACTCAAGGAATAAGTAAAATCTCGTTGGTATCGCACAGCACTGGTAGATCAAGAGGGGGAGGGGCTGGGGTCATGAGTCATGACCCACCAAATAAAATGTCTTAACTTGACAGAAATGCTAATAAACATTCAACAAAGTAAACCTTGTGCATACATATATCAATATTGTATTATTTTAATCAAAGCAGTGTTAATGTGATCATAACCATCTACTGTCTGGATTACTTGATACACAATGGAAAGGCATCTTAAACATAAGGTTTACTTCGATAGTTTCAGGCTCAAAAGTTTTGAGAATCCACATTTATGAATGAACATAACGAACGACGTTTTACTTAAGGCAGCGAAGAGATGATCTATTTATTGAACTCGTCTTACAAAAAGCCATTGATGCTCCTTAATTTTAGATCGCTCTTGAACGAGGAACAAATAACATCAAATTATCTGTATGATATTATTAAATAGTTGTGATCAAATAGGACTATCAAAGGTTACTGTGAATATAAGATTATTAAGGAATTGTTAACAACTTTTGCAACTGCTGCCAGCTGAAGAGCTCCGCATACCGAAAGTCATATCGTTGGATATTTGAATGTCGTCTCACATATACATCATATGTATCTAATAACAAATTGATAGACATAATGACTTAATAATGTATTAGCCCTGTTAATTATATATAGATTGACGTATAGATTATATAGTTATTTACAATTTATAGGGCTATCTATCAATTTTTATGAGATATAAGCCCTTATGTGGGATGACTATTGTGAGTATTAAATTACCTTGGACGTATCGTATTATCGTATTATCGTATTTACTTAAATTTGCAAGACACTGTCCCCTTGAACCCTGACGGAATAACTGTGATGTGGTGGAGACTTTTCAAAATGTGTGTGGGTGGTTGATGATTGGGTGGTGGATGATGTCGGGTGGGTAAGCCCTAATGTTTTCCCTCGCTATTATAATTACACAGATATTTTTTAAATCAGGGGTGAACATCTTCATAATAAATGATTAAAATACTGTTGCTGGTATATATGCATGGATTAATAAACTTTAATAATTTTGAAGAACAATTATTTGTGGGTGATGACTGCCCCCCCCCCTCTGACTCGACAATTGTTGCTGTGTACTGCTGTGTGTAGTAGTAGTAGTAGTTTACATTAATGATCTGACCACGGGGAAGACATCACTACCCCAGTACGAAACTAAAACACAAATGATTCCTGCATCAGCCCTGTCTGGAGCGGGGAGAGGCGTGGGAGTGGATAGAAAGCGTGGGAAGGGATGGGGAGGGCTGGTAGGGGATACATTTTGTAATTTTCTTACTACAGGACGGGGACAGGGTCATTCATCGACCCCTTGTCGACTCCCTGGATATTCATCGACCCCCATTTGACCTCTTGGGTATTCATCGACCTCCTGGATGGTCCCATAGACCCCTGGGGGTCGATATCGACTACTTTGAGAACCCCTGATCTAAACAGAGTAATAAAATGGGTTATAAATGGAGAAAACAACTTGTAAATCCTGCTGCAGATAACTCTTCATCATAAGATGACGATGACAAAACAGCAGTGATGCTTATAGACACTGGTGATAATTCTTCTAAAGATAATGAAGATGAAGAAATAGAATTTTTCATGAGTTCTTTTACTTGTCAGGATTTCACAGAAAATGAGTTTATGTTGGTGGAATTTCAGCCTGAGAAAAGTGCAACGAGACCTACTTGTTATGTAGCTAGGGTCATTAGTTTTGAAGAGGATGAGATATAGTCGTAGACTGTAACAGAAAGTGTCAAAATGGATCACATAATTTGTCAAACCAGTGATGCCTGACAAAGACTCAATTTTAAAAGAACAAGTTAAGGCCATCCTTCCCAAACCAACAGCTTTGGGAACAATGTCTTGCACTGAGGATGCTACATTTTCCGCATTATATTAATTTATTCTTCGCTTTTGAGCTTGTTTGCATCTGCATCAACCAAATAGAGGCAAAAATCTTACATACATCCTGTTATAGGTAACATGTCCCAGCTCAGCCTCATCACCCCAAATATTTACACAGAAGGTAATTCATTTATGATAACTTAATTTTTCAGAAAGCGTATATTATAACAAACCAGAATAAAAGCCTGTGATGTCTGTACAGAGAATGCTCGTTGCTAATACTTTTTTCAATTGTGTTTTTGGCGTTTTTTTAAAGTTTTTAAGGCTTTTAAGGGTATTCCCAGTCATTTTTTCTATTCTTTTGTTTACAAGAAAAGAAATATTGTGCAATAGGCCTATTCTAGATGTAAGTGATTTTAGAATCAACGCAAATGTGACACCAATCTAAGAATTCAATTATATCACAAGCATCAAATATAGGGAAGAAAATTTTCTAGATTCATTCATAGATACCAGGCTGGCCACAGGCGTGCCTCCATGGGTTAGTGAAGGTGGATGCAGATTTTCGTCTGACTTTTATCATCCGAAGACTGTATGAATAAACATCTGTCAATTCACTTTCATGAGTAAGTAATACGAGCTTCATATTATCTGAAGGGGAAACCTTCCTGCATCATCGTTCCGTTTCCCCTCAACAAACCAAAATTGAACAATTTTGCATTTAACATGCCCCCTCAATCTTTAGTCCATTAACTAAATTGTAATGCTTACATTTATCAAGAGATTTCGTAAGAATATCGGCTAAATTAATCAATTGTTGGAATGTATTCATACATAATATCACGTTGTTCGCGTAAAAATGGTAACATCGATATGTTTCGTACGTTGATGCCGTTTCGATCGTTCTGATCTCAATGCTATCATTCCTTGGTTGTCACAATACATAATTGAGGGTGCTTTCTGCATGATGTCCATATCTGAGCATAAATATCGTAAATACATTAATTTTTTTGTAGCTTCTGCGAGAGCCATATGCTCAGTCTCGCAAGACGATAAAGCGACTGTGGCTTGTTTCTTAGCTTTCCAAGATATCGGGATACTCTTTTCACAGCTGCAACATGCGCTTCTGTTGGCTTTTCTAGATGTTGTGATAGTTTCGAAATAATCCAGCTGATGTCCGGTCGTGTTGCAGTTGACAAGTAAACTAGGCTTCCTACTGCTTGTCTGTAAGGAAAGGTTGGTATAGTCTGATTGTCTTCTCTTGGATGAAGAACCAATTCTTTTCTCTGCGGGAGTACTAGCTGGTTTGCAATCTGACATCATAAAGCGTTCAAGAATACATTTCAAATAGCTTTCCTGACTCATCTGGTAGTTACCGTTATCTAGCTTCGTAAAATCGATTCCCAGAAACCATTGTAATGGTCCCCGATCGTCCATACGGAATTCCTTGTGGAGTAATTCCTTTATTCTACAAATCGTTTTCGAGGTAGCATCACAGATTATAATATCATCCACCCAGAATAAAATATAAACTTGATCGTTGTCATCGTTACGTTTGTAAATACATGAATCTACTTTGCTTACTGTAAAACCTTTCGATTTCACACAGAATTACAAGCTTGTCTTTAAACCGACAGACGGCCAACTGAACGGTTTCACTGATTCTGATCGGGCAAACAGAGTGGAAGATCGACGATCAACTTCGGGTTATGTCATCACGCTCGGCGGCGGCCCGATATCCTGGGGTACTGTGCGTGACGTACTGCAAATGGCCAAAATGATTTTGAAATCTCTGCATCTTCTCTTAAGCAGCGAGCCATCTCCATCAAGCTTCGCCAGTTTCGCTCCGATTTTCCGTTTTGATAGGCTGAATACGGTGAAGTTGTTGTTTGCTTGATTCCTTTATCGAGTAAAACTTGTAGGAAAGCTTGTGACATGTACTCTCCTCCATTATCGCTGTGAATTTCTCTTACCGAACCTATCGGTGCGACGTCAGCGAGAAAAATTTTCAAGGCGTTATGAGCTTCGTCTTTGGATCTTAACATATAGACAAATAACATACTCGAGTATTCGTCGACAAAGTTGATAATATATGTGTACCCTTCTCTTGACATGGGAGTAATAGGCCCACAGATGTCCGAGTGTACTCGTTGTAGAGGCTTTGTTGCATAGATCGTTCTCTCGTCGAGTTATGCGGCCTCGAAGATTAGGTGAAGAATAGTGGCGGCCTTGATAGAAAAAAAGGTTGCGCACCCCTGCTTTAGAGTATCCTGCTGTTATTGAAAGTTTGAAGTCAATGTTGAAACAACCGGAACATGTAAGAAGACAAGATTGGCTTGTTTGATACAATTTTGTAACGGGGAAGCAAAACGGTCAATTTCTAACTGTCATGATGCCCCTACAGGAAAGGTATAAAGGAGCTAAAGTGATCTTGCGCAATTTGTTTGGCAGAAGCTACGTTGTCGCTAGACGTTTTGTAAAATAATTCACAAATGGAAAACCCATTACGCCTAGACGATGAAAGTCATGCAAAAAAAATCGATCGCCAAAGGAGGCAGCGGGTCACAGAATTGAACAACGTTTTAACTTAACAGACCAAGTGTTCTCAGAGAGGAAAAACCGAAAAGATCTGCGATTTATGTTTCAAGCAGTGACATTATGTAAACAACTTTGCATTTACAGAGATGCTCTGTTGCAGGTTACAAAGCGAAGCACACTTTATTAATGCACCCAGCGTCGCAGCAAAGTTGGTCAACGAACCTATCTTTCAAGACGATCAAGTTAAAACGGGTGTACAGGACACAAATTTAGGGCTAAGTGATGGAGAAATAAGTCATATAGGGAGATGCACTGTCTGTCAAGGTTTAGTAGAGAAGATTAGCCTTCCTGAGGTGCCAATGAAAGTGTCACTAATAGGGGGCGGCCAAGAAATAACGGAACTCCAGTCAGGTATTTCTTGGTAACTGTCATGGGCTATGAGTCTAGGTAAGGAAGTGAAATTTCCCTTAAGGTTAAGATCTTTGGATTGCAAGCTTGTTGCACAGATGCCAACGGTTAAAACAACGAGGCAACTGTCTGCTAGTGCAAGCAACATCAACCGAAAGGAAGATTCAAGGCCACTTGTAAGGCACGTCGATTTGCCACATGTAGAAAATACGGAGGCCATGCTCTTTATTGGTAATGATTACCCAGAATAGAAGGAAAGTTCTAGCCACGCGGCTAGGCCGCTCTGGCTGGTGTTGCAGCTGCAACCACCCTACAGGGAGAATTAAAAGCTTATCCAATATATATTTAAAAACAACAACAAGGATTTAACTGCTATCACCTGCCTTTGAGTCAAGAAACTGGTCGCGTGAGGAAAGGATACGAATTCACAGGCAATTCACAGACAGTTGGTTTTCTCAGACATAACGAGATCGCTAGGGAAGACAACAGGCAGAGAAAAACCCAAGACACCTTGACCAAACAGGAAGCGAGAAAACACCTGTGATGATTCCACCATCCTGGGTGAGAACTTTCTGATTTGAAGACTTTTAGTTTTGTAATTTCTTAGTTTCCATTAAATACTTAGTTAATCCCCTATTAATTCGCCACTTTTAACCCTCTGTCTATCCTCCTAATGTTGACCATCTTTGTACTCATTCACTCTATTTTTTCTCTATCATAAATGTTCCAAAATTTGTCTGCGCTGTTGTGAAGTTCACTTTGTTGCATGAGATTGTTTCCTTTGTGTTGATACTAGACTCTAACACTTTAACTAGCTTAACTGCTGTTCTTTCTAGATTTCTGTACAACTGCTTGTTCTGTAAGGTCCTAAGGACTATGAATGAAAACCATTGCATTGTTACATGGTAAATCTTAATTTTCTTATCCAAACACAACGTTTACACAGCTGCGAGTAGGTCCCTGTCTAGACATCGTACCCTAGACGAATTACTCTAACTACATTGCCCTTTAAGTAGCCGAGGAGAAGGTTTCCTTTTTCCTCGTCGCTTGTAACCTTTGTGACTTGGAGAAAAACGTCGAAGCCATTTAGGTAATCCTTTACGAAGGTCTCTCCATCAAACGAAGACGGCTTGTTGAACACAACTCTCGATAGCCCAGATCCACTGTTGCCATTGTCAAGTGAGGTAACAAGCCTTCTTTTTTATTTAAATATAAACTTACAAATTCATTTGCGAAATTATTTGAGCTAGGAAAGTTCTGAAAACAACAAAATATTTGGTGGTTAAAACAATGGGAAAATAACTGCATGATTCTACAACCTCACATCTCGCACGTCACAACCTAAGGTTACGAAGTTGGTTGAGGCACGCTGTGTAATGTTAAAGATGTGTGCATGTTGAATCACATCTGTTGCGGCATGCGGAGAATCAAGTTCTATTAGCAAGCCATTTGTACATCAACTGTAGACCTTTATTTTAAGGGCATTGCGTTGCACATGTTGCGAAGTGCTGTGTTGGTGTACTGCCTATGATGAGAATATTTGCCACAGTGTATCTTAACTGACTGAGTAATAAACTGTTTCACAGCCATGATTTTTATAGACTTCGTACCCTTGAATGCTTGGGAAAGGAAATGACGCGTTTGGTTGTACCATGATTGTTTTTCCCGTACCATTGTACAGTTCCATTCTCTGATGGCGTATTTGTTACTGAATTCTAATAGATTGGTTTGTGCACCCAAAACAATAGTCCTTGGCACAAATCATAACAGATGAAGGAAATAGTTAAATTACTAGTCTACTTTTAAAAGTGTAAATGCATGGTATAAATATATATTTTAAAGCCTCAGTGCAGGGATAAATGTTAAGGGTAGTAAAAATATTAAAAGATGTGAAGAAGGTAGTGTGTTAATTGTTAAAATGTTCTAAAATTGCATAAAAAAGCCCTTAAAATATATATAATGTTTGAATAAAATCTTTGTCATTGCTATTAATAGCTGGGCATTTTCTTTGCGAAAATGGCTTCAGTGATTTAAATTTCTGTTGCCTCCATGGACAAAAAGTACAAACTTCATGTTCATATTTTATTTGGTGAGCATTCATTTTCTTAGATTGTTCTTTTATGCTGCTATTGTAGAAATGCCACTAAAGTAACAGTCAAAGTTAGCATCAAAATCTACTGAACGTATTGATCGAATCTGGTACAAAGTTTGTATTCAATTCAGGTCCCGTGACGAAGTCGTAGTGGTATGCACAGTATTCTACCATGATATCCATATATTTATCAACAGCTTTCCCAAACGCAAGCAGGTGTTAGGATATGATAAGTAACTGATACGGAGTACGCAAAAAGATGATCTGGAAACGCTCTGTAACAATTACATGAAAGCCAAGTGATCAAAATCATCCACACTTGGTTATTAAATGAAAAGATCTTCTACCCTGTTTAGTTGAGAAAGGCCTCCAAAAGACGAAAGGTAATATCTGCATAAATGTCGATAAGCGTCCCATCCCATGCAAGTGCCTTTCGTGAAAATATGCAAGATGAGTCCTCTATGGATTTTTAAAAACACCTCCCCAACAGCAATTGGGACCATTGTTGCAGACATCAAAAAGACATTAAATCTACGTCTCTGCTCGGTTATCAAGTAACTGTTGAATTTCAAACAATTGCGACGACTGTCACTCAGGCCAGTTGGGGAGCGGGCTTACACCCATATTCTCCTGTCAAGGGTCAAACATCTACAGACCTTCCTTAAGCAGTTGCAACGTCAGCACGTAAAATTCGGAATAGCAATCTCTCAATCAAAGATCTCTGATGAGAAGTGGGTCCGATTTTGAAACTACCCGCAATAAACAGTAAAAGCCCCCTTCCAAACTTTGAAAACGCCTCCAAATTTGTAATCCCGGTTACGGGCCTTCTGTCCCTATTTGCTAGTTGCGAGCTTTACGATCATATACCAACATCAAATGTCTCTAAATAGTTTTAGAGAAGTGTCTACTTCATCAAGCGCCTGCTTTAAAGGTTAAGTTCAGCGTGAGCGTCTCCAGGTGCGTCATCTAGTATCAACGATACTATCAAATGTGTGCTCCGAACTGTCATAAATGAAAAATTCATCATAAGCTCTCACTATTACTCCAATAACTTGACATATTACTTACCTGAATTGGGAAACTTTTTCTGTAATATAGGGAAGGAAGAAAAAGGTAAAATACTAAAGTGCTATTCATGGTAAAAACTTACATACAAAATAATTGATAGCTGTATTATGAAGTGATGCGCAAAGTTTTTACATGTCTTCCCGTTCCGCCGATACGTCAGTTTGGATAACTGTCTATATGTGCGTTGGTCTGTCAAGTATTCAGTCAGCTAGTCATAAAGTCAGTTAGTCTATCTGTTGGTCACTTTGAGCATGTATGAGTTTTGCATTTCTCGTATGGTCATCTCAAAATCATTGTCCGTCCAGGAAGGTATTTCCATTCTTACCACAGAGACCCTACGCGGTGTCGGTAGCATTTATGCAAAGAATACAAATGGGAGGGAAACACCAGTTATTAATTTTGAAAAGAACACTAGAGATATAGAAAATATGTCACCACCGGGGATCGAACCCGTGACCCACGCTTTCGCGGCGTGCGCTCTACCAACTGAGGGGTACGGGGAAATTAATTAATTAATATTTATTGTGTTTCGGCTTTGAGCCTTCATCAGTGCCAGACATATACATATATATACATATATATATATATATCACTGTATCAGATATATACTCATGGAGTAACCATGGTCAGCTGGATAGTTCACTTTGCTTTCTCCAGAACCTTATTAGGTTTCAAAGTCTTTTACACTTTAGTAAAAACCCTGTTTATGTGAGCACTACCATATTGTATACGAGTGTAGAGTGCATGATAATACACTTTCATCTCTAACAAATGGGGGGGGGGCACTTGTTAGGTGTTAACATTTTTCCAACCCCCCCCCCCAGCTTATTTAAAACCTGCCAGCTAATTAATTTATGAAAATCTGGTAGACATAGTCAGGAAATTGCACTCAAGTGTAGAGAAAGAAGATTATGCTTATGCTTATTTCTCATGCTTTAAAATCAAATCCAGCATTTTTTCAGGAACTATTTCCTGCATCAGCACAGAGAAACCTATTGTTTACTCAACCATCTACTATGTACGCTGCCAAGTAGAGTGACTTCAGAAACTTCCTCACCCCCTGTTTACGCCATCTTGCCACCCATATACTAGAGACTAGAATACAAATGTGGAATACTTCTCTAGCATGGGCCTATCAACTCTATGCTTTCCAAGGTAATGGTCATTCAGTAAAAACATGCTGTTCATAACCCTGTCTTGCAGAAATAACTCGTATAAGCTGTCTAGTAGATAAGCTGTGTATAATGCTAAAATACGCTCAGATAATACGGATTTTGTGGAACATTGTGAATTTTGATTGGAGCAGCACTTCCTAGGTCATGGCTCAGACGTCTCAGCTTTAAAGGTAGTAAAAAGTGAGTAACTGCTACCTGCATCACAGTGTACCACCTTACTGTCCTGCACTTCATCTTGGCACTATATTAGATAATTTATGTATAACTACTATGTTCAATGCCTTTGTAACCTCTGCAATATTATATCTGTCACTTAGTACTACATGGAGAAATTACATCAGGGAATTAGAATTGGTTGATGGGTTTCTCATAATCAATTTTAATAAAAAGTCCAGGCCAGATTCAAAACCATAAACCTGAAACAATTACATTAAAATGGCATGATCAGGAGCCTATGCACGTGAGAGCATCGTCTACACAAAACGGGCTTCAAGGATTTATAAACTGATCCCACACGAAAAAAATTGTGTGCTTTGAAAGTTGTAGGATTACCATGTCTATATGCCTAATTAATTATGTAGGCATATAATATTATAAAGGCTATATAATCCGACTGTTGATTTCGAAATTTCACATCGGTCAATATCATTATATTGGCAAAAGCCTTGGGGTTTCTACTTGTAGGCCTACCGATTACTTTCACCAAGGGTACAATACCATAGTTGTTGCGGAGGTTAACAAACCTTGTAAGCTAGAACTGGGCCGGGATTTGAACCTATGATGGCCTTTGGTTAATAAAATATGTCGTTACAATGTGTCCGCTACTATTCTCCATTTTCAAGAATGTATGTAATGCACCATACAGAACTTTCACTAAAGCACAGTGTTTATAAGTGACCTTGTTGCAGGAAACACCCCTCCCCTTTCTTAAAACTATAGCATTTAAGTTTAAACTTTTAAATGCGCGGAAAGTTTGCCAAACGCAAATGGATGGGGGAGTTTGGCTACGATGTTACACAGGGGGCTCTTGGAGTCCCTCCCTTATAACATAATCGAATGTGAAAAAGTCCATAGCAGAATAGGGCTGATATATTTTGGTTAATGGATACACTTAATGTGATTTATCTTTCTCTTAGGTTTTCGTCCTCAGCACACAGTTCTTCGTATAAATAGTATTTCCATTAATACTGAAGCCATTGAAAGCAAAGACGAATAGCAAGACCCTCAAGTTCTGTCTCCGTTGCTTTCCCTTTCCACTCGAGGATAAGAGAAAACAACCGGGTTTATGACCAGCCACCAAGGTAATCATTCCTGCAGATGTGAGATCGGTGAAATCTCTCGTCATGGTAAAGGATGAGGGAGTCAAGCTTAGCTAGCCGCCTTATTGACATATTGTGTGTTGTCGTGACATGTTTGTTACCTGTGGATATACTGGAAGGTGTGTTCGTTTTATATAGTCGGGTCTCACGGTTTCCAAGGCCATGATATTTTGGATGATTGCCTTCCTTGTTATATGAAAATGATGTCAAATTGATGATCCCGAAAGGGAATATAATGTTCCCCAGAAAGTTCGAAGCCCTGAAAGGCGGGATTGTATCGGTTTATAGCCAAACCGCTGCTTTTGTGAATAAATTGACCCGAACCATACCGGTTAAGCGTGACTGTAATGGAGCTTCTACCATTGATAATTACAGTGGACTATTAAAATTATCATAACTTCATAGCCTCCAACTATGATAAATTTGTTTTGTAAATGTATCTATATTCACATTAAAGAACAATCTATGCCAAAACACGCCTACTTTTGATTGGTTTTTGCTTCCCAAGTGTATGGCTTGCGTGTAGCGTTTCTTGCGTTGGAGCATTTCTTGCATGGAGCGTTTCTTGCGTGGAGCGTTACTGGCGTGGAGCGTTTCTGGCGTGGAGCGTTACTTGTGTTGGAGTATTTCTAGCATGGAGTATTTCGTGCGTGGAGCATTTCTGGCATGGCGCGTATCTTTCCTGGAGCGTTCTTGCGTGGAGTGTTTCTGGCGTGTAGAATTTTTTGCGTGGAGAGTTTCTTACGTGGAGCGTTTCTTACATGGAATGTTCCTTATGTGGAACGAATCTTGCGTAGATCGTTTCTTGTTTAGAGTGTTGCGTGTGTTAAGAGTTTCGTACTTATTAGATAATTTTGCACATCGAGCATTCAATTCACAAATTCACGGTACTCTTTGATTACTGGCGCTGGCTTCCCCATTCTGGGCACCACTTCAACAGGGAGTACTGGTGTACAAGTGCATCCCCTATACAAAATAAAATATTTGCACCCTAAGTTATGAAAAATGTATATTTAACTTCTACTCTGAACTTTATTTCCTTTCATGTCCTAGCATTTAGACACATTTTGCAATCATTTATATTAGAGTCCAATTAAGGCAGTCATATATACAATTTTTATTACTTGACATAATCCATATTACTTGATAAAGCTATTAGTTCAAAGAATACCGCAGTACTGATATTGGGGAAGATATTTGTGTGTCATATGATACACATCTGACAGCACACTGTACACACACACGCCGAAGTAGAAACCTCTGCAATCAAAGTCTGTTAACAGTACATTTAAAAACTTTAATGGTACGACAGATAAATGTAGAAACATTTTAAGTCTGACTCAAAGCATTCATGTCCCATTCTTTGATTTCTTACATGTACAAATATGATTAATAATATAACTGCTGTAACATACCTATGACATTGGATGTGCTTTTTATACATAAAGATTGAAAACATTGGTCTTATTTATAAGTGTTTTATGTGATTGGCATCCACTGTGGTAGTTTTGCCCATAGCCCATATAAAATCTGATTAATTACCTGTCAGATAACGATGCCAGTAAAAGAAACTAAGCTAAATGATCCCCTCTTTTCAAACTATGGAAAACTATTTGACTCACTTCCTGAATGTAAAAGCAAATTACGTCCACATATACAGGAATGCCTTGACTAAACCTTGAATATATATATTTGGGGAGTGAACATGAAAAGTGCCAAAATATTATAATATTAGAGAGCTATGATACTGTAAGATTAACTAATGAGGTCAATGTAAATAGGCCAATGTGTTTGTGTACCCACGTATAAAGGCTATATGTAGAATTATCCTTTATCATAGGAAAAGCACCTCAAGTGCACAAATTAGAACATTGTCATGTCATGTCATTGTTAACATAAGGAAAAACAAAAGAATCTAGATCGTCAATAATAGTTTATTATTTTTAGTCACTACAGATCACACTCATTCTCTCAAACATAAACAGAGATATTAACTAATACATTTCTCTCATTGTATTGCTCATGCAACGATGACAACAATAGGCACAAATTGAATGAAAATCCCAGGAGCATGATTTCCCCAAGAACTATGTTCCTTTACCTTAGACTTGTTGTATTTCCTGTCAATAAAGCAATCAGGTTAATCCAAGCAACTATATTTGACTACAGAAGCAAGGTTTGCTTTAAACAGAAATTTAAGATTTTTCAAGATGAATCGACATTCAATATCTTGAAACCACAAATTAGGATTAATATCATTTCTGTGCAGTGCCAATATCTGTTGCTTATACACTGTCCTAGCTGACAAAGATAGAGGCTTTTAAAGTTAATAATAATAATAATAATAATAATAACGATATGCAGGAGCTTTCCAAATTACATTGGCTCTTCATCTCCCTTAAAGCCAAAGATCATTGAAAGTTAGAAAATGTCATCGAGAAGAGAGGATATGAAATGTCAGATTTGAAAAAAACACTAGGGAAATAGAAAATATGTCACCACTGGGACTCGACCCCTTAACCCAGGCTTTCGTGGTGTGTGCTCTAGTAACTGAGCTGGGTGACCCCTGATGTTAACACTCCATTTCTCTAGTCGCTACATCAGCTCCCGATCACCTACCAGTGGACATCGATATCCACCTAAACGCAATTGAATACCAGCCCCGGGAAGGACTGCCATTCGGTCCGCCTATCTGCCCATAACCCATTGAAAGTTACGAAATATCATCGAGAAGAGAGGATTTAAAATGTCAGATTTGAAAAGACACTAAAGAAGTAGAAAATATGTCGCTACCACTGTGGTGTCTAATTTTACATACCAAATGGAATCAACTTTGCCTATCACTTGTCAATTGAAGAAGAGAATGGTCGGCCGCAGCAGGGAACACAATTGTAAACAGCCTAAAATAGTGACTCTGTGACTTCACTGGCAGAAATAGCGAAAATGACAAAAAAGTTATTAAAAATCATTCCACGTGCCCCATTCCTTTATTTTGTGAGATTTTCTGTCAACTGCAGTGCCAATCCGATATTTTCAGAGCATCAGAAACTGAAACACCTTATTCCTCTTGAACAGCGACGGGGGAAGGTAAGGTGGATTGGGGGGACCAAGTAGGCTTGGATTCAAATTTATTTTTTCGCATTCCTCTAAGGTGCCATTGGTAATTGTGTGGAAAGGGGTGTTTCGTGTTGGTTTGCATATCTTGCCGTGAATGTGACACAATGTCTCTCGCAATCAATTTCAATTTGGATAAAGATGAAAAGTGGTTACGGAAAAACTTGAGATTTGGCAAATCTTTGGGGCATGGCCCCCTCTGCCCCCTGTAACCCCGTCCCTGTTGAAAGTTGTAGTTTGATGTTTTGCAACTTATGTATATCAAAAGTTACCCGATATTTCCTCTTTGAAGACGTTTGAAAGTTTTCTGTCGGAATTTTTTCCTGCCCCAATAGGTTTTAGATTTCCGATCTTTTGCGTTTTCTAGCACATGTTAACTTGGAAAAATATAAAATAACGTATAAAATGCCATGTATTTGGTTATTTTTACCTCTTTGATCGACGTACTGATCTACACATGCTACGGAGTGGATACCCCTGTGTTTGGCCTTTTGAAAGCAATGGATTTAGTGTCTGTTCTCATTGTGGCCAATTTTTTCCATAATCCGTAAGAGGCAATCCTACTGAGTGAGTGAGCCTGCCTGTTGGTTTAGTTCTCTGCTCTGTGGCCTAAATGGACCTTCATCACACAAAAATCCAGAACGAGGCCTGACCCGCAAAGAGCTCGTCAGGCCGTAGGTTGACTTTAAAATTAAGGCATAAAAAGGAGGGCATTATATATGTTCGCGCACAATAATATGAAAAAGTATGAATATTTTTGAAATAGCATTGTTTTGGATGCCAGTCTAGGTGGCCAAAGTTACCTCCAAGGCCAAAGTTACCCCGTTTTACGGTATTTGCTTTTGATTTGTTGGTCCTTAATATACAAAACAGCCTATCTGGGGAGATTGCACTTGGAATTAGTATTACTTTAGCAAACATATAGTTTTAAATTTATCCTTTAGCCTTTTAATATAGTATGGGGATTCATAATTTTTATGTAGGAAAGAGTATAAACTTATTTTATTTTCCCAGGTCACCTGGTTTTCAGTTTAATACGAGAATGTTTAGAGTATTACAACCTGGATTTCACACTTGCTGTCTTTGATCCAGAGACCAATTTTGTAAGTATGTATACTATTAGCTTCTGTTGTGATGTAAACAATGTACTTAAACTCTATTTTTGTAGACAGTTGTCATTGTTCCTTACTTAAATTACTCTATTTCCTTATGTTATCCTGATTACATCACACTTTCCTTGGGTAAAATAAGAGTGACGTCATCACTCTAAGCTTTTCATTGCTGTTGATCCTCTGCTTTCCCCCTGCAGTTCTCAAGCAAAAAACCCTAAATCTGTCCATGTGCTTGAGGGGCCTTCATATGTCCCACCATTGCTCACATGACAGTCCTCTTTCAAGTATTCATCATACCTCCCTTGAGGTTTTTTGTTGTTTTTTAAAATGGTTTTTACACCTTGTACACCCCTTTAACTGGGGCTAGGGCTGTGCCCATTTTTGCAGAAGCGTAGAGAACGTTAAGACTGCCCTTCCTGTCATCGCCAATGGCCCCTCCGGGAATCGAACCCACGCCCTCTAGCATAGAAGGCAAGTGAACTATCCACTGGACCACGGTAGCTCTAGGTATTTCCATGTTCAGCATTCATTGGATGTTTTACCATACTTAAATGTAAATTGCCTGATGATATGTAGGGACTAGGGCCAATGCAGCTAAAAGATTCTGATATACATTTCACAAACAATTCAACTTATAAGCTAGTTTCTTCCCTCTTGAGCACTTCCCTCTTGACTTGATGTATCTTCCCAAATCTTGTATAATTATTTGTAATTAACCACTAAGTACTGGAATTAATAATTATCAGCTGAATACTTATCAAGCGGTACACATGGAATTGTTATCCACCTATGTGACACTTTACCAATATTTTGAGATCCTGCCTTCAAGAGCCACGTAAGTCACTCAAAGTTGCATGCATTTGGCCTTACTTGGCATTTGGTCTACACTTTGCTTTCTACTTGTTCTAAGTGATGTATTGTATACACTCATAGTTATCTGGTAAGATCAAGCTCATCAAGGTTTTGTAGATTCAGGCTAAAGCAATCTCTTTTTTACAGAGGCAAGGTTTTAGCTGAGCACTGTATGTATTTTTCTTTGTCAATTAGAGTGGGAAATTTGCAAAACGAGAGTCATTGAAAAGAGATCTAGACATTCATAATGAAACCAAAGGAGCCGGAAGTCCGTATTTTGAGAAAATTTATGAGCATACTTAGACCCAACCGCCTTTTAACAGACAAAGTCAAACTGGTAAACTTAACTCTCTCTATTTAGATTTTATACTATGATCTTCGTTCCCTGCTTTGTTATTCAATAGCAGTAAATCATTGCCAGTAAACAAATATTAATTTCTGGGATAAATGGAGTGTATTGGGACGATTTAATACATGTTCAACGTCCTACTTATATCCGACAAATGTTCATAAATGCTTGGTACTCCTACGGCCATTGGCAGTAACGTGTGATGTGCTTGTGCTAGGAGCATTGCCCGACACAGCTTTGCGGTAAACATGAACTTTTATGTGGAAAATTTACTAGTCCATCGAGGTAGGGCACAACATGGCATTGCACTTGGGCCCCACACTTAAATGAGTGTTGCGCCACCAAATTTGCTATCGCAATCTAATGGCCAACACCCTCTCTTTCAGTCCGAACACCAATCATTAATATTTAAAGGGGGACTCTTCAAGGAGCAGCCTGACACGTTTTACATAGACTACTGCAGATTTATCTACCCTTCGCCAGCTTTGTTACGTTCACTATGCTCAGCCCTGTGATATTCTTCACATTGTGAGATATACTTATCTTTAACCTCTCTTGTCTCTTAGGCTTGCCAATCAAAGCAGCCTTTCCTTAAGTGTAACAGTCAACGTGCCACATGTCATATACCCGATTCCCGTGCCACATTCCCCGTGCCATATGTCCCATACCACATGTCCCATGCCAGGTGTCCCATGCCACATGTCTCATGCCAGGTGTCCCATGCCACGTGCCCTGGGCCTCTAACCAGTCATTAAAGCCCATCCACCAAGCCAACTACTCGGAATTCATTGTAAGACTTTCAATTTACACAGGTTTAGTGGTGAAATAAGGAAACCTTTTTAGATTTTCCATTTTCTAATTCCTCCGAAACCCGTCGTGTAAATGTAATCGAATGTATCCGGTTTTGGAATAAAGAAGTGTTTGGTGTGAGGGAATTCTTGATAGGGTGCAAATTGAAAGTTTGTAACCTATCAAATAATTATGTACTCTATGCTTTTTTGCTCTTGTAGACTAACGACTCTCTAGTCTCGCTCGATGTCTCATGGAATGGATTTGCGTTTGTTGGTGCCCTTGCTCTAAGTCGGCACCTTCGGAAGAACGAAGCACTCAGAGAATTAGATATCAGGTAATCATTTGTTTAATTCAGGGTTTACACCAAATAGGTATGGAACTAATTGTAATCTCTTTTGTGTTTCTGTTTAATAAGGTAATGAGATTGCTGTACCCCTTTCTACCAGCATGCATTGCAGGGCATAAATACCTTTGAATATTTGTCAGCTCTGACCTAAAGTTTAAAAGGTGGCGATAGTGAGATGAATGAAACTATTTTGTTAATATCATATGAAAAGTATGGATTAGAGATAGTAAAAAAGATTGCGATACCCTCTCTTCTCGATAAAATCCATTGTTCTAAGTGTTGTAGAGCCTTGTCGAGCCCATTTGGACATTCGCTCGATCACATACATCTCAATATATCCTGATAATTCTATTAACACCAACGCGCGCCCTACAAGCCAGAGCGTACGTATACTGAGTAATCCTGTTTGAAAAAAATTTTTCTCACCGGATAAGAAAAAGAACGTGAAGTCCTGGGAAGGAGTTTTAAGACCTAGTAAAAGTCGAACCTGTTTAAACACCCCATGCTCGACATGGCTACATGGCTACATGGCTCGGCATGGCTCGACTTGGTTCGACTCAGTTCGACATGGTTCGACTTGGTTCGACGTATTTCGACTTGGTTCGACTTGGCTCGACTTTTCTCGACTTTTCTCGATTTGGCACGACAATGAAGTCTAGTTGAAGTCGAGCCCATTTGTACAGGGCTTGTAAAGGTTATGTTGCAAATCTTGTGTTTTATTAGTAATAATCACCGCATGCCTTTAGAGTTATTCCAAGGTGATGGGGCCCAGGCCCTTTGTCTTCCATGCCGTGTTGTATTAAGTTGTATCTTTATTTTTCTTCGTGTTGTCGTCATGTGAAGATTGTGAAAAGTTTTATGGCGAAAATTATTTGAATCGTGTTATGGGCTTCCATTTCTGCACGCGTGAAACACAAAATGTATTTCTTAATAACTTATTTGCAAATACGACTCACTACTCCTTCGTACCTAGGCCAGCTGAAGATATCTTAAAATAGACCGGCTTAAAATATGGAGTTTAGCTTCTCTTTTGCTGAAAAGACGAGTTTTATTGCTGGTGATTTCGTTGCATAAAGACGAGTTTTATTGCAGGTGATTCCGTTGCATAAAAACGTGATTTTGTGTCTTAGGCAATACTTTCTTTCCGAACTCATGGTGTTCATAACTGACACTGCATATATGCATTGTTTTCGAAATGTTTGGAAGGGCTACAGCCCCCTTGGTAACCCCTCTCCGCAGCCCTGGCATACATGAATATATTGAAGGCAAAGTGACGTACTGGAAATTACTCTACGTACTGGAAGTTACGGACACTTGCTCGAACCCACAATGTTCAGGTTTCAGGCCATATCCATTGTGTCACCTCATCTTCGAGAGATGCCAGTATTAAATACAGCCAGGGCTATCTAAGTAGTTTGTTTAAATAGCCCTGAATAGCCTATTTAAGTTCACCAGTTCTCCTCGGCGGCTCGGCTGATTCGTTAGTTGAAAGATAGCTCTATCCCGCCAAACAGTTTACCCCCTCCCTCCCTTATCTATGAAATCTCAACGATATGCCCTGCCCAAAAGGCTAATCGACTTCCCCCTACACGTAGGTAGAGGAGAGTCCTACAGTTACAATATCAAATATGTTAATATATCATCATCATCATCATCATCATCGGATCGACCTCGGTCGGATTGCCATGACACAATCTCTCCACTGTTCCCTGTCATAGAATGTTAAATTCAACAAAATCAGGTGTCAGAAGTGCAGCCATTCTGAAATGTTTCAATTCAATGACTTCCAAATCTTTGGCAATGATTTTTTTAGCTGACTGGGGTAATTTGGGTCAGTTAAGGATATACTCAACAAAACAACCAATAAACCCATTATATTCTGAAAATAAATTTCGAACCAACAGAACATGACTAAGGTAATCATAGGAGGTCAGTGAAGGTAAGAATCTAGCTGATGCACTTTTCACATTAAAAATCATCCTTCTAGTCAGTGTTCTTTGGCACGCATTTTGGACAAACATACTGATCGCATGTATGGCGAATCAACCATTTTCCTCTCTTTGTATATGTTTTCCAAAGTCTCTCACAAACCACACAAGCGTAATGTCTTCATCTTCATCACTTTCAATGTATTTCCCCTAATGTATAATCTTTGTCACCCTCTATTTCTTTAAGTAGATCTCTGCACGATTTTTTGTAGCTTTCAACTTGGATGCTCTTGTCTCTGCTTCATCCTTCAACTGTTGAAGTACAATTAGGGTTGTCAGCGCTTCTCTGAATCCGCTTATCAAATAATCAGGTGAGACCTTTTCCCACAAAAGCCACTGTCATCCAACCAGTGGTCCAGCTTCCATATATTGCCTTCCCTTTCTAAACAACAAACTGTGGAAGAAAGTGAGCTGAGGGAAAACCAGTTACAAGTACAGTATATGTGGCTTTGCCATGGTTAAGCGTCAGTATGTATGTGTCATTTTCAGATTGGGAAAAGAACAGTTTCTTTTTATTTAGGTCAGTGGTAAGGGCTCGTCAATTTCCACAACATGCCCTACTCCACCAATTTGAACATTATTGTTCAGGAAGTAGTCAACAGGCACATCATGGTGAAACTGGAACCAATCTACTGTAGTGTGCAACTGCGGATTCCTAACTCTTGTCCCACGATATCCTGGGGAAATTCCCGGCTTTGACCGGCATTGGAGCACCACATTTAAGTGACACCTAAAATTTGCCACAGGTGCCACATGGTGTGTCAAAGAAGGAGCCCCTATAATTATCAACCTGCCTCACCATACAACGCTATATGATCTGGTCAATACTGTCTGGTAGTCTTTGCTCATTGTAACGATGGTGGCATACCAGACAGTACTACTAATCAGTGAACAAACTATTCAAACAAGCATCTGAAATGACTCACTCGGACTTGGAGGATGCGAACAGGATGCCGTAGAGCATCTTTTGGGCTTGAGGGGTGGTATCAGCATAATGCTGTATGGCATCTCTCATCACGAATGAGTTAAGGTTCTTATTTACATTGAAAGAAAATATTATCTTAAGGATCCAATTTCTTCTTGACTTACATACGATACAGAAGTACATAAAGATATATACACATTAACCGATTGTGGCCCATTACACCCCAGTGCTTTTACCCCTCAAACGCCCGCAGCTTTTATCAGGTTTGTTGTTACATCATTGGAGAAGAAAACCGTTCTCCTACTTCCCGTAGACGAAGTGTAAACAGATTTTAAGCAAAGAGGAGAAATATGTAAATATAATAACTGTACGGCATGCACTGGGATGCTAATTTCTATCTTCCAAAAAACTTTACTGATTCATAAATAATTGCTATGGAATAAGGCAAATACTGAGGAACCTACAAAAAGCTGTTGGCGCGGCACTTCCCGTAGACGAAGTGTAAACAGATTTTAAGCAAAGAGGAGAAATGTGTAAATATAATAACTGTAACCAAAACAAATTCAAACAATCAACTATATACATGTATATATGCGTGTTTGAGTTTGGTGAGTTCATTCTGATGAATAATATAGATTTGATTGTAGAGAGAAGTCTTGGAAGCTCGAACTTTTAGCGGTTTGTTAAGCGAAGGCGATCTTTAACTCCCGAGCGATTCCTTCTGAAGACTGGCATCGTACACCACGGATTTAGCGTCTCGATCGATCTCCCCTATTCCTCTTCTTGCTAATGCATATATCTGGATCAAAACCAACGCTTCGTCAGCATGCTTTAACCGTTGGCCAAAAGGAATACTTTCTATCTGTATTCATGTTCCCCTTCCGAAGGTGTGTGGGGTTTCTCGATTCTCGGGAGGATAGCAAAAGCGGAAAGTTGCGTACGGAATCAGAAGATTTCAAATCTTGCAAAACTTGCGTAACAAGCCCGTGGATAGAATACCATGTCATTATCTATTTTGGTCCTAATAAGGAGACAGTAGCCATGAAACTTCTTGTTCATAATTTAAGCAATCCATTCCAGTGCTGCTCGTACACTTATTTTTTTTATTACAAGAAACTGCCTCAGCGTCCAGCCCTCGAGGTTTCTTAAAATATTTACCTTTGGAGCCCTCCTAGTTTCTTAGCAGTTTCTTATTCTCTGGTACCAAATAGAAGGGGGTAGAATACGCGGAAGGGGCTAGTGACACTGCTGTTAGAAAATTCACATTTCCTTTAGGGCACCCTCTGTTCCAGGTTAGCCTATTCATGAAATAACCCGTTATCAAACTGTCTAAACCGCTTTCAGAGATTTTTTAGCTCTCTTTTAGATCTTTTAGCTTAGTGTATTGGATTACAACGAATCATTACTTTGACAAGTTGATACTGAATGCACCTGTGCAGCGCAATGGATCCAAGCATATCTAGTCTCGATGAACCCGAATTTATATGACCCTCCCACGTGTAAACCTTGTCCTTAGTCACAGGCACCATAAATTTAAAAAAGTTGATAACGGGCTCCGCAGGATATATGTGCTCAAAAGGAACCTATTATACAACAAGTAGGCTAGTCATAAAGAAAGTAGGCAAGCAGTGAACATATATATCTTCAGCGAGGATGGGTCCAAGTCCAATCAATCTCTAAATCTGGCTACTCCCCGTGTTTTTATACTAAAGACCCCGTTCATTAAAATTAATCGTCTTTATGCATACAGACATACACGCATAAACACAATTGTTCTATATATAGTTACGTGGTGATTGGAATCATGTAACTGTAGTTGCAACTATCGTTATATTCTTTCTGCGTATATAAGTTAATATTTGTTTCTTCTCTCTTTGCTTTTAATCTTTTTTCAAAGGGAACCTTATTTATACGTCTGAAACATTGGGCACCTATTCGCTGGCCATCATTATAATAAGGCGGACGAACAAAGCCTAGTTGTTGCCGCCAATGGACTCGAACTTCTCTCTATACAGTCCACTAGCTTTATATACATTGACTTAGTCCACTTCGCCACTTCTACTCCTCGGTGACGACCGTTTCTATCTCCATACTGTACTCTACGCTTTTATTAAGGCAGTCTTTTACTATTATTTGCTTTTCGATTTATCGACTTACTTCAGTTGATCTAATAGCTCAACCGCGAATGTCCGAACATCAAGATCGGCAAATTTGTAATCAAGTAACTCAAAGGCTTCCTCTGCTGTCATCATATCTTTCCTCCATATTCTAAGTAAAAACTGCATCTGAAAAGAAAGAATGGCATTAGCTGTCCATTAAGAAGCTGTCAAAGGAAGGAATTAACTTATCACTCATATGTATTTCATTTCCGCACATTGTTGGTATATGTTAGATGTACTCTATCACTTGAGGCATCGTTAAGGTTTCTCGCCATGCTTTGCGGCCATGAACGCTCCTTGTTTCACCTTCTTCACTAATATTTGACTCAAGAAAATGGCGACTGAGTCAGGAATGTATGTGCTTACCAATAGGAATTTTTGTGCTGAGATACTATGTCTGAGTATCCTTTGACAGGACTAAAGAAGCATTAGAAACGGCAAAGCATATGCTGAGCTATCCAGCCTACAACATGTCCGTCACAATTTAGTGACATTGCAAGTGATGCAAATACTTCTGTGACCCTGTTTACACGGGCACCGATCCACTTACATACATACCAGAGCTAGTACAGATTGGCTTTGCGCTTACAATGGCTCTGGTGTTTCATAAATCGTTTGAATCTGCTATCCCTAACAGCTTAGTTCCATATACGAAAGTGAACCAGCTCGGATCCGATCCCCAACAGGTCCCATGTAAACACCGGGGATCGAATTCAAACTGGTATTGAAAATGAGGCAAAAATTACGACTACCAGATAAAGTTGCCGTGATACCTATTCAAATTCTATTTCTGTCCTTGTATTGGCACGTTAGTAATAATCTCCTATTGTTCACATATCAACGTTACATTACCACAGCCCCTATTAAAATACGATGAACTGTTGATTTGCAAAAGCGGTGTTTCCATGTGTCCGTCATCCGACGTCCGTCATCCGTCATCCGAAATTTTCAATCATGGTCATTAGCACAGTTCTGTTTCCATGTGTACGAATCCGTCATCCGTCATCCGTCATCCGAAACTGAAAATCGATCACTGAGCGATTTTTATCGAAATTGTTTGGACAGTTTGAAGTCAATAACAATTCTTGGTTCATAACATGCAGAATAATCGTACCTAACACATATTGCATACAGACTCGCTATACTTTACCCACCTCCTAATTTGCAAATCTAAAGCCTAAATTTATTTCTAAAATAACAAAGTAACTATTGAAGAAACCGGTTTAGGCAACATCAAAACTTAAAACGAAGTGGAGGGGACGACTCCTTTTATATACGTAATAATTTCTGTACGTTTTAAGTTTTTTATTGCTCCTTACTTTCAGTTGAAAAAACTTGTTTTTTCTTAATTTAATTTGTGATCGTTTTGAATAATACCAGCGATTCTGGCTCTTTATCCATGAAAAATTCCGGTACTTGTATACTATACGCCAGTTTTTCAAGTTTGCGATGCGTAAAATTCGAGAACAAACCGGTTTCTTCGTTAGTTTCTTTGTTACTTTAGAAACAAATTTGGGCTATAAATTTGCACATTTGCATGTTTGCACATTTTACTAATATCCTTCAACATAAAATCGGGGTGTCTGAAATGCTCAAATTGTAAGCTCATTGTGATATATTGCACTCAAATTGTGAAACAAACGTTTTTCACATCATGAATCTGAATATCATGAATACACGCCTTTTTCATATCAATGAATCTAGTCTCTAAATCATTTTTAAAAATAGCTATGTCACATTTTATTTTTCAATTGAAATATCTTAATCGTTTCATTTCATATTTACCTTTCAGAGGAAAAAGAGGCCTCTGACTCCATAGACAACATAACTGGGTAATACAAATTATATTTTCTGAGGCCCAGTAGTCGTTTTGCTGATTATGGCATCTATTTTCTCGTTAACAACCATAGGGGACTTTGGTCATCCAAGATATTTACAAAATGGGACAACTATTTACATAGATTTTCGTGTTTAGCATACAAATCACACTTGTATCTTATGAAAAAAAAATTACTGGGAATAGTGTATACTGCTAGCATATAGTATGTATAGCAAGGATTTTATTGCCTTCATTTTTTCCTGTTTGTTTTTTCACTCAAGGAGGGAGGAGGAAATGGATTGTTTTCGTTTTTGCCATCAGTTTTTGTATATTACATAACATTTCTTTTTCTTTTTTTTTCAGATGAAAAAAAATTTAATTTTCAACTTATTCAAAGCCTAGTAAGCTACAAATATGGCGTCTGTTAAATTTGAAAAGCACATTATTCCTAAATTTGAATTGTTTTCATCAGTTTAGGATTATCTTCTCGAGATCGGTTGCTAGAGCGAATCAAAAATCAACTTTAGTATACATATGAAAATTAGTTAAAAAAAAGTAAAATTGATATGCAAATTTCGTTTTGCTTACGCATCTTCGATGAACCAAATCCAAAGCCTGCATTAATTCAAAAACGTTCAGAAATTAAACAAAGAAACAAGTTTTTTTTAACTGAAAGAAAGGAGCGACATTAAAACTTCAACCTTGCGTTCGAGCGCCTGCAGCTCTTCGATCTCGACCAGGTCGAGGCCCAACGCCTCCATTTCCCGGACGCGCGCTTCCTGGCTGTCGACCAGCTGCTCGAGCGCCAGTTCCAGCGGATTGCGGAAGGCAAGAATTTGCCGCTCGACGCTTTCGGTGAACCCGGCCGACAGCTCGCCGATCGCCCGGTCCCGCGCCTCGGTCAGCAAATCCTCGGCCAGACCGAGCGAGACCGCGCGCTCGCGCAGCAGGTCGAATTGCTCGGTGATCCCCTCGATCGCCCGCTCCGCCTGCGTCAGCTCTTCCGGGTTGAGATCGATGTCGGCGAGCGCTTGCGCGAAACGGATGTCGTCGATCAAGGCATCGATCGTGTCCGCCTGGCTGTTGCGCAATGCCAGCTGCACATTCGGGTCCAGATTGGTCCCCTGCGCCCGTTGCGCGGCGAACACAAGCGTGCGGTCCACGAACCCGTCCGTATTGGTCTGCGAAACGACGCCGCCATTCGCCGTGATCCGCCCGCCCAACGTCCCGATATTGATGCCGCCGCTGCCGGCGAAAAAGTCCGGATCGTTGAGGATTTCCTCGGCGAACCGGCTCGCGGCATCGCTGAAAGCGTTGGCGATGCTGGTCGTGAAGCCCAGATCGCCGCCATCCGCGGCGGCCGACCCGCTGATCGTAAACCGGCCGGCCGCGTTCGGTGACAGATCGACCGCCGTCGCCGGCCCCACCGATGGTCTGTTGTTGCCGAACAAGCCGCCGAGGAACGAACCGCCGAGGCCGCCGCTCACCGCGCCAACCGGACCGCCGAGCGCGAAGCCGATCCCGGCGCCGGCGCCGCCCCCAAGGCCGCCCGTCAGGGGATTGCCGCCGATCAGCTGATTGAGCAACGTACCGCCGGCAAACCCGATCCCGGCAGCACCCAACACGCTGGAGAGGGTCGAGCCGCCAAATCCGCCGGATAGGGCGCTGGCGCCGATATCCAGTTCCGCGGCGCCGACCAGCGCCGAGTCGAAGCCGCGCGCAAATCCGAGCTGCGCGCCGAACGCGTTGATCGAGTCCGTCAACCCGTCGAACAGCCCAAAGGACGGTATGTTCGGGATACCGAACCCGCCGCCGCCCGGCGCACCGCCACCGGGGACCGATACCCCCGGTATCCCCGCGCCGCCCGCCAGCGCGACACCCGCATTGACCAGCTGCGGCCGGAAGATCATCAGCGCCGCGACCTCGGCCGCTGTCGACGCCATGATGTCCAGAATGCGCGCGCCGAGGCTTTCGAAGGTCAGCGCCCCGCCCCTGAGGATTTCTTCGAAACCGTCGGCGAACAGACCCTCGACGCCCGCCGCCGCATCCTCGAAGGGCGCCCGGAACTCCGCCGCCTGCCGCTCCAGCGCGCGCTTGCGTTCCTGCGCCGCGCGCTTCTCGAGCCGCGCACGCTCGCGCAGCACCTTCTACTCTTCGCGCTCCCGGATCTCAAAAAGTGAAAGAAAAAATCACTAAAGAAAAAAGTCACGTACACTTTTTTGCAGTTATTTGCCCCTCGGATACTCCTGGTGGAAATCGAATATAGATTAGTGAATAAATACCCAAAATCATTCCAATAATCAAGAGTAAGGTGCTAAAACTTTTCGGGAATATCAAACGATCGAAAGCCGGACCATCTAAGACAGGGGTTCTCAAAGTGGTCGATATCGACCCCCAGGGGTCAATGGGACCATCCAGGGGGTTGATGAATACCTAAGGGGTCGAATGGGGGTCGATGAATAACCATGTTCCCGCGCTGTAGCAAGAAAATTACTAAACGTACCCCCCTAGCAGCCCTCTTCATCCTTTCCACGCTTTCCATCTACTCCCACGCCTCTCCCCGCTCCAGACAGGGCTGATACAGGAATCATTCGCGTTTTAGTTTGGTACTGGGGTAGTGATGTTTTCCCCTGGGCGGATCATTAATGTAAACTACTACTACTACTACTACTACTACTACTACTACTACTACTACTATTACTACTACTACTACTACTTCCACCACCACTATTTTACACTTGGTATTTACTATTGTATTAATTTTCCTTGAATAAAAATCCAGGGGTCGATGAAAATCTTAAAATCTCATTTGGGGGTCAACGAGCCAAAAAGTTTGAGAACCCCTGATCTAAGATATGTCTGGAGGGTATGGTGGAAGGCAAGAGAAACCGAGGAAGGCCATACAAGCGCTGGCGCGACAACGTTTATACTTGGTCTCAGCAAAACCTACACGAACTAAACACGACAACAAAGGACTGTAATCAATGGAAATTGCTTTCTTGTGTTAGTGCGCAATCTGGTATATCCGGAGATAGCGGAATATGATGATATATACACCCAGGAAATGACACATAATTTGAGACATCTCATATGTATTCTCAGCAGACATATTGCAATTATATATAATTCTCAAAGAGTGGAGCATTACCACAATAGCTTGCAATTTAACGGCGCTGACGAGATTCGAACCCGAGACCTTATGATTACTAAACCAACGCCTCAATCATTGAGCCATCAAGGGGTATATATATATATATAGAGAGAGAGAGAGAGGGAGAGAGAGCTCAAAAAATACACATTATCTTTAACGTTTCGATGTTATCTTCATCAGATTCAGTCAGATCAGATTTGAGCTTTATATAATATTTATACGCATATATATATTTATGTTAGCTTCTATTCTCTTAACTATTCTAGTTTGTAACTTTCTAGTCATGAAAGTCTCCATATTTCAAATTTAGGCAGACTTCTAAATGTTCAAATTTCTGCACTCTCTCTTATTGTTTGAACACACGACTTTAAAATTAGTCCGGATAATCCAAAATTCCGGACAATCGAAAACACGAAAAATAGCACTGTAGCTGATGAATGTTAGATTGTTCAGAGACGTTATCATACTTTTAACAAAAACCATACAACCCTTGATGCCTGAACAATGCTTGTGCACCCATTTTAGACAAGCTGTACATAGAATTGAGTTTCCTCCAACATCATTTCAACATTTTCAACATCCACCTTCCACTCCTTTCTTTCTGAGTCCAGTCTTCCAAGTCCTTAGCATAGATTTGAGATATAGTATAATTTTACATCTTTACTTTGCAAGTATACATTTACGTTTCAGTGAATGTCATTGAGCCAGACAATCCAAGTAGTGTACTGTACTACAAACTTTTATTTGGAATAATGGCATCCGAATATCCAAATATTTTTAGCTTGAAGAGATTTTGGTCAAAAAAAGCTTCAGCGTTTCCTTTCCTGTTTTATGAGCAACTATTTTGCAACTGAACACATCCAATGATTATTGCTATCAGAAAACATTATAAAACAAAAAATTGGGTGAACAGGCCAAGCTTGATACTAGTATTCGTGGCAATAGAACATAGCTTTGGTTGACATGCAAAAGTGTTAGATCTATTTAAACAGCATATAAATATGTAATTTGCTTTCTTTTTAGGCTCTACTACTTCTTTTTAATGCAGTAGCCACAAGGGGTTAGTATTATTACAAACTTCGTGGAAACAGTTTTTAAGCAATTATGTCAATTTTTATGTCAGGAATACATTGGCATTCTGCATGTAATTACATGTATTACATCAATTAGTTTATCTAAAGTATTATATAACACTTTGTTAGTCCTTAATTATACACCATTCATACAGTGGCTACACAGTATATTGTTCTACGTAGTCTGTTATCAGGTAGCTGAGTGTGAGTTATGAGCCAATTAAGAATAAATTAACTAACATGTGTAAGTTATATATATGAGAAGATTAGTTGTCCACAATGAACAAAGGAAACTGAAATTAACTATGTTGCAAGATTGTATAGTCTATTTATAGAAGTTAAATTTACAAAACACATCACAATTACAAAACTGGTGCAATTATGGAAAAAGCTTATGGGGCATTTATGGACCCTAAGAAGTTACCCTGTATGTATTCAAGGTATTTTAAAGGGGTTGCACTGTTCACTGAATTTAAACAATAAAGAACATTCCCTGGCACCTTTACTGTCATGACAAACCAAGATTAAGACAGCCTCTAAACTTTATAAACTTCATTCCAACTACACAATTAATGTTCACACCTGAAAGGTAATCCAATTACCTGTGGGTGCTACACTCTGCGGCCTACCCAACAACCATTGTCAGACAGGAAAGAATTAACATATAATGTATGAACATTTATTGGTGTTGCCTCATGAGTGCACTTATTTATCCCTAATTATACACCACACTTGCAATCTTGCAATTATGATCCAAGACATTGGAAGTGACTCCTCAAGAACCTGGCAACTTGGTACGAAAGTTGAGCACTGTGGCCCTGTTTGGTGTTATCACTTGTGTATAGTACAAGTTAATCATGTTGCACTTAAGAATTGGTACTAATGGAGTACAACTAAGATGAATGACAAAATGTGTTGTTTAGTTTTTACGTTTTCAGCCAAAATGTCTACTCTGTACGGCGAGAAAACGAAAACGGCGATAAAACCTGTCTTCACTATGAGCCGCCCCAGCCGTCTCGGCCGGAAAATGCCATAATGAAGACAGGGCTTAAAAGATTTGCACCAGCAGGTCACAGATACGATGTCTGTCGCTGCCTACACGGCTTAATTGCCCTTGCCCCCTATTTTCCTTCAGTAGCATATCAGATCTTCTGCAAATGTTTGTCGACCATTCCCCGCAGACTGATATCGAAAAGCGAGTGAAAGGCGCTTGGCTTGGAACGTGCTTCACATCCTTTTCATCTGGCTTTCGCCAACTCGTTTGGTAACGTTGCTCTCGCAAAAATACACAACCACATCGTTATTTTATCCAAACATTAACGTATTCATGAGATCAATTAACTAGGAGATGAAACTTGATAAGGAGAGAAATAATGACAAGACAAAAATCATTTGTTCTGTGTAAAGCTAATTTATTCTTCCAAAAAAAAGAAATGTCAATTCTTTGCAAATAGTGACAAGACAAAAATCACATGTGCTCAATTTAATGTTGAAATAAAAAAGAAAAAGCACAGAAAACCAAAGAGAAGGGCTTTTTGGTGTCATAGCTATGGTTTTTCGAGGAAAATCCGTTTCTCACTGCCCAATCTCTTTCTTCTGAGAAGAGGTCGACGGCTTCTGTAAGAGACAATGGAAAGGCTTATATAATCGCAATCCTTTCCACCAAAAGCAGAATGGTGCACAACAAATGTCTAAGCAAATCCGAAATATTTTGCGCTAGGCCTTTGCCATCTTCGCGACTCAAGATGGATTGAATGGAAAAACCTAGACAGCATGAAAAGACCTTTATAAGGGAAAGACTATGCTGGATTTCACATACGGTGCATTCCATGTTATGAAGGCTTACGAAAAGTGAGCAGATACATAATGAATCGGATTCCAATTCAGAAGCGTTATACAGAGGTCCAGCCACACTCTGGGTTCAGAAAAGACCATGTTTTTCAAGAAAGAAAGGAGAAAATTTCAAGAATGTGAGAGTATGAAGGGAAACTTTAATGCAGAATTCCTGCACAAGAAATCTGTTTAAAGCTTCGGCTTTCGTTTTTGAAAAAAAAAAATCAATTTTTAGTGGTTAACCATTTTGGAGGAAAAAAATTCAGCTACTGCAATCCAATTTCAGTTATTTGGTTTTCTGATTGGTCAGTCAAATAGTTCAGGTTCAGATTCATTCTCTTTTTGCTCATCCTTGTCGTCAGTCTTGCAGTACCACCTCGAAAAGTTGTTAAGTCATATTGGCGGAATCTGCCACCGATCCACCGACGCAGCGCTACGAGTAACCATCTGCTTTACATGGATGAGTGAATCGACAGTTTTCACTTCCAACCGATTTTGCAACATAGTTTTAATGTTTGTTTATGATTGCAAATGGTAAAGAATGTGATTAAAGGCTCTTTTCCTATGTCAAAAGTTTTAGTTTTCGAGGGTAATTTGGTCTATATACTGTACTCCCTTGGTCTATATACAGTACTCCCTTGATATATATACTTTACTCCCTTGATCTATGTACAGTACTTCCTTGATCTATATACAGTACTTCCTTGGTCTATATACAGTACTCCCTTAGTCTATATACAGTACTCTCTTGGTCTATATACAGTACTCCCTTGGTCTATATACAGTACTCCCATGGTCTATATACAGTACTTCCTTGGTCTATATACAGTACTCCCATGGTCTATATACAGTACTCCCTCGGTCTATATACAGTACTCTCTTGGTCTATATACAGTACTCTCTTGGTCTATAACAAGTGACATTTCTCTTTATCGATATATTGCAAGGATAGTGCGCAATTAACTGCGAATAAGGAGTTCTAGCTTGTTTACGAAATGTGAATAACATTGAAAAGCATGGGGGAATAGCAGAAGCAAGGAATTGTTTAAATGTAAGACATAAATATCCTATTTGCTTTGTGGAATCAAGGATTTTTGTGAAGGAATTTTGTAACGAAAAGCAGTTTACCAGCAAATCGCACGTACTCAATCCTCAGTACTGCTAAGGCTTTGGTACTTACAGGTTTAGCATCCTAGATCAAGCACGTTCCGGTTTCCACTTAAAAGTTGTAGAGTTTTTAGGAATTAGGGGACTTTGACCAGAACTTTGCTGCCAAAAATAATTTTATTTGAGACATTTTCGGACATTGTATTGTTTAAGTGAAGTTTTCATCCACGTCCGTATCTTGAAAGTAACCAATCTGCGTGTGTGTTTTTCCTGAATTTGTAAATTTTCGATCTTTTTCTTGTTTCTAGTAGTATTTTTGACGTTAGGATCTGACAAGTAGTCATACGAAAGAAACATTTTAGCCTACAACATGAATCATTTACTCTGAGGTATATTTGGGTTCTGAGGTATATTTGGGTCTTCATCATCATCATTGCACATTCGTTGTCTTAGACAACATTATGTTGTTAATAATCTCAGTCCAGTTCTTTTTGTCAGAACACAATATTTCAAGTTCATGTAAAGTGGTATCGAGTTTGTGATGAATTCGAATATTTGAATGTTCACTGAGGTCATTTAGGATAGTTGATAGCCAAGTGGTTCTTGGACGTCCTACTGATCTTTTGGTAGGTTTAATGAAGTGTTGGAGTGATTGTCTTGCAGGGTTGCTAGGGGAAAGCCTCATTAAGTGTCCAAACCATTACTGCCTCCGTTTCAACACCACAAAACTTCAGGGTTTCATATTTCTGTATAGTGACTAATCTTTTTAAAAAATTTATTGGTTTTCATACAATCAAAAGAGGTCACACAAGTGTGCGAGTTACACAAGTTGGTAACATCTAATGTGAGGAAACCTAATAGGATGTCCTTTTAATCGAAGGCGGCCATCGGTCTCGACGTGGCGGGCGTGGACTTCCTCACGACCGACATCTCGCGCTCCTACGCCGAGACGGGTGGGGCGATCTGCGAGGTGAACGCGGCGCCGGGCTTCCGCATGCACGTGGCGCCCAGCGAGGGCGAGCCGCGCGACGTCGCCGGCGCGGTGATGGACATGCTCTTCCCGCAGGGCTCGCCGAGCCGCATCCCGATCGCCTCGGTCACGGGCACCAACGGCAAGACCACCACCGTGCGCATGACGGCCCACATCTTCAAGATGGCCCGTCACGTCGTCGGCCTGGCGACCACCGACGGCGTGTACATCGACGGGCACAAGACGGTCACCGGCGACCTGACGGGTCCCATGGCGGCCCACATGGTGCTGCGGGATCCGTCCGTGGACGTCGCGGTGCTCGAGACCGCCCGCGGCGGCATGATCAAGCGCGGGATGGGCTACCGCCGCTGCAACGTCGGCGCGGTGCTGAACGTCCAGGCCGATCACCTGGGCCTGCGCGGCGTCGATACGCTCGAGCAGCTCGCCCGCGTGAAGCGCATCGTCGTCGAGGCGGCCCAGGACACGGCCGTGCTCAACGCCGACGATCCGCTGTGCCTCAAGATGGCTGCCTACACGAACGCCGAGCACCTGTGCTACGTGACGATGAACGCGCAGAACCCGCTCGTACGCGAGCACATCCGCGCCGGTGGCTGTGCCGTCGTGCTCGAGGACGGCATCCGCGGACACCGCATCGACATCCACGAGAACAACGCGCACATGCCGCTGCTCTGGACCAACGAGATCCCGGCCACGATGGACGGCCGCGCCATGCACAACGTGCAGAACGCGATGTTCGCCGCGGCGATCACGTACCGCATGGGCGTGTCGCTCGAGGACGTCCGCACCGGTCTCAAGACCTTCGATACCACCTGGTTCCAGGCGCCGGGTCGCATGAACGTGTTCGACGAGCACCCCTTCAAGGTGATCCTCGACTACGGCCACAACCCCGCCGCTGTGAAGGCCATGGTGGATCTCTCCGACCGGCTCGACGTGCAGGGACGGCGGCTGGTCGTGCTGGCCGCACCGGGCGACCGTCGCGACGAGGACGTCGCCGAGATCGCCCGCATCGCGGCCGGTCACTTCGACCACTACATCCTGCGGCGCGACGACAGCCTGCGTGGGCGCGAGCCGAACGAGATTCCGGAGCTGCTCGCCGAGCACCTGCGCGCCGCCGGCGTCGAGGACGAGCGCATCCAGCTGATCCCCGACGAGGCCACCGCGACGCAGTCGGCCCTCGAGTTCGCGAGCCAGGACGACCTGCTGCTGATCTTCGGTGACGACATCGGTCGTTGCTGGCAGCAGGTCACGTCCTTCCAGGCGGGCGAGACGGGCGAGCGAACGGCGTCCACGGTGCGCCCCGCGGCCGTGCCCGCGGCGGTGGCCGCGCCGCTCGCGATGCTGGGCGACGATCTCGTCCACACGACCGTGGACTTACCTTTTCAACTGAAAGCCATGACATAATTTGTTTGATCTGATGTTGCATCTGCATAGCCTGGGTGAGTATCAGACCCGGTTTTTAAAATAATAAAAGCGCCAATCCAAACATAAGATCCTTTACAAGAACATGATCACCTCCGAAGGGTTGCAATAAGGCAAAACAAGGGTGTTAATTAGCCTATAGAACAGCATCTCTTTAAGCAAGAATAATTAGCATAATTAAAAGTCGTTTGACAAATCAGAAGTGACAGATTGTAACTCGAGAAGAATTTATGAGAAGGAAGTGCTACAAATATGCAGGTAAACAACTTCCTTAAGTGGCTTAATTTTATCAGATTTCATGGATTTTGGCACGTTGCTCAAATTAAAATCCGCGCGAAAATTCAACAGCTTTCGATAGAGGTTTCTTTAAAGTGGGCGATACAACCAGCTGGGGTATTTAAGACATTCAACGGAACGCTGTAGGTAGACGGGCAGGGGGCCCGTAGCCAGCATTTCATGTTTGGGGGGGGCAAGGCTACATTTTAGGGGGGCATCCGGTTTTACATCCTGCTGAAATCACCTTGAACAATGGGGTAACTAGAAACTCTACCACGCTATTTTCTTATGAAAACACAATAGTAACATGATATTAGTCTCATATATGGGTTTGAAAATTAACGAAAAATTCATATCCCTTGGACACCAATTAAACCACATGGCCCACAAACATATTTTAATGTACATACAAAGTTTTGCTTAAATTTTTAAAATGCTTTCGGAGATATCTCTTAAAGAAATGGATGCCAGGCAAAGTCCCAAACTACGAGAAGACGGTCAAAGCTGAGTGGTGAATCTTTCCATAGAACTCAGGCACGGAGCTATGGGGGGCAAGGGGGCATTGCCCCTCCAAAGCCGATTTCTTGCCCCAAATTGCCCCCCCCCCTGTACAATTTCTTGACATCTCCATAAAAATCCTCAGATTTCTTGCCGTAATACAATTTTCTTCAGAAATAAGAAATATTGATTTTGGCAATGTTGTTATTATTCATCCTTGCTTTATATTTCCAATTTGTGAGTATGAGTAATTTCCTGTCTGCAAAAAAGACATAAGGAGAAGAAAAAAATTTGAGAATTATTTTCTTTGACTCCCCTTCCCCCCCCTCCCCCCGACAAATGGAGCTAGCTCTGTGCTTGATAGAACTTCAACCTACGTCAAAGATACCTGATCTTTCTTAGCCGATATTTAACCTACGAATACAAGGGACATATACTAAAACAAGGGGGCTTCCACATAGTTTCTAAAGCACGGTTTACACTAGGTTGCAACAGGTTGCTGGTTGCTGCAACTTGCAACTTGTTGCAGCGTATCTGTCATGTTTACACATAGAAGAATCAATGCAACCCGTGCATGATCTGGCTGCAACAAATTGCAGGAAGTCGCGGTACTTTAGGCGGGAATCCTGAAGACCTCTATTTATTGAATAGTGAAAAAGTCTTTTCTAAAATGACGTCTTGCATATGACTCATAGAAATAGTAGATAGACTATACCCACGCCCTGCTGGACTCGGTCCTGACCCCGGACCCGAACCTCTCGGTGCCGGACTCCCAGCTCGGCCTGGCCTATCCCAATCCCCTGGAGCCGCCCAGCGGCTGCACCTTCCACCCGCGCTGCGCAAAGGCCCTGGCCCACTGCGGCGACGTTGCGCCACGGCCGATCGAGACGGATTTCGGCCAGGTAGAGTGCCACCTCTACGACCAGCAGAGAGCCGCGTCATGAGCCGGGAGGCGGCGCTGGAGCGGGCGCTGGACTGGTTCGACGGGGGCGGATTCCTAGAGCAGCTGGCCCGGCGCGTCGCGGTCCCGACCGAGAGCCAGAACCCCGAGCGTCTGCCCGAGCTGCGGCGCTATCTGGACGACGAGATGAGCCCGGCCTTCGAGGCCATGGGCTTCGAAACCCGCGTCTTCGACAACCCGGTCGCCGGCGGCGGCCCGGTGCTGCTGGCCGAGCGGATCGAAGATCCGGCACGGCCGACCGTGCTCGGCTACGGCCACGGCGACGTGATCCGGGGCCAGGATGGGCGCTGGCGCGAGGGGCGCGATCCCTGGACCTTGGACCTGGACGGTGACCGGGCCTACGGCCGCGGCACCGCGGACAACAAGGGCCAGCACACGCTCAACATGGCGGCGCTCGGCCACGTGCTCCAGGCGCGCGGCCGCCTGGGCTTCAACTGCAAGTTCATGATCGAGACCGGCGAGGAGAACGGCTCGGCCGGCCTCGAGCGGATCGTTGCCGAGAACAGGGAAGCGTTCGCGGCCGATGTCTTCATCGCCTCGGACGGTCCGCGGGTGACGCCAGAGCGGCCGACCCTGTTCCTGGGCGCCCGTGGGGCCAAGAACTTCGACCTGATCGTGGAGCTGCGCGAGGGCGGCCATCATTCGGGCAACTGGGGCGGCCTGCTGGCCAATCCCGGCGTTGTCCTGGCCAACGCGCTGGCCTCCATCATCGACGCCGGCGGCCGGGTCCGGGTCCGCGCGCTCATGCCGCCGCCGATCTCCAACTCGCTGCGCGAGTCCCTGAAGGGCATCACCATCGAGGCCGGCGATCAGGCCCCCGAGATCGACCGGGACTGGGGCGAGCCCGGCCTGACTCCGGCCGAGAAGGTCTACGCCTGGAACACCTTCGAGGTGCTGGCCTTCGAAACCGGCAACCCGGCCCAGCCGGTCAACGCCATCCCGCCGCGCGCCAAGGCCCACTGCCAGATCCGCTTCGTGGCCGGCTCCGACCGGGACGGTTTCCTGCCCGCCCTGCGCCGGCATCTGGATGACCAGGGCTTCGAGCAGGTCGAGATCCGTCCGCCGCCGGCCGGCAACGCCATCGACTTCGCGGCCACCGCCACGGCGCCCGACCATCCCTGGGTGCGCTGGGTCAGCCGCTCCACCCGAGGCCCAAAAGCCCCGAGAATGCCCGCCGCGATCGCTTGCAGGCCAAGCCGCCTTGGTCTAGGTTCCCGCCGCGTTTCAACCGAGCGCCGCCGCGGCGGCGCGGTGCGGCCTAATGGTCCCTTGCGGAGGGGTGCCGGAGTGGTTGAACGGGGCGGTCTCGAAAACCGTTGTACTGGTAACAGTACCGAGGGTTCGAATCCCTCTCCCTCCGCCACCCTACGCTCTTCGAGTTCCTGCCTGCGCGAAGGCGGACTAGTTCGAAATTTCCGCTGACCCCGCGCCTCTCGCTTTGCTCTCGTGGGCCCGCACCACTCCTCCGGTTTTCGGCCTGTGACAGCCCGCTCCCGCTTACTGCCGCTGGGCTAGTCGGGTTGCATGCGCAACCCGCTATCCAAAGGAAATTAGGGCAATGGCACTGCTAACCGGAATGTGTGGTGGGGTCACTATCAGCGAATTCACTCTACAAGCAGTAGGAAATCCGAGGGCGACGCATGCCATGTTTCGTGGTCGCTATTGCATCGCCGAACCGGAGTTTCGGCAGATTTCCCGGTTCTGATGCGGAGCACCGACGGAATTGGCAATTTTTGACAATTTGGGCTACGCCATGGTATGCAAAAAGCGAAACATGGAGACCGCCACCATGCCCACGCGCAACATCAATCTCACTGACCACTATGACGACTTTCTCGCCAAGGCGCTCGCCTCCGGCCGCTACAAGAATGTCAGTGAGGTGGTGCGTACCGCGCTACGCCTGCTCGAACAGCAGGATCGGGAGGAAGAGGCCAAGCTCGGGGCCCTGAGGGACGCTTTCAAGGAGGGCCGAGACTCCTTCGAGCGTGGGGAGTTCGCCGTGATGGAGAGCGACGCGGACATCGATCGGTTCTTCGATCAGGTGGAAGGGGCTACCGACCAAGCGCGGTGATATGGCGGAAAGAACCTACAGGCTCGTTCGTTCCGCCACCGCCGAAGCCGATATCTCCGCGATCTGGACCTATACACTCAAGACCCATGGAGAGAAGGCCGCGAAGGCCTACAACGCGCTCCTGCGCCAGGCCTTCAAGGACATACGTGCCGATCCGTTCAGACCTGGCAGCAAGGAACGCGAGGAGATCGGCGCGCATGTGCGCAGCTATCACATAACCCTCAGCCGCGAACGCGCGGGATCGGGGGTCAAGTCTCCCCGACACCTAATCCTCTATTTTCTCCCCAAGGCCGACGAAATCGTTGTCAGCCGCGTGCTCCACGATTCCCGTGATCTCGCCCGGCATGTCCCCGAGGCCGACGTAGAACGGGCCAAGGGCTTCAAAGCTAGTCGGCGAAGCCGGACGAAAGACCGAACCGGGAGAGACCGCTGACCGTCTCCTGGTCAAATGACGGCCCATCGCCCGATCTTGGACGGCGGCGAAGCCGCGCAGCTCTTACACCGCAACCCGCTCGTTCTCGGGTTTCATCAGGTGGAATGCAGCCGACACAGAAACATGACGTCACCTGATCCACAGATCCACAGACAGACAACTTATTTTTATATATATAGATATATCTATTCACAGGTGGGACACAGGGACACAACAGGGACTTGCAATATTTAATAATTGCAAGTATAAGTACTTCCTCAGATATTACTCCGGAAGTACTGATATTCTGAAGGGAGTTCGCGACCTCGTAAAAAGCAAACAATTATTTTTACCAGTTTGAAGTTATGATGTCGTGTCGATAAATATGTGAAAGATGTAAAAACAAATGCAGTTTTATTGTGAAAAATTACATCTTTCTTTAATTTAATCTCTTATAACTCTTAAAAAAGGAACAAGAACTTACAACTCCCAACCGAATAATCCAACTTCTAAGATCTTATGAATCCCTCATCGACTAGAACTGCTGGATGAAAGCCAAAAATCAGTGAAGCATTAGACTGCCTTCAAGATCTACTTTAAATAGATTGCAAACAGGGATGATTTTGTGCAAATATCAGAGAAAGAGTTAAGTTTGTACAGGCTAGTCTGACGTTGTCCTATTAAACTAAACAAACGTTTCCTGAAGCTGTCTACCTATGATCGCTTATGTTTAAGATATATTTTCTTAGGGATAGGGTTAAAGAAATATAAGATATTGAAGCAAAACAATAAATATCACCCTAAACACAGTTGCTCGTAAAACACCCAAAGTACTCACATCATATCTAGAATGTATTCCTTTGATTATTTCTTTTTCATTTCTTTTTCGAAAATTTTCGTTTCTTTTCATTTCTTTTCTTTCTTTTCGTTTTCGAGAAGTTCCCTTTCTTTTTCGAAAATTTTGTGATTTTTCAAGAGGGGAAAATATTATATTTTATATGTTCTTTGAGGAAGTTAAGAAACATTTGAATAGCGTTACAGTTTCTTGATTTGATACCTTGTAAACATTTATGCCCTCAGCCATGCAAAATCCGAAAAATAACAAAAATGGCTCTAAACATTATTTTCTTTTAGTTTGGAAAGGCTTTAAATAGGATATATATTTTGTGTATAGTACAAGTATTTATTTTGTTTGTTTAATCCTTGTTTTGTTTTTGTTTGTTTTCTAAAAGATTTAAACAGGGAGTAGGATGAAAAACGGGAAGAAGAAGAAGAAAACATGTTTTGACATATTAATGATTATAAATATAAGATTAAACAATACCATCTAGAAATAATAAAATAGGAAGGAGAAGGAGAACAAATGTCTAGTCCTCAAAGGTAGAAAAGTGAGGTTGGATGTTGCATAAACCCTCCATGCTTGAATTTCGTTTTATATTAAATAGTTTTGTTCTAATTTTGAGGAAGGCTGTTTACGTAGCACCACCATTCAGCATTACTAGAATTCACCTTCTGTACGGAGAATTGGTGGAGGAAGGAGCTTGAAAACAACTTTTTGGACAGCAATTTTTCACAAGATCTTCCTGAAAATTCTTCACGTGTACTAATGTCAAGGGTTAACAACAGGATAGATAGTTACTTGATCGGTAGTTACTTTAGCACTCGGAGGAAGCAGGCAGGATTTTGGAAGATATCAAAGCAAGGAATTTTATTTTTGCTTGGTCGTTCTGCACGAACATCTGAAAAGGAAATTATCAATGTTTTAATAATTACTATGGGGGTTTGTTTCTTCTTTTTTATTTTAATTTATCATCTTGTCTTCGAAGAGATTCCCCTTTCACGGACTTTCGTCCCTTTTTTGCCATTTTTTTTCTGGGGATCGATTCAAGGATTTTTTTATTTTAAAATCTTAAGCCATTCACCAAAGTTCTTGAAACTTATCTTTGTGGTCATTTTATTGTTTTATAGTTTTTTAAAGGACCGGCATCCTTCCAGCTTTATTCCACAGTATCATTCGATTGCTTCTAAGAAGCCACCAGATAATTTTATTCTTGTTAATGAATTTATGAAGGGTCATTACACGCAACAAGTGATCCAAGAAATAGAAAAATTAGCAGATAATGAGCAGACTCTGGTTTTCTTTGACAGTGGCGCTATCGATTTTTTATTAAAAGGTGAAACATCTATTTGGCGTCACGACCATATTACGATGCTGCATTACAGATATATTGAGTTTATTGATTATAATCTTTCGCCTAAAAATACTCTTTATATCATTACAACGAATTGGGAGAGGTGCCATGAAATGGTTGACTTTTTAAATTTGCCTCTTAAAAATAAAGATCCCATTCAAGAAGTGACTAAAATAGGTATTTTTAGCATTTATCAGTGCTTTTTATCAACACCTTTTTTTCATTTTGATCGAAATGCAACCAATGAGTAATCGTTAAAATATGAAAAAGACGATTTTTTATATTCTTTTTTTAGCTATTGTTTTGACTAGTGTTTTGTTGAAATATCAAAACCGGAATCATGGTACCCATTATTTTCGCAATTATTATAGTTTTCACTTAGATGTAGCTACTACAGCTTTTAATGAATTGCCTCCTGAAAAAAGAAGTTTTGCTGATCTTTATCAATATTGTCTTAAAGATTATCCTCCGTTGACTTATCCACTTGGTTTTACCTGGCTTTATCTAAAAACTATGGATTACAGTCAAGAAATTCAAAAGTTTCCAGCTGATGGAGTGCTTTTCCTCAAAAAAATTCGTACGATTCATATATTATTTTATTTGTTGAGTCTTTTATGCATTTGGGGTTTTCCTTTTGACAGAAAAATAAAAATAATGGCCATTATTTTAATGTCTATTTCCATGATTTTGCATCAATATAGTTCTCAAATTAGAATCCATGCTCCTGGCGGAGTGTTGAATTTTTTAACGCTTATGGTGATTCTCAAAATATTCTATACCAAACAAAAATTTCTGATGATCTGTGTAGGAGCTATCTTGGCTGGAATCACCACAGGAGTGATTTTCACAGGGGGGGTGGGATTTTTGGCAATAATGGTTGTGTTTATTCGGGAGTGAAAATATGAACAAATTCAAATAAGGCGATGTTTCATCATGCTGCTTGTGTATATTTAAGATCGGCATACAGCTCTTGGTTGCTAGTAGAGGACAACACATGTAAAAGGGAGCACATGGTGTCAGAGTAGAAGTAATATTAGCAATAGATGAGCCAGGCGGAAAACGTAATCTTAAGATAAATATTAATAACAAGCATATAGGCCGCAAAAGAATCATAATGCTAACACAATAAAATACAAACAAATAATTAGATCCTGAGCTTTCTATGTTTCCTCACATCTTTTCCAAAGGTGAAATTACAAAGTGAAAAAAAACGAGTTAATAAAGTAAGACTAGAACAATACCATATATAACAAACAATAGTAAAGTAATACTTAGATCCTAGAGAAAGTGTCCATCTATTGACGACAAAACTGATTGATTTCTAGGCGCCTTTCTTTAGATCCTTACTCAGCAACTAGCATTTCATGAACAATAAGGAAATTGACAAGTAGACGTTTGAAACGCTATTAGTTGTATTTCATTTTCGAACGTTTTTAACTGATTTAATAATTTGTCACAGTTTAACTTTTCCCGTTTCTATACCTTCCAAATATCATTAATGTATTAAATGACGTAATCAAGTGCATCACTACTATGTAAACAAACATTTTAATGAGTAGAATTTATAATATGAAAGGGTTAAAAATTATAATGGATTTATTAAGAGTAACTTGACCATTATAACCTTCACATTTTAATTTTTGCTCATTAAATTGGAATATTTAGTTAAGGAAAAGTACCTAGAAGTCTCAAGAATTCATTAAAAATTTTTACTGTAGTCTCAGGACTGCGCCGATTTTTGTGTTGATAGCGCCCTTTTAGTCCGAGTGTTCAATATTGCAAAATGATTCACTTCCAAATATCATCCATAATCTACTGACTAGTTTGCCTATGATTTTATAACACTAAGTATTAACAATTTAATATCTTGGCGAGATACTTCTACAACAGACTTAAAATTGATCTGTCCTCTGAAATTTTTTTTATTAAGCTTTAGGTTTGTTTGGTGTTTTTTGTGTAATATCATAATTGGTAAAATTGTTACACCCTTTTCCTTAATGGCAGTAAAATTATAAGAAGCGCCCTTTGAGATTGTATAAAATTGATGGTTTAGAACAGTTATTTTCAACGGGGGTTCATGAAGTCCCTTAGGGAGTATGTGGGACTTTAAAGGGGGTAAAAGTGAGACAAGGGGTACTAGGGAAGTACAACAGCTAATAACACGTTTCATTGCTTTCTTATTTCAAAGTGGCAGAACCAAACGAAAGGGGTAAATAAATATTGGCCCTGTTTACTCCCTTGATGCAGATATATTTTCTTAAAATCTAGTAAGTAAGTTCTCTTTTATTGACTGTTTATTGACTGTCTATTTCATGGTATACTTTTCAATATCGATGACGTGAAAGAGAAATAACGATTACAGCTAAAAGAATGCCAAAAAGCTATTGTGTGAAAATTCTGAGATAGTCAATTGATTTAGAATTATCGAAAAAACTTTACTTGCATTGAGCCTCCAGTTTCAGAGGCAGTGATGCCGAACGGTGGTACATTGGCTTCTATAGGTTCAGGTAGTGCTTCAAAATAAACGGTTAACATAGAAACTTATATAAGCCAAAAAGATTGTACCACAGCAAAGCGGCGTTTTGAGTCATTTCGTGATGCAAAACAACAATTTTAGGCAAAAAAAGGCCAAAAAGCTATTTTGTGAAAATTCTGAGATAGTCAACGGATTTAGAATTACCGAAAAGATATACGCAGACTGAGCCTCCAGTTTCAGAGGCAGTAATGCTGTACGGTGGTGCATTGGTTTTTAAAGGAGCAGGTAGTAAACGGTTAACATAGACATTTATTTTGGCTAAAAGTCTGTCCCCCAGCGAAGCATTGTTTATAATCATTTTGTGGTGGAAAACAACAATTCTAGCCAAAGAAAGGCCAAAAAATTATTGTTTGAAAATTTTTAGATAGTCAATTGATTCAAAGAACTTTGCTCATATTGAATCCCAGTTTCAGAGACAGTAATGCCGTATGGTAGCGCATTCGTTTTTAAAGGTATGGGTGGTCCTACAAAAAAAAGGCAGCAAAGACATTAATTTTAACGCTTGATATGAGTAGATGGTTCGGTTGAAGCTTGAAAAAATTGTGTACAATTGTATATAATAGAGCTTCAGCTATTATGGAGAAGAACTGGTGGTTCTTTGTGTATGTTGGGAGAGGAGTGTGTCTTGAGCGTCACAAAGTGCGTTTCTAATTCTTCGTGGGTCCTTAGATGGACGTAGCCAAATTCTCAAACCTTGCCAGGTACAACACTGGTTAAGGGTATATTGAGCGATTTCTTGATTGTTTGGATTAAATATACGATTTTAAGTATGTTATAGGTCCTAGCGAACTTCCAACTTGGTTCATGTTGTCGTATCGAGTGATTCGCAAGCCAATAAAGTTAGGGTCATGTTTGAGTATTAATTGTATGGTCGTCATCCCATAGCCTGCACAACCACTTTGCCATCTTTCGGTCATCAAAGTACTTCTCTTGGTCTTTCAGTACCTCTGCACTGTGACTGGTCAAAATCGATCAAACGCTTTTTACCGTGTCGGTAGATTCAATTCTAGATAAAAAAAAGTATTCCTTTCTATCACCGTTTCCGGTTGCCCCAAAAAGAGAAGCGAATCGTTCTATATATGCGCTGGCACTGAAACCTGCCATCCCCCAGAAGAGTTGGTTGTTAGGGCCCCGGTGGAATTGAATGTTAGGGGTCCCGCTGAAATTACTCGCAAGGGCCCCATTGGAATTGGTTTTTAGGCCCCTGGTGGAATTGGATGTTATGGGAGCACCATTGGGATTGCTCGTAGGGTCCCATTGAAATTGGCTTCTAGGCTTGCTTTCCGTGTAGCCCCAGACGGTTGGCCAAAAAGGACAATCTTCGGTAATCTGTCATCCTTCATCCGTAGAACGTTACAGCAACAGACACATCAAAGAAATCGACCTTCGATGTTTATTAAAAATATATAAAATTCATCAGGTTTAATGTTACCAATCAAAAATTACAGCCCAGAGAAAATTTACCCAATTTTTGAAAAAGAGTGAAACATCCCCAATGCATTAAGTGATCTTAGTGAAAAAGATACCATTGGAGTCAGCATACCATAGAGCCCTAGTGTAGAGGTTTCAAGCTCCTACGTAAAAAATGTGGAATTTGCATTTTCAGTCCGAAGAAATATCACGGATGCGTCTTTAGTTATTGTCAGATTTTTTTTTCCGGGGCGATCAAATCAAACAAATAGTCGTAGAAGATCGGGAAAGGACTCTACTTGATCAGAAGTCAAAAGTTCTTGTGCCCTTTATAAATGACTAAAAACATAGGAGAGCAGCTACCAAGAACTGTTTAATCATCTTTTAATAGTTTCTAACCGTGATAGCAAATACAACGAATTCAAATTTAATTTTGGAGGGGATGAGAGCCATCTTCAACTATCTTCAGCAAACCATCTTCAGATAATAGGCCACATCCTTTTTGGAATTCAATCATACATTTATTAGTGTAGGGTTGGGATTCTGAGATATGTTACTAATTTTATGGGTTTTATCAATACCTTATAATATGTCGTTCAATGCTCATTGGTTGGCAGGCTCCCTGGGTCAATAACTCCCGACATCAAATCGAGTTGTTTCTTAATTCTCGCAATATGGTGTACATCTTGGACAGCTATATATGCCGCACAGTTCCACCCCTCTTGGAACAGTATCCTCGCCCCCCCCCCCCCCCAACACCACCCCCCCCCCC
>JAAAKM020073195.1:63709413-63745767 GCA_010016025.2 Alatinidae sp. Z8VKAUB7J3
CTTGACACAGTTCCGTCAAACTTGGCATGCGTCACCTAGTGTACATTTCTTAGAATGAGTGACCTCGTATCCCATGTTTGTAAACTAACTCAAAATACCTTTTCTTACCCCTTTGATAGTCTGTATTCGTGCAGAAGTCAATCAAAACTAAAGTCCTAGCACGCACTTGAAAAATGATTCAAAGAGAAAAAAAAAATTAACAAGAACAAAAAAGAGTAACAAAGGGAATTGACTTGGACAGGGTGATTATAAGTGATGAATGACTTTGAAAACAGAGGACTAGAAAAAAAAATTTCCAATTAACAAAAACACCAAGTTACTTCTTCGGTTTGAAAAAAGGATATAATCTTTGCTATTATGATGTTAAACGTTAGGAAAGCTATTATGATGTTAGGTTGCGCCATCGTAGGCGTAACCACGGGCTTTTTTAGGTTAGAAGGCAGCGCTAGGTGAACAAGGGCACCATTTGGGAAAGAGGTAAAGGTGGTTAACACTACAGCTCGCACCCCTAATTTACATTTAAAAATATATCTCTCTTTAAAATTTTGATTGAAGCTGCTGGGCGATGCCGAGTGGAACTCGGACAGCGCCAAGGAGATCATTGCGGCAATGATAGGCGAAGATGCCGCCACTGCCTCAGCCGGGAATTGAATAACCCGGACTGATCTGACACACTCTCCCGGTGTTCTGTTAACAAGTATACCGGGAGGGACCCCCATGAAATTTCTGCATTTGGCAGCCTGCGCCCTGGCGCTCAGCATCGCAGCCGCCGCACCGGCCGGCGCGGGCCCCATCAAGAGCGAAAAGGACTTCCTGGCCAAAATCGCCGGCAAGAAGCTGGTGGCCAGCGATCACTGGGTTCTTGCCACCGCTGACGGCAAATTGCAGGGCGTCTCGCCGAAGGGCGAAAAGATCGTCGGCGCCTGGGCCTGGCACAAGCGCTTCTACTGCCGCAATGTCTATATCGGGAAAAAGCAGCTGCCGCAGAATTGCCTCACGGTCACGACCGATGGAAACACAGTCACCTTCACCCGTGACCAGGGCAAGGGCAGGTCCATCACCTATTCCTTCTGACCCCGCAGCCGCCGCCTGACCCGGCAGAATTTCGCACTATTTCACTCCTAAGGGGGCGTCGCGATCCGGCGCCGTGGTTTAGGGTGGAGCGTGAAATGAAACCTGTTGTGTTACTGATCGGCAAGCTGCCGCATGTGATCGGCAACGTCGCCGAGCAGCTGGACCATCTGCCGATCCAATGGCTGGGCGCGCATGACCAGCCTGAGGTGGTGCGCCAGCTGGAGACCGAGCCGCGCATCGTATGCGTGATCATGGGCGCGGGTCTGGACGACCAGACCCGCGGCGACCTGATCGGCATCATTGCCGCGCTCAGGCCGGATGTCTGCATCCACCTCAAGGACCGCAGCTCAGGCCCAGAAGGGCTGGTGCCCTTTGTCGAGCGCGTGGTGCAGATGCAGGTGCTGAACCATCCCCAAAGCACGGTGCCCGCGGTCTGAACCGCAGCGGCTATCCGGCAACGGCGGCCCTTCCCGCTTGCGGCGGGAGGATCATCCGCTTGACCCCACGCCACCTTTGACAGCGGCCTGCCTGCCCGCCAGTCTTCCTGGCGGGAGGAAGACATGCCGCTTGAACTGCTGCTGGTTCTGGTCGCGGGCGGGATAGCCGCCATTGCCGCGATCCTGCATCTGACCGGGCGCTCCGCCCGGACCGTGCTGACGGCAGAGAGCGCCAAGCGCGCCTGGCTGCGGCATTGTCCCGGCGACACCGTCCATCACGTTCTGCCCGCCGCCACCGGCCAAGCCGCGCTGATTACCGCGCACAGCGGCGCGGGCCTGGTCTGGGCCTTTGGCGCAGATACAGCGGCACGGCACCTGCACGGCGCCGCGATCTCCGAACGCTCCGGCGGTTTGCATATCCGTTTCAACGACTTCAGCGCCCCGGGCGTGTCCGTGGGCTTGTCCGGGGCCGAGCGTGCCCGCTGGCAGACAGTAATTGCAGGCAGCGGAGGGTTCGGGGTTGGTTTCAGGAAGCTCTTCTTCAAGATGGGCACGAGCGACTTCGATAGGCGAGGTTCCTCTGAAAGGGAGAAAACCAGTCACTAATTCAAACAAGACAATCCCCAGAGAATAAAAATCACTGCGAATATCAGCTTTTTTCCCTAAGACTTGCTCAGGAGACATATAGTGGACGGTTCCCAAAACAGTTCCGGTTTTAGTCAGAGAAGGATCTGTTTGGATGCGGGCCAAGCCAAAATCGAGAATTTTGATGTGCCCTTCATCTGAGATTAAAAGATTGCCAGGTTTGATATCTCGATGCACCACACCCGTTTCTGCAGCAGCACCCAAACCGCGAACAATTTGCTCGGTGATGTCAAAAATTTCTTTGAGACTAAAACGATGGCCTTTTTTTGCCAATTGGTTAAGTGTTTGGCCAGGTAGATATTCCATCACGACAGCTATTTTTTGGGCAAAAGTCGTCAAGGCATAAATAGAGATCACGTTAGGGTGATGGATCCGGGCGGCGCTGCGGGCTTCTACTTTGAGACGTTCAACGAGTTCGCCTTGATATGCAGAAATCGAAGAGAGGAATTTGAGAACCACCTGACGATTTAAAGATACTTGCTGGGCTAGCCAAACCTCTCCCATACCTCCCCGACCTAGGAGGCTTTTGAGGTAAAAATCTCCATCTTTCTGCCCGGGATGCAAATTTTGAGATGTTTTTAACAAAGTATCCATTCATTTAAAGTCTATAAGAGGTTCTTTGTTTATGAAAGCCTTCTGAGAATTTAGAATAGTCCTAATGAAAATTTTTCACAGTCAAGCCACTTTGGGGCCTCAAGAAGCTCGGGCCGCCTCCCAAGTCATCCTTTCGGGCTATGTGTCCTCTGGAAAACAGTGCCGGGCTTTTCAAGAAGAATTGGCCCAAAAGGTTGGTCGGCGCTATGCAGTTTTGGTGTCCAGTGGCCATGCCGCCTTAGAACTCTGGCTAGAATCTTTGGAGCGACCCCTTGGGTCTGCGGTGCGAATTCCCTCTTATTGTTGTGCCGCTGTGCGCCACGCTGTTTTGAGAGTTGGTTTGACACCTATTATTGAAGACGTAGAGGCCGATAATTTGGGTCTCGGAAAAGGTGAGGATCTGGCCATTGCGGCCAATATGTTTGCTATCCCTTGTCGTGGGGCTTATGAAGATCATTTGGAGGATTGCGCCATGGCTCGGCATCTTCTGCACCTGAAAAAGATCTTCAAAGATAATCAGCATTCATTATGAAATTTTTGCTACTGTATATTATTGTCTAAAGAGTTATAAAATTCCCAAACCGAGGCACAAGCTGTAAGAACAGACTTACAGCAAGAAAATCTATACCAAGAAGGGACTCCATGTTTCAGGGAAGGGAGGGCGAAACCTTTTGTGCTACCAGCTAAGCGAATGAAAAGAGCAACCCAACAAAGAAAGATCTGCCTTTTATACCTAGAAAGTGACAGAAGCTCTTCTTGATGCTGTTCGAGATTCTGGAATCATACGTACGCAAAAGGTAGGAACGGGTTCTTATCAGTTTATTGTTATATAAAAAAAGCTAGGATCTGAAAAGGGTTACTAGTTTATAGAAAATGATGATCATTTGGTGACATCGTCACATTTTCAATAAATAAAGGTACTAACTGTTTTTTAAACTGAATTGGCTGCGTTGTGCTCCGGAATGTGAAAAAAACTGGTCAAGTTATGGAGCATCAATAGACAGAATCTCCTCTTGATACTGTTCGAGATTCAGGAATTATACGTACACAAAAGGTAGAAACTGTTTTTTGTTGTTCTGTTGGGCATGGGAAGCTGTGCTCTGAAAGAAATTCTAGTTTACTAGTCTGAATACTAGTTTCTGAAAAGACAGAACTGGGCATTGGAAATGATAACTGTTTGGAGATATCTGCTGTTGCATTTTCAATAAATAAATACAGAAATTCTTTTTGTAACTAAATTAGCTGTGTTATGCTCCGGAATATGACTAAAACTGTTCAAGTTATTCAATATAAACCGACAGAATCTCCTTTTGATAGTGTTCAAGACTCAGTAATCATGCGTACACAAAAGATAGAAACAGATTTGGTTGTGCTGTTGCGAATGGGGGGCTCGGCTCGGAAAGGAGCTTTAGTTTACTAGTCTGAATACTAGTTTCTGAAAACACAGAACTGGGCTTTGGCAATGATGACTGTTTGGATATATATGGTGTCACCTCTTCAATAGATAAATGCAGTAATTCTTTTTTAAACTGAATTAGGTGTTTTACGCTCCAGAATATGAATAAAACTGTTCAAATTACTGAGCATCAACAGACAGAATCTCCTCTTGATACTGTTCGAGATCCTGGAATTATTCGTACGTAAAATGTAGAAACAGATTTTTGTCGTGCTGTTGGGCATTGGAAGCTGTGCTCTGAAAGAAGTTCTTGTTTACTAGTCTGAATACTAGTTTCTGAAAACACAAAATAATGACTATTTGGAGACAACTGCTGTCACCTTTCCATCAAATAAAGTCATTGAAACTGAATTGGCTTTTTGAGATTCAGGAAAAGTACAGACACAAAAGGAAGGGACATATGTTTATTGGACTGCTGTTGTACATAGAAAGCTAGGTTCTGATTGGAGTTCGCTGATAGTTGCTTTCAGAACATGGAAATAGTGAAATATGTCGGTTTGGAGATATCCGCTGTCAAATTCGTCTATTCTTGTGTTCCCTTAAGAAAATAGGCCATTGGGCCTTTTTTTTTAAACAGTATAGACAATTTCATTGTTCATTTATGTTTTTGGATGAAGAATCTTAAGTCACCGATTCTTTTTTTAAACTGAATTGGCTTTTTGAGATTCAGGAGAAGTACAGACACAAAAGGAAGGGACATATTTTTATTGGACTGCTGTTGTACATAGAAAGCGAGGTTCTGATTGGAGTTCGCTTGGGACGTTTATAAGCCCCGTTCGCCCGATGGCGGCGCGCCCCGGCTGAACGACCCGGCGCTTTACGCGGCAGAGGACAGCGATACCGCGTTTCTAACGGATTCTTTCCTGGGCAAGATGGCCGCTTATCACAAGCAAAGCTGGTTTGCCCATCTGACCTATATCCGCCCGCATCCGCCTCTGGTGGCGCCGGCCCCCTACAACACCATGTACGACCCGGCCTCGCTGCCGGTGCCAACGCGGCTGGACACGCCGGAGCAGGAAAGCGCGCTGCATCCGTTCTTTGGTCCGGCGTTGCGCAGCAGTACAGCGGCCGGCTTTGTCGAGGGGTTCCCGGATCTGGAGCCGACGGACGACAACATCCGCACCCTGCGCGCGGTCTACTTGGGGCTGGCTACCGAGGTGGATCACCATGTCGGGCGCGTGATCAAATTCCTCTTTGGTCAACATCTTTATACTTTGATCTTCGGAGTCATAAACAAATATTTGCGTATATCGCTTTCCTTTTTGCGCCGCGGTAAATGCTATCTTAGTCCCATCGGGCGACCACGCAGGGGAGAATATCTTGGTTTTCAGATCAGTTATTTGCTGTAGCCCGCCACCATCTTTGTCGGTGATCCAAACTTCATCTTGTCCGCTTCTGTCGGAAACGATGGCAAACTTTTCAGCTTTAGCTGAGTAGTTAGGATAAAAATCAACGGATGGGCTTCTGAAAAAAGGTTTGATGCGCACTTGATTGGCTTTCGGCTCAACATCCAAAACATAGAGTGCTTTTGCCATTGAACGTTTTCTGTAAACCAATGTATTCGATTCACTGGAGTAACTAGGGAACGCAGCGTCAACCTCATTGGGTAACACATCCTCCACTTCATTGGTCAAAATATTGAGTTTATGCAGAGTCGCTTTGTTACTGCTTACATTGGAGTACAGTAAGTTCTCGTCGTCAATCCAGTACAGCCCAGCAATCCCGTCCATCGCGTCGGTTAACTGCCTTTGTTCTCCCTCTATCGAGACCAAATATATCTCACGTTTTGTAATTCTGGTGTGCCTGACGAACGCCACGTTTTTTCCTGAAGGGGAAATTCGCATGCTCATGTCAAAGGTTTTATCATCAGACGAAGGTACAGTAAGGGGGCGAAGTTCTTTTGTTTCTAAGTTATAAAGCGAAATGATGCCCGATTCATCTTCACTGCGGGTACCGAATAACATATATTTTCCATCTGAAGACCAATCCAGACCTACTATGTAATTAGAGGAGCAGTCAGTGATCTTAGAAATCTTACGAGTTACCATCTCCATGATTTTGATCTCGCACTCCTCAAGCGAAGAGCGCGATGCAAAAGCCAGTCTTTTTCCATCTTGGGACCAAGCACCATAGGCAGCTGAAAACCCATCATTAACTTTGAAGTGTTGTCTGCTTCCAGCTTCCTGAGTTAAATCGGTAACATGAAGATCGTAATTCTGACCCGTAAAATTTCCAAAGTAAACTCTTAACAAGTGTTCGAGATAACCCCTCTGTGACCATAAACAGAACTTGTGTCCTGAAAAAAAACAAAACAGATGGTATTGTTCTGGAAAACAGAAATAGACCTAAGAGTAATTAACACGAAGCTACAAAGTGGAAATTTTATCGGAACTCCAGGTGGACTATCTACAGAACTTATAAAACGATTGAAAAATGATGAGACTTACCTTCAAAATTACTTTTTTCCAATTTCTTCAGAAACAGCACAGCTTGAGTTTCTGAATGAGTTCTTTAATGTATTGTCAGAGACTCTACTTCACGATTTATATTGTATTTTGTAGATGGCGACTAAGAAGGTAATGATTTGTTCATAGTGAGTGTCTCACGTGTGTTTTTATCTCTGTGTCCGTCTTTGTTCGTGTTTCTGACTTTGTGTGTGCGTTTTTGTCTCTTTTTCTATTCCCGTTTGTCTGACTCTTTGTGTGTGTTTTGTCTGTGTGTCTGTTTTTGTGTGTCAGACTGTGTGTGTCTGTGTATTTGTCCCTCCTTTTGGGCTCGTGTGTGTTTTGTCTCATGTGTTCGTGTGACTGACTCTTTCTGTATGTGTGTATTTTTGTCTCTCTCTTTGCCTCTGTGTCTGACTGTGTGTTTTGTCTCTTAGTCTGTCTTTCTGTCTTAATCTGTCTGACTCTGCGTGTTTGTATGTGTGTTTCTCTCTCTCTCTCTCTCTCTCTCTCTCTCTCTCTCTCTCTCTCGGCCCGGCGGTGAAACCTGGATAGGAGAAATTAATAGGCAATAGTCAATTATTGGCTATTATGTAATCAGGTCAGGACCTTAAGATATAATTCGTATTCTTTGCTGGGCGGTTATATTAAACCTTTGGTAACGTCACTACATCAAGAAAACGCTCAAATTGTCTGCGTAAATAAGACATGACTAACAGCAGATCCAAAACTTCCACCACTTCTTGTCGCTCTTCTTCTCCTTCATGCCCTTGTTCTTGTCGGTTCTTCCTCGCAGTAATCGTCTAAAAGATGCCAAGCAGCCCTTCTTGGTGGCTGGTTCCATTTCCGCTCCATCCTCAACATTTTCTGCTTCTTCAATCTTCTCCGGTTCATATGTCCGCTTTTGCTTGAGAGGAATCTGAACAAAGTAACAAAGAAGAAGGATTCAAAAATGGGAAATATGCTATTTAAAACTAAATGTTTTAATTTAAGTTAATTCACTAACTTAGTTACAAAATATCAACTGTTGACTGAATGTGCATTTGATTTTAGAAGACAATCTGAATAGAAGTAATGAACATTCTAAATATCTATGCAGCATAGCAATTCAAATTAGCTCTGATTAATTTCTTTTTGCATCACATTAGTTAAGGAAACATCAAACATTTGCTTCATTGTCCTCGATGTTTGATGAGAGCATTTAGGGAAATTACATCAAGACCAGTCCATTCTATGTTATCTCTCGGTCCATGCAAATGATCGTTTATGTAGGAATTCAGGGTAATACATTCACATGAAATGACTTAGCTTTTGTCACTTGTCGCAAATCTATATAGAAACATTGACGTTCCAAAACACCAGATAATTTCCTTGAAATGCATTTAACAACGAATTACGGAGTAGCATAAACTCCCTCTCTGCAGCTACCGACGAGTATGGCAGATCACACAACATCTGCACAACGTCACAAATAACTGTGCATTTTTCTAAGCAGTTGGCACTCGTACTTTTTCTTAAAGCAGCCCAAAAACTGAAAGATTCACTTCTGCAGTGGCTACGCAGAATCTCCATGCAGGTGAGAAAACCGATTGTCCACAGACAGAATGCTATCGTGCTCTCCAACAAAGACAGTTTTTGGATACAAAAGCGACAGTGCTTTCAGTGTGTCGTCTTCGTCGTCGACCCTACTCCTGATTTTGACTCATACAGTTTAACCATGTACACTAAACAGTCCTCCCTAAATCTTGGAAGTTCTATAGGACCCAGCTCACTGCTATACTTTCCCAGGTGCACCATAATGTTTTGTCCAAGACTTAACTCTTCCATAGGGGAAAAATTTTCTTTCGTGAGCTCCATTGAAGATGGGCTCTGCCTGTCGATCAAAGAAGCTTTGATGAAAAGTCTAAGTATTGATTTTGAAAGTAAAGTTTACAGTAATTTCTAAGAGGCACATGAATATGTGTGTCAGAAGACTAGCACTCACAATTGGTGGTGTTGATTTTCTGTAGCATGAATTTTTTTCCTTTTTTGTCAGAGAGCCAATGGTCATATAAGATCGGGAGAGGGCTTACTCGAACAGAAATTACATGTCTAGATCCCAGTTTTGTGACCAAAACCATCAGAGGGCAACTATATTCCCCCTCCCTTCCACACTCCTTTGTTTCCAATGTCACCCAATCAAAATTTTGAAATATCTATGTTGATCAGCATAGTTGAAGGGTCAAGCAATCATGACTCTAGGGATGACCCTACCTTGAAATTCCCTGGGTAAAGGGTGGTAAAATTTGAAAATTTTCCAGTGTTTTCCTATAGTATTTATTATGGGGAAGTAAACATATGTTTTCAGGGGAGGGTGATTTTTCTGTGGGGAATATTTTTCGAGGGAGGGGCTTTTCCAAGGGGAGAATTTTCCGTTGGAAGAGAAGTTTCCAGGGATGAACTTTTAAAGTGAAACTATACACGGGGAAAATTACCAGAATTCTTATACAAAGTTCATTTTATTTTGCCCACTTTCTCTTTGAAAATTCAATTTTACATTTAAAGATATTCCAGGAAAATAGCTCAGGTAAAATTTTCAAAGGAGTTGAAGTTGTCAGCTGGATATTACCATGGTGGGTTGGGGATATTTTCTTAAGGATAGACTCCCCACGCTGGAATTCCACACAGGATAAATCCACCATTGAGACAATGTGAGAGGAAAATTACCAAGAAAAACTTCACCAAACTTGTTCCAAGACTAAAAATTAAAATTTCTATTTTTTTACCAATAATGTGGGACACTGATTTTTTTAAACCAACTAATTATGATCAAAAACTAGTTGAAGACAAATTTGTAATTTTTCATCCAACTAGACAAAACTGGAATGATAAAAAAAATCATATTTTTATTGAGGGATTTGCTAAATTTTGTAAAAACAATCCTGATTCATTTTTAGTAATGTTAAATTTTGGACCTGATAGAGATAAAGTCAAAAAATTAATTTCCAGTTTAGATATTGAAAAAAATGTAAAACTCATTGATAAGAGATTGAATAAACAAACATTATTGGAATATTATAATCGAAGTGATGTTGTTGCTGATCAGTTTGGTATGTCTGGCTCCATTGGAGCTACTGCAATCGAATCTATGTCTTGTGAAAAACCTGTTTTGATACATGTAGATAAAAAACTCCATGAAGACTTATATGGTGAAAATATTCCTGCTATTTCTTCCTCAAATTCGGTTGAAATCTGTGATAATCTAGAAATTTTAAAAGATTCAAAGACTTGTTCTTCTATAGGTAAGGAAAGTAGAGCGTGGGTTTTAAGACATCATTCTCCCAAAACTATTGTTGATAAAATGAAAATCATATATGATTGTGTTTTGAATGATGAAAATATTACTGATATACGTGAAAAGTTATTGATGCAATAACTGATTTTAAACTGTAATTTTCCATTAGATCATCTATAAATTCTTCAAAAAATTAAAAATAATTTTTATTTCTTAAAATATTCTAAAGATACATTTTTTCCTTTGACTTTTACTTTTCCTACAACTCTTCCCGGAGTTCCAAATACTATGGAATTATCTGGAATTTTAGAATTAACTAGCGTGTTTGCCCCAATGACACAACATTTTCCTATTTTACTTCCCATGGAAATTATTGAATTTGGCCCAAAATAACAACAATCTCCAACAGTTACTGATTTTTTTTCATAGCTAGCTTTTCCTCTAGTCAAAGCCCATTTTACTGTATGATGTGTGTAAATCTGTACTCCACTACTGATACTACAATAATCTCCAATAGTTATCTTTCCTCCACTGCCATCTAGTAATGTGTATGGACCTATCCATGTATTTTCTCCAATAGTTACATTGCCATAGACATAACAATTTTCATAAACACTGCTTCCTTTTTTTGCTTTTAGAAATTTTGCTTTTTCCCATCTATCAAAAAGTAATTCTTCAAAAGGTAATACTCTGTCCCATTTGGTTTTTGTTTCCTTTCTAAGTTTTTCATATAGTATCTTCAATTCATCATGTAAAACTTCTGATCTATTTTGAGATTCTATTTTCTTCTTTACCAATCAAATTTTATAATTATTGATTATCATTTTAATATTCCTTTTCGAAATTTAATGACTAAATAAAAATAATCCATCAATTCCATTAATGTTGGTATGACTCGTCTTGTCCCTTGGATGGTCAAGCTAAAAAACGTTTGCGCAAATGCTTGACTCATTAGTTGGTGAAGGCTAATTTGTTGCATTAGAAGGACCACTTGCTTTCCGTCCCCTGAAGGGCATATTGGAGCGTCATACGTGGCTCAGTCCTCGCAACGCTTTGCATATTTCCGACAGGTTCGGAAAGTGCCACTAGGTCTACTTGATTTCTGAGCGTTGGCTCCCCCTCAGTTGTATCTTTCCTTTATTTTTTTGTTAGTCGAAATAAGTCATTTATAGATATCACATCAGTTGATTAAGCTGATGAGGATCATAACTAGTCAGGGAGTCTGCTGATATACTATCCTATTATTCAAAGCTATTAATTTCAAACTGTAGGCTTTTTCGTCTACCCTCTACCAAAAACCTAGTTTCCGCACTAAATTCAATTTTGAGTTAGGGATTGCTCCTTTCATCTTGACATGGCCAGTCCAATGGCACGGTCAAAATTTTTCTATTCGGTATACTTTCTGAGGTGAAGCCTAGTATCAACATGACAAACGAAATTTTTTTTTTAGAAGATAAGGCCAGAAAATTTTTTAGAAGATAAGGTCTATGACCAGATGGAAGAAGAAGAAACAATTACAGGAATATTAGAAGCCGCAGTGGTGTCGGTGCTCAAGTCTGGCTCTAAAGCGTGGGCATTCCAAAAAATGGAGGAGCATTTACTAGATATTTTCCAGAGAAATTGCATACAGAATGGAGGAGCATTTGCTAGATATTTTCCAGAGAAATTGCCTATGGATTGTTTTGGGTACCCGACTGACTGACCGTATCTCAAATAGTAAGCTCTGCGAAAAATGTGGTTTGATCTCGCTTTCTAGGGCTATAATGACAGAAAGGATGAGATGGCTAGGATACATTCTGCGGATGAAGGATGATAGATTGCCAAAGAGTCTCCTTGTCGGCCGACCGTCTAGGGCTAAACAAAAAATGGGGTGAGAGGATGCAAGGAAAGATTTTAGGGAAATAGGAACCACTTGGAAGGGTTTAAAGAGGGAGGGTTTGAATATATTGGGAGGGAGGTAAATCGTGCGTAGCTGTGTTGGTCTCAGATGGCTTGGTGCTGTAGTGAGCTGTTATCAGTAGTAGTAGTAGTAGCTTGTTTGAATTATCAAGTGCTTTTCTATTGTCGTCCTCCCTTAAATTTTTTTTTAATTACACCCCCCCCCTCTGGAATGAATTTCTGAGTACATGCCTGCTTTGGGGTCCTTCTCTCTTTCTTGCATTGTCTTGATTTCACGCTCTTAAATGAATGTGACAATTGATATCTTCTTTTACTATTGGGAATTGTAAAATCTTTATATCAAGGAAATCAGGATTTAAGATTTCATTAGGATTCCAGAAATGGCACAACCCACTCTATTCCACATGAAACAGACTCTTAATAGAATGTGGAGGTTTGACGTAGATGGGGAGAGCATTAGGTCTGCATATTATTCATACCATTAGAGCTGACGGCGGACAATTTTTCGGTCACGCCGATCCCTCGTCCTGAGAAAAAACCGGGTTCTCGGGCAACGCCGCTTGTCATCTTGCTTGTGGTGATCGGCCTTTTTGCCGCATCCGCCTGGTACGTGTTCCAAAGATTTTCGGCACCGGGAGCGGCCGATGTCCCGGTCATTCGCGCAGACCAAACGCCGGTAACGCAGGAACCGGAAGATCCGGGCGGCCTGACAATCCCCAATCAAGACAGCGTCTTGCTGGAACGGGGTGAGGTTGACGAAGAGGTCGTGTCCGGAGACACGGCGGCAACCGCCGATGCCGGAACGGATGATGGAACGGTTCCGATTACGGATATTCCTCTAAACATCGACAGCAGCAGCGATGTTGCCGATCTGTCCGAGGCTGGCGAAGAAGCAGCCGATGCGGCTGCTGCAACGGTCGCCGATCTGGCGGATAGCGCCTCGGACGCCGCGACTGCGGTCGAAGAGCAGGCTGCGGACGCCGCCAATCAAGTCGCCGAGGATATATCGGCGGAGTTGGCAGAGCAGGGCGGGCCAAGTGGGTCGGTTCCCGCCGGTTCAGTTGAAGTTGCCGAACTGAGCGAATCCGCCCCTTCAACTGAGATTGTTGCGGATGCCGTCGACAGTGCGGAACAGGTGGCCGACGGTGCGACCGAGCAGCCGACCGTTCTAATCGAGCGGCAGGAAGACGCAGCCGACGCTGCTACGGCAGAGGCTGAGCAACCGATTGAAGACGCATTGTCCATCGCTTCCGAAGACGATGTCGTCGGTGCCTTGGTCGATCAAAGCATCGCTGGACAGGATGGAGCTGTCACCGCCGAGGATCTTGGCGCTGAAACCGTGGCCGGTGTGACGTCGACCGGTGACGGATCCGACAGTCAATTGGCCGACAGCGAAGAATCGGGTGGCGAACAGTCGGCCGGCGAGCAATCCGGCGGCGCCAGGGTGATCGAGATTCCGGCCGAAGCCTCAGCAGACGGCGGGGATGCCGCCGCCGCAGAGGATGCTACGCCGTCGGCCGAGGCCGGCGCCGAAACACAAGTCGCCGAAGCATCGGCCAATACTGAGACGGCCACGGCCGAAACAGTTGCCTCCGAACCTGAGGCCACCGATGAGGACGCTGTAGCCGAACAGGCTGCCGAGACATCTGAAACGGAAACGGCAGCGGCGCCGCCGGTGACACCGGAACCGACAATTGCGCCGGTGGAATCGGGCGGTTTCCGCGTGCAGATTTCGTCCGTTCAGTCGCGTGAAACCGCCCAGCAGAGTTGGACGCAGCTTCGCGGCGCCCATCCCGATCTGTTGAGCGCGTTGTCTCTGACCGTTCAGCAGGCAGAGGTGCGCGGGGCAACGTATTATCGCGTCCAAGTCGGTCCGCTCGATCAAGCGGGTGCCGTGGAACTTTGCGAAACGCTCAAGACGCGCGGCCAGGATTGTTTGTTGGTGCGTCCCTACCCACTAATCAAGATGCAAACTTAGGCGTTCCATAATAAAAATCTTTAGGGCCCGAAAATAGAGAACCTACAAGACACCAGTCCTAGGAGTGAATTCTATCCGGGCCCTGGCATCCAATTCGAACGGAGGCCCAGCAGTCAATTTAAGCAGATCCTTGCATCCAATTCCAGTGGGGCCTTGATATCCCATCCCGACGGGGGGTACAAAGTCAAGTGGGGAAAATTGTTTAAAAAACCTAAGGATGAATGGGAAAACCATCATTGCCCACCAATTAAGATAAAAACGTAGGCGTTACATCATAGTCTTTCATTGATTGTTTAAAAGCCTACAAGGGCAAAGAAAAATTCCAGGGGCCTCCCAAGTAGGAACACAGTCCAAATTGATATTAGTCCATTCGTAAAGGTTTTTTCTGGTTTACACAGAAGGCATTTGTTTTCGTTGTTGATAAATTTCCCGAAAAGTATTGATTTTTCAAGAACAAAGAGAAAGACAATTATACAAGAGTTTGTTTGCGCAATACTATGGCGCACCTGTTTGTCGTGTAATGGTATGGTTAATGTCTACCTATGTTGAGAATGTCGTACTATGTAAAGAGGCCTAAATGTGGGATGTTAAAATAGGAGAAATTTTTTCGTCAAGATTTCAATTTCTTCGACATGTTTTTTTTCTTTTTCGGCCGTTTTCTTGTGGAGATTTTTTCTTCAAGATTTTTTTAGTAATATAGTCTTTCACTCTATCGTAACTTGGATGCATATCAGAGGTAAAATAGAACAAGCATTATCCTTATGGCTAGAAGACGCTACGCCTTCATATACGGTAAAAAATCTATCTTTTTCTCTAATATAAGTGTAACATTCTATTACATAGAATATTACACTTATATTAGACGCAATATTGAACGAGCGTATTTATGTACATAAATTACGGGATGCAAAGATTGCATTGGTAAATTATATTGATGATTCATCCAGGAACAAGGAATCTAAAGGACAAAGACTTTTATTGTAAATACATATTTTATTAATAAACAAATTTCAAAACATTATTGAAACATATTATCCCTTGGGCATTGAAATTATTATAATATAGATTGGAAAGAGGTATTTTCAACTAGATAGACGTTCAATCAAGGATTGTCAACATTGACTTTTTTCCAAAAACAGCAATACTATAGCGGAATCGGCTTGTTTTTCATCCTTCCTATGCTCCAACCACTGTTATTTGTCTTTTCCCAAATATACCATATCAAATTGAAATTGTTCTGTTTTCTTTCTTATTCCTTTGTTTTAACTCGGGGCTGTCACACCCACATAAAAAAAACACACATACACACAATCATAAACACAAAGACACACACAAACACATGCATATACAAACACAGACTCACACACAGACACACACACACACACACCCACACACACACACACACACACACACACACACACATACACACTCACACACACACACCTTGACACTATGAGACTTAAATAAATAGACTTACAGAGGGATTGATACTGATGCTGCTCACTGGAAGGATGTTGCTTGCTCCTTTGCCATAGATATTTGCTAACTGATCATCTATCAATATATAAACATCATCAATGAAAAAAACATGAAAAAAGAATAAAAATTTATTTTATCTTGAAAGGCATACGATAATAATCTGAAAGGGAATATACATTAGGGTAAAACAGAATATATTAGTAATCTTTGGACCAGGGTCCTCAAATCACTCGGGATTGATGGACAGTCAATCCCGATTTATTAAACCGAAAAGCATTAGTTTTAGACCGAAAAGAATTAGAATTAGAAAAAATTAGAAAAGAATTAAAATCAAATTAATTAGAATTAAAAATTAAAGACTTAAAAATTAAAGAAATAAAAATTAAAAAATAAAAAGAAAAAAATTAAAGAATTAAAAAGAATTAGAAAAGAAAAGAATTAAAGAATTAAACTGAAAAGAATTAGTTACTTTACCTTTTTCAGAACCAACAACATCCTATTCATTCTCCCTTTATCAAGCCGAGAAGAATATGCTACTTTAGCTGTGCTGAAAAAGAAACTATATTTAGGATGGGTAATACCTTCCTTCCCCTCCCAGAAATAGAGAACATAAACTCTCTTGATATTCAACTATATAAGTACTCCACCAAGTGTAATATTCTAAGTTTTTTGCTACTAAAACATTGTTGGGTAAGTCTCATAGTTAGCCTTCTTTGTTCTTTTTGAAAAAACACCAATGGCAAAACTTTAATATCATTATACACCTAGAAAGCAGGAATAGATAACAAAAATACCTCTAGGTGATTTTATAAGAACTTCTTATTTTCATTTGTGAAAAGATGTGGTTAATCTCTAAGAAAATGTATTATTTTAATCTATTTTTAGGACCAGCCTCATTCTAGATATTCTTCCTTTATTTAGCCAAAAACAAGGCGTTACTCTAGCAGTGATGAGAAGTCTATTTTTAGGATTGAGAATACCATCCCCCTTCCCAGCAGCATCGAACATGGTCACCAACAGCTTCCAGCTATTTCTCCCTCTTAAATGGTGCAGTTTTGTCAGCCTGAACAAGAATAGATTCCCCTTCCCGAAAATACCGTCAATAGACACATAATTAAGCCATCAAGCTTTTGAAAAATATCAAAGAATGTCAAATAATTTACACTTAGAATAGGACAGGCAACTTTGCCATGCTTGAGGAGATAGGGGACTGAAGGCCCGGCAACCCCATCTTGCATGGGGGACGCATTTTCCCCGTCCTTGGGGGTGCCGATCTCAAAAGGCGAGTAACTTCATTGTTGGGGAAACGTAGAAGGTCCGGTAAGTCAATCTTGAACGGGGGTAGTAGCTTTGCATGCTGAGGCTGATCGTTGGTGCGAGTGGCTTATTAAACTCGATTTTAAAGAGAAGGGATATGATGAAACTAGGAAAACGGGCTATAATGACGAATAACTAAGGTACTCAAGTGGTGCTTCTGAATTCATGAGTTATCTTATCCCCATTTTTAACATAATGATAATCTTGGTCTTTATTGTAGGTAAAGAAAAAATCAGAACATCTCTTAAATCATGTTTTTAATGCTTGCAAGTAGGAGTTTTGGCTTTATTTTGAATCTTAGTGGTTTTGACACCTTTATCATAAAATTTACGGAATGTCTTTTAGACATGTCACAAAACTGCTTACCCAAATTTAGCATGCTTATGTTGTGAGTGGAGAATATATAAAAAATAAATTATTTAAGAATTATTCTAGAAAAAATATTTTTGAGAGACTATTGCATTTGGCGTTCTATTTTATTTTTGAAAATATCTTGAGCCGTTTGTCTGGAGTATGATGAGGACTCAGAGAATAATGTTGTTCCAATACTGTCATTAAAACAAAAAGTATGCCGATATTAGCCGACTGGAAATAGGATTAAAGAATTCAATCCATTGCCAGTGTGATTGCCGGAGTAGTGAGGGGCTCTGTGGTAAAAAAAAATGTTAAGTGTCCAAAAATCAATAAATTTGAAGTTAACATGATATAATATTTAGAGTAATAGAGGGAAAAGGAGATAATTTGTCATCTGTATGGAATTCGATTCATACTCAAAGATTAACAGGTTGATGATGTAAGGCTATGCAAAGAACGATATTATTGAGTCGGAATCAAAAGTGAAACCACGGTCTTAAGCGGCTTTGAATGTAGATGGAAGAATGATAGAAAAAATGCCACCTCTTTTTTTGTTATCTCTCTCCACTGAGATGACAATGAAATTGCTTTTTAAATACTAATAAGTCAATATGTTCTCATATTTCTTACTTTGATGAAATTTTTTTATAATTTTTTTTTCCTGCACTAAGAACTTTGTCACTAGACCATTTTGTCATGCTGTTTTTGGTCCTTGCCAAGGTATAACTGAAAAAATCGTCGCTGTTTCTTTCTATAACCTGCTTAAGCGCCATTTTTTGCTATTGTCATGCCATTATTTTATGTCATGGGGCAAAGCTTTGTTTTTATTTGTTTGTTTGTTTTTATCTATTGGTACAGTTTCACCGGTTCTGGTTTTCTGGGCTCATATTTCGCTCCCTGAGATCATAAGAATCGTGGCCTTAGTGAGACTATTTGGTGAAGGAGGAAAATATTCTTTGATGGTTTGAGGATGTAATTTAACTTTAACTGACGATTATTCATAATTGTAATGACAATTTCGTCATTGACATATAAAACAATGACACTTTTTGATGACAAAAACGGAGCTTGTGCTAATGGGAAATAAAAATAGTGATATTTTATTTGATGACAAAAAATTGCACTTTTGCACAGAAAAAACAATGCCAATTTTGGGCCTGACCAAAAATCGATGACATAAAAAAAATCAAACATTTGTCTGGAAAATTGTCAAAGCGCCTCAAATAACTAAGGTTGGTTTGTTAGCATGGCTGGTAAGTTTCCCGCTTGTGTTCAGTACCGGTTTGGATCCTGCGGGGGGCACCGGTTTGATTTTTCAGACCTTGCCGGTGGCTTTTGCGCAAATGCCCGCAGGCGAATGGGTAGCGGTGCTTTTTTTCCTGCTCTTGTCCGTGGCGGCGGTGACCTCAGTAGTCGGTCTGTGCGAACCGCTGGCAGCCTGGCTGAGTGAGCGGTTTGGTCTCAACCGTCACCAGGCGGTAGCAATTCTGGTGGTAGTGAGCATGGTCCTGAGCATGGTCAGCGTGCTCAGTTACAACCATTGGTCGGCCGTGGTGTTGTTTGGCAAGTCACTGGGCGGCTGGATCGACTTTGTACCCAATCAAATTTTCCTGCCATTGGGTGGCCTGTTAATTGCTCTGTACGCTGGTTGGTTTGCGCACGGCGGGCACAGTCGTGCGGCACTGGGGGTTAGCGAATCTGTGTTTTCCGTGTGGCATGCACTGGTCCGTTTTGTGGTGGTGCCTGCCGTGCTGGTTATATTGCTTGCCGGAGTCTGGGGCTAGTGGAGCTGACTTACCAGGGCAGCGTGAACCGGTGGGAGTGTGATGAAAACGATCACCTGAACGTTCGCTTTTACATGGAAAAGCACTGGCAGACTCTTATTGGTGGAAATGCACAGCCGCGGACGCCGCCGCTGACTGAGACACTGCACACCTGTGTGCGTGTGCAACATGTGCGTTTTTTGCGTGAGTCTAGAATTGCAGCACCTTTGTGCGGCTACTTTGGTGTGGTCGATAGTGGCGACGGCTGGGTGGACCTGTTAACCGAACTGCAGCATGCTGGCACTGGTGAAGTCACCAGTAGCTGTGTGCATCGAATTGTGTCAGCGGCTTTGTCAACATCCGTAGCGGGTGTGTCGAGACATAAATTGTCTGAACATGCCGGGCCCAGAGGTGTTGCTGATGACGACTTACCCTATACCGCACTGCCTCTGGCGAATGTGGCGGCGTATGGGTTCAAACAGATTGGCGCCGGGGTGATTCAGCCCGCGGAAGTGGCCGCCGATGAGCATTTGTGTATGCATAATTACATGGGCCGGTTGTCGGACGCCATGCCGCACCTGTGGGGCGCCCTTTACTCCCGTGATGGCACGCTGGCCGACAATGAGGGAGGCGCCGTGTTGGAATATCGACTGCGTTATCATCAGCCGCTGTGTGCAGGGGATGCCTACCAGATCCACTCCGGACTGGCGGCGGGCGGCCCCAGCATCCAGCGTTTTGCACAAATTTGTTTAAAGAGTAGCGGCGATAACCCGTTGGCATTCAGTGCCGAGGCGGTTGGAGTGCGTATGGACCTGACAGCGCGCAAGTCGATAGTGTTGCCTGCTGCAGTACAGGAAAACATGCGCCGCCAGCAATTGTTGCCGCTTTAAAACCTTGCCGGCATAAAAAGAACGGGGAATTGAGAATGGGCATTTATACCGAGATAAAGTAATTGTGTACAGTAAATTGGCCACTTTCAATCCCATGACCCAAATCCCGCCGACCAAAATAAGGTTGGGACCCTCCATGAATCATGGCTCGCTAAAACACTATTTCTTTAAGATCATTTCTAGCGCTGTTGCTAAAGACGTATTTCCTAACCTTCAACGTCTTCTAACTCTGCAGAAGCAATAATTTCGTCAAAGGATTCGGTAACAAATTCGTTTCTGCGTGCTTCTACAATCCCAGGAATCAGCGCCTTACCGAAACGGAGATAGAGTAGTTCGTCAATTAACACTCGGTTGTTGTCTAGGTTTCTCAGAGCTTCACAAACCACCTCAGAGGCATCACGAAAGAGACCGGTAGCAACCTTCTCCTGGATAAGCTGTTCCAGTTGCGGTGTAACCGAGATATTCAGCGTTGGCAAGGATCACCTCCAAGTGGCTTAAGCCCGCGGTTCCATCATATCAGAAATTACTCGTTCACCTGAATGAGGCGATGGACTCAGGTTGTGCGAACCAAAACCAATAACGCGGAGGATGGAGGGATTCGTTTAGTGTCCTGTAGGTAAATCCTTGGCCAACATGCCGAACACCTGTAGGTCTCGCCACTCGTCAAAAACATAGATGTGTTCTCGGCGATACCCTTCATCGAGCATGCCTACCCGTTTGAGTAATTTGATCGAGGTTTCGTTTTTGGGGTCGCAGTACGCGGCCAGTTTATGAAGTCTGAGCTCTCTGAAAAGGAACGCAATCAAAGTTGCGACGGTTTCGCTCGCCAATCCTTTACCTTGTGCATCGGGATGGAAGCGATAGCCGATTTCGGCTCTGGCATCGCTCATGGACTCGATGCGAAAAACCAACTCCCCGAGAATTCTTGGTTTCCCTTTCAACCTCGCCGCGAGTGAGAACCAACGGCCATCTTCGAACAGCCAAGGACGTCGCCGATCGTGGATATGGGTTTCCACTTGCGCTCGGGTCATAGGCGGGCGAATGTAGCGACAAATATCGGGATGAGTGCAAAGGGTGAAGATATCTTGAAAATCCTCTGGTTCCAGTGGCCTGAGCGTGCATCTTAGGGTCTCAAGAGGAAGGTTGAGACTGATGCAACTACGCGGTGGGGTCATGAATCGCCTCTTTGGTCGTGTTTTGTTTTCCTGACATCTTGTCCTGCGCCAGACTTTGGGTCAATAAGAAAATCATTGGAAGCGGCTAGGAACGGTGATGTCCTTTTCCGGGTCGGTCGATTAAGTCATGACAGCAGTTTTTTCTTGCAAACAGTTCGCTAGAAGTTCGCCCAGAACTTGAACATTCGGAGGCTCCATCAAAGACTCGTGGTTACCGGGGATATCGATAAAACGGTGGGGGATCTTACTTTCAATCCATCGGCGAGTAAAAGGTATGGGGTCCCGTTCCAAACACCGGAAAACGGTCACCGGCCCTTTGTAACGGGGACGGTACGCTTGCGTGACTTGTTTATGGGTCTAGACGTTTTCCATCCAGAACTCCCCCCCCCCACACAGTACAGTTTCAACAGACTACTGAGGCCTTAGTTATTTGGAGGAGGATAAAGAAATTTCACAAATTTGTTTCATTGCAGAAGCAAAGGATTGAGAGACGTACAATTATTAACGAACAAGAGAACAACTATATTACAAGTGCAACACACCGTCCCCGAGTTAGTTTCCCCTTAAACTTTTATGGAGCCTCTCAGTTCTTTTCTGCACAACCGCGTGCGAAGACATGCAGTATCAGTTAATTATCACTAAGTTACTCTTCCAAGAAGGTACAAACAGCAGAGATTTCCGTAATTCGTAGAAGCAAGAGGTACAATGCATTTTTTTTTTTATATTTAACTTAACAGTCCAAACCAGGACGAATGCTAGCACATATGATGTTTAACATTTGAGAAAATTATTTTTCTCAAATCTTTCGACAGCAAGAAGTATTCAAAGATACAAGCATACCATAAGCTGTTCAGATACTTCTCTTAAAATCGTCTAGTAACAAGACCGATTCAACCTTACATCACAACCACTAGGTACACCAATATAGGCTATGCTGAATGATTGTTTTACCTCACTGTCACTGGTTTCACCTCGGGGTAGTATCCCTTTCTTAATGTTACATTGGGGCAGTTCTCATTGCATGGAGTTTCTCATATGAGTCTAAGTACCACACAATTCTTTACGAAACGGGGAAGAAAACATATTAATTATCATCAGCATAACTGACAAATCTAGATCGAGACTCAGAAAACTAGCATTAATAATGTAATAGACTTTAACTACACTATAATTGAGAAAGGTGGCGAGGAAGTAGCTCCTTGACGGATCCCTTTACAGAACATGATTTTAGTAAAGGTAATTTTCAACACACGCGGGTGACTAGTCTTAATCTTTACATTGCTTTCGATACAAGCTCCCAAAAGGAAGCACTGCCGACTTATCAAGACCACGATTAGACGCCTCAAAAACTACTGTCTGATGACCAGAGTGAATGCCCAAGTTACAAAACCAGCTAGTACAGCGGAGTCCCAGTCCGATTGTACCCTAAAAAGGGACTCACAGGGGGAGGGGGGGGAGAGGAGTTTGTGATACAGTGACCCCTTCTTTTAAGTCGCTTGTTTAACCATAATCAGGTCCCGACCCTTCAATTGAGTCGAAGACGGTCCATGTCATATTTTCACTGTTGTGGAAAGATTTTTATATTTTCAGACTTCTTTATATAAAATGGCTAATTTTAATACTCCTCAACTTTAGCCGCAGATCAAATTAGCGATGAGTCCGGCCTTTTAAATTAAACCAGGTTTACAAGGGACTATAGTGAGAGAAACTTGTAGTTTTTCAAAACTTAAACATTAGTTTCTCAAAACTTAAACATACTTGTATTCAGAATTCTGGCCATATCCAGGGGGGGGGGTACCCTTTTTGAACTGTTTGGCAGTTATATAGCATTACAAAGTACTTCTAGTTTTGTGCTTTTTGTTGTCTTGGAAACAAATTTAATTCATTAAAAAATAAATTATTATTGATCATAATTAACCAACAATTATAATTTATCAAATTAATAAAATTAATTACCATTTTAAAATTAATTATTAACAAAAATAATTAACAACAATAGTAATTGAATTCTGGAACATGTGCTTTTATGAATCATTTTAATTTGTTTCTTTCAGAGGAGCTACCCACTTTATCCCCGCCAAGCGGAAAAAAGAACATCAAGCTAGTGACCGAGGACGCTATTTATGCACAGAGGTCAATAGAGTCTAGAATTGAAGCCTCATCCGGAGCAAACTTACTTAAAGTTCTTAAAGACGAATCAGACAAATATCCCAGATCGTTTATGTAAGTCATAATCTGTACTTTAACATCACCATACTAACGATCCAGATTCCACTAACCCCAAATTGTTCGGATTTCTTGAATAAATGTTAGTTTTTTTTTTAAGAAAATCACCCAAAAAATAGCGGTCATAAATAGTAAATCTTTGACGTGAAATACAGATCGATGACGTGAAATAAAGACGTTACACAACAAAATACGAAAGGGAAAAAATAATAACGCCAGCAGGCCGCAAACACGGTAGAGCAGTATCATGATCATCTTAAATAATCCATTACCATCGCTATTTACGACCAAGAGTATCCATAAAAAGCACGATTATCACCAGCATTGGAAACTTGACTATAATCCTATAATTAGAATCATCGATACTATAGAATTTCGGGAAGATACATCATTAAAAACATAATCGTCGTTAGCAAAAATGACATTACTGTGAAACTAACGTCACTTTTGAGGGTTTTCTGGCTCTTTTTAAATTGTCTGTGCATTTGTTTTCAAATTAGTATTTTACTATCAACACTAATAAAATGATAATGACCCTTCTTTAATCAGCAACAAATTGAAAGTTTTTCTCAGCAATATTTTTTTTTTAGAAAAAACATTATAAAATTTGTGATTGGTATAGGCTGTTTTCAGCCTTTTTGCCCTTCAAAAGCAAAGAATAAAAATTTTCCCCAGAAACGAGAGTTACTATGAACAAACACGAAAAAAGGCATCAAGTGATGTATTCAATTTCATCCCAGATAAATTAAGTTTTCACCAAATTTTTATTTAATTATGTTTTTGGTAAACATAATTTGCTTTAGTTTTACCTCCAATTCTCTGTTTTGTCAATTACCACTTTTTTTTCAAATAGAATGAAAGTGCAGTTTTCCATGATGTGCTAATTAGACCACATGTTTAGCCAATTGCAACTTGGAATTCTCTGAATAAGCAGGTATAGACATATTTAACTAGAAAATGAAATAATTGAAAAGATATTCTAAATTGAACAGTCGGAATTCTTCCATGGGTGTTATTTATGTCTCCACATCTATATTAATGAAAAATATTAGCCATTGAGATGATCGTTTCCCGCCTGATCCAGGCCGGAAAACTTGGTGGTTTCCATTTCAACGACTCGAAGTATGGCGATGATGATCTCGATTCCGGCGCCATCAACCCCTACCAGCTTTTCCTGGTGTTCAACGAGTTGGTCGATGCCGAACACAACAAGGCCCCCGGTTTCGAGCCGGCCCATATGATCGACCAATCGCACAATGTGACCGATCCCATCGAAAGCCTGATGATCAGCGGGATGGAAATCGCCCGTGCCTATGCGCAGGCCCTACTGGTCGACCGGGCAGCATTGGAAGGGGCGCAGGACGCGAACGATGCCATCGGTGCATCTGAAACTCTAAAGCGAGCCTACCGATGCGATGTCGAACCGATCCTGGCCATGGCCCGGCTCGAAACCGGCGGGGCCATCGATCCGATCGCGACATACCGCGCAAGCGGATATCGCGCGAAAGTAACGGGTGAGCGCCCGGCAACCGGTGGCTCCAGCAGCGGAATCGTCTAAACAAGGCGGATGACTCGCAAAGCGCCGACTGACAATGTCAATCTGGCGATCGTCATGGTCTGCGCTTTCGGACTGTCCGTGCCGCTTATGGATTCGGCGGTCAAGATTCTCGGCGCGACAATGGCAGCGCCGCAAATCACCCTGGCCCGGTTTTTCGTCCAGTGCATTCTGGTCGGAACATTCCTCGGTCTGATCTCACCGGCCTCGGCTATCCGGCCCGATCCGCTGTGGCCTCTCATCGCGCGCGGCACATCCATCTCGATCGGCACGGCCTTTCTTTATGCCGGGTTTGCGGCCATGCCTCTGGTCGAGGCTGTCGCGATCTATTTCCTTCAGCCATTGATCCTCACCGGCCTGTCTGCAGCAGTTCTCAAGGAAGATGTCGGTTGGCGCCGCTGGCTGGCCGTTACGGTCGGCTTGGTCGGGGCAATGTTGATCATCGGACCGAATTACCAGCGGATCGGACCGGCAGCAGCCTTCCCAGCATTGGCTGCCTTGTTTTTTGCCGTCGCCGCTTTGTTGACCAGGCGCTGGGCCAGCGCCGCCAACCTGCCTGTTTTCTTGCTGGTCACCGCGGCGACGGCGGCAGTCTTGCTCGCAGGGATATTGCTGGTGGGCTTGTCGTTCGACATCGCCTCGCTTTCACCGCGCATGCCGACGGCGGGCGAATTTGGACTGCTGTTTTTCATCGGTGCGGGGTCGACCCTGACGACAATGATGCTTACCCAAGCCTTTCGCACGGCGCCGGCATCGGTTATCGCTCCATTCCTCTATGTCGAGGTGGTCGGCGCCGCCCTTGTCGGATATTTGATTTTTGCCGATCTTCCCAGCCAAACGACCGCTATCGGTGCTGCGATGGTTGTCGGTGCAGGCCTGTTCGTCTGGTGGCGAGAGAACAGGCAAGCAAAGAGCGGATAGTCGCATGAGCTATCGAATCATCGGCGCAAGTGCCGATCACGCACCCGCAGAAAAACAGCTTTCTGCTCTTCTTTTGGCAAGTTATCAATTAATTTCTCTGAAAGTCTCTGCTTTGCAGAAAGAAACAGTTTTCTGGTCTTTGAGGTCTTTTAGCAAGTTTTCAATTAACTTATCTAAAACTTTCTGCTTTGCAGAAAAACAGTTTTCTGCTCCTGGAGGTCTTTTTACAAGTTTTCAATCAGCTTTTGCGAAAGTTTACGCTCTGCAAAAAAAAAAAAAAAAAGCCTCCTGCTCATCTGCTCTCGAAGTCTATTGGCAAGTCCTCAATCAACTTTTCTGAAAGTTTTATTTTGCAAAGAAAAATCAGCTTTCTTTTCTTCGAACTCTTTTGGCAAGTTACCAATCAACTTATCTGAAAGTATGCGCTTTGCAGAGAAACCATTTTCTGCTCCTCGTAGTCTCTTGGGAAGTTCTCAATCAACTTATCTGAAAGTTTCTGCTTTGAAGAAAAAACAGTTTTCTGCTCTTCGAGGTCTTTAGCAAGTTCTCAATTACTTTATCTTAAAGTTTCTGCTTTGCAGAAAATAAGAAGTTCCCAATCAACTTTTCTGAAAGTTTACGCTTTGCATAAAAAACAACTTTCGACTCCTCGAGGTCTTGTTACAAGTTCTCAATCAAATTTTCTAAAAGTTTACGCTTTGCAGAAAGAAACAGCTTCCTGCTCCTCGAACTCTTTTTGCTAGTTCTCAATCAGCTTTCTGCTCCTTGAGGTCTATTAGCAAGTTCTCAATCAATTTATCTGAAAGTGTCTGCTTTGAAGAAAAAACAGCTTTCTGCTCCTCGATGTCTTTTGGCAAGTTCTCAATCAACTTATCTGAAACTTTGAAGAAAAAGTTTTCTGCTTCTCAAGGTCTTTTTACAAGTTCTCGATAAACTTTTCTGTAAGTTCATGCTTTGCAGAAAAAAACAGTTTTCTGTTCTTCGAGGTCTTTTAGCAACTTCTCAATTAATTTATCTGAAAGTTCCTGCTTTGCAGAAAAAGCAACTTTCGTCTCTTTGAGGCCTTGTTACAAGTTCTCTATCAACTTTTCTGAAAGTTTAAACAACTTCCTGCTCCACAAGGTCTCTTTACAAGTTCCGAATGAACTTTTCTGAAAGTTTAAGCTTTGTAGGAAAAAAAACAGCTTCCTGCTCCTCGAGCTCTTTTCGCAAGTTTTCAATTTTTAGTTCTTTCTTCAATTTTTCTTTGCCTGACAGTAGATTTCTCTGTCTTCCTCATTTGTTGAGGCACCATTAACTGTGCTTCTTGCTCAAAGAAAGCTAAGTAGCTATCCCCTGCTCCTCTGACTAACTGAAGCACTGCAGCGGACACTGGATCAAAAGTGGATCCTATCATTTTTTACTCAAATCAAAAGTTAGATTCAGACTCAGCTCCAAAGAAATATCTGTACCTAGATACATTCTAGATATAGAGAAACTCAAACTCTCTGAAATTAAAGAGACCTTTAAGCTCGAAGAACTTCTCAGATTCTTATGAAAGTTTAAGGAACACTTAAAATTTTCTCTAGCTGCGACCTTGTTAGTCATAAGAAGTTTAAAGCAAGGTGTTTCCAGATCGGAACGTTGAGCGCTAATGGGTTAAGTTAGAAATTATTAAACCACGCGTAAAAAGACCATTTTGGCCGTGTTTCGGTAAAACGCCCTAAATTAAGATAAGGCAGCTGATCAGAATGAAGCATAACTCTCTTATTGGACCAATACTTGTTTGTTAGCGTTTAGAAAGGCACGCCCGCCTTTAGTCTTAGAATCACCAAGAATTTAAAATTGACATAGGACCGTTAGATTGCTTGGAATGAGAGGTAAACAAGGCACGCCAACCTATGGTCTTAGGCAGGTTGAACCAAGAATTTAGAATTGACACAGGACCGTTAATTTGCATGGAATGGCAGGCAAACAAACGTCTAAAGTCAAATTGGGCTCATCTCCAATGAGTGTCAATCAAGGCGATAGGTTCAATTCATAAACTTAGACATTTGAACTAATAAAAACTTAACGTTTGTTACCAACAAGTTGACTGGAATTGCAAAGGGAATGAAGCGTCCAAAGCCTAAAGGGGCCTCTCTGCCTGAAGTGTTAGGCCAGTGAACCCAATTATAAGCTTTGGCAGTTGGGCTAACAAAAAATGAATGAAATACTAGTTGACCAATATCTAGTAGACTGTCTGGTTTGTGTCTTGGGTTTGACTGTCTAGGCTTGTCACAAGCTCAGGGAGTTTTTTTTCTCGATTTTCTGAATTTTCGCGGTTTGATCCCCATTTTCTTCTTCATTATATTAGGCATGTTTCATCACGCATAAAATCCTCAATCGTTTGTAAAAAATTGTAGCAAGTGTTTATTAGTACGGCGGAAATTGGCAGATAACAGCAACACATTCAAATTTTCTAATTCGTACACGTGTAACCGCATTAGATAAAAATAAACAACTTCTAAAGTGAGTTAGTTATGAGAATGGAAACGAAAACTGGCCCTTGATTATGGTGGTTTGTATAATTTACACAGAGACGAGTGAGGGGACAGCTGCTGGAAAACAACCCCTCCTCCTCCTTTCGTCCCTTGAAAAAGTTCTACAGAACACACTCATACTTATTTTAATTGTAGCTTGGCAAAACTTTTGTTTGAGTAGAATGAAATGCAAAACGATAAGGCTAATTCATTTGAGAAAAATGTTGAGTTTGGTTTACGAGATTAAGGAATTTAAAGTTTTCAAAAGCCTTTTTTAAGCTCATAAATGTTGAAGGCTCACTGAAGGTATTTTAGGTCTTATCACAGTGAGTCTTTGGCATGCTATTTATTGCTCTTTTTTTTTCAAATCAGAAATAAAAAAGTTAGCAAGGTTTCGAGTGAAAATTTCCTTTCATTGGGCAGTGCCATTTTAAAAGTGACAACATTCATCTACGTTTTCACTACTTATAATCTTATGTTTTCGAGGAGGGGACAGTCCCTTTCATATACGGAATATTTTCTGTTCATTCCAAGTTTTAATGTTGCTCCTTATTTTCCGTTAAAAAAAACTTTTTTTTATCTAATAGTCTATCAGAATGAATCCACCTTGCTTGGTCGACAGGTTGAATCTTAGTTCCCCTGGACTATTTAGTTTTCAACTTGCCTCAGTTGCTAATAGCACGTCAGGTTGGTAACACTAGACCTTTATTTTCAAAAGGTCAATTTGGGCTAAATGTTCGGAATAATTTGCCTGAATCTTTAAAAAAAAGTCAATGCGTGTGTTTGATTTCTGTAGAGATGCTTAAAACAACAACGTGTCTCCGATTTTATGATTTTTGGAATGTATTTAAACTAAAATTAATTTACATACAAGTTTTCCATGCAAAATGAAAGAATAGCTTCCTTTTTGTTGTCGGGTGGAACCAAGGGTTTGGGGTGTGCTGGTAAACGGAATGATATGTTGGTAGGAAGGGTTGTTGCGACCGGGTAAATACACTATTTTTCTCTTTCATTCTTTTTTCTTTCCTAATTTTTTCCTCTTAATTAGTGATATTATAATGTTTAATTGGTTGATATACTCCGAACAAGAAAAAGCTCGAGGAGAATTAAGTGTTCTATTTTGTTGTTGTTTTTGAATAAACTCTGTAGTTAATCTAATCTAAATATTATATGCTAGTATTTTAAAGTATTTCAAGATCGTTCGTTTTATCGCTCTTAGAAAGATTTGGATATTGAAGTTTTTCTTTTCAAAATTTTGTTTCGTTACATCTTGGAAGAAAATTAAACAAACTAACAGAACAAAAAGATCCCTTTAAAGATAATTGTGTCACCAATCGCTATCTGAAAACCGAAACACATCGATGGATTTTTCTGACAATTAATATTCCGTAATAACGACTTCTAGTTTCACCATAGACAAGTTTCAACCTCTAGGGTAACCGGAAAAATTCACAAACATGAAGAACTTGATACTTTAAAATTATTTTAATGTCACCAAGTGACATAAAGCGATCGTAAATTCTGTCGGTCTGTCTGTCTGTCCAGGTTTTGCTAGTTTAAGCACTTCTAGGTAAGCTAGGAAGATGAGATTTGGCAGGCGTATCAGGAACCAGACCAGGTTAAATTAGAAATTGTCGTGGGGGGACGGTTAAATCGAAAAAATGAGGTATTTTTAACTCGCGAACGGGTGATAGGATCTGAATGAAATTTGATGTTTGGAAGAATATCGTGTCTCAGAGCTCTTATTTTAAATCCTGACCGGATCTGGTGACATTAGGGGAAGTTGGGAGAGGGACCTAAAATCTTAGAAAACGCTTAGAGTGGAGGGATCGGAATGAAACTTGGTGGAAAAAATAAGCACAAGTCTTAGATACGTGATTGACATAACCGGAATGGATCCGCTCTCTTTGGGGTAGTTGGGGGAGGGGTTAATTCTGAAAAATTAGAAAAAAGTCATCGGCCGCCGTCTGCTGGCCCTAGTGGAGCGATTCATCCTGGGTGTGCCGCTGATCCAGAAGGTCTATAGCGCAACGAAGCAACTAGTCGCAGCGCTACAGGAAAAACCCGATGGCGTGCAGCGCGTGGTGCTCGTGAGTTTTCCTAATCGGGAGATGAAGACGGTCGGGTTGGTCACGCGTGTGCTGGAAGATGTGGACACGGGTAAGCCGCTTGCTGCGGTCTATGTGCCCACGACGCCGAATCCGACTTCCGGTTATCTGGAGATCGTTCCGGTGGAAAACCTGGTGGATACCGACTGGAGTTTGGACGAAGCGATGAGTTTTGTTATTTCCGGCGGCGCCGTGGCGCCGGCCAGAGTGAGCTTCGAAAAAAAGGCGGCGGCGCCACCGCCAGCCGCAGGTTAGAGCTGGCGCAGCAGCACCTGCGAAAGTTGATATTCGAAGCTGGCTTTGTCGCGCGCTGCCTCGACCAAAGCGCGACGTTCGGCCAGCAAGGCAGCAATCAAGGTGCGTAGTTGCTCGCGTTCGGCCCGGATTTCGCCGAGGCTTCGAGTGATCTCCTCGCGGGTCATGCTGCGCAGCCTTGGCGGCAGGTGCTCCGGCGTCAGTTCGTCGAGCCCAACGCGGCCATCGTCCAGGTCCTGCAGAAGATCGCCGCTGCGATGGACCACTCGACCCGAAGCCATCCCGTAATCCAGTCGTTCGATCACCTTGCCATCGGCCAGGCCCTCGCTATCGCGCTGGGTCTGTTCGATCGCACTGCGTTCGTCCGCGCTGCCGTACGGCAGCAGCAATTGGCCCAGTTTGGCGTTTAGCGCAACCAAGTCCTGATCCATGGGGGTTTTGAGGTCGGTCTGGCTGCGCACTGCATCCATGTGCAGTAGCTCGCCGGAACTCGATGCCTCGATTTGCCGCCAGCTGCTTTCGGCTTGCGGGTTGCCGCCGATAAGCACCGGGTTGATCACGATCCCTGCGTTCCGCGCAAGTTTGGCGATCTCCGGATATTGCGGCTCGTCGGGGTAATGTTTGGGTGGCGCGTCGCCAATCAGGAACATGACACGCAACGTATCGTCGTCACTTTGCCAACCACCGTTAAGCACAGTTTCCAGCAAGGCCTGGTGTACCGCTTCCGGCGTATCGCCACCGCCGCCAGCTTCAAGCTCTAACAGGTTGGCATGGACCTGATCGATATCGCCGGTGAGCGAGGTGAGGCGGGTCACGTAGTCGTCATCGCGATCGCGAAAGGCCATCAGGCAGACGCGCAAGCTCGGCTGTGATGGGGCACGGGCGATCTCGTTGGCGATAAACCAGATCTTTTCCTTGGCCGTTTCGATGGCCGCCGACATGGAGCCCGTCGTGTCCAGCACAAAACAGGCATCAACTTGCCGATAGGCGCTGGCCTGGCCAAGAGCGGGAATGAATAACAATGCCAAAAACAGGCGGATTTTCATGGTCTTCTCCATCTTGCATCTGTTTAGCAAGTATTAGAATTCTTAGCAGTGTTGTTCTCAACGCCAGTTCCATGGCTTGAACATTGCACTTTTCCTGACTTTATCTTGATCTGTAGAAGAGTTGAAAATTCTTTTTTGCAGAGGTAAGTAGAAGTTTATGGCAATAGTATTTGGAAGAGCCCATAGAAATTTAGGATATTAATGGCACTTTGCGCTGACCAACATTGAGATGACATATTTTTTTGTGAATACATCAGGCACTGGGGATTTACTTGATAGCTCTAAACATTCATTCTGCTCTTCATTGGAAGTGTCGGCAACATTGAAGGACACACGAAATGAGTTTCAAATTAAATTAGCTTCTTATACAGAGAATCCTGGAAAATAATATTGAGTTGCAAATCCAAGGCCTTGGGGATTTTTATTAATTTCTTCCCTCTTATATTGTCTTTTGATTATCCTTTTTTATTGTTCAGATTCGGTGGGAAAGTGTTGAAAGCGGGTAGAGTTTACAAGAATTAGTTTACGGAGCCAATTTTGTAGCTGTAATATGGAAACCTTGATATTGCCTTTGAAGACAATAATGGGGTTCTTTTTTTTTGTCCAATACTTTCAATTTACCTTATCTTTCTGATCTAAGATATCTGACTAATAAGCTACTTTTTGTATCCAGGCCTTATTATTAAAGTATGTTGTGGACTCATGTTTTTTTCCACATCTAAGTTCTGTCTGGTTTAGCTTTTTAGCTCAAAGACTTGACTGACAACGTTTCCTTTTGCTAACCACTCAATAGTAGTGTAGAAACAAAGAATTTCGTCATCAGAGTTCAAATTGCTGCAGATTTTATATTGCTGATAACGTAGACATTCCACTTAAATTTTTCCTAATTATTTCTTAATGTACATTTTAGATGTAACTGGTGATCATTCCAACTGACTCAGGAGTGGTAGTCAAACAGTTCGTAGTAAGGAAATGTATGTAGGGACCGACTCGTCTAAATAGTGACGAAAACTCTAAAAACAGGAGTAAATGAACTGTTTTTAAAGAGGTTCTAAATATTTAAAGCTTCATTAGCTTTGAAGTTAACCACCGAGAGCCTGACTATTAAAAATAGACACAATCACGAAACATCCCCAAAATGTTGAGTATTTCTTACAAAAACTAAAAAATCAAATTTAGCACATCGGAGAACCTCGTTGCGAAGGTTCCAAGCCCCTATTTAAAAAATTACAAAATTTTGTGTTTATCCCGAGGAAAATAATCGCGGGTGTGAATTCGTTTGACTGCTTTCTGTTTCCCTTAGGTGACTACCAGACATTTGCATTGATCGTTATAAAAGGAATAAACCTACCAGAGGAAGGGGTTTCAGTTTTAAATACTCAGTTTTCAATGCATTTCACACTGAATCTCTCCGTCAATAAAAGACTGAAACACTTGTAGCTGAATCCTGCAAGGCTCTGAGGCGTTGAAGATACGACTGAGAAAGAATCATTTGTATAGCAATTTGTTTAAGGTGGACCCCTTTTTTTCAGTTTTCTTAGACTAATAGGTTAGGATTCTGTTCTTGGCTTTCGGTTATAAAAGCTTTTGGCCTTCATAACAAGAAACTTAGGGAAAGCAAAACAATTTCCTAAATTTGAGAGTTTGTTTTGTTAATTTTGGGAGTCAGATGGGAGTGAGAGGAACGTGAAAACGGGGGAGGACAGCCATATTTTTTGGGATAAAACTGAGGCCTGCTTGGGAAACAATATTATAGAGGGAGGTTGGACAAGGTCTGAGGGAAAGAAGGACTGTGGATAATTTTCTGAGATGTTAACTTGGCACAGAAAATCAGTGCTGTGAAGATAATTTATTAAGCAGCTGTTACCTGGTGAGTGCTATAGCGGGAATAATGACTCAGGCTTGTTCAGAAACTGTTAGTTTGTGGGAGGGTATAGGGCCACATTGTGAATAGGGGAGGAATTATGCAGTAAGAATCGTATAAGGTAACTTCAATTTGACAACCTGACTTAAATTTGGGTAATGTTGAAGTTGATCAGTAGACTATTTAAGGTAATGGGCATAAAAATATCATGACAGATATTATTGTGAAAAATAGCTCGCATCGCCTGTTTGATGTCATTTTTCAAGCAGCTGTTTCTGTAGCACATAAAATGTCATTTTATTTAATTTGTATATACTAAAAAAAAGGGTCAACCTGGGATAAGGCAGAAAATAAATTTTATAGATATTCCAATGCTCCTTGGTATTTCTTTGTAGCTCTGGAACACAGATTTTTCAGAAAATTGAAAATCTTGCTTATTAATAGGGCCTTGAAACGTCTTCAGTGATTTTTAAGAAACAGAATTATTCATAATTTTCAACTCATTTTGCTAGCTTAGTATTGAAATTTTCGGATTCAACATGTTTTGCCTACTTATTCCTCTCTTGTTTCTTACATGGCCCTTAAAAAGGGCATTAGAACCTTCAATTCCCGATCATATAAGCCCCTTTGTAAGTTTCTATAACCACCTGTTCTATAAGAAGTGGCTAAAAAATAAAAATGAATGATGCATCAGATACACTTCACTCTCTAAAATGTTGACTCTGGAAGGGTGTTTTACATAAGAGAAACTCCTAACCTACTGTTAATATAATTTTCATCACAGTGTCTGTTCTTCTTATATTTTTTTTCTATTATTTTTTGTTTTTCAGGCTGTTTGTCATGGCCGAGATGAAGCCAATCATTTGCAGAATTCCCAGCATTGTTGACAAGGAAAAATTTATGAACTGTGTTGCAGTTGCTGCAGATCTCCTAAAGAGGGGAGGAATAATCGCTATCCCAACTGATACTATCTATGGTATAGCAGCTTTAGCGCAAAGTATTGACTCAGTTGAAAGGCTATATAAAATCAAAGGTAGAGAACACAACAAGCCAATAGCAATATGTGTTGGTGAATTGAATGACATTAAAGCGTAATTAATTGCCAAATCTACTTGAAAATTTAATTCTAAAAAAAATTTGTTGTCGAAATGATGCGATGTCTACTTTTTTCAGTCTAAGAGACAGTTGGGGAGTTGTAGCTTATGATGCTAGTACAATTTTTACTATTATTACAAAGGATATCCATCAAAAATTATCTGAGTTTACTCTTGAGGAAAAGTACAAAGAAAGACAAGTTAAAAAGCACGCATTGAAATGTTGTCCCTAAAAACATGCGCACTTGCATTTAAAATGCAAATTTGTTACTTAATTGGCATGGTCTGCTTAGTCAGTACTCGTATTTGCCACTTAAGTTAAGCCTCATTTGTCAAAACAAAAACATTTTTATAAAGCTTAACGATTTAAAACCTTTTTCATGTTGGCCGTTTTGTCTTCATTCCCAATGCCAAGTGCCCCAATATTAATTCAAATTAATGTTTTGTGACTTAGGGTTGAACTACCACCACTGAAATACCCACGAAAAAGTGGACAAATTTTGAACAAGGCCTGTTTTGCAGAAAGTTGGACAATTTTTCTCACAGTATATACCAACCACATACCCTTTGTGACTAAGGCGACACGGAGGATGTGACATGTGCAAAAAAGTCTCGATTCGTAGAACGGAACGCTTTAATGAAACTTGCCGACACATCTTCAGAAGAAGAATTATTGCAAAATGAATGAAGTAAGGTAGATCCATGCCAAAACTATTGGAATAAAATTCAAAATCTAAAAAAGATTTACAGTACACCTTTTTAGTTCAAGCATGTTCCGTGGATCAGTTTCATTCTGTTTTCTCCAACGCTACTTGATTCTTAAGATGTTTAGGACTGTTTTCAAAAATGTATCCTCCTATAAACAGGAATAGTTGGACAATGGAGCGGTTACCTAGAGGCTCACTTTTCAAATTTCCCGAAAAGAAAATGAGACTCTCCCAAGTTCCCCAAAATTAACGTTGTTAAGTACATAAACGATGCCACAAAACGCAAATCGATAATGTTGGTTAATTCTAATTTCCAGAGAGGTTTTAAAGATCTCAGTGTTTTTGGGTAAATTTCGAAAAAGTCGCGAATATTTGATGCACTGTTTTTGCTATTAAAATTATTTTTGCACTATATTGAATACTAAGCAATCTTTAATGCACAACAATTTTCTGTAATGCACATTAATACGTTTATTACAGAACTATCTTTTTTTTTATTCATCACAACGCAATAATCTTTCCACAACAGTGCACAACAGTCTTTAACAATGCACAACACTCTTTTATGTGCATTTAACAATGTGCATTTAACAATGCACAACAGTCTTTAATAGAGTACATTTGAACGTTCTTGAGCACAACTTGTCCTAAAAATGAAGGAATAAATTTATTTTTTAACCCATAAAGAAAGTACAGTATTGAAAAAAAAAAAAATAAATAAAAAAGCCTACAACTGATAGCTGGGCTCAATTATACTCGATGATGATGGTGGCCAGGACCAGGGCGCGGTGTGGATCTTGTTCATGAATACAGATGGAACGGTGATCAGTAGCCAGAAGATCAGCGAAACCGAAGGGAACTTCATGGGTGTCCTCGACGACGCCGACAGTTTTGGTTTCGATATTGTGTCTTTAGGCGATTTAGACGGTGATGCTCTGCCTGAACTAGCTGTCGGCGCGACTATGGATGATGATGGGGGTTTGAATCGGGGAGCCGTCTGGGTCTTGTCTCTAAATGCAACTCAGGCCCAGTCCGAATGTCTTCCGGCTCCGGAGGGCATGGTCGCTTGGTGGCCCGGTGACGGCTCGGCTGAGGAACTTGTTTCCGAGAACCATGGCACGATTTTCGGAAACCTTCTTTTCTCTTCCGGGTTCGTTGATGATGCATTTGTATTTGATGGTATTGATGACCGGGTATTAGCGTCTCCCCCTGATTATTTAGAAGGAGATAGCTTCACCTACGATTTCTGGTTTTTCTCACCCTCTGATTGTTCAACTGACCTTTCTGACCCGGTAAGA
>JAAAKM020073195.1:63745777-63815064 GCA_010016025.2 Alatinidae sp. Z8VKAUB7J3
ATCATGCTGATGGTGGGAAAAGAGTTTCAAGTTCGCCGCAATCGCAAGTTTTGTGATTTGCTCGACGTGTTTTTTAGTAAAACTGGAACTGGCTTTGGAATACATGTTGTCAAGGTTCCGTTTGTGCTAGGAATCTGGAACCACTTCACGGCAGCCTTTTTCGGAAATGGTCCAGGTACGCTCACTGCTTATTTGAATGGGGTTTTTGTATCCCAATCTAGCACCACCCCGCCGTCTAGTAATTGGGCCAGTTGCGTTATTTCTGGCAATCGTGAATTGACCATTGGAAGCAATAACAGCAACTGTACCGGCGTTCAGGTGGACTCGGGCTTTTATCAAGGAATGATTGATGAAGTCGAAATTTTTGACCGGGTTCTAGCACCATGGGAGATTCAAGGCATCTTTAATGCCGGCAGCGCCGGTAAATGCAAAGTTGACCAATGTACAGGGTTGGATCTTGCCACCACAGTTGTGGTTCAAGCTCCCGAAGCCCAAGTGGATATCCGCTATGGCCCCCAAAACCTCAACAATGGCGATGCTTTTATCGGCGATGAAGGGGACGTTGTTCAATGGCGGCTAAGCGTGAATGGATTTAATGGTCCTTGGAAACCCTTTGTGATTTCTTGTGATGAAGAAGTGCTGGAAGTAACCACGGGCGATTATTGCGAGATGGAGATCGACCTGCCCCTTGCGGGAGGCCAGGTGGATATTCGTTATGGCCCACAGAATCTGAACCACGGTGATAGGGTTTTCCTGCCCAAGGACATCAACATCCAGTGGCGTCTGAGTGTGAACGGCTTTAACAGTGCCTGGAAAACCCAAGCGGTGGGTTCCAACAACTGCGTGATCGGGGTAACAGGTGCCGACTACTGCGAGATGGAGATCGCCCTGCCCCTGGTGGGAGGCCAGGTGGATCTTGAGGGTCGGGTCCTCGACGAACTGCGGGGCGTCCGCCGCCGGGGTCGTGTAGTCGACGCGGTAGGACGTCGGCTCGTCGGTCCGGAAGACGATGCGGGCGTTGCGACCGGTGGCCCACACGAACTCGAGCCCCTTGAGCTTCGGGTCGGTGTTGTCCACCGGGAACACCGTGTCGTCGTTCGGATCCCCTCCGTTGGCGACCTCGTGACCGTCGGGGAAGCCGTCGCCATCCGTGTCCGCGACGAGCGGGTTCGCCCCGAAAGACGCCTCGTCCTGGTTGTAGAGGTCGTCCAGGTCGGAGTCGAGGGCCGCGCGCTCGCCGTTGCCGAGCGGGAGTCCCACGAACAACAGGGACGCGTCGCCGCTGGCGACGGCTGCCTGGAACTGCGTGAACCGCTGCGGAGAGAAGTTCGTCGAGTCGTCGGGCACGAACTTCTTGCCCTTGGGCATGTAGAGCCAGTTCACGTCACGCACGGTCCCGTTGTCGTCCGGATAGGTCCCGAAGACGACGAGGTCACCGTGCTTCAGCTCGGCCTGCGGGATCATGTAGTCCGCAATCCGCGCCTGGACGCCCGGGTGCGCCGAGTCCCACAGCTCCGCCTTGACGGTGAACGGCGCGTTGCCGGTCGGGAACTGGCGGATGAAAGCCGTGATGTCGGATCGAGACTGCTCGTCGATCCCGAAGGCGCTCACGAAGCTGAAGATGTCGTCGATGCGACTGTCGTGCAGCAAGCCGGAGCCCAGGAGCGCGCGCGTGTTCGGGTTGCCGAACAGGTCGACGTTCACGATCGGCGTGTCCTTGCGGAACATCTCGTTGAACGCCGTCACGTCCATGAAGGCCTGGTTCGGGATCAGCGACGGGATCTCCAGCATCGTCACGTCGTCCGAGGCCGTCGGAAGGGTGTGGCAGTCGGCACAACTGAACTGCCCGTCCGAGAGCATGTTGATGAACTTGTCCTGGCCAGCGACCGCGGATCCCTGGCGGCCGTTGGCCTCCACCGGGGCGAGCGTGTCGTCGAGCATGTTGAGCTCGCTCTGGTCGGGGTTCGGGGGCTCACGCAGCGAGAACACGTACGCCTTGAACTGGTCGAACTCCCCCCCGGGCGACTCGTCGAGCAGCGCGCCGCCGAGCAATCCCTCGAAGGCGACGTTGAAGTCCTCCAGGACCTTGCGCTCGCCACGCCAGTGGAACGGCGCCCGCTTGTCGATGCCCTTGAAGGTCTGCGTCACCAGCGGCCCCTTGTTGTCGAACGGCAGGTTGGACAGGTTCCAGACCAACTGATCGGAGCGACCGTCGATGTGGCAGGTACCGCAAGTCAGGTTGTTGTTGAGCGACTTGCTCGCGTCGTAGAAGACCTCGCGGCCCTGCTTGACGATCGCGGGCGTCGGATCGAATCCGATGTCGAACGAGACGTTGGGCTGGTGCACGCCAACGACGTTGTAGGTCTCGATGCGGTTCGTGCCCCGGTGTGTCAGATTTCACTAGTGTATCTTTCAAGGAATGTTGAATATTATTATATATATTTTTTCTGATTTCAGGTTGCTCCTAAAATTTTGAAGTATTTGAAGTGAATTCGCTACATTTTAGGACATATTGTACTTTTGTTTCAGATAAATAAAAAGGAACCATTCCTCTGTTTGGTTGGTCAAACTTTTTGCTTCGTCTTAAACCGTGTTTTCGCCCGGTGTTTTTAAATAAAATGTCATATTCAAAAGCCACTAAATAACGTATTTTCTCACATTGCACGGCAAAGTGCAGCTATCTCCCTTTTTGCTTTGCAAGACAAGCTTCCCGTTGCAAGAAACCTAGCGAAAACAGGACTTTGCTGTGCCCCTGTAAGATCGTCAAAAATCAAAGTGCCAAGGATAAATATAAAAAAAGATTACAAACAGTGATTTCTCAGACCACAGTAATCGATATAATAACGAGGTTTTGACAAGCTCTGATGAAGAACAGGATTAGTTCCCTGTTCTCATCTGAACCCCTTCGATGCCACTACTATTGTTTGAAAAGAATGTGAAATTTCAAATATGACCAGTAACGTTTAGTAAATAGCCTAGTCTTCATTTAGCAGGTGTACTGGGTGCTATAGCATGGCGGATCCAGACGATTATGAAAGTCTCCCTCCTACATCAGGACCATTAACACATATGACAGCTGGTGCCATTGCTGGGGTTCTTGAACATTGCGTCATGTACCCAGTTGACTCGGTTAAGGTAGCCTACCTGAAATTTTCATATTCTATAGAATGGTTCCTAAGCAATATTATAATCTGCTGAAATAACCTAGTTTATGTACCTTAGATGATATTTCTTGGCTTGACCCAGGGCTAGGCAACAAAATAGGTTAGGTATATACATAGCCTAGGCTATAATTCTAGGCTTAGGAAGTGTTGTTTTCAATCCTAAGGTATTAACTCACTAATGAGAGAGCTTAGAAATAGACATAATCTAGTCTTTCCTTAGAAACAGAATTTTATGCTGAATCAATAGCCTATATAACATTCATTTGTATCAGAAATGAACAATTTTTTGCAATTTGTATAACAGACTTACCAATAAAGTGAATATAGGCCTACCACTTGAAGCCTTTTTTCGTGTTCTTTATGAATATAATAATTGCTTCTGCTGCAAGTTCAAATTTGTGCACTTTTTGACCTAACTTAAACTAACCTTATTACAAATAATTTTGGCATTGAGAAAATTCAATATTATTTTGTCAAAAACAACCAAGAAAAGAGCACTTAGAAAACATAGCATTATTTTGCCAAAACTGGGCAATAACTCATACTTCAATTGAAAATTCATCATTTTGAAGAGCTTAAATTTGAATTTGCAGTAGAAGAAATTATTATATTTATAAAGAACATAAAAAAAGACATCAAGTGGTATATTCACTTTATTGGTAAGTCAGTTATATTTGGAAAATTTTACCGTACTACCTGTTTATAAAAATTACAAAAGAGATCCTGTCCCTCCTTTTGCAAGGACCAGGTTAGAGATCTTCCTCAGATTGTCCTCATGGAAATAGATCTTTGAACATTCCTGAACTTGCCCCTCCCTTAGGCCCGCGATGCTTAACGCACTTACTCTGACAGAACCAGGTTCTTCACTCGGACAACATTTGAGGAATAACACCAGCACACACCCATTCATAAAATCTGCCTCAGCAACAAGATCAAATACATCCTCTTCTGTAGGATACCCTAGATGGTAACTGCTTTTCCTAGGTCGTTCAGCGGACTTCGAAAAAGAGAAAAACTTCACTCGGACAATATCTGAGAAATAACCCAATCCTATACCACTTCAATAAGATCCGCCTTAGCAGCAAGATCAAATACATCCTCTTCTGTAGGATACCCTAGATGGTAACTACTTTTCCTAGTTTGTTCAGCAGATTTTAATGAGCTTTGAAAAAGAGAAAAACTTCCTCAGACAACATCTGAGAAATAACTCCACCACACACTACTTTAATAAAATCCACCTCAACAACAAGACCAAATACATCCTCTTCTGTAAAATACCCTAGATGATAACTGCTTATCCTAGGTCGTTCAGCGGACTTTGAAAAAGAGAAAAATTTCACTTGGACAACATCTGAGAAATAACCCAGTCATATACCACTTCAATAAGATCCGTCTCAGCAACAGGATCAGATACTACATCCTCTTCTGTAGGTTACCCTAGATGGTAACTACTTTTCCTAGTTCGTTCAGCGGATTTTAATGGGTTCTGAAAAAGAGAAACTTCACTCAGACAACATCTGAGAAATAGCTCCATCCTACACCACTTTAATATTTCCGCCTCAGCTACAACATCAAATACATTCTCTTCTGTAGGATAATCTAGATGGTAATTGCTTTTCCTAGGTTGTTTAGTGGACTTGTGGTTTATGAAAAAGATAAAAAAAAACGGTGACTTCTAGTGGTTGTAGCATTTTACTACTATGTGGGTGATGGTAAAGAAGGACAATTCCAATATCCTTTACAATGTTCACAGCAATTAGGTAAATATGAACCTCGTGAGCATCCAGGATCAGCAATTTTTTTTTTTTTTTTTTTTTTTTTTTTTCAGGACAGGTACATGAATGCTATACAAAATACTGCAAGGAATCACACAATAATTCTACTCCAGCAGCCAGCTCATTGAAACCCCCACTTAGGACATGAAGCTGGAACTTCTTTCTTGGAAAGACAAAATAAAGTGGTAAGAAATTTCTGCTTGTAGCAGCAAGTTGGAATAATTGTACTGGAGCACCACTTTCTGTTGAAACTACTTTATCCACAGTTATCCTACCTTTCTTTGCAAGGACTCTAGGAGGCCTGTAAACTGGGAGTTGGTTGGCTAAAAGAAACAGGATTTAACTCATATTCAAAAGTGGATCAGGAAATCCACCATGTTAGAAACTGATATTCAATGGCAAGCCGGTTTTCGCTGATACCGAATTTCTGGGGGACTTTGTCCGTGAGATCGATTCCGAAGTAAGTGAGGATATCGCGGAGGTCAATCGATTGAGCGTCTTCACCCTGCCACTGGGCTTCAAAGATATGACTTTCTCTGCCAACGCGATATTGGACTGAAAGGGCTTCTGACGGCTTGCCTTGCGCGCCGGGAATCGTCAAGGTTCCCGAGAGGGTTGCGTCAATCTCGCGACTACCCGTTACGGGATTCGTGGCTACGTGAGCGGAAAGATTGGCGGAAAGGGTGAGCGGGTTGCCATCGCTTCCCCGGAGGAAATCCAGTGTGGCGTTGCTCGCGGTTTGGGCCTGACAAGCCAGTTCGTTTGTAAGTGTGTTGACCGAGACGGCGAGATTCTCGACTTCAATATCGGGAACCCCAGACCCTTTGGGAATATGAAGCACGTCGCGCAGTCCATAGATGAGATCCTGCAACTTCAAGGGGGCGTCTGACAAAGTGTATCCTTCAAGCTGCCAGCCCTCGCCGGGGGCGGGTTTGGCGCCCACCAAGAAGATCTCGGTCTTGAGCATTTGAACCACGGCCCGAATCTCGCCGGTTAGATTCGAAACACCCGATGCCATTTGGGTGCTACAGCTTAATTCTACGAGTTTGAGGGACTGCAGTTCGGTGGCGTGATCTCCGAGTCCAAAGGCGGAAAAGAATGATTGGAGGGTGCAGTGGCTAAAATGAATCTGTAACTGCATCGATCCAGATACCCCAGCGCCTGTCGATTTTGTTAGGTCAAAACTGATATCGCTCGATTGGATGGACGCCTGCAGTGCGCCGGATGGAAGAATGGCGGCACTCCCTGAGACTTGAACCTGCCCGGAGCTAGCATCGATGCTCAAACTAGCTGAATCGATTTGGATATCCGGAAGGTTTTTGGTGGGGGCAGCTTTGGCGGGGCTGATCGCCTGCACGAGTTTGTGGAAGTCGAGATTTGCTTTGCCAGAAACCGATGCATTGATTTGCCATTTCTGCGAGGGACTCCAGCTCGTGGAGATCAAGAACCGAGTTCCGCAGAAACTTAGGTTTCCTCGAACTTCGATGGCACTCGCTTGGCCGATAACCAAGCTCACTGAGAGATCCGTGATGCTCAGGTCGCTGCCGAGCTTTTTGAGGGAGGTCGGCGACCAGGATTGGCTTGAATCGACTTCTGCCGAAATGATGCAGCTCTTTTGATTGAGCATCCCTTCAACTTTTAAGTAGGCGAGCGTCCATCCCTTCGCGGGAGAGGGGAGTGCGAGATCAGGCATGAACGCTTTGGCTGCCTTGGCTAGTGTAAGGGGTTTGTCCGGTGTAAGATCCCCTTGCAAAATCCTCTCGGGGAGGGACACGCTTAGGCTGAGCTCAACCCCGGTGGGCAGCTCTAACCGGCCATGAGTTAGCGCTTGATAGAGACAGGGAGACGCCTGTGTTTTTATGAAAATCCCAAAATAGGTATTTTAAAAAAATATAGAGGGGTGGGGGTATATGCCGTGCAAAACCTTCTACCCCAATCACACACAATTGGCGCACCTTCTAGGTTGAATTAAATATGATAGTCCTTTGATATTGCGTACATCTGACGAATTGGATGGTATGAAATCACCTAATTCACCTGTTTTCTAAGGGTCTGGGACCGATAAAATCCCAGACAATGATCTTTTCTTATTTTTTTGGAATTCAGCCTGTGTCTTGGCATCAGTGTAGTACAATGTTCCCAATAATGATCAAAATATGTGGCAATCAAAAAATAGATGTGGTTTGGTATTTGGCCAAATACCATTTGATCAAATACCAAAGTAATAAGGTCGTAATGAATTTTTTTTTATATTTAAAATATAGCAATTAGTTTAAGAAAAATAAAGTTTGGAACAACAGGAAGGGAGGGTACCTTTTTCTGGAATGCATGCTTCACATTTAGCCTTCATAAAACAAGACGCAATAATATGATGGATTTGTTGTCTTTTACGGAACCAAGTATTAAACCCTTCACACTACTATAGAAAATAGAGTTTCTTAGGCTTAATAAAATTTACCTTTTGACAATCTCCAAAGCTCTTTAGATGAAAATACTCCAGTAGCTAAAATCGTATCACTGTAGATAACCCCATTGTATGGATTATGCGTATAGCCTAGAACGAAAAAGTCGGATCAAAAACTAGGAAAAACAAATTAGGGTCTCTAGAAATATCATTTGATGAGTTCATGTAGGTTCACTAAAAAGTATCACGCGAAAACCCCAATAGTAGCTTGAACCTAGAAAAAAGAAAAAAAAAGAAAAAAAAAAAAAAATCTATACCTCAGAAGCTACAGTTTTGAGTGATCCGTTTTAATATTGTACCACACATATTACCAAGGATAATTACAGCATATAACTTGTTTACAAGCAACATGTATAATAGTGTGTATGTACTCGTAATGTGTAACAACCAAGAAGAACTTGAACATTCAAACCGAAGCAATAACAAGAAATCCTATAATTATTTCCAATTTCAAGCAAGCGAGCTAAAAGCATTTCTGGAAACCCAGAAATATTTCCTAAAATACATTCTAAAAAATATATACTAAATTGTTATTCCTAGTATTTAGAAAAATACGAGAAGAACAAAGGAACTAAACAGACTAGCAGGACATAAAAAACTAACAACGTCTTAAGGCACCCATATCCCCTTAAGTCACGGTTGAATGAATTATTCTAGCATTGGTAATCAAATAAATGTTCAGCAGCAGCTGAATCAAAAAGGGTCAAAATGTTATTGATAAAGTCGTTATGGACATGGTTTGAGCATAACAAGGTACATGACTGTAAAAAAAAAGAAAACAAAAAGAAAAACTTTAAATGACCAAAGAAATACTTTAAATGATTTTATTTCCATAGTTAAGTTGATTTGTGCCTCACGGCTCAGTGGTATAGACTGGGATGAAGAAATGTCAGAAGAGCAGCAGAAACGAGCAAAAGCTTGGTTTGAAGAACTTGAAAACCTAAAGGAGCTGAAGATTCCTAGAAGTTTACAATTGCAGGGGACAGTTAGCTCATTTACATTACACACATTCGTGGATTCGTCAGAAAGTGCATTTGGAGCTGTTGTCTATGCAAGATGTGAATATGACACAGGAGTCATATCAACTAACATTGTGGCCTCAAAATCAAAAGTAGCACCACTTGCATCAACAAGCATTCCACGACTAGAGATGTGTGGAGCTGTGTTGGGACTTCGTCTAAGCAAAGCTGTATCGATAGCACTTAAAGTCGATATTCGTGATGTAACATTTTGGACTGATAGTATGGACGTACTTTACTGGCTCAGGAATCAAAGTCGCAGATTCAAGCCATTTATCGCCAATCGTATTGGGGAGATACATTCGTCAACAACACCAACTCAGTGGAGACATGTGCCTACAAAAATGAACCCTGCGGATATCATTACAAGAGGGATATCAGTGAGTGAATTACAGACCAAAGATTTGTGGTGGAAGGGACCCCAATTTCTCATGGAAACATCAATTGGATGGCCAAACAATGAAATGATTACTCCAATTACTGATGCAGTTGAAGAAAGAAAGAATTACGGAAAATCGAAAATGGATTTTACTATGCTTGCAACTGTTAGCACGATGGAGAACAAAGACTTCGTAGACGTAAGAAGGTTTTCAAACTGGACTAGACTGATAAGAGCTGTCGCATGGGTACATCGTTTTGTTAACAACTGTAGATTGGCTGGTAATGAGCAACTTAAAACTGGACTTAGACCAGTCGAATTAGAAGATGCAGAAATTTTCCTTATAAAGCATGCACAAAGGGAAGCATTTTCAGAGGAATATATCGCATTGTCAACTGGAAGGGCATTACCATCAAAGAGTAAATTATTATCTCTGAACCCGAAGATTGACGAGGATGGTTTGTTACGTGCAGATGGCCGACTACAGCATGCCGATTACTTGCCCTTAAGCACAAGGCACCCTATCATACTGCCGAGAAAAAATTGGACGACAAAGCTGATAGTAAAGAGATATCATGAAGATGGAAAGCATGTGATGGGTACAAATCATACACTGGCACAACTATCAGCTAAGTACTGGATTCTTCATGCTCGAGAGGAAATCCGCGAATGGGAAAAGGAGTGCTGCCATTGCAAACGATTAAAGGCGAAAACAGCAACTCAAGTCATGGCACCACTGCCAAGCATAAGGACGAAATTACCACTAAAAGCGTTTAGTAGGACAGCAGTCGACTTTGGAGGGCCATTTATTACAGTGCATGGTCGAGGAAAAGCCAAGACGAAGCGTTACTTATGTTTATTTACATGTCTTACGTCTCGAGCTGTGCATCTCGAAATGGCCTACAGCCTAGATACCAACGCATTCTTTCAGAGATCGAAATTGTAGGGAAGAAGGTAGTACCAAATTTCTGTTTACTTACCCATGTGCAATTTTGGACTCTATCCACTAAATCTACATAGAGTTTTGTATAGTTATTTGTTGTTGCCAGTATTGTAGTTTTAACATAAATCTATTTTGCATATTGACTTAAAGGATGTTACATCCAGACTGGTAAACTGGAATTATATTCTAAGCACGTGAAAACTAGGGTAATTTGAATGCATTTCAGGTTTTATGCAAACAGAACTGTAATGAAACTGCAATAGCAATATGCATACAACAGTTAAATGCTCATAAACCAGTTATGGCTTTAGTTACTGTAAATTGTATCAATAGAGCACTCATGCAATCTTGACCTTCCTTACCTCTTAGAACTAATGCTAGTGGGAACACAGGAGTTAAAGTCATGAGTGTTATCTACAAGAGCACAACCCTTTCACAAGACCCAGGAAACAAAGAGAAATTACAATGGCCCTGAAAAGTACAGCAGGATCACTTGTTGTAGAGTAGCTGAAGAAGTGAAAGGATGAGATAAGGCTGTTAACCTGAGGGAAGTTTCCTTATAAGCCACAGTTAACATTTTTTTCTCCAAGGAGGATATTTTTCCCCTAGGTGAATTTGGGACTAGTCCAATATTAGGCAAACATTTTCCTAAGGCTCTGTCTGCATATACCTCAATGTGATATATACTGTAAAAATTGCCAATGACACCAGCCAATAAAGCTAATGGAAATAAACATGAGTTTGAGTCCATTGCAGTAAGCTTACATCAAATATACTATGTATATATGTACTATCCAGCTGTAAAAGTTTGTTATAGACGTTACTTTACTTTTGCAGCCCCAGTTTATGTAACTGTCATTCTGAAGTGAAAATATGTGGACAAATTATATATCAAAGCTTTGGTGGTATCATGGTAATTGTAATTCTTACACTTTTTGTTGTCACTATCTGCTCACAATTTTCTGCAGCTACACACAGCTCTGTAGATGTAGCTGAGTAATTGCCACAGATGTTGCACCAGGCTTCTACCAAATGTCTATAGCTTTTCAGAAAGTGTTTTGTAGTGTTTACATGTAGGCCTACATAAAGATAAAAGCTTTGTGGTTCTCATTTTTCTTATGTTCTGTATGATTTTGTGGCCACAAGACAAAACTTAACACAAAGATTTCAAACCCTATTGTGTGTATTAGACTACACATTGTGTTATACATATTTTCAATTTGTATACTCTTTCATAACACGATTGCAAATAGGTGATTATATTCTAATTAAGTTAAGTTATATGGTTGGCATTGTTCATTATCTTCAGCTTCCTCAGAAGCCTGTGATATTTTCAAGCCTTTTGTAATAGTGAGAAAACTTTTTATTTGTTATATAATCCTACAGATTTTATTTATTTATTTTCAATTAATCGCTTTTCAAATAAGAAATCTGTGGTGTTACTGTAACCTATGCAAGTACTTGGTTTTAATCGCAAGAAATCAAAAAGCAGATGAAAGGCAGAGGTGTGGTTGCTGTATGATGGTTTGAAGGCAATTTCTCGCACGTTTTCTTACTAACTGCTGATCAAATTTCGAGCAGAATGGCATACACTTCCTAGCAAAATAATTTGCTTTCTCCGTTTGCCTGATCCATTTTCAAAGCCTTTCGATGTCAATGAAAGGCCCTCAGTAATATGAAAGACTGTGATAATAAATGACTTAATCCCTAGCCGTACTCCCATCCTCAACTCCTGTAAAATATCTGGGGTTGCCATGAAGAAGGTGTTCAGCCCATACGGGATATTCCATGTTACGACCATCTTCAAGTTTCATTGACAAGGCCATACGTTTAGAGTTGATACAGACCAAAAGGAAAACATTGGTAGCAGTAGTTTCTGATTCGTCTTTAAATCCTAATCAGCATCTTGAAGGCTACAATCATCGACTTTAATTTATGTAAACGGAGGCCCAACCCCGTTAAGCCCAACCGCCGAATTTGAAAACAGCACTTTTCGAAAGGTATATACCATAGCACTGTGCTGCTCCGAGACGGCAGGCAGAAACCAAGTAAAAGCTGAAATAAATACCCCTTTCCTTCAGCCTGTGTTCTGAGCCATTTGTGTAATTTTTTGACGTTTTGGAGGAAAACGTACATTAGTTTTGTCCACGATTGTAGGTATTCACAATACAAAGCCAAGGTGCTCTTCTTGCATAATTTACCCTCTGCCTTAAGAGAGGACTTTCATGCCAGAATAAATGAAAGACAAAGAGACTCTGCTTAGGAATGCTATCGCATAGCAAGGGCACTTTTTCTCAGTAGTGTTAAAAAAGTCAATTAAGAACTGCGAATTTTTAGAAGTTGGGGCTAATTATCCCGCTGAACGTTCTCTTGTTTCTGCCATTGAAGAAACACATTCGTTCACCTCTTGGCGCGTTCGAGTAAACTTTGCCTATACAGTCATCCTATGATGAGCTCTTAAATAAAATATTTATACCTTTTGAGGATAAACAAGGTAGGGTAATTTGCTGCAATCAGACATAAATCTGCTAAATATGTTGGTTCCTTTCTTTTCTACAGTAAAACTATTGTGTCATATGTTGTGCTCACTAAAGACGCTGACAATTCAACTTATTTTTAATCTGCTCACCCACTAAGCAGGTTTGAAAATGAGACTGCCCAGTTATTCTTCTTTCCCGCAATTCATCACTCACTGTGAGGCGTCGGTGATATTTACATGTTTGTCTAAACAAAAATCAATTAGCTGTTCCTGTTATTACAAATATCGGTACCTTAAGGTTGCCTTGTATTTCACTAATCGAAACACAGCGAGGGTACCTGGTCATCACCAACCACAATGATTAAATCTGTGATGTCATTTTTGAATGAATTTAGTACTGAGATGAAAAAGCATTGTACGAGTATCGCAGTTGTAGTAGTTAAATGGCTTTAGAGTCTTGTCATCATGTCATCGCCTGTTGATCTGGAAATTTGTGCTCCCTTCTTTCACACGTAAATTTACTTAAACTGCAATAAATGAATTTCAAAGCTTTATATTCACGTCCACGATGACCCGATTCGGCAGTATGACGTATCTGTATACTTTGTTTCAAATACCATAAGACATAAATTCATATTACAAAAAGCAACGTAGTAATGGTGCTCACGAAGAAGGACATTTTAAAGTGGTGTGCACTGTTTCACCATAATCAGTCAAAGTGTCATTCACATAATCATCGTCGTTTGAGAAGAACAGAACTGATCACAATATTGGATCAACTTACAAACTTAGCCCCTTACCACTCAGTCATACCAAAATGCCTCGGCCAATCTGATTCTTCGTCTTGCTGATATGTGCAAACCTTTATGATAGTGAGGAGAATAGGCTGAGGGACCTATGGTAACATGACAAGTTCGTGATAATATGGTAACGATAGCAAGTAGTGAATAATTTGTTTTACTCTGATTTTCTGGTATGAATGGTACCCAAAGCAAATATCTAAAATTTGGGCTAAAATAGTTGTGTCCGACAAATCAAAGTGGTCCCTTATGCCTATGCTCCTATTAGTACCAGTTTTACTGTTCCTGCTAATAATTCCACTATCGTTTTACCTGACTTGTTTTTCCTGTTTAAAAATCTAATAATGTTCATGTTGATGACGTGGAAGGATACCATATTTATCAATACAAAAAAACGGACATCTAATGACCTTGAGTATTGATCTCGCAGATATACTTCCAAAGTCTCTTAATAAGATATGAGAATCAGTAGTTCCTTAGTTCTGAAGAACTATTAATTTTTATAAATATCGTATATGAATATTGAGTCTGGTAATTGGCTTCAGGAAATAAAGTTTTCAAAGTGACGGACGAGAGTTGATTGCAAGAAGAAATGATATTGCTAAATTTTGTGTAAATGATGATCTTGTCTTATTATGACGAACGGATGCAGACGAATAACCATGGCCACCCTTATTGTCTGACTTGTAATTATGCAGTCCATTGTCTATTTCTTATGCGAGAAAACCCCGCAGAGTGACGCCATGCGTCAGTGTGCATTATGTTTTTCTTTGACGAATAAATTATTTTTCTTTTGATTCACAATGATGACGAGCATGGACGTTCGTGATGTCACGACAGTAGGTGTCTCCATGTTAGGTAATAACTGCAGTTTTTTAATATTTACTATTTAACGTCAGTACATCGCGTTAGAAATAGTCTGATGCTGTAGTTAGATGTTATCATTTAGTCTTTTGATTAACGAATTCTTTCATTTAAATGTACCTAGAATTGTAAACTCAAAAAACACTGAGTGGAAGGATAACGTTTAAGTGATGGAACGCTCCATTGATTTCTTTACAACCTTGCTGCTAGCTGTCTGTAGGGAACCAAATTATAGTAAAGATCTGTTCTCTTCACTACTCAAACCAAATGGGTAGTGCTTCTCGGAGACCTGCATGTATGAATTTGGTGAAATTTGGAAAACGTTCTGTCAGCGTTCAGGAAAAATCCGAGTAAACAATGCTTATTTTACCAAGCCAGTTGTGATTAATTTTCAACATAAAACCAGTACTTAGTTACATAATTGTTGCTTATTTCTTTTGTAGACATTGGCTTTATGTGCAAAGTCTTGTTTGCAGCTATTTCCCCCAAACTTCCTACCGGTCTGATTTGAGACTCTTGTCTCTTATTTCAATGTTTCGAATAATGCAAGATTAACAAGAGAATTGTTTCTTGCCCGACTCGAATGTCATTTCTCATTTCTCGAGTTGCTCAATTTTTATTGGTATTTACGTTATTAGACTATGAAGTAATTTGCCGAAGAAAATAACCAATGAGAAGTTATATAAGGTAACCAAACAGGCCCCGTTGAGCAAGCAAGTGAAAAGAAGACTGAAGTGGTATGGGCACATGGTGAGAGTACTAGACAAAACACCAGCCAAAAGAGCCCTGAGAGAATACCAAAGATATGTCAAAAAGCCCAGAGGGAAGGCTAAAATAAACTGGCTTGAAACTGTAAAGAAAGATACGAGTAAAATTAAGGTGATGGTAATACGTGGTGATAGGCTACAGCAAATCGGCACAGAGCAAGCTGCACAAAATAAGATCATGTGCCAAACCTAACTCAGTGCGCTATGTCTTCCTAGGAGAAGAGAAGGCGTATTAGAGAGAGAGGGAGAGAGAGAATTGTTGTAAAATGATTTGATAAGTTTTATTGCTTTGTTATGTAAACTAGGTGTGACTTGCATTTGGCTTGTTCGCAGGGGAAGCCCCACAGTTCGTTTGGTATTGATTTTGAGAATGGCGTAGCATTTATCGTTTAGTTCAAAGATTCTTTCAGTCAAAGACAACAAAGTTTTAGTTCTTCTTCTCTCTTCAACAGTAATTGCTCATATAAGTTTCTGTTTTAAATCTAGACTATGTTAGCACGGTGTAGGTTGCTGATTTAGGTGTTAAAAGTAAAGAATATTTCAAATTTTATTCGCTTTATGATTCTGGTGCACGTTTTCTTCAGGAAACTTTATTCAATTACACGCCAATGGTGTGTGAACAGGTACGTGAACATTTCATTCATGGCCTACTTGTACTGTAAATATTGATTTTTCCTTTCTCTTGTTTGTTGGCGTACGTTCCCTAAAAAAGCCAACCTAGCAGCTTTGACCAAATAGGAACGAACTTTTACCGTGTATCTGCTGGTATGTGCTGTTTTTAAGTTTTGTACCACAAGGAGCATATTTGGAAAAAGATAGTATACAAGCTATTATTATCAACACCCCGAGAGTACAATGAAGGGGAACAGTGACCAATTGGAGTGCGATTACACCGTGTGTATATTTAGTCGCTTTGAATGTCGTTAGGAGACGATGGTATGTCTATACATGTAAATAGCAAGACATTTAGCAAATCCCACAATGAAAAATGGTTCTCTCCCTTCTGACAGTAAATCACACAGGCGTCTAGAAATTATATACATCTGGAAGATTAATTAAGGACTGAAACAATTTCTTATACAATATTAACAATTGTCAGAGAAATTTGGAGTAGCATATGTTTAATTCTAACTTGCAAAGAAAAACATCTACATGGTCCAAACATCTACAATATAAAACGATTAAAAAGGGAACTATTGTCTGAGAAGTTCCCTATTCTGCTTAAGGCTCGAAGATCAAGCGTGAAGATAAATAAAACAAAAATTTACAGAGCGAAAATTTAACAAAATCCACTTTAGAAAGCAACACCGAGAAACAGGATAGAGGATAGTAAGGCTCAACCTTGGATTGTTGTTATGGAAATAAGGAGGCAAACTGTTGGTAATCTCTCTTGTTGTATATCTATTCTTTATTGAAATTGTGAATCATATGCTTATATGTCTTCAATTTACAAATGGAACGGATAATAAACGTTTCTTAGGACATATTCAAAGCTGCTATGGAGGTTTAAAGTGATAGATAATGAAATATAAACGTGGTTAAAAAATATCTTTGTACTTTCCGCTTTTCCCTAAATTCACTATTGTAAAAGGGGCTAATATAGGTGACATGCATTAAACTAATGATGCTGTAGGTGATCCTTTAGAAGAGACCTGATGGTGGCTTTCTCTGGTGCCACATCGTTGTCATCTTCATGTTCATTCTGAAACATTCTTAGCTGTCCAAGGTCATTCAGGAACGGTCGGCCTGCAAGCTGAGAGAGAAAAAGGGTGAGTCGAAACAACAAGTATTCAATGACCCATTACTAAATATGCAGTAAGAATTTTTTTCATGACACTCCACGTACGCCTACAAACAAGTGATACACCTGTTGCAAAGAGGCACAGTAAATACTTAAAGGTGATAAATTCGTGTTAAAATTCTCGTACTTTGTCTTAAAAACAGAAACGTGAGATAACACACAAATATGCATTCCTTAAAACATTTTGAGGAAGAGAGCCATTCTCTAGTTGTAACCATCCTTCAAGGGCTTTAAATGACTTTCCAATAGCTGTATGTACCTTTGTTTGGGTAAAACAGGTAAAAAAATTATCGAGGCAGTTGACTGAAAAAAGAATAATCATGGCTTTAAAATGAAAATATATAGTCCAATATCATTGAATTGCTACCTGGGTTGAATTGGTTTTCTTAGCGATAGCATTGCGAAAAGAGGTTACACATTACATTGGGATAAAAGATAGACATACAAGTTATTAAAATGTAACAAAAGCCAACTAAATAGTACATAAAAAAATATGACATATTTAAAAAAGAGTGGCTTGCTTTGCACATTATTATATATACATTATTATATATTTCAATAGGCAATGCAACACAATGTAAAAATGTCTGTAAATATATACAGAAAGAAGAGCCTGTGTGCACTATGGAATGTACGCATCTATTGTACGCCAACTATGACAAATATGCCTCATAAACATACTTTGAACATTTTGTGAATCATGGAATTTTCGCATCTAGTGTGTGCAAACTATGTCAACTATGTCTTATTAGCCTATTTGGATCGCTTTATGCGCCATAGAATGTACGCATCTAGTGTATGCAAACTACGTCAAATATGCCCCTTAAGCCAACTTTGAAGGCTTTGAGCATCATGGAATTTACGCATCTAGTGCGTGCAAACTATGTGATGTATGCCTTATTATTCTATTTTGATCGCTTTTTGCACCATGGCATGGACGCATCAAGTGTATGCAAACTATGTCAAATACGCCTCATTGGCCTATTCTGATCGCTTTATGCAATGGCATGCACGCATCTAGTGTATGCAAACTATGCCAAATACGCCTCATTAGCATATATTGATCGCTTTGTGCACCATGGAATGTACGCATCTACTTTTTGCAAAAAATGTCAAATATGCCTCATAAGGATACTTTGAACGCTTTGTTCATCATGGATTTTACGCATCTAGTGCATCTATTGTATGAAAACTATGTCATATATGCCTCATTAGTCTATTTTAAACGCTTTGTTCACCATTGAATGTGCGCATGTAGTGTAAGCAAACTATATCAAATATGCCTCAAAAGATATACTTTGAACGCTTTGTGCATCATGGAATTTACGCATCTAGTGTACGCAAACTACGTCAAATATGCCTTATGAGCTTATTTTGATCGCTTTGTGCACAATAGAATGTACGCATCTAGTGTTTGCAAACAATGTCAAATATGCCCCATAAGCATACTTTGAACACTTTGTGCATCATTGATTTTACGCATCTAGTGCATCTAGTTTATGCAAACTATGTCAAATATGCCTCATTAGCCTATTATGAGCGCTTTGTACACCATGGAAAATTCGCATCTAGTGTATGCAAACTATGTCATATATGCCTCATTAGTCTATTTTGAACGCTTTGTTCACCATGGAATGTACGCATGTAGTGTATGCAAACCATGTCAAATATGCCTCACAAGCATACTTTGATCGCTTTGTGTATCATGGAATTTACGCATCTAGTGTATGCAAACTATGTCAAATATGCCTTATTAGCCTATTTTGATCTCTTTGTGCACAATTGAATGTACGCATCTAGTGTATGCAAATTATGTCATGTATGCCTTATTATTCTATTTTGATCGCTTTTTGCACCATGGCATGTACGCATCAAGTGAATGCAAACTACGTCAAATATGAATGTGCGTATATAGTGCCATTCTGCGTAGTTACACTGTTTGAATATAATGAGAATGCGATTTGCACGATGGAATTTGCGTATTTCAATAGTGCCTTTTTGCGTAGTTACACTGTTTGAATATAATGAGAATGCGTTGTGCACGATGGAATGTGCGTATTTCAATAGTGCCATTCTGCGTATCAGTTCCATTTTTGATGATGTAATGTTGATGGTACCTTGTTGGTAGACTTTGATCTTGTGCTGCAATGATGAGGCCTTCCGTTTTTGCCTTCAGTCTGGAACTCTTCAACCACTGACGGGTCTGTTTCTGGTTGATGTCAGGGTTATTGATTCTCTCTGGATACTGCCCATCCATGACTTTGTTTTCCCATTTTTCCTTCGATATCGTCATGGCTTTCTCCTTTGCTTGAGACTTGGTCTTTTTTGGCATACTTGGTGACTGCTTCATTTTGTCTTAATGGATCTTGTGTGACTTGCAGTTCTTTCTTGAATCTCTTCCCTTCTTTATAGATTGAGCAAAATTTCTTGTTCTTTTCATGCTGTTAAACCAACCTCAGCAGATCATCCTCTGCATTTTCAAGGTAGATTTCAAGACCTCCTGTAGTGTTTTTGTATGTTGTTTCAAGCTGGATCAATCTTCCTCCTCCTTCAGTTCTCGGGATGTACATCCTGTCCAAGTCTGCTTTTGGATGATGTATTCTTTCAGAGGTGAGTAGTTTACTTGTCTTTGCATCCATCTTCTTGATTTCAGAAAGCTGCCAATTGATAACAATGAAACTGTAGGTGACAACTGGAACTGCAAGGACGTTGATGGCAAGATACCTGTTGGCAGCATTAAGCTCACTCTTGAGGACCTGTTTCACTCTCTGATATTATTCCTTCCTGATCTTCTCCTTCATCTTTGCATGCTAAATTCCATAGCCTTTATTTACTTCTAGATACTTGTAGGTTTCTTCCTGTTCTAGCCCCTTAACTGTAGTGTTGATGTCAAGCTGGATTGACGATGTTTGAGTCAGTTTCCTTTCTTGAAGGTGGCTTTTGCGCATTTGTCCAGGTCAAATTCCATGCAGATATCATCGCTGAACTTCTTCACTGTGGCTAGCAGGCTTTCCTGGTAATCATCATTTCTTGCATATGTCTTGAGATCATCCATGTAGAGTAGATACCATATCTTGTGTCCCTGTTCGTATCCATAGTTGCTGCTGTTAAGCATTGAACTGAGCAGGGCTAATGAGAGACAAAACAAGACTGGTGAAAGGCTTTGGAATATTTCACATTTGATGCTGATCTGTCTAGACGTGGTGGTTAGTGTAGTATGATTGAGGATCAATGTTGTCTTCCAAGCTCCAATGTTCTTCTTCATGAAGGTGATGAGTGTTCTTCATGAAGGTGACACTTTATAGATCTCCATAGCACACTATAATTATTGTTATTATTATCATTATTATTATTATTATTATTATTTGCTGATGATACAGGGATAATATCGTCAACTCTATCTGATAATCAACTGCTTCTTAATCTGTACTTCAAGTGGAGTGTATGGGCTGATTTCAAGTTTCGTGTAGACAAATGTAAAGCGTTTGGGCTGCGAAAGTCGTGCACAATGATAGAGCAATATGAGCCATACGTTCTTTTAAATAGAGATCATTGAACTCACTGAACTGTACAAATGACTATGATGAAAAATGCACACACACATTACCCAAACTCAATGGAATAGGATATTAAAAATTATGCCAATAAATGAACAGGGTCTAAAAGGGAAGGACAAACAGTCTGAAATGGAGTTACTGCTACTTGATAAAATTCCAGATATCATATTTGCTATAGAATCTCATTAAGACTCGGAATGTTTCAATAATACCATATTCCCAAAGGATAATCTAGCATTAGCAAATGGCAGGAATATGTGAGTTGGTCGAGTAACACTTTGCCTTACGAATGCTAAAAGTTTACCAGAAGCTCCTCACTTGGCACTTGGACTGCCAATGTCGTCTTTTTAAATCACTATTCAGTAATTACGAAGAGCAATTTGTTTGATAACATTTCCTTATTATTACAGTATGAGTACGTATCAGCAAAATATGACGTAAAGTCAACATTACACAGCATGAAATCAAGAAAAGTATATGTATTTAAAAAGAAGAATCAAATAAAGGCAGAGTTATCATCGTTCGATGAGGACTATCTAAGAACAAGCAAGTAACATAGTATTGACTAAAAAATCTGCTCTGATGAGGACAATTGAGAAAGCGTACCTATAAAATTGTTACGAATCAGAATAGACCTACCGTGGGTGAATAGAAAAATAAAATCACTGATACACTGGTCGACATTTTTTTCGTCCATAATGTTACCAGGTAATGGACACATGTTTCTGGACTGTTTTTTACGCTGATTTTGAAAATCGGGTCTGTTTTCCCCTACCCCGTCAGGCTTTTTTCGCTACAGTTATACTCCTGTTTTCGTGAAAAAAGGCAGAATACCTCATTCCAGGGGAAAAATAATTGACATGTTACACTGACTAAGGCCTTTTTAACATTGCCTTAACTGCAATTCAAATCCAAATAAACCTCAGAAAGGAATTAATCAGGTACATCAGACTCTTCACAAAGACTTTCAACTTGTCTGTGTCTGATTTCAGTATTACCACAGCCACTCAAGAATTTATCAGCTACTATTCAAAAGTGCTCATGCTTTTCCTCTCATAACCAACAGACATTGTATCTCTTTGTGATGTTCTCTCATCCACAGAGACATTAAATCGTTAGGTTTTCATTCCGGGCAATAATCAATAGCCCTGGGAATTTACAAAAGGGTTTACAAAAGCAAAGTACGAAGTGCGTTTTACTGCATAATAGTAATGTTTTAGGTTCTGTACCTGTTACTCATTCTGTGTATGCTAAGGAAAGCTATGGCGAAGTAAAATCTTTTGTTGCCCTTACTGCACTATGATAAACATGGATGAGTCATAAGTATTGATTTGAAAATGGTGAATTGTTTACTTGGCCAGCAAACTGGTCATACCAAATACCCTTGCCTTACCTGTTTCTGGGATAGAGGGGCACGAGATAAGCACTAGGCCTGTAAGGACAGATGAATCAGAGAACATCCTATAGCTCTGCATAACGATATTCCTTGAAGCAAAGAAACCTCATCAGCTTTAATTTTCTACATAAGTTACGCTCGACCATACGTTTAAAGTCCGCTACAAGAATTTGGGGGGAGGGGGGCCGTTAAGTCCTTTTAGCGAAGAGAGGGGGACAATTTACCTCGTCGCCACATTGCTGCTGATAACGCAATGTTCGATAGTAGATATTGATGCTAAAGTTTTGGCTATTAAAGGAAAGAGAGCAGAGACCCTTTATTTTCAATATAGTGAAACGTTGAGAAAGCAAAAACTTAATTTTTGCAGAAACGATTTTTGTCATGCGGCATGTCTTCATGAAATTTAAGATAAAAAGTTATTCCCACGCAATGTTATATCGTGCGGAAAGAATTGGGTATTAAGTGAAGTGTTTATTGTTAGAGCCTTTTTAAACATTGTATTTTATGGATAGTATTTGTCGTCGAGATCTGATCGCTGCAAAGCCAGACATTCTGCTTGTTTTACACTAATCTCAACAGGATAAGAAAAAGAAATTTATTTAGTTTCAACAAAGAGACGAACAGCTTATCTATCTGAGAAGCAATCGACTAGTCGTTCACAGTCTGGCCAGGTGATTGGAAAGTGATTCACTGGCCAACCTGCAAAAGTCACACTTTTCCAAACTGGGCTTGTCCACCGTAGTATCAAATCACAAATAAACGATACAAATTGGCGAAAAGTTTGTTTTTGGAGGTGTTGATCAACGAACATATATGATGGTAAAGAGAATTAAATATTCATGCATTTGCTGGTTTTTCTGAAGTTCTCATTCGCCATTTCTCAAAGGAGTTCTTACTATGAAAAGTGCGCCTTGTTAGGAAGCTATGGTCATACCATTACAGCCAAGTGACGATTGAACGTTCCTTCTAGTCGTCATACGATGGGAAATGGAAGTGAATATAAACTGAATATAATCTTTAAATATAGGACAGAAAACAATGTTAAAGAAACAGGACACAAATAAGGTGAGTTTACGACTTATACCCTCTGCTATTTGACGCATTAACGTATTGTTAAAATTTATATCCTGTGTTAACTTTTTCTCTGTGCGTCCTGTGCATGCCAAAACAAATGTTCTGTGTACTTTGAAGCTATTAGACTGGCACTTCAAATTGTCTGTAATTTCTTTAATGTTTCTTTTGGACCTTCGTTTTCTGACTTGGTCAATACCTTTATCTGGATTTTAAATTCTTCTTACTAATCTTATATATTTCGACATTTAAATGTGTTTAAATGGTTACCCAGTTAGTTTTATTAATTTTTGTTTCAATAAAATGTGTTCTAAATTCTTCTCTGTAACCCGTAAGTAATCTTTGGTTCCGAAGTGTAACATTATTTTACCATTTACATGGCTTCACTCACTTATGCTTCGTACACAACTCAATAAACTCATTTCTTCTGCTTATCCTCAAGTTAACCTTCGTTTTGTTTTATTGTGAGGAGCAGTGCGGTTTCAGAGTGGCATTTTGCTGCTCTGAACGTTATCAGTTAGTCATGTCTTACAACTGGTCGTTGTTCAAGCGAAGTCAGAAGTTGGTATCGTCTGTGATCAAAGAACCAGAAGGATTATTGGATAATGTAGACTATCTTGCATTGAATGAAGAAAGGATCGTACCTATTGAGATGCCGAGAGGTTTTGCTTCCAGGGCTTTAACTAGGGATCATCAAGAGAAATTGAAATCAGAGCAAAAGATAGTGCCATTCTATGGTCCAGTAGAGAAGCAGGATATAAATATGAAGGAAGATGACAAGAAAGAGAAATTATTTGAGTTGGATTGCTATATCAACTATCAAGTGCAGATGAAGAGAGCTCTTGATGTAGATCTTTGCTTAAGTGTTATGCCTACATTTGAATGCAAGACGGAAACAATAAAATGCTGGCGCAGTAATATCAACGTCAGTTCTTTTCGAAGCGATGTCATTCAAGATCCTACCAGTTTCAACCAATCATGTGAAAGTAAGATATCAGATGATTTGGTAACAAGTTTTGCTTCCTCTATACCCTCTTTGCAGCGAGTGTTTGATGAGATTTGTAGAAACATTGGCAATAATGTGAAGGCTTTTTTTACAAAGGAGAAGGTTTTAATCAACAATTGTAACCAACTTGCAAATCAAAATAGCATTATTATTTTAGACATCAAAAAATATCCGCAGTTGGTATCACTGTGCAGTCTCATGACACAATTTCAAGGAAAGGGGACTGAACTGAAAGAGATTCAAGGACCTTCAAATGCATTGTCTGCAGTATCGCCGAATGAAAGTCAATCGAATGCTTTGGCAACGACTCATTCATTAGACCATAACATGCTCAACTTTGCTGCAAGCGTACATTGTGTTGCGAAGTTGGTATCGCCTGTGACCAAAACACCAAAAGGATTACTGGAAAATGTAAGATATCTGGCATTGAGTCCAAAGAAGACCAAACGTATTGAGACGCCCAGTCACTTTACTTCCAGATTTGCATCTACTGTTTCAGTGTCAGATTATTTCAAGGAGTGGAACAGAACGCTTATGAGAATAAGAAGCAAACAACTTATGAGCAAACCATCAAGACACCACCATGTAAGCAACGGTAAGAATTTAATTTACAACTTTACTGACACCATTGTTTCCTTATATCCTTGTTTAGCTTCCTACTTGTGTTTGTGCAAATACAGTAGCAGTACATGACACGATTCTTCTTTAGCATTTAATGGACTGTTGCTAGTGCTCCGCCACCTTTTAAGAGCAATAGCCAATTCAAAATGCCAGACAGACATTGGCAAAAAGAGGGCGTAGATTTACAGGGGACTCTATATACAATGTGTTTACAAGCTTTCCTCTCTGTAACTATTTTCAGGAGCCTCACTTTTCTGCGATACTCTTTTACACCTAGTAAATCTTAACGCTGTTAAAGGTTCATAGCAGAAATTTTCTTAGGATCGGTTTTAAACCTTTAGAGGAAATAGTGTGTCCCAAATAAGGTAATTCTGCAACATCAACTGACATTTTTGTTTGTTTAATTTCAAACCACTGTCCTGAATTTTGGACAAGACCTTTTGCAATCGCTCATCATGGAGCTCACTTGTTTCGGCCCCCTTGATGATACTATCTTGGGAATTTGCAATGCCTTCCATCCCTTCTAGAATTTTTGAAACTTCACCCTGGAAAAGTTCAGAGGCAGACTTTATTCCAAAAGGCTGCATGACGACCAAATGGGCTGTGAAAAGCAAGAACTTTTGAACTTTTCTCACCTAAACTTAATTGCCCAGTATCCTGACGAAGCATCTAATTTTGAAAAATACTTGGCATTTCCCATGGTAGAAAAATGTCCTCAGCTGATGGCATAGGATAATGGGAATGCTTACTCTTGAGTACTAAATAATTGTACCCCCCTCTCATTAATTTTTTGAAATTTATAACCCCCCTGCTCCTTATTAGCCCCTCCTCCCTGCACATTGGGCCAAGGGGTGGAAAAAATTTTTTTCGACATATCAAGAGGACACTTATGGCTGGGATAATTATAAAATTTGGGATGTTTCTGAACATTTGCAAAAAAAATCATCTAAAAAGCTTTATCGTACAAACTTTGGTGGCCTGCCAAAGTGGGGTACCAATGAATACTCTTTGTATTTCTGTGGCAGTTTGACAATTTTTTCCGATTTTCTCAGAAAATATGAAAACGTAAGAGTGCTTCAGAACAGAACTGATAGAAAAGCTGCCGACTGAGCTGGTGATTTTATTGCAGCATATACTATAAGTAATCACTTTCAACAGGATGCAAACCCCCATCTGGCACATAAGGATGCAAAGCAGCTGAAGGAAGAGACTGGGTGTGGAATGACAGTGTTTCATAAAACCACTACTCTCAATTTCACATCTGAAAACTTTGGGAATGAAAATCAAAAATTGTTATTAAAAGTTATCAAAACTCTTTTAAGGGTGATCAACTTTAAGGTTTGACCTAACATTACCATTTAACCCATTGTGGCTCATCGTCACGTGTACGTGACGGCCGGTGTCACTGCACGAAAGCCCATCGTCACCTGTGTGGGATGGTAGTATTTTGGTCTCAAAAGCCCAGCGTCACGTGTACATGACGCTCATTATTGGCTCATTCTCTCGTTGTTCCGATGTGATTGGGTAGATAAACAAATACCATTGTATCCCTGAGACGATAAGCTATCGAATGATACCAAATATGGAGTAGGTTGCCATAGTAAATTCTTGAGCAATCGTCCGACGAAATCAGACAAGTGAACTCTGAGTAGTGGCTACAGTTGGACCACCGTTGCAAATCACGACTAAATTTTATGAATTAGGTTATTCGAATCCAACACACGACTACTTACGTAGTACATTTAACATTTCTTTGTGGATTTTATTGCAGGAGACATGCTATAAGGCAAGCTCAACCACCATGCTGAACCGCCTTTATGGATCGTGTGAAGAATCTTTAATCAATGTAAACATATACTACTTCCATTCCGTGCCCTATAACCGCAAAGGGACATCTATATGGCGTTCATCTACGCAAGGTATGCTCAGAAGTCTCCTACAATCGACATTAATACCTCAGGTCGGGTCTGATGCTAACGTTTTTACTAAAGCTCTTGCGAACATCTTTAGTGGTAATGATTGAGTGAATATTTGTGGCATTGTTGAGACTTCCATATTTGGAATCGACACTGCCATGAGAAAGCGATGATATTTCCTCCAAACAAGAGTTCGACAACCTTTCCAGCTCATCGCTCGAATTTAACAAGAGTGTCATTGTTTTAATTATATTATTGTTCGCACCGCGTATGATTTCTTATTACAGAAAAGTCCTTATAATTTTTCTTCATTAACATCCCCTCATGTCCCACTGCTTTGGGTTTTACATGCTAAGTCTGGCAAACACGCCCCGGGCTGCGTTTGTTCAAGCAACCCTTATACACCTTGGTTGAATGAAATGTTAAGCATCTAAGTTTGGCTGAGCAATGACAAGCTCCGACGAGCAATGACAAGCTCCGACACCGAACTGGCAGTGGCAATGGCAACAGTAACGATCTCAAAGCAACTCAAGTTGATAAAGAGATTACAAAAGAAGGGGAAAGGGGTGGAAAACATTGCTGTTTGTTTACATGCAGTATATACACAAATAAATACAATTATTGGAAGAAAAGTGAAGGAAAAACACAGAGCAGAGCCAAAACAATTCAAACACTTCCGATTAGAACATGGGAAACGTGGTTACTATCCTAACATATCAAAATATCTGTTCAAAGCATTCAGCATGCAACATACCCTTTTTCTAAATGGTATGATTGTTCTTGGCATTATGATCACCAATGCTTTTAATGCCATAGTGCCAAATCTTATGACAAAATCTGCGGATAAAAGAGATGAAAGGTAACAACAGTGTGGCCCAAGCTATGTACATAATGGGGTGAGGAAGTAGGCCCATTAAATAGTTTTAGTTTGCATGCAAAAGGAGGGGATGGCCATACTTAAATGGATCGTTTATGGTACAAAATCCAAAAATTGCACCGCAAAGACGACTGCCAACTATTCAGCTTTCAAAGACTTTTTTCGTATGACTCTCATCAGAACTTGGAGTCTTGTATGTTCCAAAAACAACCTTTTGCAATAACACGGCCAAGTACTGATGAGAGTGATGCCAAATAAAGCCCTTTGGACCAGAATAACAAAGAGTGGTTTTTGGGTAATTGATGGTTCTTCTGTTCTCCATCAGGAGTACCACGCTAAAAACATACAAAAGTGAGGTAGTAAACTGTATACAACAGAATAGATTTTTGAGCACAATGACTACCTTTAAAATTTGTGGTTCTGGTTCATGCTATTCTATGCCCTTGTTTCTAAGTGATAATCTATAATTGTGATTTAAGATTTTACTATAGTAGTCTTTGATGGCCTGCAGATTCGTCGTGACCAAATGTAGTGTGCTGTTAGATGATGGACTATAAATAGAAGTAGATTGACTTCTGTGAATTACAATAGTTTGTCATATTTTAAGGAGAGATCTTTCATAGGATTAATGTTTTATGTTTTGATCAAGTTGAACTCATTGGCGCACGGCCAAAGGAGCTGAGGGGGCTGCAGCCCCCCAGTTTGTTAAAATGTTATATTTTTTCGGGCAAAAAAGTTTTGGGGGCCCTTTTATAATTCCTTAATAAGAAATAAAATGAAATAATTTTAAGGCTTAACAGCCCTCTGAATTAGCGTCGGCGTTCTTGCCGAACTTAAGTGCTTTTAGTCAATTCATGTCCCAATAATTTTCGGGCAAAGGAGTATTTTTTCGGGAAAATAATCCATTGCCCCCCAATATTTTTCGTCCGTTGCGCCTATTGTTGTACTAGCTACTTCAAAAAGTAGCATTGGTACACATTTAACAATTATATAGGTCTATTACGAGCACGATTTATTTGTTTGTGTTTGAAAGTGACTGTGCTTGAGTACGTCAGGTGTTCAGTGTTTCAAGAAGGCAGTCTGTTAGGCTGCTATAGAATGGTTTGTTTATGCGAATGGTTTGTTTATGAGAATTAACACGTTTATCTAACAGTACCGTAGCCAGGGGAAAGGGGATGGGGTGCTTGGTATGTTTAGCATCCTCTGGAAGTGGATTCCAAGGTAAAATAGCATCCCCTAGCTCATGGTCGTCTGTCCGAGAGTTTTGAAATGTGTCAGAGCAATTCTCTGACTTGCTGAATACCCTGCTCCATATATCTTTCCCCAAGATATCAAATCTGCACACCTAGATCTGTTCATGTCTTGTCCCTTCACGTTAGGGCTAAAATGCAGAGATATATAAAAAATGTCACACCAAACTTAAAAAGGTACACCGATTTTCCAGAAGGGGTTACACAAAAATTACGTTAATTGGTGAACAGGTTGGCTCGTACGCCTTAAATTTATGAAGCATGCCCTAAAATATGCTCATAGGTAGTAAGCATGCCCTACAGAGATAGTCTGGATACGGCACTGTTATCAAATATTCATTATTTGTTAGTTTCAGTTATTATTTTCTTCAATTTTTTAAAAAAGGAATACTATAGGATTATCATAGGGTTTATATTGCTGTGGTTTGTTTTTCATCTATTTATAAGAACTTTAATGCTATCAGCAGAGCATGACATATATGTGTACCCCAACGAGTTATACTCAAGTCAAACTCTTATAGTTGTATATCTGATACGAGCAGTGAAAATAGGGTAATGTTATCGTAGGAAGGGATACCAATTGTAAGGTTAGAGAGAATATAAAGGGATAAGATTTGGTTTGTTTGTATTTCTGGTTTTGGGATTGACACGGTGAATTTGTTTAACTTCGGCAATTACAACAGCCTGACACAAAATTGTGACACACGATAATAATAATAATAATAATAATAATAATAATAGTAGTAGTAGTAGTAGTAGTAGTAGTAGTAGTAGTAGTAGAAGTAATAATAATAATAATATTTCATGGTTAATTATAGTGTTTGATATCCATTAACTAATAACTTTGTTTGACTTTCTGTATAGATAGCATTTCTCTGCTGTAACCAACGCTAGGCCAATCTTCCCAGGAATTTGCGGGCTTACCTTAACCGACTTAAGTCGAGCTGGAGAGCTAAGTGGGCGTTTCTGAAAAAATGTGAATGCTGGATGATCGGAACTATCGGTCACATCATCTACAATTGTCCTCTCCACGTCACCCTTTCTGGCGTAGACGGCGTTCTACAACGCGATGAGTTAAGAGTAGCTGGACTGGGCAGGGATGTCTCTGTTTAGAGTCTGGCTTATCAAACGAACGATGACGACGAGAAAAATCATTATTGCCTACGATTCATCCTTATATCTCATATTAAACTTGAGTGTCATTGTGTTGCCTTGTATTATCCGTCAGATCCTTTAAGCCGAATAAGTTTACAAGATTTGCTGAATCATTATACCCCAATCTATTCAGTTTCCATCTAAACTGTGCAGTGATCCCGGCTTCTTTTGAGCAATAATACCCAACACAGAAATAACAAACATTCACTCTATTAAACTCTGGCACAAACGTACAAATATATCTGTAACTAAACACAAGAAGCATTGTCGGGAATAACCATGATAGGTTGTGACGAGGATATTGAAACGAGGCAAATACGATGAGGATAAAAGTTAGGGGCAGAATGGGGCAAGAGAATTATAAGCGTTGAGACTTCCATAATAATAATAATAACAATAACAACAACAATAATAATAACAATAAAAAGAACAAGAGAAGAAAAAGGAAACGAGAAGATCGAAAAGTAAAAAGATAGAATGTTTGTGGAAGATGGAGAAAGTAGAAGCTGTACCTGGTGTGATAGGAGCCCTGGGGAGTGCGACAAAGAGATTTGACAGGTGGATTGAGAAAATCGGGGATCCATTACAATATTGGAGTGCTTCAGAAGACTATCTTGTTGGGAATCGCCAGAGTTTCGCGGAAAGTACTGGAGGTCTGAGAAAAGAAGATGCTGATAGCCCATAGTGGTTTGTTATGACCCGCCTATCAGCATAGAGATCGGCAATAACAACAGCCAGACACAAAAGGTGACAACTGAAATAATAAAAATGATTTTCTAAACTTCAACATTTATTTCATTTCAGTCAGACACTCACTGCATAGGCATATCTGACTTTATGGTAAAAGCTAAAGAAACACATACAAAAAAATAACTCCTAACTGTTAGCAGGGTAGTTGGTTAAACTCAATGCCTTTATTGGTGATCTCTTTACAAAAACTTTTCCCGCTGTTGTCACCTGGCGTAGTACATGGGACACAAAAAAATATGAAGCGCTATGTTAAACACTGACAATTATCTTTCTTCCAAAGTTTCAACATCCGTAGGGTTTTTTTTATTCCACATGTCTGTGTGAAAAGGGGCAAAACAGTTTCTGTTGTTGTTTTCAGAAACCAACCAAAAGGTAAACACCACATGCACTACATTGGATAGACGTTTTATTTTTGGTTCTTCCTACATAGCAATACCTGCAATTTCCTCGGGTGGGTTTTATGATTGGCAGGTGAAGTGGCACATCTGCTTGCAAAAATGATGCACGGTCAAGAGGTGCACTTCTCTCGCGGCTGTTGTAGCTGCCAATCAGAAATTTTGCAACAACGACTTTGGAATCCAGCAGTTCCATTCCATTCGGAGAACACATCTTATAGATTATGTGCGAGTTTACCACGCACATATCCTTATGGTCAAAAAATAATCTAAGGTAATATCTCCCTCCGGATGATTTGCGGTCTAGACGGTAAGCTGCCGTTTTTTGATCCAGTAGGTCAACACCACCCATGTTGGAGTTATGTTGGAGTTTCAACACCACCCATGTTGGAGTTATGTTGGAGTTTCAACACCACCCATGTTGGAGTTTCAACATTTCCGGACATGAGACTGAGAGTCATGAGCTCTGACTTTTGACATGTCACCGCAAAAACCTTGACGCATCCTTCAAGTGCTGTTCCCACAAGTGTCATGCCACGGTTGTGGAACCAGAGTTTCTCAATAAAAGTTCTTTGAAAGACTGTGGTCGAACCACTTTACGGCTGCCATGCTTCATTTTACTGTCATTTGGCATAATAGCCATATTGCACCTGTCTTTTCGACATGTCCCAATGCAGTAGATTTCTTTTTCAGAAAGCTTCTTTACTATCATTGGACTGCTGAAGAAATTGTCAAAATAAAGGGTGCAGTACAAGCCTTCCAGCTTCTCACTGACATTCAAGACTACAGATTCTCCAAATCCAAATTCAATTTTCTCTTTCTTGCCAAGGTAGAGGTCAAACTCATAAGGGTATCCTGTTGTACTGCTGCATCGACACCACCATTTGAATCCCCATTTTATGGGTTTATTTTTCATGTACTGTTTGCATGAATGTCAATCTCTCAGTGCAGCCCCCTGATAAGCAGCGGGGCCTTTCCCCAGGGACCTTATCTTTCCAAAAGGGAAAGTTGTTTCCCGGGGGAGGGGGGTCATCATTGAGATTGCTGCAGGGATTGATCTTTGCATGAATGAATGAATGTCACCTCTTGAATCTTGTCATGTGTTCATCTATTGACTGTCGATCGGCATCAGACAGAGCAGTCTGGAAATTATTGTTCAGATTACTTGTAACTGTTCGCACTTTGTACCCCTTTTCAGAAGTGTCAGACTTAATGTTGTCGACAAAATGCAGATTTCGAAGGATTTTAAGGAAACGTGTTCTGGTCATAACATTTCCATTTCTTATTCCTTCACTTCCAAGTTGAGGAGTGCTCTTCGACATTTCTTTGAAATATGTATTACTCTTAGCCCTGTAGCAGGAGAGTCTATATTTTACTTTTAATGAATATGAAAGAGCCCGTTACTTCAGTATAGGCCAGTGTCTTTCAACCTCGTCTTTTTGCAGTCTCTCGATCAAAAACCCCTGATGAGCAGTGGGCAGGACATTGAAACTACCCTAAATAAACAGAAAAAGCACCAAACAGGCTAACTGGTAAATAAAGGGCAGCCGAGGCGCCCTAGGGAAACGCCCTTCAATTTAAGCTTACGGGCAGAGAAGCAAGTCATGACACAGGCTCAACTGCCTAGTAGGACAGCCTCTCGCGGATTATGGAAAGAACCTGTCATCAATGAGAACAGATACTACATCCATCCCTAGCCAAACGGCCAAGAAGCAATTTCGTCTTTTTGCTTCTTTCCTACATGTTACTTCTTGTAAGTCATATATTTATGGTCTCGATAAAAGGAGGGGTAACAAATGTCAGATTTGTCTCAAAATGTGCTCATCAGAAACACGCCGGTCTATCGTGGGTTTTTTCATTCATTGTGGTACACTCCCGTTTTATATTCGAGTGGCCTCTATTGCCGACGTCCACACGAGGACGATAAGTGCTCAATAATTTCAGAAACACTAAAGTCCATTATTCACTCAACCGACAACGATGGGGTCGTGTTAAAAATTGGAATAATCTGTCGGCCGCATCCATGATTGGTCCCTAATTGTTGCTCTTATAAAGACCATAAGGAGCACGGCGAATTAAGAAAGAGTACAGTAAATTGGGCGATTTTAGAATAAATGGGAACAACTGCCCCACCCTTACCCTGTTATACATACAAGGCCTGTAATAGTCTTCACGAAGACAGGAAATGAGCGGAAGAGTGAATGCGGATATATCGGTTGAATTTGCTACTTCTCCCAACTGCTCTTTTTGACTGTACTTTATTAGAAGCTATTGCTGCTTCTTGAGTTTTACGAATGCAAGTAGTACCTTTATTGGTCCCTGGGTCCATGGTAAAATACTTTAGTCGTATCATGTAACGAAATATGATTTCTGGGCTAGTTCTAGTAATTTAAGGTCTGTAATAGAACGTTTTCAAATATTTGTTATTCGTTTCTATCAAATTTATATTGTAAAATTTATGTCATGACAGCATAATTACATCGTATTATTGAACGTGTACAAGTCCCTTCACCGATAAATTGCAGTACGTGGAGTGCAAAACGTAAATCCGGGCTGATGGTTTCTGTTGTGAACAACAATTTACTTTAAATAATTACGATATTCTGTCGAATAATTTAGAAAAGCCTTTTAGTGTTACAACCTTTTGAAGTAGCCTCTTCCTGAAGCAGGATGGACTTTTTTAATGCTACTGTTCCGGACCGGGTTACGCTTTCAGACCAAGTTACGCCACCCTCACTTCCATACAAACGAATGGAAGCGAGGGTCAAAGGCTACCTTATCGAGGAGAATATTCTATACTACTACTGTATGATACTTCATTCTGATGGTGTATGGAATATGGCTCCCAAAGTTTTCCAGGTTACTTTCCCTCTGACTTGAATCTTTTGCACCAAATCTAACGGTGGGTCTCAATTTTCATTGATCCTGAGCTGATTTTGGTGATGAAGTTGTGTCTCCTGTGTCATTTTCCTACCCCTTGGTCTTTTAATGGCTTATGCTGACAAAAGTTTTCTTGTCTTTACCACTGTTATAGACTATCAGTTACATTTCTTGTTATTTAAGGAAGCTTCATACAGTCACTACTGAGCTTTCGAAATACAGGACCTCTATTTATATCAAGATTTTCTTTCCCTACATTGCTACTCTCTGGAATTCCCTTTCTTTTCGTACGTTTGTAAGGCCAGTGTTTTTCAAGCTTTTTTTAATTACAGCACATTTTTGAACTTGAAAAAGTTGTGTGGTACACTACCAGCCAAAAAAGTAACATTTTATATCCTTTAAACAGTATATTTCATAATTATAATGACATTACATTCCCTTGACAAAAGGTCAAAGGGAAAATTCATTGACAACATTTCGTCTTCTGAACGACATTGTTAGGTCAACTAAAGATTGTTACTTGAAATAGGCTTTTGTAGAGGGTTTTTCTGCCTATGGAAGACGAAGGAGAATGGACTTTTCCCTGGTCCACGTCCTGGTGAACATCTCTCAGTGCTTATCTTTCTATTATCCCCGTTTGTGAATATTTTATATACTCTTTTACTTTTTTTATTGTACAGAATGGGGTTTATAGCAAGTTATAAAGCGTTAACGAGGAAGCAAAAAACCATTGTAGGCCTTGTTGGAATCTTCATTGGATTAACAGGGCCAACTGTAATGGAATACCTTCAGAGTGAGGTGGTCAAGATAAGTGTAAGGGACAAGAAGGAAAAGGAGACGGCTGACGAGAAATCGGACAAATCTCAATCATAATATCGGTGGACTGGAAATACATTAATACAATTCTTAGACTACTATTCTTAGAAATTTTATATGTCAAAATGAGGTGTTATTCATTTATCATCTTTGAATATAGTTTTATTTTATGTATTAGCGTGTCGCTAACGTGTGTTCACGTTAATAATAACGATTAAATGAACAATTTCACAAATGTTTGAGCAAAACTCTGAGTAATGCACAGATTCCACTTTCAGTAAAGTTCATCAAACTAACCAATATGTTAAGTCGAATTAATATATGATCATGTAGATGTCTCGAGTTTCTGTCGTTTTGCCAGTTGCGTTTCGAGAGAAACCTCTCCCATCGTCAGGTTGCCGGATTTGCATTATGTCTCTGTTTTTATCCGACAACCTGAAGATGGGAGAAGTTTCTCTGGAAACGTAGATCGCAAAAAGACAGAGACTCGAGCCATGATAAACTCTACCATCTATGGCAATGACTGAGTCAGAGTGTTATGTATTACTCATCATAACAATGTTGCAAATAGTATCTCGTTTGGACTCCTGAATAGAGAACTGAACAATTTCCATATAAATAAGTATTTCGCTAATCTAACGAAAAATATGCTCAAGTGATTCATACAAACTTTTACATCCAAAACACCATTAAATGGTTGAGGCTGGTTTTAATTAGTTACACGAGGAACATCGGTAAGAGGAGTGATAATTTTCATCTTCCAAATGTAGTGACTGGAGTCAGCAGCAGACGAAACGTACAATCATTAAGTTTTATTCATGAGATGACATTGAATTGTACAGATCATAACATGTATGTACCGGATTGCATAATAGGTAAGGGTTATGAAATAGGGGATTTGGAACAGCAGGGATGACTTTACTTTACTTTACTTTAATTTGCTCGACCGCAGTCGAGGATAACTTCACAATATTGCGCCATTGGTCTCTGTCTTCCATAAATCTGGGTAGATTTTCCACGTCAGTGTTCGTGTCTTTGGCTATGCAGTCAAGGTAGGTGAGTGGTCTTCTCTGACTAAAGCACCCTAAATATACTCTTCAACTTGAGAACTGACCCAGGTATTCAAACTAACTTATTACCTCAAAATCATAGAGAGTGGTTGTAACTAATGAACCAGGAAGACACGTTCCTTGTACCATATAGGTTGAAAATCATCGATACGTTTCCCATCAATACCATCATTTAACCTGGGAAAGGGACCATAGAAATTAGCATAAGTGACACAGCTTCCACTCCTCTCCTGGCTAGTCACAGGCTGCACTTGAAATGATGACTGTGTTACAATATCTGGCTACCATGCAAAATTAAGAAAGGACCCCCACCACGCCAACACCCCCTCCCCCCGCCGCTTTGAACAGATAGTTATAGATTTTTGTCTTTTGCTGATACCGATAACAAAGTCATGTGTAGTTAGACGGTTAACCATTTGCCTGAACAGTCAATGTCAAGTGATAAATACTATTTGTTACATTAGATTAGACGACAAAAGTATCTCCATGACCATAACAAAACGAGAATCTGCTTTATTCCAACTAGGCAAACAGCAAAGAATTGTATTGATTAAGGAAAAGGCTGAATTTTAAAATTGGTTTAACACTTTCCAGGAGAAATGTGGCATGTGGCATGTGGCATGTGGCATGTGGCAGGTGGCAGGTGGCATGTGGCATGAGGCATGTGGCATGTGGCATGTGGCAGCTTCTGTAAGTAATTTTGCTTCCTTCAAATACATAAAAAAATCATTTAAAAGAACTGAAACAATAATTATAATCTGCACAGCGACATAAAAGCAGCATCTAACAGATTTAGTTGCCAAATGGCCACATTTTGTCATAAGAAGTGATGACATTTCTAAGATTTATTTCGCTTAAACAAAACTAATATTAGTAGAGAGGTGGTAGAGAAAAAGCAACTGTCACAAAAATAGTATTTAAAACTAAAAATTAAATTCTTATTCGTAAACCTGAAGAATAGAAGATGACTATAAATGCCATCATTGGAATATGGCGAAGTGACAAAGCTCAGTGCCTCAGCGGCCATTAAATTTCAACCTCTAAACCAACAGAGTCCTTTAGATCTGTGAGCAGTATTACATGCATAGCGCTGCCTCTTCTCCAAATTAAACAGCTATGAATCTAACTGGACAGCACAGGACTGCTACTTCTTACAATTGAGGTCTGCTTGCTCCAACATTAGATGATATGATTTGTTGTTATTATAGTTAGAATTGCAATTATTCTGTATCTTATGTATATCTTACCTCTTGGCTTGGAATGTTTTGCATTGCATCAAAAGTACCAATCCTATCAATCGGGTATCTAGGCAAATCAAGACTAGAAGGCTTTTTAAGATTGCTTGCGGTTTTCTTTTGCTCGGTAAGTCCCACGTAAGGCACAGCATGGAGAACAGCAGGATCTTGGTAAATTTGGTCTCTTGGAGGATGCTGAACTTGCTGTCTTTGAAGTTGATCAAGAGCAGCAACAGGTTCGAGTGGTGCTCTCCCTGATTCATATCTAGCTTCCAGCTTTCTTTGTACCTACATACGAAGCATGAAAAAGTATACAAACATATATATTTGATATAAATTCGTGGGAGAGATTCAGAATTGAGAGACAAGAAATAGTCTCGACTTTAGATACTACTCTGAGGTTCACGCTAAGGCGATCATCAAGTATATCAAGATATGTGGTATTTACGTTTAATGAAGTGGGATGATGGAATTTTACAATACCATCTTCTCTACGGCTTTTAACGAGCAACATTGCTATTTTGGGCCATAATTCTTGTATCAATTGTTTCGGTTTTGACATTCTTGTACATAAATTGTAATTATTATCATCTTTATTCATGAGTCAAGGAACAGCCTTAATAGTTACCATATTAATATCTTTATATCCATGATATTTATTATCTATAATAACATTTATAGACATGGACCTTCTTTCATTTAACTCAACGACATGGTAAATAATTACTAGGCTAGTACATCTTTGTGTTGTTCTAAGCATATTTGACAGTTAATGACATGCTTTCTTGTCATCATCATGGACCTAATGTTATCATAATGAATGTTTTAGCTCAGGCCTCAGGATGCTTTTGAGTTTCCCATATGTGCTCATTCCTCGACTTGATGGTTGGAATGCTGGTAAATCACGGTTCGGAGGATCTAAATTTCTGTTAACCATCTGCTTGTTCTGCGGACGTCCTCTTGAAGGTGCAGTCTCTATTGCACTCATTTCACGATCTGGATGTTGGCATGCTGGTATACAATGACAAGGAGGATCGATATTTCTATTGGTCACCTTGTCGTAGCTCTGTTGGAGTCCTTTAGAAGGTACACCATAAAGCAGAATTGGGTCATAGTAAACCTGGTCAATGAAGGGATGCTTGGCTCTCTGTTTCTGTGACACTGCTAAGAATTGAAAGATCAAAATAAAGATATTTGTTGTTTGTGTACGTCCTACAGTGCAGATGTCACGCTTTGTCGGAAAGATGTTATGATGATATAAGATCATCAACGCATAAAAATAATCAACAAATCCAGTTCAAGGGTTATTGATTATTATATTTCAAGCTGTACAGTAACAAGATTTAAACTGGTAGGCCTACTCTTGCATTAAAGTAAGAAAGTTGCTTAAAGAACAGTATGCAATAACATTCTTGCAATAATGAAGATATGCTGTGTGTTACTGGTCGTAAGAATACAGCTAAATATAGAAATCTAACTGCAATTTCAAAGCTTGCTCACCTTATCCAATATTGACATTGTTTCCAAGGCATGAGCTTTGATTGCTGTTTTGGCGGCTGACGGAGAGCCATGTTTCTTCACAAAAATATCAAACTAAAACAAGCAATTATCAAAACAAAGCTTATTAGCAATTTCCAACCTTTCATCTGCATTAAACAAACATTAATCTTTGAAATAAACCAAACAAATTGCCATTATGTATCTGCTTTGTGCAACTATTATCATATAGTATGAACTGGAAATTATAATAATTGAAAACATGATTTTCTTAACATTTAAATAATTAAATTACTATGACCTACACTTTTCAACTCTAGTAAATAAGTTAACAAATGAAGCCAATCCAATATCATTTGATGTTCTGAATTTAATCAGGATGATGTTTATTGTAGCCCTTACAGACGTACATTTAGAAACTGAAGCTGAAAGCCATTCCAGCATCTTAGTTTCTAATCTAAAGTTAACTTGTTCCTGAGTTACACGGTAAAGGAAGTATTTTTATTCCTGATTGGCCTTTTTTCCTTTGCGCAGCACCAAAATGTATCTCGAAACGTTTGATACCAAAGTTGTTCTGCTGTCAAAAGTGGTACCAAATCGTATACGATAAACTTAGGGTATTTTCTAACTTTTCCAATTGAGACTATACGGTAGACTTTCTGCTCCCATTCCCCCCTTTTACAGTGAAATTACGAGAAATCAAATTTTCATGCCTGCAGCGTCTACTCTAACCCTATGTAAGAGGAGATAAAACAAAAGGAATTTCTAGTCAACCGTCTTAATAGATAAATTAATATATAAACAGGTGCCAAAAGCTACCCAGTACCGTATAAACTCTCTCTAATGCAGCAGCTATCAAGCAGCGTGTAACTATCTAGTTTCAAAGCCATGCGTTATAAAAGGCTACCCATCTAAGAAGCTCTCCTGTATCTAAAGTTGTCTTGCACCTTACAACTAAGGTCTTTATCTGAAAACTCCATGCTATCAAATAGCAACATCTATTTCACTGCAGCTAGTTTATAAGTTACTTTGGAAGATAAATTATTTCATACGCAACTACTATGAGCTGTTGATGGATCTTTAAAAGGTCCTTCTGAGTTAGAGCCATGCAATAAAATACAGTTAAAATCCTCACAGCCTAGACTGAATATGACAGAAGATATAGCTAATGACTTTTTTCAGTTTAAGGACCAAACCCCCAAACTACTGCGCTCGGGCGTAGTATATCATTTTTAATTGTCGCTGCGAAGAAGCGTATTTAGGTTAGACAATACGTCAAGTTCATAGACGGTTATCGGATCATTTGCGAGTTTCAACTTTAACTGGAAAAACGCTTTCTAGCCCTCCATTTTTTAGTATTCGTCTACCTGCTGAAAACTATTCTTATCCGTTCTCTGTCTCTGACTTCACTTTTCTCACCTCTGCTTCTTCAGAATTCGAGCTTCTTTTCAAAGAAAGCCTTCTTTTGTCTAAACATGCTTATTCACTTAACGTAAACAAAAGTTCAATTCCCCTGTCCCTCTTTTAGTATGTCTCTTGTTAGTTGTTAATATGTTCTATTGTTTATGTTACGGTCTAAACGTCTTAAAATAACTTCTAACAGATAGCAAGTACTGTATTTCCCCTTATTAGCGCCCCGGGCGCTTATTTAAATATTCACCAACAATGTGCGGCGCTTATTAGAGGGCGCCAATTATAAAAAATTCAAAATGATTATGAGCCTGAGTTCGCAAAAATTATGAACTTACCTGGTTTATGAGAGATAAAAAATAATTTGGAAGCTTCAAAAACGTATTTTATTGTGTAATTACCCTTCTGTATGGTATTTCCCCTTTCTCTTATTAGCGCCACCTTTTCTAGGGGAGGCGCTTCTTAGAGGGCGGCGCTAATAAAACAATTTTACTTCGGGGTGCGGCCCTTATTTGAGGCCCGGCGCTAACAAGAGGAAATACGGTATGTGAGAAGCAAAGAAAGTCGTTTTTCAGAAGAATCTGACTTGACACTGCCGAAAGCTAAGTGGTCTTTAAGTTACTGCCGGCTGCTATATACACATGGCAGGGAAAGGCTGTAAAATTATGGAGAAATCATATCAGGGACATAATTGTCCGAGTGATTGCGAGGAAACTTTAACGCTGTCAAAATTGATACTCTAGGGGCTTGTAAATTTCTATTCACCAAAATCTGTCACTCACCTCTCATTTGAAAACCGCTGACTATAGTCGCCGTAGCAACCGGTCTCATTCAAAGCGGTTTTTCATTCAAACTTTGTTGTTGTGCGATTATCACAAAAAACGAAACAAGAGATTCGTTATGGGATGGAAGGGTTGTTGACGAACAAGGAAAGCAAATAGAAATGTTTATAAGCCTCAGTTCCCCAATCGAAGTAGCCATGAAGTAAATCAATGTTATTCTGTTATCCCCCACCAAATCAAATACCATTATTACCTCGCCCTCCTTCATGCCCAATCAACAGAGTGTAACTATCACATCCATACCCTACTAAACCGAAAGTGCTCTTTAGGCCATAACGACCTTGGTTACGTGGTTGCAACGACGTTCTTAATACAGTGTTTTCTTCATGCCGCTTCAGAAATGTCAAGATTATGGAAACTGACATCACTGATGTATCACATGAGTGATTATCACGAGTGATTATAATGAACGAATGAATACATGAATGAATGGATGAATGAACGAATGAATGAATGAATGAATGAATGAATTAATTAATTAATTAATTAAAGTACACCTATTGAAACGCTGGAGAGCATTTTTGAAAGACAGAACTACCAACCGTACTCAAGTCTTCGTTTTCTATTGGATTTGAACTTGATCTTGAAGACAAGTGGGGAGGCACAACTCCCCTAAGTTTACCCTCTCCTCGTGGGGCTGCCATTTAAGACTTGGTTTTACAGTTAGCAAAGTCTTCAATTAACACTGCGTTAACAAGGACAGGAGGGCGTGCTAACATAGTTATGGCGTTTTGGGTACAAGGAAGAAATTACTGACCATGGTTCACGTAACGCACTAGACTACGTAAAACTAAATTTTAGAAGCAGTTACTCGGGGTGAAGTAAAAAAATCGAAACGTGTCAAAAGTATAAAACACGGAACTCAAGTATAAAACACGGAACATATTACGATTGCAACTCGCGTAACTGCACAGGCCTGTAGGATTCGACAGATCAGTGGTAACTGACAGCGGATGGTGATGCTTATTTCTTATTGTAATAAAACGTACAGCGTGCTGAAAACTCTTGACACTGAATCGCTCCCACCTTCGCGTAGGGTACCTTAATGTGGAATCAAGTACAGCCATATCGATCGAGGACAGTCGATAGGTCAGGAGATAGCGTGCTGCTCACAATGATCGCAGTCTCTGAATCTAACGCTTTTTTTCTGACTCCAGTTCTCCTTGGTTCACTCCCAACACCGTAAACTCGCTACACAAATAATGGTGTGGAAAAGTACACCTCGTGGAAGCCGGCTAAAATGTCAACAAACATTTGCTAAAACTCAATTTTCCAATCCCACTATCCAAGACAGTAAAATATTGAGTTGATGGTTGCTACAGAATCAAGGCCCGAAAAGAAAGACAAACTCTTCCTTCGCCTTTTTTGGCCGTAGAAACTATTCGTATATGAAATATTCTTGCACTGTTTGGGGTTTGGAGTACATTGATGTCCTCACTGTGTGAATGAAACCTCTTCGCTGATCTATTTCATAATTTCAGAAGGTTACAGCTTCGCTCTAACAGTGGAAACAATATGCCAATATTTCAACTCGTTAATAATTTATCAGGAAGTGTGAAGTATGGAGCTATATTGATGAATAAAGTAAGTTACAATCAAAGGTGATATAAAAACACAGAGGATGGAAAGCAGTTCCTTGAAACTACCTTTGCGAAGACAGAGCGCTCTACAGTGATAGGGGTTTGCCCAACCTGTAGTTGGCTGATGAAACCCCAAGTTACTTCACCAAGTCTTTTTCAATTTCTTAGAAACTTTAGAACACAAAAAACCCCGAGAGCCAATTAGGTGGTTTCAGTCATCAACATTGGATCAAGAGATTAAAAATTGATTAATACAGATATTTTCCTCAAATTTGGACAGATTATCCATATCAACAAGACGAATGCAACAGTGCAATATACTGCCAAATTATTTATTAAACTGTAACATCGTGAAAGATATGTACGCCTTCTTGTTAATACCAGTGATGTGGGTGGCAACTGTTCAATGTCATAATGAAAGTTGTTCAGTAAAATTTCAAAGTATACTGACATGGCATAGTTGTGGACTTGATACAAAGCGGTGGTGCTTGTTTGCTCTCTTTGGGCAGCTTCGAGATATCTTTTCAACCACTTGCAGAACTGCTGTTTTTGAAGACCTGTTTCACTTCTGTAATGTTTAACGTGGTTCCCCTCTCATCCGGCCAATTTTCTTTGGCATTGTGATGCTCAAGGCAGGCTAGTAACCAGGCTTAGAACTTTAGGTGGGCTGCTCTTAATTTGAGAGGGTAGCTTTACACAGCAACTGCTATTGAAAAGTCTACAGGTGTTTCAATCTTGACTAAATAAATGGGAGAGGTAATTGCAAATTGGGGGCTTAGGTCTGGTCTGGGTCGTGGTGGTGACAATCCTACTGCTGCTGGTTACGGTTACGAAGATGATGATCTCCATAAATAATAATAAGTTTTTCAGATCATACCTACTACTGCTTTTAATTCATGCTTCCTGCTTGCCGTCAGTAGAGCTATTTCCGCTCCTTTAGATGTGCCGATTATACCAACGGACGCAGCGTTTACATCTGGATGGTGACAAAACCAATCCACCGCTTCGTCAAAATACTCCACATTAACTTCTCCCAGTCTTCTTGGCAGGTCGTCATGGGCGTAGAAAGGCAACGCATAAGTCACAAAACCGTGAGATGCCAAGAGTGCAGCACGGAACTCGGCCAGCCCGCCAGCACCTCCAAAAATGTCAATAATACCTAAAGGATGAAAAGAAATTCAGATCTTGGGAGTAGTTAAATTAAAATAGCAATGTCCTCACTGGTGAAAAATGCGTTAGGTGTAGCCATCAGATAAGCAGTGGGCCCAAAAATGCATTGGCACGCACATGCATCGGCAAAAATTGCATTGGCAAGCCCATCCTGGTACAGAGGAACAAAGTCCCCGGACGCAAATACGCGGGAAAGCATTTACCGTATTTCCTTTAATTATAGACCCGACTATAATTAATTGAGGGCACCAAAAGGGGGGGTCTATCATTAGAGGGGGTCTTTAATTTCCAGAACAAAGTTGTGAAAAAAAGAGCATATAGAGGTCAAGAAAAACTACGAAAGTACATTTATACTTTTCATCATTACATTTATAGTTTAAACCTATACCTTTTCACCACTGAATTGCAGCCAAAACGAAAAACAGTTTGCATACATTAGTGAAAATTCAACAGACCTCGATATCTAAGTCCGAATCATTGTCAATACGTAAATGTTCAGAAGCACACATTTCGCGTTCCGTTTCTGTGGTTACAAATGGATTTTTGGACTCTAATCAGAACGTGGCATCATAACTAAAAAATAGGTAGACAGAGATGGAAATTTACAAAATTTACAAAATGTAGGAATGTCATTGGTTACTTTAACTGGCCAGAAAAATTATCCAACCTCGAATTCAACCGTGATTGTGCATTTTATATTAATGTCACCCTTGGACTCTAATCAGAACGTGGCATCATAACTAAAAAATAGGTAGACAGAGATGGAAATTTACAAAATTTACAAAATGTAGGAATGTCATTGGTTACTTTAACTGGCCAGAAAAATTATCCAACCTCGAATTCAACCATGATTGTGCATTTTATCTTAATCCCACTCTTGGACTCTAATCAGAACGTGGCATCATAACTAAAAATAGGTAGACAGAGATGGAAATTTACAAAATTTACAAAATGTAGGAATGTCATTGGTTACTGTAACTGGCCAGAAAAATTATTCAACTGTGATTGTGCATTTTGTCGTAATGTCACCCTTGGACTCTAATCAGAACGTGGCATCATAACTAAAAAATAGGTAGACAGAGTAAGGGATGGAAATTTACAAACTACACAAAAACTAGGAATGTCATTGGTTACTCTAAACAGATCATGCAACCAGAATAATGACGAGTCATCTTTTCAGAAAATCTGAAACTGAAAAGGTCTATTTAAGGGCAGCTAACAGTTGATTGGATATACCTATGGATATGTATCTTGTAGTTGAGTAATATCAAACTCAGGCATTTGTGTTGTAGTTTAATATCAAGACGAATTCGCTGCAACTTAAGATACATTTCATAATTTTTATCTATCTTTAGACATGATCAACATGATAAAGTTAGGCTATGAAGCATCATGCAGTGAATGGGTTTATAGAAAAGGAGATGCAGTTCAAGTAGTAGCAGTGGCAGAAAAGGAGAGTGGAAAAATTAACATATATGATGGTAGGGGTACAAATACACCCCTTGAGACCATCACACTACATTCAAAAGCAGTTACTGCTATTACGGTAGGTTAGTACCATTACACATAACTTTGGTGCGCAGTTATGGTGAACTATATGCCTATATCTATAATATATGTTATGTAGTAGTAGTAGAAGTAGTAGTAGTAGTAGGAGTAGTAGTAGTAGTAGTAGTAGTAGTAGTAGTAGCAGTAGCAGTAGCAGTAGCAGTAGTAGTAGTAATAATAGTAGTAGTAGTAGTAGTTCGGATGGGTACCCCTCCACACCGACTTGCTCCCACCAATCGAAAAATTCACTACCGCACTCGAGAATAGCTACAAAACAATCCAGTAGTGAAAGTATAAGGCACTGCGGAACTAAGTGGTCGGTATCTTGGGGCGCTGTGCGACACCTTGGGCATATGGGGGAAGGGCCAGGTCCCATCTATGTAGGCTGGCCGAGCTTTTGCCATGTATAGAGAGAAGCTTATTAGAGATGACCCATTGTGTTCTATTGTAGGATTGAAACCCGCGGAGCTTAAGTTTTTGAACTGGATGTATCACCTAATGGACGAAAGCATTTGAATTATATAGGCCTATAATTGATGAGTTACGGTAACGAAGTTGAAAACGTCTATTTCTATTAGCGTTTAGCCTTAGAAAACATTGGTTTACATTGCAGGATCTTGTACACAAAATACCCCTTACCTAGTTTCACAGATTTAGATAATTAACAAGAGCAATAAGTTTGGGGAAGTTTACTACTCCCAATGACCCTCCCAAAACCAATAATTGCATGTTATTCGTATTTGGTTAGTACACACTGTAACTTATTATAGCAATATCATTCAAGCTCAAATCTTTAATTGAGAATTGAATTCTTGAAAGATTTACCCCCAATTATATCTTTTGTATAGCCGCCCCGACTTGTGGGGAAATGTAATATGTATAGACTGCCAATCAAAGTTTCGTTTTCATGAAATTTATCAAAAATACTCACATACCCCTCTTATTTGTCACATCTCTGCAATTACTTACAGCATATAAGTTTTGTTATCATTCATTTAAAACTACCTTACTTTGTGTACTAAAGTATTTGATGTTAGAGCAAATCTAACATAAGATCGTAAACATGCACTTTATCAATTTTAGTGACTTCATTGATTGCAACAGGGTCTTATCATGCGATTCTCACATTTTTGCATTCGCTCCCAGTTCCTGCCCCCAGCTGCATGTTGAATAGGCCTGTAGTAAAGAACGCCATGATCTGTACCCTCATGTCATATTGTCTTACCTTGGTGCTATATAATGTGGCTGTTGACGGCATATGCAACGTTGTTAAGCTAGTTGTAATTGAACCGGTTAGAATTCCGGTCATAATAAGACCACACATTATCCAAATGATGGCGATTGCCTTTGCCAGAAGCGATCTGGGAGTGACATCTCCGTACCTGCCAAGGGAAATAAGAAAGGACTCTGCAACTGGGAAAACCCTCATGCTCTTTTGTGTTGACATGTCAATCTAAACAAAGCATTTATAACTGGAATAGTTGGATTTCCATTTGTATTCATCGATTCAGTAGGAGAAGCAAAGGATTATGGCGTCAAACTTAGCATTCAATATTTCTACACTTAAACATCTATCACAATTAGCTTCTATTACCAAGCTTTCAAAATTAAGTATATTGCTCTAGTTATCTCACATCAGGGTGTTCTTAACATTTTTCTCCAATTAATTTGATTAAGTGGTGACTTGCTTTCCTACTTCTCTAGTGTTTTTTCTCACTATAATTTGATTAAATCGGTGATAGAGAAACAATTTCTTGTATCTTTGTCACTCTTTATCATCTGGCAAATACAGCAGTTCATTCTCATTAGTTTTACTTCGGTAACTCCCTAATTATTCTTATGACTTAATTTTTTAAGCTTTACTAGTAGATTCTCTTCAAGCTCACTTTCATTCCTTGTTTAATTGTAATACCATAAATGAGACTTCCTTCTTTCTCTAGTCATACTTCCGAATTATTAATTTCCAAAGACAACAGTAAAAGACTATGATTTATTCTAGATAACGAATCAGACAATTGGATTACTTGGGGTAATTCTTTTAGAGCTTTCATTATCAGTACATTGTTAAAATTTTGGCTTTAGTCATCCCTAATTGTCTCGCAGTAACAGCATATATTGACAAAAAAGTCATTTTATTTGATTGACAACGCTCTAGTGCTGTGCATTCTTTATCATCATCAACATGTAATTCTTCATATAACATTGTCAAACACTAAAAAACGGGCACGTTGATACTATGTAACATCCACATTGCATGCAAAATGGCAGGGTATCTTCCATGGAAGAATTGATGTCTTCGACAAAAGGTGCTTGATGTGTTGGGTAATAGAAAAGGTATACCAGTTAGCGTGTTTGGAAGGTGCAAAAAGGGAAACAATTGCCAACAGAAATCAGAATATATTAAAGTATTATGCCATGTATAACAGTGTAGAATCAAATTCTATACCCTGTAAAAAAAGCCATAGCCAAATTAGTCAGCCTGTTTTAGGACCCGAGTATCTATCAATATTATTATAATTATTTGGTGACATGCGTTATGTAACGCGTAACTACGATTAATGCATGTTCCTTGCCTATGACCAGTCTTTTACATTTCCCACACTATCTATGCTCTCTAACTTTAACTTTTGCCAACAGACCTTCATTTGCATCATACTTTTCTTATTAAAACAATTGTGATTCTGCACGTTTATTCGGTCAGGAACAATAGACACTGTTACCAAAAGAGATAAGAACAATCACTAATGCTACACTAACGATGAGAAACGTTTTTATAAAACATTGCAAACCTTTCATGTCAATACCCTCTACAAATCGCATTAAATGGACTCTAGGTTCGGTAATTTTACGGAATATGAAAAACGGTGTAAACAAAACCTCTATTGTTGACATTTAAAGAGAACAATCCCTATCGAACTTGAATACTGCAAAATTTACATATGCACTCGTGTTTAAATTGTGTCAAAGCTCTACCAGCTTTCAGAGTATCAGGTTTGCAATATAAAAGTAAACACAGGCAAGATAGCCGTGGCTAGTAAGACATTGCTTTAAAGAAGCATATAGTGAGACAATAGAGATTTAGAGGGTTTAGGTGGAGGAGTTACCGCAAAAAGAAGAGGACAAGAAAGACACTTTTCATGGGTCCTACCTACAGAAATATTCTTTGCACTGTACTGCCTTTTGAAAAGTATTACTTGAGTTATATGTTTTGAACCTATTTGAATTTTTAGCAAAATCTATGTAAATCTAGTTTTCATCCTCTTCATATTGACAGCAGTAACTGCAATAATCGTTTTACAAGCTATACAATTTCCAATACTTTTACAATACAGTGCATTTTATCTGAAACCTATTATACTAGGGCATGTAACTAACCATAGATTAAGCACGTCAAAAGTCGGATTCAAACCACGATGTCATGATTACTAAACCAACGCCTTAAACATTGTGCCATCAAGGTCAGATGCTTCTGCTTCTGTTTCTTCTGCTTCAGCCTCTGCTTTGGCCTCTGCCTCTTCTTCTTTTGTTTTTGAACATTTCTATTTATACCTGTGCCTCTTCAGTTTCTTCTTTTACTTCTGCTTCTGCTTCTAACCCTGCTTCTCTATCTCTGGCTGCTTTTGGTTTTTACCTTTCTTTCAGTATTTGCCATGTCTTCGGTTCTTATTTTCTTCTTTTTTATTTGGTGGTTGTGCACATCCTCCACCAACAGACCATGAATGTTAATGTATTGTTTGACATTATCTGTCCATATTTTAGCGGTCTTGCTCTTTCTTATGTCCTCGCTATCTTTTTCCCATTAATAGTTTTCTTTTATTTATTTTCCTCATGTGGCAGTTTGTAATTTTAATGTCATTTTCACAACAACCAATGCTGCTCTGGCTTTGTCATTTGTCTTGTAATCTCTTATGGTTAGTCCTTTGATTCACCATAACATTCACACAGCTACAGCTTTATAATCTGGAAGAAAATATATAACTTATTTTTGTACGAAGTACGAAGATACGAAGATCCTTGCTTGGAGGTCTTGTTGCATAGAAATATGAGAGTATTTGGAAAAATACAGGATATTATTAAAAAACTATGGGTTTATACAAATCACAGCAGAATGCAAGGGGGAGAGATCAAGGGACCTTTTATTAAACTATATGATCACTTAATCATATAGGAGTAGGTACTGGCTCTTATGATGTCCAGCTATATGTCCATGTTTAGATAAAAAAAACCCAGAGAAATTACACCTACTAAGGAATTCATTTTGCTAAAGCACTGATCACAGGAGGCTTATGAAATGAACAAATAACACTTTTGAGGTGTTATATACAGCTACATCATGTAGATAAGGATGGTAGCACAGTGATTGAGATAGAGTCATTTTTATTTGATGTGTCTTGGAGGTAACAAAAGGTTTTCTTTTAGATCTTTGGAAAAGATTTTGTAACTTGAGACAAGCAAGATAAATTAGACTCTCTTTTCCCCTTTTTGTGGAGTGTTTCTTTGTTCTTTTTCATCAGAAAAAATACAATATGGCAAAAAAGTGAAGGGTCTGAAGCCCCAAAGCCCCCTAGTGGTGCTGTTTATGAAAATAGGGTGAGGCTGCTTGACCTAACTTTGAAATATAGGTACTTTTCATTGGCTATGCAGCAATTTAGGAGACTAAAGGCTGGTTTATAGTCCTGCTGTGCCGCATGATTTTACAGCATGCAGCAACTTTGGTCATTCCCCACATTGTTGGATGATGTCATCCATGCAGCAATATCGAAGTTCCGGGCACATCAGGATTATAGCTTTGCAGCAAGTATTTCCGTGTTGAAAAAATCGAACACAAAATCCTTGCTGTGCAGCAAATGGGAGAAAATGGCGTCGGCAGGGTTGAAGGTAATCAGCTGTTAATAAATAACAATAAGAGAGAAATTTCAGTCTGAAATTATCAATGTTGGCATTTTGAGAGTATTTTACAATTTTTCTTTAATAAGACAAAAAATTATCAGAATAGGGAACCTCACATTCCATTAGAAACTATGAAGAACATAAAATTTGAGCTTGAAGAGTTCTTTATTAAAACCTTAGTCCAAGGAAAGTATTTTATTCATTATTTGGGGTTGTTAGAAGGTCGGATGGGAACATTGAAAATGTGGATCAAAAGTGAACCATATTGTTGGGACGCATTGACTTTTTCACACCTTACAGTCATTGAAAAAGTGTGCGACTGTTTTAAGAAAGAGGCATCGATAGCATTGCTGTGTACTGCGCACTCTTTGATGATGTTTCAGCAAAAAGTTAAAGAAATTTTCCAACTTCTCCATGACACCCTTGGTAAAAACCAACTTGTGGACTGTTTCTTTGTGGATGTAGATTTTGCCACCAAGGTAATTAAGTGCTTCACATTATTAATCAAGAAAGGCAATTCTGCGAAGCCATGGAACAGACAAATACATTTTGACAGTTTTATTGCTCCCAAAAAGAATGAGTCTATCTTGAGCTGAATTCACACTGGATGCGGCATCGATGACGCTGCCCATATATGGTTCGCGGCATGTGACGTATTGCGCGCGCATAGCGTTTTTTCTGGCATAGCGTCACGATGCGTCAAAGATGGATAACAAAGATAATCGGTTCAATCGGTTATTCCAGTGTTGCATGGTGTTAGAGCATCATATTGATGACATTTCATCCTATTTGGACCTTTACAGGAATATTGTTAACGGAATATCAATATTGGACACTAGTTTTCTTGAAATGACCTTGCTGAAACCAGTTTTCTGTGCTGCCGTTGTAGTAGGAATTTACATTACCCTTCTGTTTCAAACTCTTCTAACTGCTGCTGATACCAACGATTCCACTTTACTGACAGCTTTTCCACTTCTCTTCAAATAGCTTAGCTCAGTTAATACAATAGATCTCTGTGCAGCCAACAATCAAGTGTTACATTTTGTTTCTAATGGCACCTTTAGAAATGTTTTTAAGAGTATTCAAAATGTTATACTGGACTCAGTTGAGAGAAACATATTGATTTACAAGAAGGATATAGTAAATCTGCTCGACCTGATTCTGCCACGGCTGGCTAAAGGATTTTCTACACAGCAAGGAAAGGTTTTTGGCTATGATCCTGAAGCTCATTGTGACCCAGTCACATTCAAAGTTGCAACAGCATCTGATGAAGATTTGCAGCTGTTGAACAAAAGCAGTGTGCATAATCATGGCGAGGAGGGATCTGTGGGAAGTATTCATTATGAACTGAGGATACTCGGAAAGGACTCGGAAAGGGCCTCTTCCAAGAAACTGCTTCTCAACAAGTCTTTCAGCTTTTTGGAGAAAACTGGTAAGTTGTCCAATCAATGATTAATTCCATAAGACTGCACAATGTTGGGAAAACTTGAATATGTTGCATTCAAACCCAGGACCCACAGTAGCACTGGTTGTTGCTCTAGCAACTACTCTACCAACCTGCAGGTGACCACAGCTGTGACAGTAAAGTAGGGTGCTATGATAGGACAGGTTCAGAGTTGGAGCTGCACTGGTGCCATATTAATTTTCCTTTTCAATTTTTCAACTCACCTCTTAACAATATCATTGTTTTCTTTCATTACTGTCAGCCAAAGCTACTGAGCTGAAATTGGTATAGTATTACATTCCTGATTCTGCAATGACAGAACTTGTTACTGGAAAGCATAAGAGGGAAAATGATTTTTGTCCAGGGAGGTCATTTATGAGTGTATTATAAGGGTGTTTTAGAGGGTGTAGTGGAGAAAGTGTTATACAAAAGTAAGACAATGTATGAACCTTTTCATTTTTCGATCACTTTTAGTTCCAATCATGTCATGGGGTCCAAGTTTCAACTTCAGTATTTGGCATGTTTCTATGAGGGGAATGGACAGCCCATCAGTGATTCGGCCATGCATGAAATGGTATAATGAGGTATGTGTAGAGGTCCTACCATATGATTTTGTAATGCCTGTGAGATTTATTCTTTTGCCGCTTCTTTTCTAAGATAGGGTTGATACGAAGATGTTTTAGTTCTTAAAGATCCCTAATATGGAAGGAAAAGATGCTAAATTTAATCAGCACTTAATCAGCATCATCACAAAAACTTGATCCAACTGAGTAACGTGGAACTGCTCAAGAGGGAGACACGGCCATGCTAAATATGTATTAGGGATCTGGGATTGAAGGCATAATATACAAAGTTTCAGATCAATATTATTTCATTAGCCAACCCTGATCTGATGTTGATGATGATGAGGATGATGATGATGATGATGATAATGATAATCATGATAACGATGGTGATAATGGTGATGATGATGATGATGATGATGATGATGATGATGATGATGATGATGATGATGATACTCATGGTGATGATGGTGATAATGATGATAATGATAATGATGAAAAAGAATAATGATAATTAGAAATAGAGGAGAGGAAGGTGAAAAGCTAGGAAATGATGTATATAGCATGGATGATAGCACAAACAGAATTATCAAATATATGGTTTATGAAATTATTGTCTTATCCTAGGAAGCATCACTGTGAAAATTGAAATAGTTAACTTAACATACAGCTTTTACTAGCGTTTACCATAGTAGTTTAAAGTAGTCTGTATGGCCAGAAATTGAGTCGTTTTTTATTTTCTTTTTTCCAGTATAGAGAAAAAGAAGCAATACGACTATGCCTGAAGCATTTTCGTCAGAAGAATTATTCAGAGGCATTTGAGTCACTGCAGAAAAAGACTAAAATAGCTCTTGAGCATCCAATGCTGACAAGACTGCATTCGGCACTGGTAGGGTTTTTAGTGTTCCTGTAACTTTCCGCCGCTTTCCGTCAAACTTCCTCACAGTACAAAACTTTGCGATAAGGAATAGATATTTGCATGAAGTACAGTAAAGAATGTACAATGCAAAAAACGTTTAACTACAGGTTTTCCTTCTACAGTATTTATAGTGTAACATGATCAATGCATAACGTACAAATGACGTCTAGTTGCAATAGTAGAGACAGTGCTGTTAAATCCTAGCATTAAAACAAGCATCTAAAATTAAAGCCATTGCAAATATTCTTGTTTTTAACGTCGGAAAATGTGCATTCTATGATTTACAAGATCACTTATTTATATGTAGATAAAAAGAATAGAATTATGTCATCTTACAATACTAGACGAATAGTCAACCTCCAATCCTACAAAAATGATGTCACGACGAGCAATCTTTTGCAACCTTGCCTCAGATTGGTAATGCGGCTTGACGTCTCCATAGATGTTGAAGGATTCCCACTTTATTCAATGTCTGACAATTGGAACATTCCTCAAGAGGACAATTTACAGGTTTGGTTCTTCGCAATTTTTCAGGGTCAGTGGATTGTCCAGTTTTGAAAACTTTAACGTCAAGCATAGTAGTAATTCTCTTACACGACTACAACTCAAATGTTCTCATATGATACACAAAAAGCAGTCTTACCCAAGCCGAAGACATTCTGTCGAACTGTCTGTAAAGTCCATGGAATTGTAAGCGTAAATGTGTAACGTTCATCCAAGCCTAAGGAAAGCCCAAAAGATTTCACAACAATTTGGCTTCAAGGAAATAAAGCGATTATCAAACATTTTAACAGATGTAAGATTTAAATTGGAGGACATTTCAGAAGCGAAAGACTTCGAAACTGGACACTGTTCGAAACGTTTACAGCTCATTAACCAGAAATCAGCTAAATATGTAGCCTTTCGCAGGCTGAGCCAAAACGTAAAGAGTACTCCTTTTTCTTTAGTATCTACCACTACTGTGCTAAAGGTTGATCAACAGCAACAACACGCATCTGTCGCTAGCAATCCAGAGGGCTGCAAAGTACTTCCTTAAGGCACAAAAGTGGTGGGGAACAAAATGTGGCCAAGTTGAAAATTTTTCTGGACGAAAATAGGGTGTAAATATTGCGGGAGTTATATCTAGCGAAAAGGTTAAAATTTTAAATATTGCGGGAATAAGAAGTTGTGAATTTCAAAATGGCTCGAAAATTAAATTGCGTAGAAGAGTGTAATCTCGGTAACTCGATTCCACAGGACTAGTTAAGCAGACAAAAAAATTGTCGTTAGAGTCATAACCAGCTGTTTATAACCAGAAAAAACTGTTACGAGAATTAAAAGTTGCAAATGATACCCAACACTAAGAGTTGTGGGAATTTAAAGTTGGGAACTGCTGAAAAGTTAAAAGTCGTGGAAAAAAACGTTGCGAAAGTTGCGAGAAAATATTTGCAACTTTTAATTCCAACAACATTTTGTGCAGCATCTGCTGATAACAAAGTGTATCAAGAAATATCGGATTTTGAAAAGGTATTGTAAGTCGCTTACTGACGTAAGCGGCAATTGCAGCCCTGATGTTTAAAAGATCCAGATCGTTATTTGAAAAGTAAAAATAACGTATTTTCCCGACGTTTCGGTTTCATCTTGACGCCATGTTCAAGGTAGATAAAGAACAACTGTGTAACGATAATTTATAATTTTCTACACAATATAGAAAATCTAAACAAAAACTTTTCTGGTTCCAGATCGCCCGATTGAACATTTTCACATGCTTGCTAGGTGCAGCAGTAAATTTGATTGTTTAGGTAAAGAGATCTCTACATTCGCACGCTGACGCCTGACTTGAATGTTCACACGGACTCCATCCGAGCAAAAGTTTTTGTTTAGATTTTCTCTATTGTGTAGAAATATCATAAATTATCGTTACACAGTTGTTCTTTATCTACCTTGAAAATGGCGTCAAGGTGACACCGAAACGTCGGGAAAATTCGTTGATATTACTGTTCACTTGTCTTGGCTTTAGCGTATCCTTATTAATAAAAGATCGTTATTAGTTTTCAAAAGTGTTATTGAACCTCTATGTCATCTAAATTTTATCAGTGGAGTTTTGGTTAACAACGAAAATTGTACAGTGTTTGCTATGACCAGCACCCCAACCTGCCCCACCCTTCACCCCACGTTAAGGAACGACTTAGTATTTGTGGAAGGTAAGTCAGAATCACATTGTATCGAATGTGATCAATGCCATCCAAGTCAGAAACCGAATAATGGTCTTCACACGATGCTGGAAAGGTTAGAATTTAACGAGCAAGAGGATCATGAAGAGGAACAAATTTTCCTTTAACTTTTTCTTTTTAGATGATAGACTAACAAGAGACATTTAAGCCCCAACTGACTCTGACTGACTAGCAGATTTAGACATTAAGAATTCGTGAAAACTGCGACCATGCTTACGTTACCGGTACGAACAATCGTGACGATTCAGTTTTCTTCTATCCCAAGTGTTTCAGTTTACATTCAAGGTACTAGAGGACTGTATTACTCTCTAGTGATGCCAATATTAGAACAGATTTATTGTTTCTTGAAGCTATCATTCTCTTTCCTTTGTTGCTTCTCTGTTCTTCATTTATGTCCTTTTAAAGGTTTTTCTTGTTCTCCTGTTTACCGGTTTATCGGTTTACCGGTTTACCACTTTTTGTTACCGTTGTTATTTTAGGGTGCACTCCTTTCAGCCTTCTTTGTTTTGCCCTCTCTTTCTTGCTTCGTTGCAGTGTTCTTCTTTTTCTCATTATTCGCTTCCTCATTTACGTCTTGATTTTCCTTGCTTTTGCCCTTTTGTTCTACCGTAAGTCCTCGATTAAGCCCCCACCCTCAACCCCACCCTCTAAAATATGTATAGTGAAATAAGCCCCCCCCCCTAATCAGCCCCCATGGAGCCTTATTCCATGAAAAAAGACTTCATGGCCAACCTCTGTGGCAAAGAAGGACACAGCAGTAAGAAGCAAGACTGTATGAATCATTTACCTGCCTTACTTGCACCTACTGCAATATCCCACTCCACTTCGAAAGTGTCTCCTGTAAACCAAGACAGAGGCTGCACACCAATCAAAATAACTCTGTGACGGCAGTCTTTGAGACCCTCTGCTCGAGTAAACAACTAGCTGTATAATCACACTAGACCACCATGTGCATGATTCCCTGTGTGACACTTAGGGAAAATGTGCATCCACACCTCAACCGACTATCAACTTTGAAATTCAGGCCATCTCATTAGATGCCACGGACTTAGGAATTGAATCTACCACGCGTAGAGAAACTGGAACTGCTACCATACTGGCAATTGTAAACAGAAAAGAAGCTGCTAGAAATCACTGCATGAGGGATGCTGACTGGAGCTATCATCCACATCTTACCCTCTCTAACAGTCGGAGACTGTGTCCACATCCAGAACCAAACCAGACCACACCCCACAAAGTGTGACAAAACTGGAATCATTATAGAGGTCTGTCAGTTTGACTAACATATGGCGAGAGTTGACAAAATTCCTGCACCTTTATCAACCAGTGATAGCCAGAGCCCCACTGGCCACACAACCCTACCTACCCCCACAGTGGCAAAATGTAGGCCCTGACTTCAACAACACCAAAGATGCCTACTCCCTAGCCAGACTTGAACCAATCAAGACTCCAGATCTCACAGCCTGGAACCCCATTGCCTGATGCACCACCCAATGACAGCTTCGTCAGCAACCCTGTGGTTCACCATGAACAATCCAAAGTACCTAAGGCTCCAACAACAGAAGCGGATAAGTCTGCACCTAAAGAGACAACCTAAATGCCCCATAAAGCTTTACAAACCCAACAGCCCCACAACAGACCTGGTCTAAAGGAGACCCCACTTCTGGAGAAAGGTTCAAGGAACAAATGACTGTCATGTTCTGCATAAATTTTGGCCTATCCAGGTTTGTTTGTATTAATTGAAACTGCTTAGCCACAGTTGGTGCAGATAAAGAGAAGAGTTTTCTGTTGGTAGGTTGATCAAAATTTTATTGTCTAGACAAAGCAACACAAAAAAGTATGATCATCAAATGGTATTTGTAAAAAAGTCTTGTAAATCATATCAATTGTGTAAATCATACATTTTTTTTTGCAAGATTGTTGAGAAAATCAGGATTATGAAATGTGGATGTGTATAAAAGCAGGATAGCAGGGAATAAACATGAAAATAAAGCATGTAATATATAATATGTTAAATCTTTATTTTCTTATGCGAACACAACATTTCAGCATATACCATATAGTAACAAAATGGTTTTCATTCATAGTCCTTACGACCTTAAAGGACAAGCAGCCGCACAGAAACCTCGAAAGAATAGGAAATAAGCTAGTGAAAGTGCAGAAAGACTTAATTCTGCTACCTAGCTCAGTTGGTAGAGCGCACGCCGCGAAAGCGTGGGTCACGGGTTTAATCCCCGGTGGTGACATATTTTCTAATTCTCTGGCGTGCTTTTCAAAACTAAGATATTACTCACGTATCTGAAGCTGATGTGACAATAATTCCCCAGGGTCAATACTGCTGCCTTGACTAATGCCTATGGCAGTCCTGCTGTAGGACTAACAAGAGTAGTCCTTGCTCAATATATTTAACAACAATTGCCAAACTCACCTTTCAATCCAGTTCGCTTCAGAATAAATACGTCCCAAACGTATCGCTATGTCTTACACTACCTAACATTCTCCTGATTCTTTTTGCAGCTTGCGGATTATATAGTTTAAACAGACAATAAACTATGTCCCGATACCCTCCCTGAAAATCCTAATAACTTCTCTCTTCCAAATAGAATTACTATACTCAATATGTACTGGTCATTCGATTTCTGAACGATAAAACATATCTAACTTATGCAATTTGAATCCCTTCCCAACGGGTCAACTGTAGGCTCCTGATAGTGACTTCATAATTAACCTATATTGCAAACAAACTAACTAACAGATTATTAAATTTATTAGAAGTACTCCTTAAGTGTATTTAAATTCGCGCAGTACTACTTTTCTTTCGAACTTGAATTCGTGCACCATATATGTGGTGGGAAAAGAAGGAAATGTTAAAACGAGCTGATTACCACTGTAATGCTTATATTTTGTCAGTAATAAGAACTATTTAACATCATAAAGTTCACTCGAGTTCAATGTCTAGCATCATAAACGGATCCTCTTGCTTCAGGGCTGCGTCGATTTCAAAAAAATTAGCTAGCAGTTCGTGGCAGAGCCGAGCCGTTTGTCACGATATATTTATAATTTTACATAGATTCGTAAAACGGTGTGACGCATGTTGCGTGGAGAGGCTTTTCTCGTACACAGTGACTTTTGTCCGAGAAACCAATCCTACCGTCACACGTCACAGGAACTAAATCGCTGGTCATTTACCTCGAGAGATTTCGCGTTTCTGTAAGTTGTTTTGTGACAAGAGAGCACTATCAGTCGTGATGAGGGATCAACCCCTTGCCTTTTGCATCGACAAAATCATTGTGCCCTAATCGGACCATTTCAGGTATAGCAAAGTCAACATATGACTGAATCCATTGCTTGTGGACCGTCATGTGTTGTGACGCGCTCGAATCGATATAACATGATCTATCGTTCTGATCATTTCCCTTTGAATGTGTTGAAAACGCTGCACACTCAGGTGTGTGTTCGACAATTATCGTTTAAATATTTCCTTGACTAGAGGAATTGCTTTTTTAGGGCTTTCTACAATCCCTTGCCCAATGTCCCCACTTTCCCACAATTGTAGCACTTTCTTTCTCTTGTTGTCTTCTGCTTAGGGTGGGAGTGGCCCTACTTGCCTTTTCGTTGCTTGGATGAGAACACAGCTTGATCCTTCCATACATGCATACATACATACATACATGCACGCATACAAACATATATACATATATACATACATACATACATATATACATACATACATGCATACAAACATATATACATACATACATACATGCATGCATACAAACATATATACATATATACATACATACCCCACTCCTTTCTTCATTGAAACTAGGGAAGGCATCTCGAGAGGAGATAATGAAGTGACATAGCTACCTGTTTACCTATATATATCATATGTTTAAATATAAGCACTTTTACCAGACGCTGCTGACTTTTTGTCTCTATCATACCTCTCTTTGTATACCTAAGAGATTGTAACAGCATAGGGTTTTAATATACTACATGATTTCATGGTCTCTTGCCAATAGCCTTGGCGCTAAACGTAGGGTAAGGTAAGGGTAAAGATGCAATGGTACCATCTTCATAATTTGCCAATTAGTAACGGAAAAGGATAAACCCGTATCATCCATCTTCTTATCCATTCCCCTAACCTGACATCATTTTCTCTCTTTTCAATTCCTCTTTTCCGTGCAGGCTGGAATGCACAAAATGGATTTCCACGAAGCAACTTTTAAGCGTTGTAGATGCCACTAATAGACGCTTTGTAGGGCAGCGACACAGCAATTTTTACAAATGTTGCCTTGCAGTGCCACAGACGTTAGGTACCCCTCAGCTGTAAGATTCATTCGTTTAGCTTCGCACTGCGCCTTCTCTCCAACAAGTCCTGGTCAATTCCGGGGGTTATATATAACTTATACTGTAGGTTTTTCAATTTTGTCGAACAACGATTACCACGTCTTATTTCCTTTATTCTTGAATTACGAAGTTACTCGTACAGAGTTTTCTAGTCCGACAGTTGTTACCTCAGTCCCCAAAGTGATCTCAATTGAAAAGTGATATTAATTCTTTTTATTGGTACACATTCGTCGCAAATCCGTACACAGAATATGAAAGTTCTTTTTACTTGTTTAAGTGCTCATTCCCATCATAATTTAAGGTTCATTTTTCGCCATGCGTTTTGTTTATCAGCGATTTGCATGTCAAGGGTGCAGTTCCTAGGTTGCTTTGATCTGGCGTTCGTATCATTTATGTAATGCCATTTATTTAGATTAAACTATTCAGACCGAATCATCTGGATGTTTCGTCTTTGAGAGAGCACAAACTCTCCAAACCCCCTTTCTCTAGCATTCGTTCACATTGCATTAACTGTGTCACACACTTTTCAATTTCAAACTGTATTTTTCTTGCTTCAGCCTCCACTGAATGTGAGGTACAAGACGAACCTGCGTATGCTAATTACGATCTCTTTGACTGCCCCCATTCGCCGAAAATTGAAGAATATTAAGGACATAAGAAGGGGTAGTTCCATCAATTTTGTGTGTATGTGTATGTGTATGTGTATGTGTATGTGTATTTGTATGTGTATGTGTATGTGTATGTGTATGTGTATGTGTATGACATGTACACTCTTTGTTAACACTCTTTGTGCCAGCCAGAGAGTGAGCACTCAATTGCCCCTTTTTTACAAGAACATCATTACCGCAATAGTATGCTATACTCCCCCTGACGCTATACTCTCTGAGTCTCCCTGAGTTTTGCGAGAAGTCTCCACATCTAATCGTTCAATTGTGACAACTGTATAGCGAAGGGGTGGCTAACCTTTTTTTGCGCAGTTGGCCGCTACAGATTTTTTAACAAGGTTATCCTGATGGTCCTAAGATGTTTTCTTCAAAGGTTTGCCATTTAGCGACAAAATTTAAACTGTATGAAAAACAAGTTGCACATGTTGGGTTGCTTGTAAATTCATCGAAATACACCAACTGAAAAAATTCAATTCTGTGGCGGTTTTTTATTAAATACTGAAAGTGTAAGCTGCTGAGTATCAGAATCACTACTATCAACATTGCAACAATCTCTTACTTTTCAGTACATGAAGAGCACTCTCATGTACATCTGTCATCGAGATAATATGAAATGTTTTAAAAGATTAAGGGAGCGTTGAAAATGGATTCAAGTCAACAATCTTTCAGTAGTTCAAAATTTCCATATCAAAATATCCATTCGTCCTCAAACGTATAGCAGACCATATATGTCCTGAATGTAAATGTGAAGCAGAGTTTAAAAGTAGAAACTTAAATGTGACAAAACTGTTAGCAACACTGATTTACAGCACCTTAAATAGGCAAAAATGAAAAAATTAGAAAATGTAAACACAAGAATATATGAGTAAGAAAATTGATAAACAAACTGCTTGGAACTGAGATGAAATTGCTGTAGAATTTGTAGATTATATATTTGTAACTATTAGTTCCTTTTAATAAAGGGAAGGTGCACCTTTTACATTTGAGCTGTGAGCCATTTGAAAGGAAGTCAGAGGAAAACTGGTTTGCTCCCACAACATCAGAATTTAGTTACAATTTTACTCAAAGCAGCACTGAGAACTTTGAGAAGTATTTTGCCTGGCGACCATTGTAGCAGGACATTCGTTCGTACATGGGCAGCTTTGAGATAAATGGAAATCTCGAAATAATACGGTACAAGTTGCTCAGGTAATTAAAAAAAAGATGAAAATGATGCAGGGGTTGTCCGACTTTTAAATTGTTCCTTAGACCGGCCAAAGGAAAGTGAATTTTATAAATGTTAAGCGGGCCACATGAAAAACGATCGTGGGCCGCATGCTCCAACTGCGGTGTGGGTTGGGCATCACTGTTAATGGGTGTGCAAGATATGTTTATCATGCATCAAATTGGTCAAATAGTCATTTCTGTGGCCAGTACTTTTTGTAACGGCTGATCACTGTACAGCATCTAGTGACTATTGCCTATGTATATGCGAAAAACATACTAGTTTAACCCATTGCGGCCCATCGTCACGTATACGTGACGGCCGGTGTCACTGCACGAATGCCCATCGTCACCTGTGGGGGAAACGAGGATAGGAAAAGATTAACATATATTCTTTGGAGATAGCTAACGAAAAGGGATTACAATTAGGAATTTTTTCTATGATGTTTTAGTTCACGTCCAGGATAGAGGCTAAAAAGATGATTTCAACAGTAATAATCTTTACAACTAACACTGATCATCTGTCTAGATCAATCGCTCCATTCATCACAAGATAACGTCTGATGGTCAACAAGCGATAAACCATGAAACTAGTTTCACCAAGGAGAAAATTTGAAATGATGATTTAACTTAAACTTTCTAACTTTCAATGAGGTTTGGATAACAAGAAGGGGGGTTTAGCAGTCCTACCTCTGTAAAGTCACATACACATTTTGAAAGCGCCAATCAGAATTTGCATTACCTGAATGGCTTATGTTTTTGAACCAATCAGCATCCACTAAAACAAGATTAACTGAATAGCCATTCAGGTAGTCCAAATTCTGATTTGCTCTTTCAAAAATACAGTTGGGTAAACTCTTGCACACACTTTATTTCGGTCATTCTGGCGTTAGTGATCTGAGGAGTGTCAGACGAGAAAAGCTTGTAAGTATACAACGTTTTCGCTATTTTGCACAATCGTTTAATATAAGAGCAATATTTTACACACCAGTGACAAAAGAAATAAGGGGATTATACCTAGTTCCCTTGAATCAGGGATTTCAGATAAACACATCACTGATATCGCAAAGCGACATCTTTTTACGGTGAGCCCAAAGGCAATTATCAATTTCTAATAGCTCGACCAGTAAATACGAAAAAGCTTGATTTTCAAGAAAATTATTTTCAGCAACTGGAGACTCTAGAGAGTGTGTGTTGCCAACGGAAGATAATGAATAAAACGGATACAAGACATTTTACATACTGTCAATAAAACTGCAATTACAACAGAAATGTCAGAAAACAGAAAATATATTGATTTCAGCTAAGAAAGGCTGAACCCTTCCTAGGACCGGCCATATGCTGAAGCAGGTAAGAAAAAGGGATTACTTCGCTCTTGGTAGTTTTAAAAGTCCCTTGTAAATCATACTATCAGGCCCCTTTTAATTCGAATTTAAGTTTGTAAGTTCCAAGGAAATACGTAATTATCGCATACGGTAAATCAGCATGCCAAAACAGAATAGTAAACATTCAGGTGTAAACACATTAAATTTACGTCTTTCTTTATATGCGGTTTGCTGTAAATATCTATCCTTTTATCATTGAGAAGAGAGGATTTGAAATGTTAGTTTTGAAAAGAATAATAGAGAAATAGAAAATATCTCACCACAGAGGTTAGAAACCGTCCAGTCACATGGCATAGAGAGGCTGGTCTCTAACTGTGTTGAGCTGGATGTCGATGTCCACCGGTGGATGATTTGGAGCTAATGTGGCGACTAGCTAGCTCAATTGGTAGACACACGCCGCGAAAGCGTGGGTCACGTTTTCGATCCCCGGTGCTGACATATTTTACTAACAATCAAATTGCAGCCGATCCAGTCATAACAATGCACTCCAAATTCCCCAAAGTTTCTCAAATCGGTTCTTATGTAATATTGATACCGCTCCTGAAACGATTTTAAAATCCAATGGCCTGTATTTGAGATATCACCAAATTTGTAAACAGCCTTTCTTTCTCCTCACTTCATCGCAGCACGACATTTTGATAGCGAACACGTGTCTGATGAAATTTAAAAAGAGCGCGAAAAAGTAACGCATAAATTGGCATAACTACGAAAATCTTTGAAAATTTCTGTTTCGATTGGTAGAAGTCTGAATGAAAAGACTTGTCCGATCGAATAATTATTGTGCAATCAATCCGGATGTAGATTTGCCTATGTTGACGGTAGCCATCTTCATTTTCTGTAAGTGTTCAAATACTTTTGGGAGGGTAGTGTAGATCGTCAAATCATACCGTCAATGAAATCATCAAAAAGGCTCTTCTGTACCATGTACACCAAAGTTTGTCACTCCGTTCTTGAGGTGTTTTGCAATTTTAAGTAGTGTGAGTAAACTCTTGCCCCCCTTGGATACTTTTAATACTTTGATTGCTGCATGTTTACCTATAACTTCAACCTTTCTACGAATAGCTTATCCGTTTCTTATTTTAGATAAAGTAAACTTATTTTTGTTCAGAAGGCTGATCGATAACTTTCCCGTTGAATAAGACGCCTGCTAGCGTTGTCAAATTTTACGAGAAAAAATTATTTACATACATCCATTTGGCACTACGGTTTTCCAGCGATTTCCAGTACATTCTGTGTGTTACCTTCTATAACTTGTAGCGTTCACGTCTTTTCAGGCACGAGCGTTTTGACTCTTCGTTGACTGCCGTAAAACTCGGTGTACGTCCATTTTTACCTCATTTTTGCTAAGAGAAGGCTTCTTGAAAAAACATTGTTCTCCTTTGCCCAGACTTTTACTTACCATTCGTTTTAGTAAAACGTTTGAGAGCTGAGACTGAACATGTTCACAGAGTAAATAGGTAACAACGAGAGTAAGCGAGCTGCAGTGGCGAAAGAGGAGCAAAAGAAATATTACTACAATTAGAATTACTGATGCGATGTCGCTTGGACTCTGTGACACCGTTTGATTCGCTGTTAAACATTAAAATAACAAGAGCGAATGTAGGGTCTGCACGAGGACATACGCGGATATCACCGTTGATTCGCAAACTACACACTTCAGCTGGGATAGTCTGCACCCAGGCTAACCTTGCCCTTCTCTGCGAAACAGTCCCAAGTTGCTTGGTGCGGCAAAATTACGAACTTCGGTGTAGAGAAATTTATAAGCATGTTTTTGTTAAATTGCCTAATCCAGCTTATTTTTTTGCCGTCTTTTAGGTCCAGGAATGGGTGCACCTTTGGTTTCAGTTGCCGTTGTCGCACGGACAGTAGCTCAACTATGGAATAAGCCACTACTGGGTGTGAACCATTGCATTACGTTTATATTATGTGGTTCTCTCTTAACCTATTCTGTCCTACCCTCCTCTCCCATTATATCCAATCTGATCCAATCCGACCTTAACCCATTCTCTTACGTTTATATTATGTGGTTCTCTCTTAACCTATTCTGTTCTACCCTCCTTTCCCATTATATCCAATCTTATGCAATCCAACCTAAACCCATTCTACCACTTTTCATCCAGTGCAATTTCCTCTGATCCTGTCCTGTCTTACATCACTCTACACATCGTATCCTAGTCTAATACTACATTTCTCATTTCTTGTACTACCCTAGTGCTGTAGTCATTTGCGGTGGAAACCAGGACATATCTAAATATATCTGCTACTACATGCGCCGTGAATAAAACGCATGTGCTGGTTGCAATAGTGTGAGCGCATTTCTCACAATACTTAAGTAGCAGTGGTGCGAAGGCAAATCAGAGACGCCAAAAATTATGTGAACGGCAATCGTTGTACACTCGTGTTGCACTGGTTTTCAAAGATCTCTAATTTATTACATCAGTTTATACGAACAATCCTCCAGTACATGCTAGAGCCAAAACCGTAAATACAATTGTCGAACAACAGTAAAAACGCAGCATTTGATACCATTTGATACGTACGTGATAAATTTTCAGAATAACTCAAGTCAGTACGACTAACTAAATAATATCAATTTTCGATAACCAGTTGAGTTTCGGTACGGAAAATTACCACAAACACAACACGATTCAGCCTATCCTAGCATGTTCTGTGGTTTTGGAACCCTGTATTTCAAATTTACCACTGACTTAAAAGCCCCTGTCTTCTTGATCTGTTCCTGTCTCCTTCTAGAAAGGCCATTACAAGTCTGTTGTTTGAAGCCAGTCTCCAAAACATCAGTTAGCTTTATCCTAAAGTTCGAGCAAATCAAGCTTCAGCTCTTTGAATTTCCTTCCAGTCAGTCCGTCTCTTTGAAGTAAAACAACACTCTTTCTTTTATCAATGCTTACAGCTTCATACTACAAACGAGACTAAACCGGAAACGCTCGTTAGGCCATAATGACCTTGGTTTCGTGGTGACAATAACAGGCTTAATACAGTGTTTTCTTAGTTTCGCTGCAAAACATCTGTACTATTGGTGGTATCACGCAAGATGTGTTAAAGATTTTTGATAAATCAAATGAGATTACGAATATATTTGGTCGAGGGAACCCTCTTATAGGTGATAACTCTAGGTCTTTAGAAATATGCGAGGCACCTCGTAGAAAATAGTGTGCTGGGCATCTCGTTATCACCGCGTACCCAAGGCCATTCTAGCATGTGATTTAGTCGCATCACATTGACGTAGCTTTTGGGTATCAAGGTGTAACATTTGGGCATCGCTATCATAACAAATGACATAGCGCCGTTGAAGATTCTTGTGTGACTGCAATCCCCGGGGGGGGAGGGGGGGGGCGAGGGGGCAATCTCTCTGAAATAATGACTCCCCCGTTTATTCCATCCCCCCCCGTTTATTTCAGACCAAAGAGTACAGTTACATTTATACGGTAAATCATTAAATATGACAGGAGATATACATCACCAAAAATACTACATCATAACCTTCCGGTATGATAGGTCATCTTAAAAGCAAAATACATCTTGCTAACCAATCATTCAAATGCTTTAATCCTAGCAGTGAAAAGCACAACAAATAGTCTACTCCCAAAACAAACAATGCAAGGGTGTCATGTGAACAGTCTCCGTAAAAGCACATTAACTTTGCTGACTAGAGCGTAAATCACTGAGTCTGAAAACTACCAACATGCTCGATGGCATCACTAAACTAAGCATGGATAATACGGTAATGGTAATATACAAATTGAAAACGGACACGATTTCAATGTCACATACATGTTGTTTTCTTTCTCAGCGTATAATTTTTCTAAGGCAGGCACGGATATGCTTAAGCAAGGCTCCATTTCAGGCTCAAAATATGCTTATCATATGCTTATTAGGGGTCAAATTCAAATCCAGAGAATTTCAACTCAGATACTGTTCAACAATAATGAAAGACTTCTATGGTAGGTACAGGCTTTCCAAATTTTGTTATCTTGCAACGTTCGAACTATATGTAGGACTCTCCCCACTCTCAACAATGAAAGCATTGCACATGAATTTAAATCATAGGTCCGCCACTTTGGCACAATCACGAGAATGTCACTGCTCAGAAGAACAGGCTCAGCAATATGCTTAGTGTATGCGGTTTTTTTCAGCAATCTGAGCCTGTTTACGCTTATAAGTGTTATGCTTATAAAAAAAGAGACATGTATCGAGTATCTGGTATACAGACCTTTCTTTTGTGAGCCATGCTGTCAAGTCGAACTCCAAATGTGCCGCAAATTTTCCCAAATCGCGAAGACGAAAACTGCTTAACAATTTCCGTGCATGCCGACTCAGGATGAGCTCTGTAAAAAACTAAAAAAAGAACAAAAAGGCACAAAGAACGATCTTCAGAAGCGTGTCATATGTATAGAAAACATTTTATTACAGAATAATAAAGCAATCAAACATCATAAGAAAAACAAGACAAAATTCCATACCATCTATTTATTTTTCCGGGCCCAACATCAAAAGTGAGGAACAGAAAACAATATCCGAAATAGCTTTCACACATATTTTGATATTTTGATTCTTATACTTAAAACAGGACATACATTCACTGACATTCACAATACTCGTAACACGTTGTAAATTAAACAAGACATACTTTTCATACCCCCCTCCTCCCCCCGTATCTTTCCTTTATCAGCTCTCATTTGAGACTATTCAGAAAGTCCGTGCGCCATATGAAGGGGAGGGGGGTTATATCGAAGCAAACATGTATTGTTTTGATGACGTCATTATGTTATTTCAAAGCGAACAAGGGGTTGAAAACTACCAGATTGTGATTTGCCCCTTTGCCCTTCAACTTGCATATCCTATTTTATATTTTGTTTAATGTAGGTCATTGGTGTAACTGTAGGTGTTGGGGTCGATCAATTTTTGAAAAGCAGGGGCTAGGCCTACATGTTCAGATTTAATGATATGCGATGTCATTGTGTGTTAGTTCCCATTTCCCACTTCCCATTTCATTGTCTAACTTCCATGCGTGCAAAGTTATAATAAACTGAAGTTGGTAGAAGTGTGGTATATATGACCAGTGTGATAAATTTTATAATTAATCCTCAGTGCATTATGATTTTAAGAGTTAAGATTTCTGGCATCAAAAAGATTCCTACACATTTACAACTTTTGTACTTGTGGTATGAGACCTCTAAGTATACTATATAAAGAAGGTTGGGGTAGGTGGTATGGTATTATGATGCCACTTTTCAAAAAATTAAGGGCCCTCAATACCCTACTAATTGGTGCCCATGCCTGTAAGTTAAATAGAGAAAAAATTCCAAAAAGTCTAAGTAGCAATAACTAAGTTAAGATTGTAAAAATAATGGAAAACCCTTACTTATCTAAATGTTTTGGCACTGTTAACTGTCATTTCCATTGTTGTATGTAAAGTAGAATACTTTATCTATACTAATTTGTAACTAAAGAATACTACATCGTGTTACATAATTAATGTGATTTTTACATTTTACATGATACATTTGATGATTTAGTGTTGGCTTTTCCTCCAAGATATGCAAAGCTTACTTTATTTTAATACTGAATTTGGAAGTTGCTTGACTAATCATTTTAAAAGAGCCACCTGAGTAGACATACCAGCACACTGCTGATGTATTGACATGTGTATATTTATATATTTATATATTAGGGAACCTTTGTCGTGGTGAAGGTCATAGAGCCATACCGTGCTGTGGCATCTCACTGACATAATAAATATCAGAGTTTGATAAAATAGATTTGTAAACAATGCATGGAGGCATTTCCTCTGTTATATGGCCCATTGCAGTAGCATAAATAGATTTGGTAACTGTCACCACTACATAATTCCATGTGTTTGTGATATCTTTTTTTATTCAAGGTCTCGGATTGGAGTGAGTCAAGATTTCAAGATAGAAAGTATACAAGTAGGTCAAAGTTAAACACTTTAATTAAGAACTTAGAAAACTAGGTAAATAAATCTTCCATGTATTAATCTACCTTGGTAAAGCTCACTGGTAGTTTCATTGGGAAATGTATCCATAGGCATTTGCCATGTTTAGTAACTCATTCACAATGAGAGACACTGTACTACATCATGCTGTTACCACCCTTCAAGGCTGAATGATGCTTTGCGGCATCCTCTTTTTCCTATTTTTCAAGCCCGAGAGATGCTGTCAAACGTCCTCATTTCAGATGCCCTTTGAATAGTTTGCTTGCTGATTGGTAGAATTGAAGTTCCAGAACAATACATTGATTGTTCTCCTTTAATTTTATGCTAAAATATTACTACGTGCTGTCCAAACTTGAGAACCTTGCCTTAAACAATCGACGAGATATGCCCTTTCAATCTTTAAATCATGCTTATCAAACCTTGTTGAATGAACCCAGTTCATCACGTTATGAACTGTGCAAATTAACAGAGTTTTCCCAAGGATTTTTTCGTATTAAAACAGCCGTTTCTCGCAGCTGATACGAGATTTGAACGCAATATTTTGTACACAGTCATTTGGTGGCAGGGTTAACACTGTAATGCAGTTGTAATTGCGATTCCTCGAAAAAAAAATTTTTTTGATGCCATCACTTTAGTACTCTATAGGAGCGTATTTAAGGATCATGGCAAAAACTGTCACCAATGAGAACAGATACTACATCCATTTCGTGCCAAAAAGACCAAGAAGCTCCCCCCAGAGGGCCTGATTTATGGCAATCCTCCCAATGTTTATCTGGTCTAATGAAGAAAAACTGCAAATAAATAGAAGGGAAGTGAAACCTGCACTGATGTAACAAATAATCTCGGAGAGGCCATTTCGCCTCGAATTCTAGGAAGTTGAGGTTGGAGGAAGGTTAAAACACTGCTAATGACATTATTATTGCTAACATTTGTAATGTTCGTCTTCACACTTCTTCGAGCCTCATAAAAGGCCACCGTCATGTTTTAATGTGTGATTTTCATATTTTGATAAAGACATTTTCTACCTGCCCGCCAAAGTACCTCCTCAAAAAATTGTCAAAGAGTGGGAGATTACGTAAAAATTAATAGGTGGGGGGTTGGAACAAGAATGCCCTGGGTGGAAAATGTTTAAAAAATTAATTAGCGGGGGGGGGGGGCGTCTATCAGGCACCCAAGAGTAA
>JAAAKM020073195.1:63815074-63916283 GCA_010016025.2 Alatinidae sp. Z8VKAUB7J3
GGGGGGGGGGGGGGGGTGGGGGGGGGGGGGGGGGGGGGGGGGGAGGGGGGGAAAGGGGGGGGAGGGGGGGGGGGGGGGGGGGGGGGACGTCTATCAGGCACCCAAGAGTAATCAAATGAATCCAACGACAAAGACGGTAGGGAGCTAAATAGCACACAATAGCTTTTAAGAGAGCCGTAGCACAAATTTCAGACCTCGGAATAGTTTACGAGAAATATAGGAGCTTTGGGAACAAAATTATATAAGATTGTAGGAAAGCGTTCGACTGGCTTCATATCGTGCATACTGGACGCTATCAGTATCAGCTTCACTATTATCAAGCAATTATGTCTCTCTGAGGGTATGTTATGAGTATAGTGCTAATTGCAGGCCAATTAGGTAAGTGGTTAAGATCGAAATTTGGAATCCCGCAAGGATGTATTATATCGCCACACCTGTTGAATGTTTTCCAGGAGTTCTTCATAACAGAAGCATTAAAAAACTTTAAACGATTTTGTGAAAGTTAATGGTAGAACGGTTTCAATTTTACTGTTCACAGTCGATATCGGCTTCCACAATGTAAAGTTAACCTACGAGACCTCAATAGAAGAGTTGATGCAGGAAATGCAAAAAAGAGGTGACCATGACTTCAAATAACTGACTATAGTTTCTCTTGTATTACCCTACGTTTAGGAAGTTGCAGTTGCTTCTAAACATTTATAGGTTACGTGGTTGATATGTTGTGCATAATCTATAGGACTTCTAGGCGCAATGATAGCGGCAAGACTGTTGAATCTACGGCAGCGAAACTAGTATAAACAAAAATCACTACAACAGCTTTGTAATTGAAGTCGAAGTGAAAGTGTGCATTGATAAATCTACAGATCTGATATTTATATATGTGGAATAAAATTGAATTACATAGTGGCTAAGAATAGATTGAGAGTGGGAAATCCCTATCGTGCAATCATTACATCATATTGCTATTGATGACGTAAGATTCACGACACATTGATTCTTGACTTCATTTTTTACACTTTAATTCCAGGTCTATTACATTTGAGGTCATTTTCACCCCAGTCTAGTCCATCCCCCTGTTTATTAACTTTTTGGTCATTTTCGAATCCCCCATTTACTCAGAACCCCTTTTCTATTAGGCAACCAAGAGTAACAGGTTGGCTGATTTGCAATCAAATGGGGCTCTGATCTGGAATGGTCTAAGCGCATGCTTGAAATGGTATTCCTGACCCTCATTCAATTAAATGCAATAAATGCAATCCATTCCACATTTTGATACCCCCTCTTTTGCCGCCCTCAAAGTTGATATTACACAGCAAATTTTCTAATTTTGGTAATTGTCGTTTACCGTTTATGACTTTTATTTTTTCTAAGATTCTTTTCATTTGAGGCAAATGTTGTAAGGCGAGAGTAAAATTTTTTACAACTGCGAACGTATTAGGGTTATTGGGATTGTGAGTAGAAGTGAAGGCTAAAATGTTATCTTTCCCTGGAGCTTTGTTGTATCTATACTCGCCCTGAGGTAGGAGCCTTAGCCTCAATTATACCATAATGGACACGATAAGATTACTTTACTTTCATTACTTTCAATTATAAAGCAAATGCGACTTGCAAGATTATAATGGATATTCTTTAAGCAATATCTGGCTAGCATCAGTCAAATAAAACATAACACTTCACATGTGTAGTTTTAGAGTAAATATCTAACGAGATTTCTTTGGCTCCCTTGTTAATCATTACATCTAGGAAAGGTAGCTTATGTCTGCTTGTGCATATAGTAAATTTAATGTTCTCATTCATATTATTGACTATCAATTAAAGGTATTTTGGTTTCACAATTTGCTCATCGAGCAATATACAGCTGTCATCTAAAGAACGACTCCGGTAATTTGCTACGAATAACCTGGCCGGAGATCATCTAAGTTTTCAAGGTTTTAACTTTAACTTATGTTCCAGGTAACCTTTGACCAGGATGGTATAAGTTCATGCAAATAATTTCCCCGTAGCTGTGCCTTTTAGCTGTAGAAACTGTTCTCCATTAAAGGTGAAGGGATTATTTCGGGGATAAATTCAGCTGATTCTAAAATAGAGAACGTGTTTTAAATTAACTTGTAAAGCGCTTAGAGCATTAACTTGTATTAGGTGCTATAAAAGAAATGTATATTATTATTATTATTATTATTATTTTTATATCTTGTAAACGTTATTACTGTAACTGTAAATTTACAGAAAGAATAAATGGCAATGAAGTTTGAAAAAAAATTATTTGCAAAGTCCAGACTTGAACACCCAAGTCAAGCACAGTAACCTTACTTAAAGTCTTTGGTTCCACTTTATGTCCATGTGTCGTGTCCTATTGATTAACTGTGTTTTGTTTAATAATTGCAAGCAAAAGGGAAGCTGAAGACAGTAGTACGTTCATTCAAGTGTTCTGTGGACCATAGCGTTAGGAGTCATATCGTGTACAAAATTACTTGTCCGCGGTGTTCATGGAGCTATGTCGATTGGACCAGCCAGCATTTTATCGACCGGTTCCAACAACACATCAAGCCGTCTCAACCGGTGGTTAAACACGTGAGGGAAAGCGGGTTATGTAATGAAATCAATGTGGATGATCACATTGAGATTTTTGAGGCTCGCGGAGTATACTGTTTCATTAAAAATTAGAAGCTATTCACTTGAAATTTTTTCGACCAGAGATCTATAACAAGGAAGAATGGAGGAGTCGGGAACTAACCATTAAGTGATAACCACTAATTTTCGGTCGCAAACTCTTACTTCTCACCTGATGATAATTATGATAATTACTTTTCTATGTTATTCACAGGAGAAATGTAAAAATGGAATTCAATTGCTGATGCTTTTTGCAAAAATGAAATCGTTTCAAGTTCACTTTGTGTCAGATGTAAGAACCTTTTAATACCTCTTTTTGTTTTAACTTGTAATTAGCACCATTTTAGTATCATTGTTCTTTCAGTAGATAGAGTAACATATGTCGATAGTTCATCACGTAGATAAAATGGGTGAAGCGTTTATGTAAAATCGTTTCAGTTGAAGATGGATAAAGGATATCCAAAACATGAATTGGAAAACGAAATCGTTTTCTTTCGATGAGCATCAAAATTAGTGCTGATCCGATGATTCGTGCCTTTAAGTCTCCTTTACAAATACACACTCTTAAAGTTTGCTTGCGGTGCAGAACATCATCACTGCACGAAACGTCGAAATCATAATTGAATTAAAAATCATTTTTCGATTCGTCCTGACGTTTTGTGTTCTAAGGAGGGTCAAACGCAAGAAACCATTTTGTTTACGGTACAGAGCATCATCACTGCACAGAGCATCGAAACGATCATTGTATAAAATAATTTTTTTTTCGATTCATGCTGATGTGTTGTGTTCTGAGGAGTGTCAGACGCAAAACATATTTTTTTACGGTACAGAACACTATAACTGGACGAATCATCGAAATCATCATCGGATTGAAAATCATCTTTCGATTCATGCTAAGGTTCTGGGATCTGAGGAGTGTCAGACGTAAAAGGATTTTCAGCATAAAATGGTGCTACGTATTTTGCAACTAATCTCGATTGAAGTTGAGGGGAGATTATCAAATAATAATCGACATCTGGCAAGCTTTTGGCTCCGTCTAGGAAACTGGCTTTTTTCTTCTATTGTTTAGCTTTACGCAAGCGCAGAAATCCACGAATCCTTTCAATGACCATTATGCCTATACATCCACAGAGAAACCAATTCATTGACCATTAAGACTACATGCATAACAAGTGCGGCCTTCTAGTTGTAAAGCCATTGTCATAGTTTTATGTTACTTGAAGAAGACTGTACCGAGTGTGTATTTAGTAAACTGTGTAATGCAAGACCATGTCCGTTCACAAAGACTTCTAAATGACTGGGTCTACATACTACAGGCATTCGTATCACTGCAGTAAACAAAACGTAGGTGTATTCTATTAATTCCTAGATGCTTTGATGGATTTGTGTTGAGGAAAATAAAACTTTTAGCATTTTATTGGACACAAAAGTTTGAAAACTGTTACTACGAACCTGTCAGAGACATTCAATTCAATTTGTAAAGCAGTTGTCTCGTTCTTCTAATAAATTTACTCAATGCGGTGAACTTAGAAACAAGTATGATATTCCCTAATTGTGAAATGAACAAGTAAAGTTTACCTTATCCTAAAATTTAGGGAGTTGAACCATATCAAAGTCGCAAATTCCAACCCAACATTCTCTCCTATGCTACAGTCATTTAAGTTTAAAAGGGCAACGCTATGTCCTCCCATGAATAGTACACAGCCCAGTATTCCAAACTTTTTAAGTTTTCACAGATGAGGTCTACATTTTTTGCATTTCCATTCTTAAGTCATTTCTTTTCAGAAGTGTTTTTTTCATCTGCAAATCACAACTATCTCATTATCATAACGAGGTTAATCATGTTTGACAGATTGTAAACGCCCATATCCGTTCTATTCAGTCGAAGTCAAGTAGTTTTGACTATTGCTATGTCCGTTGACTTGTAGAAACTGAATGGAGGAGTTCTCTTGGCAACCACACTTAGACATGGAATCATTCAATCGACAGTTAACATCAATGCAGGGGATATGATATGTCAGCCGGGCACGAATACAGCGGTTACCCGTTTTATCAGAAAGGAGCAGAGATTTGATTGACAAACCAGACATTGTTATTGTTTGAAACTCATTAAGATCAGAGTATGTTTTGCTTTAACAATCAATTTTAACTGATTCAGGATGAAAGGGCGGGGTCTGAAGCAACAAATTACGTGACGCCCTGGAAAAAATGATATCTCAATATCTCCGTGTGTCAATAATTATCAACCTAAATTCTAACTTCCTCTGAGATATTAATTGAATTGCGTACATATAAATCGAACGTTTGCATATTCCCTATTCAATTTTCGAATGTATTTGAATACCAGCGCGTGTTACATTTATGATCATTGTAATAGGTTTGAACGGAGACTGCGAGAGATACTTTTTGAAGTTTTATTTAAATTGTTCAATACAGCAATTCATATCAAAAAAGTATTAAATTTCTTTCCTATTGTCAGTCTGTCCAGTGAAGTTACCGATCAAGAAGGGTCCGGATTTCTTAGAAGGTTCTCCCGGTACTTTCAGAGCATCCGGTGCTGTGCTGAGCAGTTCTCAATGTTGGTTTGGGAATAAATTAAAAGACTACATAAAGGTATGTAAAGATGGATATCTGCCTTGAAGCAAATACAGATACTAAAATCAGATATTTGATTACCTTATGCCGATAGAATTTAATGGGAATAAAGGCTTGAATCTTCAAAAATATAGTTTCCAGGTCAAATTTAAATTTCCAAGTGCAGCTTAGTACAGTGCATTGTCGATTATCCGGACGGTCAAAACCAAACAGTCGAGAGATTTTCCTGACAATCAAATTCGGATAATCGAAAATAATACAACTCATTGGTAATTCAATAATTTTTGCAACGTGGGTTGGTTAGTTCACAGATAAAGTATGAAAGAAAAGGAGTCCAATTTAAGTTTGCAAATATTGTGTGATACAGCTTTGAATGAAAGAGGATTTTAACTCAGCGCTCATATCAACGGGGCGACTGCTATTTGGCTGTGGACACAGTGGATGTATGATTAAAAGCATTTGTTTTGAATAGCGCACTTTGACAATATTGCAGCACCGCTCCACGCCAATCTTCGCAAATTTGCAGGCACACATCCAAAATTTTTACGGCGTTCGAATAATCGAATTCCGGATAGTTGATATTCGGATATTCGACGATGCACCGTATTTGTTGCTTCAAATAATCGTCAGATTGCAAAAATATTCAATAACGTACGTCTTCATGTATGATGAAGTTGAGAATCTGGTAATTATAGAAAGACAGAATCGACTAAAATTGGATCCGGGAAGAGCAAAGCTAGAAAGAAATGAAAATTACTAGGTGCTGATATCAGAAGCTATATGTGTAGAATTATCACAGGGGGATCACGGTTGCTAAGCTACATAAAGGGGCTTCAAGAGCCCCCCGCCCCCGAGCAGAATTGAATGTCTTTCTATTTTCTCTATTGACTGCCTTTTTCCGCCTGTCTAACACTTGCGTCATTTGTACTAGTTGTGCCCGCAGTTACTTTGACCATCGTCGTATTTGCCTCGTTTCAATTTCCTCGGCGTAGCATTCCATTGTGGTTATTTCCGACAATGCTTCTCGCGCTTAGTGACAGATTTTTAGTATACCTGTGCTAGAATGTAGTAACGTGACCTCCAGTGTAAAAAGACTTGACGAAGTCTTAAAGATAAGACGAAACGTTGTCAAAATTGTAGTTTCCTCCTTGGCGTTCTACTTATAGAATCTTTCACATAAGACATTAAAATAAATATTACATTTCGCTTTGGTAAGCTTAATTGCTGTTTGCCCAAGTTCTCTGAACGTTATACGTCCAATGAAGAGGGAAAGACACTGGAAGACACCGCGGCAAGCTGATCCGGTTTAACATCGATCCGCGCAAGATCAACGATCTCTGCAGGGCCGACCTGGGCCTCGTGGCAGACGCGGGCACCGCCGCCACGGCCCTGCTCGCGGCGCTGGGATCGGCCGCGCAGAACAGGGGCGCGGCGGCGGAAGTCGCCGAACTCAAGGCCCAGATGCGAGGCCAGGTCACGGAGAGCGAAGGGCGGCATATCCAGTTACTTGACGTTCTGCGGGAAGTGCTGCCCGCGGACGCCGTGATCGCGGGCGATATCGCCCAGTTGGTCTACACCGGCTCCTTCGTCTTCCCGGTCGAGGCGCCGCGCCTGTGGCACTACCCGGCCGGCTACTGCACGCTCGGCTGCGGCCTGCCCAACGGGATCGGCGGCAAGCTAGCCCAGCCCGCGCGCCCCTTCGTGGTGCTGGCCGGCGACGGCGGCTTCATGTTCACCGTGCAGGAGCTGGTGACCGCCGCCGAGCTGGGCCTGGCGCTGCCGATCGTGATCTGGAACAACGGCGGCCTGAAGCAGATTCAGGATGACATGAAGGCCCGCGATATCCCGCTGGTCGGCGTCGAGGGCATCAATCCGGACTTCGTGGCGCTCGCCCAGAGCTGCGGTTGTCACGGTGTCGCGCCCGCCGACGAAGCCGGGTTCCGGGACGCGGTCACCGCGGCGCTGGCGGCCGACCGGCCCACACTGATCGAAGTGCACGAGGGTCAAGGTTGGCTGGCATGAGAACCTTCAAGTACTACGCCGGCGGCGCCTGGCATGAGCCCGCGACAGGGGATTATCTGGAGTCCGACGATCCCTACAGCGGCGCCCCCTGGGCCAGAATCCCGCGCTGCGATCACAGGGATGTGGAGGTCGCGGTCGGTACCGCGCAGAGGGCCTTCACGGATGGCGCCTGGTCAAGGCTCTCGGCCAGCGACCGCGGCCGGTCCCTGCGCCGTCTCGGCGACGCCCTGGGGCGCCACGCCGAGATGCTGGCCGAGGTCGAGACCCGGGACAACGGCAAGCGCCGGATCGATATCCTGCCGGGGCTGACCGGCGGCCTGGCCGAGAGCTTCTATTACTGCGCCGGACTGGCCGACAAGCTGGAGGGCAGCGTCATCCCGACCGGCCAGCCGGGCATCCTCAACTATACCCGCCTCGAGCCCTTCGGCGTGGTCGCGGGCATTACCGCTTGGAACTCGCCCCTGCTGATCGCCTGCTGGAAGATCGCCCCGGCCCTGGCCGCCGGCAACACTCTGGTGCTCAAGCCCTCGGAGTTCGCCTCGGCCTCGACCCTCGCCTTGATGGAGGCCTTCGAGGACGCCGACCTGCCGCCCGGCGTGCTCAACGTGGTCACCGGCCTCGGCAGAGAGGCGGGCGCGCCGTTGGTGGATCATCCCCTGGTGCGAAAGGTGAGCTTCACCGGCTCCCTGCAGGGTGGGCGCCAAGTGGCGGAGCTGGCGGCGCGGCAGGTCAGATTCATGTTGTCACGCCCCTACAAACCCAACATTTTAAAGATAATTGGTGGGAATGTTATGTCAAGGTATTTCAAATGCAATCGCAAATTTAAGAAATGTAGGCAGTACACATGCGGTACGTTTTGTTACAAATCGTTATATCATCGTCTATAGAAACTCAAGCACTATTAATTTTTATTCAATCAAATAGAAAGTTCAAAGATTTGAAATGATCTTAGTAGTTAATGTGTGTCCTGTCTACGTTTCAAGGAACGTAATGTTTTTACACCAAAACAAGTAAACAAGTAAGCTAGAGTAAAGCAAGAAGTTCTTTCCATGTTCCATATGCTTTAACATTCACATGCAAAACAACTGATTGTATTCACGTAATTTACGTAAAAGTTACATTGGTTGATTTCACGTAATTTACGTAAATGTTACATTGGTTGATATCCCGCCTTAAAATTCAGAATAAAACTGGGATAATTATCCCTAAAACAGGAATGAGGAGTAGAAGACTGATACACATGTCTAGGTAAATCTTCGATTGGTATCATTGAATTGCAAGGAATGTAACATTGAACAGTAAATCTGATATAGAAGTCAGTTATGCCGATCTGATAAATCTAGGTCGATCACAAGTCTGTCATACGAATTGATATTAAGTGATGAATAATGAAACAACTCTTTAAACCTCAGTCGATTTATATATATTTTAAATCAAAGAGGAGGTTGTCCTTAGTATCGCTTGATGTACTTATAACGATGGTGCAATTATTGCTTCCTTAACATATTCATAACTGTATTTGTAAGGACGGCATGTTTAGGTAAATGATCCAATTAAGAACTCATTATACCTTTTAAAAGATTTAAAAAAAAGTTTTGCAGCTCCTAGAAACTAACACAAAAGTGGATCAACAAGAAAAGCCAATTATTGCAATAGAATGAGTTCAACCTGTGATGTTTTTCAGGATGTTGTTAAAGAATATTTTTCTTTTAAATGCAGGAAAAGCAGCTTAATTTTGTAAAAATGGTAACTTTTACTACAGGTTTACTCGCCAAGCACCTTCTGCTTAATTTGAATTACGAAGATGATTTGATTTTATTTAGATTTGAAAGTTTGTTGTGACATAATGTAATGTACATGCATTGTGTAAAAGATAACTTAATTCTAATTTGTGTATTTGATGATTCTATTTGCGAAGACCAAAACCTAGTAGAGCAGCTGCTCCCTCCTCCCCTCTTCTGGGAGGCTATCTATGCATGAAAGGTTTGCCGTTTTGCATGGGCTTGGGAAAGGGAGGCACATGATATGCAAGTGCATTCCGCTTTGGTATAGACCTGTGGCAATGTTTAGAATTGCAGTAACGCAGCTAACACGGCACTGTTAGAAGTGAAATCTAAACTTATATAAATATGAATAGCGGGAATATAGTCGTAATGTGACAAAGAGTTTTCAAGATATAACAAAAGTCTTTACTAACAGTTTAACCTCGTTTTCATGTAACATGTCCGTCTTTACCTCGTTTCTGTATATAATCATTTCCTGTACGTCATTATCTCTTTATACAGTTATCTTGCTATGAAAATAGGTTGCTTTTAGCTACTCTTGAAACCATCGACTTATCCCTTATTCAGTTATATGAATTCTAACTACCATCGTCAAATCATCAAATTTGTGAAATGTAGTATCATAATTGATGATTGACAGGAACGTCTGTAAAAATGTAGTAATGACACATTTGGGAGTGGTTTGTCCATCGATTGGAAGCAGAAGTAAAAAGCTTCAGAAGACAATTTGGTATAGGGACAGTGGAAGTCAAACTCGCCCTTTGGTCGTTAAAATGAGTTTTGAGTTTTAACCACTCAAGCACGATGCCTTTCAATTCCGCCCTTTGTTTATTAGTTAGCCTTGTTGGTGTTTTTTCTGTTTATTTAGGGTAGTTTCAATGTAGGACCCACTGCTCATCAGTGGCCTTTGATTGAGAGACTGCCTTTCAATTCTGTATTGATAGAAAACCTGTATAAGACGGTCCAAGAAATCTCAGAAGAATAAGAAACCACTTTTCTAGCTTGGACGTTAATGTTTCTTTAAATCTTTGTGAGTCCAGTCTCATCTTCTCTTCCTTCATATCCTCCAAGAGGTAATCATCAACATAGACACACGGAATACGGCTTTAAGTTCACGTTTGATAGCAGCAAGGTAAAGAATCAAATCATTGTTTATTCTGTTCATCATTTACTCTTTCTAGTTTTTTTATATTATCATGATGACAATTACGGCAGAGGCTTTTTTGCGAGATGGAAGTGCTCGTAAAAGCGACGTTAAGTTACAAAACAGCTTTTTAACCACCTTAAATCAGCCAATACCTTATTACAGGAAATTAACGCGGCACTTAATTAACGCATTTTTTAAAAATCCGCGTTAGTAAAATACCCGTTAATTAGAAGTCAAGTAAATTTCCAGGCCGTACTATAGGTTCTGGATAGAGAACAATCGGAATGTATTTAAACTTATTTCTGTGGTAATTAGATGTACCTTAGTTTAACTGAATCGCGTTAATTTTATTCTTGTTAATTTAAGTATCGTTAACTTAGGGCTTCTATAATTCCCTATAATAAGGTAGCGTCAGTGGATTCGAGCATGCGCCCTGTAAGCACACGAGTGTTCTAAAATAGTTTCATATTGGTCTATGACTCCCATAGAAATACCAGTGCCTGTAACTTAGTATACCTGATACTGATATACTGTACCTCACTACACGGTTTTTTTTCATAAGCAACTCAGTTGCTTAGGTGTGAGGCCTCTATTTGGTCCAAAATACAAAGAAACAAGCCAAGCAACTCGAGGCCTCCAATTCAGCAGGGACAATTTTTGAAACGCCTGAAAAACAAATCAAGAAACGGTTTTCATTAAGAATTGATTACAAACTGTTGATATATAACAAATATCACACAAAACCAAACTGCATTTTGTCTATGTATACTGCCTCTCTTATAATGCTGTCATGCACTCCCTCTACTATTTTCATAATTTATCTATATGTTTGAGGCCTCTATTGTTTTCCCTGTGTAAGTCATCACCTTTTTCTTTACATCAATTTATTGTGTAAGTTTGCTTCCAATTGGTATCATCCTTGATGGTGGCATTCATCAGATGTCTACATACCTGAATCGGCTGCTGCTTGCAATACTTCTGCCTCAATGCATGAGGGACCTGCTGCTTTGCCAGTCTGCATCCTTGGACTGATTTTCTGACTAGTTCTGGGAGGATTAAGAGGGAGGACCTTGCACTGGTGGTTCAGCACCCAGGTCTTCCAGATTCCAATGAAACTCAATATTACTGCTCTTGATAGCCCTGTTGCAGGCCTACTCCTGTTTGTCTCCCCTACTTTCTTCTACTATTTAAATACTCCCCATTTCACTTTAATAGTGTGATCAGCATCAGCATTCCACTACCAAGTTTCTTTCCTCCACCGCCCTTCGTTGGTCTTACCACATATTTTCTCAGCAGCTTCAAGAAGCCCAGTCTTATTATGTGTGCTTCTTCTAAGGTTTCCGGCTCTTTTTCCTAATGTGCCAATCATCATTTATCACTGGTGTTACAATTTCTGGGGTGCTGATCACTGTGCTTCTTAGCCTATGATAAAAGCTATCAATTTCAGATTCAGTCAGTCCAACGTACTCCAATTTACAAACTGTTAAGTGACAGAGCTCACCCACATGATGCTAGGTCATGTACACAGTACCTCTGGGACCCCAACCTGATCCAGATGAATCCTGATGCAAGATCCCTGAACATAATTACATAGCAATGTACCCAGTTATTATACTACTGAGAGTTCATGACACAGTTCTCATTGAGTTTTTGGGCTTTAAGCAATGCATACACAAAAGCTGTGATGAAACCGGTGCAAGGTCATACTTGATATTCATTGTAGGTATACAGAAATTGCTACTTTTAGTAGTTTTGTGAACAAGCATTGATCTATATTGTGTTGTGCATCTTGGTAAAGAAGAGTGAAAACTAAAAGTATGAAGTACTTGAAATCCATACAAAATGGGACATTTAATGGAGAATAGAGCTTTTAAAGACCAAATACCCTTGCTGGCACTGCCAGTGGCATGTTTAGGAATTGAACCAATATCCTCAGGCATTGGGGACTGGGGAACTACCCCACTGGGCTAATATGGCTCAAGCTATGCAATGCAGTAAAATTATTTTGAACCTTTGTATCACTATGGAGGTGAAAGAGCTTTTTAAGCCATAAAACATTACTATGTGAGTATTCAAAACTGCAACAAACAGTGGTTGTCATGCAATAAAATTTTAGTGACACCTAAGTAACAGATCTTTGAAGTAATGTTATTACTTGATTTTTATTTATTTTCTTGCAGCCAACAATGAACAATTTCAATTTGTCCCCTGCCCTTCATTTTCCTAAGAATATCATATCAAAATTTTGAGATAAGCATTTTGTTCAGCATAGTTGAAATGTCCAGTAATAATGTCCTTGGGAAGGTAACCCCCCCAGCCCTCAGGACAAGGGCTAAAAATTATGGTAGATGCCTATTCTCAACAAATCACGTTTTTATGAAAGGAGTGATCGTAACTTGGGTGATCATGAATTTTGGTGGGGGCTCATTCAATGGGAAATGGGAAGTTATAATGCCCTTTTTCAGAGTCAAAAGTGATCGGAGGGCAGCTAGCCTGGGGGACAAGGATTGTAAATTATTCCCCGGGAGCATATAAGGGTTTTTTTTAATAAAAGGAATGGTCTTATAAACCGTGGAAGAGGCTTATCTTATTGCAAAATGAAAGTTCTAGTTCCCTTTTAAGAGTCAAAAGTGATCGGAGGGCAACTAGGTCCTCCCCCCCATTCTCCTTTCTACAAATACATCCGATCAAATTTTTCAGATTACCGTTTCGTTCAAAATAGTTTAAATATCGAACTCAGGGGGAAGGATTGCAAGTTATGGCTCGGGGCAAATTAGGACTTTATGGAATGGGTCGTCATATGCTTTGGAGGGGGCTCATTTTTATTGGAATTTGAAGTCCTGGTGCACTATTTATGAGCTAAAAGTGGTCAGAGGGCAAGCAGTTCTACCTCAATACCTACGGAGCATACGCACCTTACCTGAATCCAAATGAAAGATCATAATGCAACAGAAAATGTCCCATGTGAGAGGCAATCTTTCTCAGCGCCATTTTTCGCCTCTCAGTAAGTACTGATGCCCTAAGCATACTTGAAGAAAACAGCTCTGAATGTATCAAGATCCTTTAAGGACCATCCAAAGAGATGTAATTCACAGCAACACCCAATTACAACGCACTATTAGACATCAAAGATCCTTAATTTTTATCGCAAAACATACAATCTGCCTTAATAAACAGTGAACTATTAAAAAAACATAGTTTAAAAGATGGTTACTCAAATGAATAGACCGAACATCTTTTCTAAGATAGGCTCATACACAGGAATTCATTTTTGGGAGGACGGAGGATTTTTAAAGAGAAAAAATATATTCGGTTAAATTTTGGCTACCTCTTGACATAGGTGGCGTAATAGTATTTCCTAAGAAAGGAGCGATATTGCTTCAATATATCATTTCTTTTCAGGCCACTTCGTATAAAAGACGTTATAGACCCTTCGAAGGGGGTTTTAGTCGACCGTAAATCGAAAGTCCTAGGGCCATTTTTAAGCACTCTCAGGTCTTTTCGAAGCTCTAGCTCTACCATCCGTCAACCTTTAAGACATTCGAGTCCATTCATTTTAATGAGTCAATTCTAATTCATTCATTAAGCCTTTTAACAAGTAGTTAAAAGGCCTAATAGATATCCCTCTTAGGATGACAGGAACCCCCCTCTCCATAGTCCCGGGGACAAGTGCGGAATGGCCTTGAGGCTATATAGAGTCAAACAGAGGCTACTTTAAAAGTCCAGTTCAATTAAATCCTGATTAAATTATTTTTGATAGTAATATCTTAAACTTAACAAAATCTAAAATACAAAACAGTATCAACAAGGCACATTCATTTAGTGTAGGCGTGCTTACTTTCTATGGTTCCCTACAGCTGATATGATAGAAATGATGGTCCTTTTCAGTACCTGAAAGAGTTCCAGGACAACCTCAGCTGTGCGAGATGCGGGAACTGGCCACGCGGTTCAGTAGTTAAGACACAAATATGTAATGTTGTAGTGTCATCAATGCAACCAATGCGTACAGGATAAAAAGATTGTACGATGACATCGATCATAAAAGCTCCTTCTTAGGAAGGTTTTGCTGATTCATGCACCGTGAGCAGAAAATAAAATAATATCTTAGAGGGCTAACAAACGCTTGGCTTCTTCAAGTAATTTCTGACGTAAATTGGCCAGCAGGGTGGCAGAAAACTGAAAACTTCGAGGGAGCGCGAAAATTAACGGCAAAATATTCTGCGAGGTAATAAATTTGCATTGTTGCATCATGGACTTCTAAATAATAGCAATAATAGACACTATTATTTAGAAGTCCATGGTTGCATAATTAAGTGTATTGTACCTAAAATGACATAAAAATTCAGGGAGTTCTTACTGATTCTGCTCCATAGTGTCAGTAGTTACATGGAGTCGAGACTTTAAACAAGACTTTTGACAGAAACTTTTACCGACGCTGTGCGGTCAAATTGCTTTTAAAAAAATTTGACACCCAACGTAAATGCTGAAAATACTGGGCCAAGGTACCAGATAAGTTCATTTTGTCTCCGATAATTGACTAATTTTTACTTGATTTAAATTCTTTGGGGTTATTTTGTAAAAGCTTTAGATTATTTCCATCATATTGTGTAATACATGTACTCTGAAGGGCAAAAGCCGAAATCCAGGGAGGGGCACCACCTTGCCCTATGCGCGTGTGCCCATGCCCATTCTCTATGCTATATATCTGCAGTGCGGGAGATATCATAAATTGGAGGGACGAAAGTATCGGGGGCTATTTTTAACTTATTCTAGCCTCCCTTTAGCTGCAAAACTTGTTATATCACTGTTGATCTCCTTTTGCACAAGGATATGATCTTGTTTCTTGTGTATATCTTAACTTTCCACTCTCAGTCCACAAAATTCATAACTTACACTATAAAGAAGCATTATGTTAATAATTATTTGAGGGGTTATAGCCGGCTTAGTCACCCCTTTCTGGATTCATTGCATCAATCGTGGCTATACGCGACCAAATTGGAAAAGCTTGCTCGACAAGAACGACCTGGTACACAACGTGACAAAGGTATGCTCATGTACTGAATATTCCAAAAGTAGTTACAAACATTTCTACACAGTTTGGGTTATAACTTGTAAAAGGATTCTTTTTAATCAAATATTGTCTTGAACGAGGAAACCTCTTCGACATTGTGACCGGGCGGTGGCAGAATCATGCCAAACAGCAGATTTTGGTTGCCGGTCGGCAGATATTCGGCCTTGGGCATAATGGCCCAACCCAATCCCAAAGCACCACCCACCAGCACGGTCACCACGACCAACCGTCTCAGCGTGCCGCCACAGATCCAGTAAACGGCATTGGCGATGGCATTGCGGAACCGCAGGGCTAAATGTTTTTTGGCTTCATGGTCTTCTTTGGCGCGTTTGGCCGTATGCAAAATCCTGGCGGAAAGACTGGGAATCACGGTCAGGGACACGACCAAGCTCAAGCCCACGGCACAACTAATGGCGATTGCGATATCGCGGAACAATTGGCCCGCTTCTTCTTTGACAAACAAAATGGGTAGAAACACGGCGATGGTTGTCAAGGTACTGGCCAGAACCGCACCCCAGACCTCTCGTGCGCCGGCCATGGCAGCGTCAAACAGGTTTTTGCCTTTTTGCCTGTGCCGGTAAATGTTCTCGAGCACCACAATGGCATTGTCAACCACCATCCCCACGGCAAACGCCATCCCCGCCAAACTCACCACATTGAGCGTCCGACCGAAGAGGTTCATCATCAGAAAGGTACCGACAATACTGACAGGGATCGCCAAGGCAATGATCAGGGTCGTGGCACCGCTACGCAAAAACAGGAGTAGCACCAAAATCGCCAAGATCCCACCGACAATCAGACTTTGTTGCACCAGGTCGATGGCGCTGTTGATGTACTCGGTTTCGTCGTAAACCTGTTCCAAGCCAAGGCCTCGCTGCCGCAATAGCCCGTTGTTCAACTGGTCAACCGTTTCGCGAAGATGTTCCATGACGGTCAACACGTTCGCATCGGTCTCGCGAATGGCGTTCATGGCGATGGCCCGTTTTCCTTCATGGAAGGCATTGGCGATTGGCTTGGCATAGCCCAGAGCAACCCTGGCCACATCGCGAACATAGACCGGTACGCCGTTCTGAACGGTAACCACCACATCTTCCACCGACTGGGCCGATTGGTATTTGCCGACCAACCGCACCACGTAACGCCGTTTCCCTTCAGAAAAGTCGCCACCACTCACATTGTTGTTCTCCCGGCTCAGGGCCGACCTGAGCTGGGCCACAGTGATCCCTCTGGCCGCCAGTTTGTCGGGGTCCAAGACCACTTGCATTTCCAATTCGCGGCCACCGAAAATATCGGACTGAGCCACACCCGGCACCCTTTCAATTTCGGGTCTCACCATGTTTTCCACGAAGGTCTGCATGGTGGACAGATCCCCTTCAAACGGTTGTGGGCCCGCCGGTTGGAGGATGAACCAGGCAATTGGTGTATTGGTCGCACTGACCGTGGCCAGAACCGGTTTTTCAGGGGAATCGGTTTATTGTTCGTAATTTTGTAGGGGTAACTTAAATGTGTTGTAAAGTCAAATTTGTACCATTCACCTGCCAGTGGTAAAAGTTGAAACGCCGAAATATTGAACCGTACCGTAGTCCGCCAGGGTTTCAATCATTACTAAAGACAAACCGACTAAAATAGCAGGGCGAGCCAGGGCCAGGGCCACCTTGAAAAAGGTCTTGAAAGGGCCACAACCCAACGTCCTTGAGACTTCTAACACACAAATGGATTGTTCCAGAAAAGTCGCGCGGGTAAGTAAGTAAACATAAGGGTACAACACAAGAGACATTAATATTATTGCCCCACCGAGGGACCGGATATCGGGAAACCAGTATTCACCAAAACCCAACTCAAACGTCGTACGGAGCCATTCCTGTAATGGTCCGGCCACATCTAAAATACCTGTATAAGTATAAGCAATGATGTAAGCCGGCATGGCCATAGGCAGCAACAGCATCCAGCTAAACCAACGGCGGCCAGGAAAATCACACATGGTCACCAACCATGCGGTGGAGACACCAATCATAAAAGTGATAAGCCCTACACCGAACATCAGCAACATGGAATTCAAAACATATTCTTTTAAGACTGTTTCATAAAGATGTCGCCAGACTTCTCCGTTCGGAATAAAAATACTGTAAAGGATGGTGAGAATAGGGATGGATAAAAACAGTGCCAGTAAGACACTGATCAATTTCCATGCAGGGAATGGGGTTGGAAAATTAATTCCTGCGGGTGTTCTGCTTATGGTGCCATGATAGGACATGGTATTAGCAACATTATTTCCAACCGGCGCGATCCATTAACAACACAGCATCGCTATTGTGTTTTCCCAACAAGGCCATATCAATGTCATCGGCTTTAAATCTACCCCATCGTTCTAACAAGGCGCTGTTGGCGATACCTTCTACTACAGGGTATTCGTAATTGGTTTGTGCGTACCAGCGCTGTGCTTCATCACTCAGAAGGAATTCCAGTAGTTGCATGGCTTCCGCTTTATGCTTCGCCGATTTGGTGATGCCGATACCGCTTAAATTTACATGAGCACCGCGACCTGACTGATTCGGCCAAAAGACCTTAACCTTACTGGCTGCTTTTTTCTCCGACTCTACCTTGGACTCCAGCATGCCAGCCACATAGTAGGTGTTAACCAAGGCCAAATCACATTGACCAACGCTGACAGCCTTGATTTGATCACGATCACCGCCTTTTGGAGAACGAGCAAAGTTTTGTACCAAAGCCTTGGCCCAAGTTGGGCAATCAAACTGGCAACCAGGGATTGATTGTAAACATTGGAAGAAGAACGAACGCATAACTTCTTCTTCCAATCTGGACTGGCTAGCCCCTCATAACTAGATAGCTGATTGGATTCGACTCGTTCAGGTGAATAGACGATTACACGTGAGCGTAAAGACAGGCCAAACCAATAATTTTCCCCATCTCGATAATTTTCTGGAATTCGCCTATTGATTACATCCGAATTGATGACTTGGAATAAATCCTTTTCCTTGGCGCGATACGGCGTGCATCGGGCGACAATCTGCGGCGAACAGGATCTGTCATTTTGGGTCACTACCTCGGCATGCTAATAGATGGTCATTATATAAAAATTATAATAGCGGCGAAAACAGACAAACTTGGATTTGTGTGCGTATCAGAAGGGCGCCATACCCGCTAACAGGGCAACAAGTGTTGCCCATACAGCAAATACCCATGCCTCGAAAATGCCTCGCCAGGGCTGCGGCGCGAACCGCAGTTCCATGAAATACAACAGGATCAACCGTACTTTGAACAGCGCTATCGTGAGCAGTGCGATGCCGATGCCGAGGGAAGCGGTGAGTTCGTCCCGTGGCGAAATGAACCAGGAGGCGACGGTGCCGGCAAATAGTACAAGCCAGGTTACGGTAACAGGGTCAATCAACTTTGATAACATTGTTAGCGAAGCAGGTAGATTAAGGGAAACAGGACAATCCACAACAGGTCTACCATATGCCAGAAGGTGGCGCCGCTCTCCGCTGTGCTCATGCCGCTTTCGCTGGGTTTTTTGCGCACCGTGCGCAAAACCAGGAGCAGAGCGCAAAGGCCAATCAACACATGCACAAAGTGTATTCCGGTAAACATATAGTAGAACATGAAAAAGTCGTTGGAATTCAAGGTAATGCCTGCGGCAAACTTTTCTGCAAATTCAACAATCTTGATAATTGCAAAACCCAGCCCGCACAAGAAAGCGAGCGTAATCAGCCTGGCGGCTTTGGCTGCGTTGTTGTTCCGAAAGGCATTTACTGCGGTGGCAACAAACCAGGAGCTGGTCAGCAATAACAACGTGTTGACCACACCGTAGTGCTGATTGAGTAGAAGTTGCGACTGCTGAAACAGTTCCAACTGCTCGTTTCTGTAGTAAAGGAATGTGCCGAAGAACAGAGAAAAAAGCAGCATATCTCCCAGCACAAATATCCAGATGCCTTCCTCTCCCGGCAAGCGTTTGACGCCCGCGTGGGATGCTGCCGGTTCTAAGGCGTTCAATCGCTATATCCCGGTCAGGCTGCCTGCAGAGTAAGGGTGGCGGCGTTTTGCCGTTTCAATGCTCCGAGGATCAGAACCGACATGGTTATTATCCAACCGGCAAAGATAAACAAAGGCAGCCAGAATCCAAACAGACCTGTCCACGCAAATGGGCCTGTTTTAAAGAAGGGAATAAGCGCTGCCGGTAGAAAAATTGCCGCTACCCAGCAGGTAAAGAAACCGGCCCAGCGGGGAAACACCGGCTGTTCCGATTTGTCCGAAAAAATACCGGCGGCAATACTTAATGCTTGTCCCATCAGCGGGCCAACGGTCATCAGGAAGAGGAGAAAGGACCAGTCGTTAATCGCCAGAATGAGTTCCGGTGCACGGTCAGGACGGAAGGCTGCAACAACCCAACCACCGCAGGCAAGAATAACTATGGCATTGGCCAGTACACCACACACGGTTTGGGCGAAGCTGAAAAATATCAATCTTAAATGAACATAAATTACAATGAAGAAATGAAGAAACAAAGGAATATGAAATAAACCTATTACTGCAAATCAGTTAGATGCTGCACGCTAGCTTTTAATTTTTGCCTCCAATGCGTTAAGAATTACTACTCATGCACAAGGGGAATTGGAATCGAATGTAAGTTTTTCTCAATATCTCAAATTTGGAAAAATTATTTATATGCAATGTATTTGCCTTAAGTAATACAGTTTTCGGTCTAAATGCTTTAAAAGGCAGTTGGTCGACAATGGTTGTACTTGTAAATGCTTTCACCACTATAAAACTTTAGCGTAAAGAGCAGAAAGTTGAGGAGGGGGCTCCCCCTGTGCTATGCAGAATGGTTTCTGTTTGTTTTAAGTTTTAATATTGCTTTTTACTATTATCTTAAATATGTTTTTTGCTTAATCTTCTTAAAGACTGTAGTTTTATTTGTTCTTTACTGAAAGATGAAAGGAAAGGTTAAATTGGAAGTTTTTTTTCGCCCATTGATTTTTCTTTATATATGAATGAAGAAAAATAGTTTACTCAAAATAGTAAACGGTAACGGCTTAGTACCGGGTTACAAAAATATCTTTAAGGCTAACTGCCAAAAAAGCAAGATCAGCTTTGAAAGTTTGTGTTTAATCATTTTTTTTCGGTTGAATGAATTTATCATCTCACATCATTTTACATATCTGTCCTGGTTGAACTTCGCTGAAGTAAGGATGCTAAGGCTGTTTTAAAAAGTGTTTTTCAAACATTTTTAGTTTTAAAGTTTGCATTTTAATGTAAAGAAAATTTCCTTTTAATGTAAACCAATTTCATTTTAATAAAGAAACTTTCCCTATTGTTTGTAAGCTATGTTTATATGTAAAACTATTAACGTACTAACATGTTAGAATAGCAAAACTAATTGATTACAATTAATAATTTGTATTGACACGTTTTTTTTTCTTTGATGTTTGACAAGTTTCAACAGAATCTAGATAAAGCAGGAAACTCTTCAGGTGATATTTTATTTTTATTGTAAATGACGCTAACTTTTTGGAAGGTCCGATAGATGGAGGGAAGGCAATGCCAAACTTGTTTTTGATAGGCTCTGTTCGTTTTATGTTCAAATTCATTGTAATATTGGTTTATTGTATTTCTTTATACATAGTAATATATGTTTGTTTTAATTTTACTATCTAAAATAAGCTATTTAAAGCTCATTTTAAGTTTTTGATTCGTCCTTCTTTAGTTGGTGTGGATTATCTTTGCTTGTCCTGCTTTTTAAGCTAATTTTGTTTTAGAAACAGAATTTTAATGTCTAACTTTAATGTTTGACTTTTAACGAACAGATTTTGTTGTGTCTACGCTTGAATATAGGTCTCATAAAAAGTAATTTTGGAAAAAAAAATTCGATTTTAAAGAGCCAAAGGGCTAAAATCAATTTTGAAGCCAATTTGCTGACTTGAGATCTGAACACGCCCTGAAAGTTTCAACTTAATGCTCTAAGCTGTTCGTAAGGAACTGATCATACATCCGTTTGGCAACATGAATGCTCATAGTTTGTTTTGATCTTGTTCGGCATCTGCCTAAATATTCTCTGAAAATTTGACCTTAATGCCCTTATCCTCAGCAGAAGTGGCTGTTGAAGCAGTAGTATTAGTAGTAATAGTGGTAACTTCCACATAGAGCCTTTTCATTAGTTCAAAATCTACCTCAACGTACCCTGAAAGTTTCAAATTAATGCTCTAAGCCGCTCCTTAGATAGATTTAGTAGACTCTTTTGACAATCGACATGCTCATAGTGTGTTTTGATTCAGTTCACCATCCCTCTAAACATTCCGGAAAGCTTCACCTTAATGCCTTTACCCTAAGTATTATCATTAGTTGTAGTTGCATTAGTTACGCGTATCATTAAATTACCCCGTTGAAACTCTGCTGTTGCAGAGCTGTTGCTCTGCAACTCTGCTGTTGCAGAAATTTAAATCTGATACAAACTAGTGCTGTTGAGTTTGAGGCCAGAAAGAGCCTTTTCATATTTGTGTTTCTAAAGCTTTAAGGAAGTGAAATCACTTTGAACTTTGTCCTGTGAAATTTACTTTTATGGCCGCCTTTGAATTTCAGACCTAAGAAAGGCTCTTTTATTAGCAGGATTTCGAAAGAAAAGAAAGGAGTGAAAGTTATTTATATTTTTACTATATATTTTTGAATTGGACTATTAAGGCACAATCTTATTTAATATTATTCCACAAACTTAACTGTACCACAACCTTTAAGAAACCAAACTATAACCGTATTATGATTCAAATTGAAATAAACACTAAGCTTTAATTAAAAATAAGGAATCCGAGTTAGGTTTCTGGTTGGTCTTACTTTCAAAAAGTGAGCGGTCAGAATCGGTATCGATATCTTCGATTTTTCAAATCCAGTGCTATGGAGTCCCTGACCGTTGGATGGACTTCTAGTGCCAGTGGATGAGCTAACACGCTTTTTTTTATGTGTTAGTTTACTTGATATAATTGTTCGTTTTTAAGTGTCATGATTAATGATTCATTATTTTATTTATAGGCTAAATTCTTAGATTTCAAGATTCAAAATATGGTTGGCTCCTGTGATGTGAAATTTCCAATACGTTTAGAAGGCTTAGTCTTAACCCATGGACAGTTTAGTAGGTAAGTGCGTATCTTAATATTGGACCAATACCACCTGCTTCAAAACCAAGCATCTATTGTCTTCTCAGAAAACTCTTGCGTATTTCCATGAAATTCTGTAAAGAGCTGTTGGATCAACGACCCTAGAAGCTATAGTTACCAAATAACGCTATTTCAAGAGACCTTTCTTCGTAGACAGAATACGCCTTAAGTAGATAAACCTAATTATCTTTATTATTATTAAGGGCTAATCGAATAGCAGGTTGTCCCCGGTTGTGGTTTGATGATACGGCCAAAAGACTGTGGCGAAGCCCTTAAGGCCGTCGAAAATGCCTCGTAGGGTTTCGCAAAGTGCTAACAGGATAGTGATTGCAAGGGCTCAACCCGACGCGTAGGCTGATACCCGCTCTCGGAAAGCCACAACGCAATAGAGGAAGCTGATTCTACTGGCATCAACAACGAACATTTGCTCATGCGCCCTTTTCTTGTCGACTGGGAATGGTGCGTCGCCCGCTGGCGATAGCCAGATATCGTACAAATAGGAAGAAATTGAACATGATGTCATTGACATCACTAAGTCCGCCGTAACTCTCCGCAATTCACTGATCCCTGTAAGCCCTTTTTTTTCTACAACGCCCACCTCTTCTAGGCGTTGTGGTTGCTGGATTGGTCTGAATTCGATCCCACCTCCGGCAGTTCGATTCCACAGACAACCGTTTTCTTCATCCCGAGAGCCCTAACCATGCACCGCCGGGTCAAGTTATCGCTAATACATTCTTAGCCCGCGTCACTACCACCGTTGTAGTGACGCGGGCCGCAAAGCCAGCAATGGCGCTCCTTACCACCCGGTTTTTCGGGGGACCCGTGAGTGATCTGTTCGTAAGCTAGTCCCCAATAACCCGGCACCACAGCGGCTCTGTGGTATTCGGGCTTCGGCCCTCGGCACTTGTGCTGTTAATTCGCGCTTTTGCGCATTCACCGTCAATTCGACTTCGGTCTATTCATACAGGAGGAAATACATCCTTTCATTTGCACAAAAAGAGGCCTTTAGGCCGCTGGTTGGCGCCGAGCCGATCCTCTGCGAGGAGAAACGGCGTGGTCTGCGATTCAGACCGTTTCAGAATGTTGAGGGAGTGGTGTCCCACGACGAATGCCTGCTGATGCAGGGCTTGCTAGCTACGGCGCAAGTTCGTCAGAAACACTAACCCAAGTGAAATCACCGTGAGAACGCTGAACTACCAGCTCAAGCAACTGTGCAGAAGGAACCAAGATGGAAGCAGATCGACACAAGCGACGAGAGAGCGAATATTGACGCTCATTGCCAATGAACTACACGGATTGGGCTTTAGAGGTCTGAAGGCCAAATCACTGAGACCGAAGCACGTAGAGGCAATCACTCAACACTGGCAAGAAAAGAACATTAGCCCGGCCACACAAAAGAACCGCATGAGTGCGATTCGGTGGTGGGCCGAGAAGGTTGATAAGAGGAACGTGGTGGCCGGGAGCAACGATCATTACGGAATAGCGGGCAGAACGTACGTATCAAACGAATCCAAAGCCAGGACAATCAATGAAGAACAGCTAAGAGACGTCAAAGACGAATACACAAGAATGAGCTTGAGGCTCCAGGCAGCGTTCGGGCTCCGGCGAGAAGAAGCTATCAAGATCATCCCGAGGGTGGCAGATCAAGGAAACGAACTGCATCTAATTTCAACCTGGACGAAGGGCGGAAAAGCAATAAAGGTCCCGATTCGAACGTGTTGGTGTTGGTGTTGGTGTTGGTGTTGGTGCCGATTCTGAAGAGCTACCACCACATCCATGTAACGCGACTATCACTGCAACGAATATTGCCGCCTTTTTTAATTTTAGCCCTTTGAAACTACAATGCTGCACCGACATACCTTTGCCCCTAACTACTCCAATAATCGAGCATTTTAGGTAATATTAGCTACCGGTTCAATCGAGATGTTAGTTTAATAACTCAGTATCTAGCACAGAGTTATTAAACTTGAGTTCCCAAATCACTTACTTTTCTATGTTTTCACGGACATAAAGGCGCCAGCTGGCTTGTCACATCAACCATTCCGCGCTCGTCTAAACCAAAACCATCGGTAAAACGCAATGTGATAATGCCGTTGGGTAAGATCACAACATAATTTCCACCAGCGCCTGCCATATGAGGTATATAAATTGAACAGTTTTCAGCGGTAGAATAAGGTAACCCCCAGAAAGACATATTATACCTTCCTTCGCCAAATTCATTGTTATCGACGTGTGATGCCAAACCTTCGTATTGAGTACGGTACAAAGCAGAACGGACAACATCTCGATGTAATATTTGTTGTCCTTGATGTGCGCCATCCTGATGTAAAAGTCTGGCAATTTTTATCATGTCTTCAACCGTTGGGTATAATCCAACTCCCAATATTGGCACTCCACGACTATTGTCCCGCTCTGTGGTATGCATCATTGGTGAATGCACTATTCCAATGGGCTCATATACATTTTCTTTTAGTAGTTGCCACAAACCAATTCCTTCGCGTTGCCTTACAAGACTGTCCATTGCCGCAGCCAATACGAAGGTATGATTAGTGTTATAACGGAATATTTCTCCTGGTAGCCACGGATAGTTACCATATTCAGTAAAGGCTATATCCAGTTTATCCCTTGCACTATATGCTCTACTCCAGCGACCGTTAATGTCATCTGACTCATCACCAAATACGTTGCTGGATTCTGGTTCCGGATTTGCGTTACCTATGCCTGTCGCCATATTTAGCGCGTCTTTAAAGGTAACGTACTCCCAGCCTTCATGTTCTGCCGTAACTTCAACATAATCTTCAATGTAATAATCAAGAACTTCTGGCCCATAACGCTGCGCTAAATAGGTAAGTGCGATAGCGCCACCAGCAGATTTAGTGGCAGAGAAAACCCCATGACGCATAAATTCACAATACGGATAGTTTCCGTATTTTGTTGCACAAGGTGGCATATAAACCGTTTCGTTGAACCATACAGCAGAAGCACTGACTTCTGTGTTAGATAACCCTCCCCGCAACAAGGTCCAATCGAGATCAGGAAATTGCGCCTCCAGTTCGGCCAAATTCTCAAACGAAAGCTGTTGCGCCATCTCCTTGTCAAAAGTTTCTATTATTTGAGACTCGCTATCGTCTGTGGCGACCTGATAGTCCATAGCAACGGTTCCACTCGCCTCACCGATGATCCTACCATTTTAAATTTTGGTTAATTAAATTTACGTTAATTTTCCACCGTGCTTGATCGTTACTAGAAATATATCCAAAAAGTCGAATATAAATTAGACAGAAAGTTTAAAATAGGACCAAAGAGCATGGGTACCTTGTAAGAGTAGAAACTGGCGCTAGTGTCGATAATAAAAAATAATTATTGACCCGATCTAGCGTTTGGCGACGATTTTTCGAGCAATAATAAAAATAACTTGTTTTAATTAGCATAATTGGTGAAACTGGGGCAGCAATAATTTTTAGAGTAATAGTATGTGTCCGAGGTTAGTTCCTGGCGAAAAAATGATCAGAGAGCTTGAAAAAATGCCAAGAATAACCAAACGCTAGATGGTGTTGATGGTTTTTAATTATTGACACTGGCGCCAGTTTCCGCTTTTATAAGTATATATTTTATAAGCATACTTTTTGAACGGGACTTCTAAATGTAAACAAGGTTTTGAAACAAATTTCAAAACAAGCGTACAAATTCAATGTAAAACAGTAAAAAGTTGTTGACAGTTATTTCTTAAATGAAAAAATTGCTTTTTTTTTCGAAAATGGCGCTCGAAATCCATGAGATGTTATTCAACAATTTTTTCAGTTGTCAGGGAATTTCATTAAGAACTATCAATAGTTAATTTTAAACTTTTCACAGAAACGCAATTATTACTACACAATTTTTTTAAGAACGGTAGTAACAGGCCTTAAGTAACTACGATTTCAAAATGTTGATACGAGTATTATTTATAACGCTGAACAAATGTTATTTTGACGGGGCACTAAGTTTGAGGAAAACAGTGTAAGAACAGATGGCACTATAATTATAGATTCAGATCAAGGCCTCAGATGAGAGTCAATCCTATTGGAAATTACTGATTATTCCTTATTTTTGCTATTCTCATCGAAAAAGGCCAACTCATACTTCCCTATCTAACGATATGAGGTACAAAAACTCTGAAAACCGACTTTAAACATGTCGAATTTTAAAGTCGAGTTTGTAAAACTCGACTTTATAAATCCCGATTGATAGCAGTTTTAAAAACGAACTTATTTTGGACCAAAATGCCACATGTCTCTTTTTGTTTCCATGTGGAAACAAGAAAGTCACATGCATTCACGTGTGTATCTTTACAAAAAAGCCGACTCGTATTTACTTATTCAAAAATATGAGGTACAAAGACTCTGACGGTATGAATCAATTTTATACACCATGTTTGATAGTAATCTTAAACAAACACATTTTCGACAAAAACGAAAAAAACAAACACTGGCCTTTTAAGTGAACTCCAACGAAATGGAGTTAATGTTTTACATAGGGTAGGGTTAGTATTGTGTTTTTTGAACACTGAAAAAGGCTTAGCGGTGGCCCTTGCCGAAATACCTAATCTGTATTTTCGCTTTCTTGTCCACTGGCTAAAAATCTTAATTATTTTTATATTTTTTTCGAACTTCACTACACCTTTGTCCAGTTCGGTGCCGGTGGCCTTGGCGGTGTTGGATGCGGTTCCTTCGGGGCGGCCTGGCCCGGCAATTTCGCGACAAGTTGTCGCGTTATTCGAGGCGCGCCTCTCGCGCTCCTCCCAAAGCTCCTTGCGACGCTTTAGCTGCTCCGCCTCTTGCGCCTCGGTCAGTTCCGACCGACACAGGTTCTCATCAATCTCCCAGAGGTCCCGGTCGATCTGGTCGGCGGCGTTGTGTGAGGCTGGTCAATCCTCGCGTTCCTTGAGCCCCTCGGTCGATAGGGGCAGATCTCCGAAGAGGTTCTGCTCCAGTTCGGCCGGATCCGATGGCCAACTCCAAGCAGAACAATCTGGCTGGTTCTTCGGCGGACTACCAGTCGGCAGAAAGCAGAAGGCCGCGCCACCAGTCTTGCGGTCAAAGATCCAAATTACCCGCGAATCCGTCGATATAGCGTCGTAGCGCGCGACCTGTGCCTTTACTGGTGGCGATGGGGACAGAAGCGCGGCGCCCAGCAGCAGTGTGCTCATGCGGAAGATCCTTCGGTAGTTTCGCTGAAAATTCATGATCGATCCCTCGAATTCCTACAAGGCTTCGACAGAGGTTTATTGCGAATCCCAGATCAGGTACACTACCTACGGATCGAGCGCGCCGGTTTCTCGCACCAGCGCCCAGAGCCAAGCACTCTAAGCCAGCGCCTTTGAGGCCAGAGCGACAGGTCAAGAGCCATCGGTCAACCCGAGCGTCAGTCCTCCATTTATGAAGCGGTCGCGGACCAGCGCAGCACTGGCCGTGTCGCGATACACCTGGACCTTGGTCGACTAGCAACGGGCGCGGTAGTAGGCTTTCCATCGAGCATTAGCAGCATTGGTGGCTAAGAGCCGAAGGATCTCCGGTCCGAGGATTGGGCCGTACTTTCGAATGTACTGATCGCGTCTGGACATTGATGGGCTCCGTTTGCCGAGTTAGGCCCCCTACATACCTACGCGGCGAGATTCCATCCAAGCGGATCTGGCATGTTCGGAACGCACAGCTCTTCTGCCGGCTCCATCTCGAACGGGGCATCCAGAAATCCCACTCCTTAACAGCCATCATGGAAGCCGTTCCTATCAACCACTTGCAGGTGTCGATCTTTCTGCCCAAACAAGTACACGGTTTTGTAGAGGTCTGCCAAACTCGATGTAACCTATCGCTCCGAAGTACGAACCTCGAAGCGACCTCTAATCGCTTTCGGCACTACTTTTGGCGCCGTCGTCATCTGAGGTGTTGGCGCTGTGGGAAAGTCTTGGGCGGGCGTTGGTCGGCGGTTCAGGTAGCGTTGGTTGACCAGAAATGAAGCTCTCGAGCTCCTTCATTCTCTGAGCTCCGACTTCGTCGACCTTATTCCGCAATTCGTCAACTACAGTATCCAGGCTGGTGCCCAGTTCCTCCACCGTCTTCTCAAATGCCTCCAGCCCTTCGGGTTCGATATCATCGTGGAGCGCATCAGGCGGAAAGAGTTCTGCATGTGCAATTTCCATGGATTCGATTTCTTCGCGGCGCCAAGGCTTGAAGTGATAAAGGGCAATGTGGTCGCTGCGCCCGTGAATTATCCGAAGATAAAGGCCCATGAGCGGCGGTTCTTCTTCAGCCCTAATGCCCGCCTCTTCCCACGCTTCGCGGGTAGCGGCCTGGCAGGCCGTTTCGCCTCTCTCAATGCCCCCGCCGGGAAAGAACCATCCGGGACGATAGGTGTGCTTGATGAGCAAAACACCATCGGCGTCGCCCTGGGTAACCAGCGCACGCGCATGCAGCCCGGTAGGTTTGGTCAGCCGCAGGTATGAGGCATAGGCCCACCAAACCGGACGCATCACTCCTAATTTTCCGGCCAGCCGTTTGACCGATGCCATAGGCGTTTCCAATGTCGATTATTGCGTTGCGAACACTGCCCAAGCGTCCACCGGCCCGCTTTTGGTTCAGGGTGGAACGAAGACGGCTGGGCAAGTCCGCTGAACGCTTTCTGTCAGCTTGTCCGCCAATCTGCAATGCCGGCTTGCCGATTAACCATCCATCATGGCCTGCAAGACTTCCAAGCGATCGGCCTCGTGCGCCGGCTTGTCCCACCGAATTCGGCTAATTCGCGGAAACCGCATCGCTAGACCCGACTTGTGCCGAGTTGAGGCATGCACGCTGTCGAAGGCGACTTCGAAGACAAGTTGCTGGGTTACCTCACGCACCGGGCCGAACCTGTTCAGGGTATTGGCCCTCACAAATCGGTCCAGCTGCGTCAGTTCTTCGTCGGTAAATCCGAAATAGGCCTTGCCGACCGGAACAAGCGCTCCGTCATCGCGCCACATGCCAAAAGTGAAATCGGAATAGTACGAAGATCTTTTGCCATGGCCGCGCTGGGCGTACATGAGCACGCAATCGACGAGCAGCGGCCCGCGTTTCCACTTGTACCAAGCACCTTTCGGCCGACCGGCGACATAGGCGCTGTCCCTGCGCTTGATCATCACGCCTTCGATTTGACTGCCTCGCGCTCCGGCACGCATTTCATCCAAAGCACCCCAGTCGCTGAATGGAACCAACGGAGACACATCCATCCGGTCGGGCATCCATTTGGCAAACCAGGCTTCCAAGCGGTCACGCCGGTTGTCGAAGGGTAGCGTTCGCAAGTCTTCTTCGCCGTCGAACAGAATGTCGTACAGCCTGATCCAAGCGGGGTAGTCCGCCAGCATCTTCGCGCCGACCTTTTTTCGGTTCAGGCGTTTCTGAAGGTGGGAGAACGGCTGGACGTCGCCATCCCGAACGACCAGCAACTCGCCGTCAAGGACGGCGCGGAATGACGGTTCGGTAAGGACATCCGGGAATGCGGCGCTAATGTCGTCGCCCGTGCGTGAGAACAGCCGACCGACGCCGTCTCGAGCAGATAGCTGGACCCTGATGCCATTATTTTGGCGGCATATTGATGCGCATAGCGGGTGACAGCATCCTCATCGATATCTGAAATGATGAGCTGAGCTCCTTCCCAGAAGAGAAGGTCGATCAGGCGGCGGCCAACACTTCCAACGCCTTGAATGGCAACTGTTTTTCCTTCGAAGGAGGTGTGACTTTCTAAGTGCATCAAAACTGATTTGACGCCTTGAAACGTGCCCCAAGCAGTGTAAGCTGAAGGGTTTCCGCTACCTCGCAGGTTGTGAACACCACAAGCATACTTGGTTTTTTGTAGAATGACGTCGATGTCTTTGGGGGTGCACCCGACATCCTCGGCACAGATATAGCTTCCTTGGAAGGTGTTAACGGCCTCAGCAAATGCGTGAAGGAGCTTAGGAGTTTTTTCGGTTTTGGGATCGGCAATGATTACGCTTTTTGCGCCACCAAGACCGACTTGAGCCATGCCAGCTTTGTAAGTCATTCCTTTTGAGAGGCGCAAAACGTCTGTGAGCGCATCGTCAAATTTTGCGTAAGGGTAAATGCGAGTTCCCCCAAGGCCAGGGCCTAAGTCTGTATTGTGAATCGCAATGATTGCAGTAAGGCCGGAGTCAGCATCTGTGAATTTAACAACCTTTTCGTAATCAGCAATCTCGATTTCTTCTTGCTTCAAAAGCACCATCTTTTCCTCCCGATAAATACCCAAAAAAACCTAAGTATAGCAGATTCGCTCTAATCTTGTATCCTGAGAATAAGCAAAATAAACCCATAACTCAGGTTTGTAAGAGTTTTACCGTCGCTTGGATTAATTCGGTGGTTTCCTTCTGTAGGGCTCCTTTGTCGAACGTGTCTCCAAGGTGGGGAGAGAGTTTGCTCTGGAACTCATCACAGAGGTAGGGAAGGACGAGCTTAACATGCTCTGTTGAGACGGTCTCGCTTTCAAAAATGGCTTGAAGAGCTAGGAGTTGCTTTAAGTGGAACTCGGCAGCCCTTTTTAGATCTTCGCTATTGCGGAGTCCAAGAATGTACTGCTCTTTCATGTAGATGTATTGGGCAATGATATTTCTAATGGTTTCGTCAGCCTGCTCGCGCACTAGGTAAGGATTGATAATGGTGCGGAGCTCATTTAAATGAGCGTTTGCATCTGATTGTGAATAGCCTTTTTCAAGCTCAAGAATTTTTAGGAAGAATCTGTAAGCGTCTTTTGGAAGTTGGTTAAAAATAGACGAGAGGAACGCGGGCTCAGCTTCAGCCTCTGCAGCGGACATGGCAAAAAGTTGCAGCATTTCGAGATCGGTTTCTGCTGCTTCAATTCGTTTTTCGGGAGTGTTTTGCTTGGCGAGTTCAATGGAGGCCTCTTCGGCTAAGCGGGTTTCAACTGCTAAAGTTTGAAGTTCACGCATGCGCAAAAAGGCTTTTGTTTCTTCAGGAGAAATTTCTTTTTCAAGTTCACTATAGACAAAATAGCAATAAGATAAGGCTTCCCTCTCCTAGGCCACATTATAAAACTTTTTAAAATTTATTATACAGTCTTCCCTTATCATTTAAACTTATCTACAGAGACAACAAAAAGCTATAGCAGAATGACTCATGCTTTAATGCATAACTGAATAGCTATGTTTTGTATGGCTATGCTGAAAGACCTTCTTGAACATAGACCTCTGCTGGACAATCTTGTTAGGTTGCTGTCACAGCTAATTTGCAAAGTAGATAAGCTAGCCTATCTGAATAAGCTATTCCAAGTCACCAACAATGAAATTTGTCAAAGTCTGCCTCTGGATTAATTTCTCTCATTATGACAAACAGTTTTGAACTGTCAATGAAAAATCAATAATTTTGTCCTCTTATATATTTTTTGAAAAGTTTCTTCATAGCATCAGACATTTTGATTGTGTTGATGATGTTGATCTCTTCTTCAAGTTTTTCTGTTGTTATCCTACTCTTTTACACAATTTTTTATTTGTTTAAACATGAGGCAAGCTATAAATTTGAAGTTTATAATCCTTTTCTGAAGGCTACTAGCTTTTGCTTTCGTCTTCATATCAATGTTCTTTGTCTGTTTTGTTTCATAAATAGCTGAAACTACTGTTTCAAAAAAAGTCACTTCTGCCTGTTTGGTTTCAGCTCTAGCAGTTTAATGATTGTTCTAAGTTTTAGAGATTAAGGCTATTTTCAAAAAAAAATAATTATTCTTTAAGGGCAGCAAAATGCTCAGTAAATGAAGAAAAGAACAAGGATATGACATCCAGGATGTTCAAAAGCTTAACTACAAAGAGATGAATTGCAACCAGTGCTGGATCCAGGGGGAGGGGTGGGGGCAAGCACTCCCACAATGTGGTGGTGGATTTGTGGTTGGGACTGCTTGCTCTGGTTTGGAATGAAAGCCATGTTTTTGTAATTAGTCTCTAATACTTGAGTTTTCAATAAGTTTTTAATTATTATGACAGTTTCTTTTTGCAAATAAATCTGAAACAAGATTTCAGTCACTTTGTGCTGTCTCTTTTAGATTTTACTAATGTTGCATACCATCAAAAAGTGTTTAATTAAATTTAGATTTATCAAGGGAATCTGTCCATGTTGCTACAAAATCTTCACTTTGTAATAATTAAATAATAAAAAAAACAAGTTTTTTAAACTGCAAGTAAGGAGCAACATTAAAACTTAAAAGAACAGAAATCACTCCATATATGAAAGGGGTTGTCTCTATGCAGTGCCTTGCTTCTTATGCTAAAGTTTGGCTCTGTCACAACTGCACTTTTTAAAACAATAAAAAAATGTTTAGCATAAAGAGTGAAGCGTTGTGGAAGGACAACCCCTTTCATATATGGAGTAATTTCTGTTTGTTTTAAGTTTTAATGTCAATCCTTACTTGCAGTTACCAATTTTTTTTTATATATTTAATTTCTGAATATTTTTGATTGATACATGTTTTAATTTTGGCTCAACATACATGAAGGAGTGTTTTGAAAACACATAATAATAACTAAAATAAAAGGTCTGGTAAATAATTATGAATATATTTTTTATTTTTTTATCATAAAAAGAGAGCCAAGAACTCATATGTCCTTTGTGACGAGTTTGGAACATAAAATTAGACTCGGTAGGAGAGTTATCGATTTCATCGCCCTAGCACGTCAGAACTCACCAAACCACCAGAAATCCCTTCAACTCCCCCAAAGAGATCATATCTGGTCCGGTTATGTCAATCACGTATCTAGGACTTGTGCTTATTCTTCCAATCAAGATTCATCCCGATATCTCCGCTTTAAGCGTTTCCCAATATTTCCGATTTCCAAGACTTCCGCTCCCCCTACACCCTTCTGTGTCCGGATCCAATCCAAATTATAAATGGAGCATCTGAGACGTGAGATCTTTCTATATATCAAGTTTCATTAAGATCAGGTCATCCATTTATAAGATAAATGTATCTCAATTTTCGCGATTTCCCCTCCCTCGAGCCCCCCCATATGGTCGAATCGGGGAAACGACTGTTATCAAGTCAATTTATGAATTTCCCTGACACGCCTACCAATTTCCATCGTCCTAGCACGTCCAGAAGCACCGAACTCGCCAAAGCAGTGGAAGTCCCCCCCCCCCAAGCTCCTCAAAGTGGAGCTGATCCATTCCGGTTATGTCAATCACGCATCTAGGACTTGTGCTTATTCTTCCCACCAAGTTTACTACTTAACTCTTAGAGTTTTGCAAGATTTCCGGTTTCCCCTCCAGCTCCCCCCAATGTCACCAGATCCGGTCGGGATTTAAAATAAGAGCTCTAAAAGACGAGGTGATTCTAAATATCAAATTTCATTAAGATCTGATCACCCGTTCGTAAGTTAAAAACACCTCATTTTTCTAATTTTTCCAAATTACCAAATTATGCCTCCCCTCAACTCCCCCAAAGAGTGTATCAGATCCGGTTATGTCAATCACGTATCTAGGACTCATGCTTATTCTCCCCAATAAGTTTCATCCCGATCTCTCAACTCTAAGTGTTTTCCAAGATTTCTAGTTTCCCCCTCCAGCTCCCCCAATGTCACCATATCTGGTCGGGATTTAAAATAAGGTTACTGAGACGCGAGGTTCTTTTCAATATCAAATTTCATTAAGATCCAATCACCCGTTCGTAAGTTAAATTTACCTTATTTTTCCTAATTTTCCCGAGTTAACCGTCCCTTCACTTCCCCCCAGATGGTCAAATCGGGGAAGCAATTATTTTTAATTTAATGTGGTCCGGTCCCTGATACGCTACCAACTTTCATCGTCCTAGCTTATCTGGAAGTACCCAAACTAGCAAAACCGGGACCGACAGACCGATGGACAGAAATAGCGATCACTAAATGGCACTTGGCCGACGGGCAAATGCCATAAAAATCCCTACGAAAATTCTTTATCTCATCGCTGGATGTATATGCGAAATTCTGTAAGTTTAATTAAATTTGGAATTTAAGGAAAACAGTTTACTTTATGGCCCTCTGTACATATTGACATTAACAAAAATCCCCTAAGAATGGCCGGCTGTAGTCTGTTAACTATTGAATTAAAAGAAACTTTAGTTCAGTTATTGACAAATCACAATAAAACATCAAAATGAAATAATTTCCCCCAAACAACAGAATACAGCTAATTTGTGTGGGGAATGAATTGATTAAAACCCTTACTAGGAATAAGAAAATGAATTGAAAATTAAACCAAACAGAAAATTAAAACTAAAAACATATGCATGTATACATTATTCTTGCATTATGTTATTAGAAAGAATCTCTGATGGTTCAAAATAGTATCTAATACCAGCTCTGCTACCTATTTTATATTGATAATAGATGGCCGCACATTAATCAAAGATAAGAAACCTTTAGTTCCGTGAAATTTTCATTAATTTGAATTGTTGCATTGTTGCAATCATATTGGATCCGAAATACAATTATCTTCAAGGGTCATTAATTAGTTTAGTAGCTTTAGCTAAAACAGCTGATAAAAACGAAGTTCTAAAATGCTTGTAATACATAAATTTGCTAACATTGCAGTCTATTCTGCAATTAAAGTAATACAAATAGGCCAAAATTTTTTGATATCCATTGTCATGGAACTAAGATAATTACTAATAATTAATCAGAACTAACAATAGCTAAGTTTTGGAACACATTCTGAGTAAACAAAATATGGTTTTAGATGCTTGACTGTCTGGAAGTTTCATTTTAATAGATTGAAGAAGGCTCAATTTTTTCATCTCTGTATTCAGTAATGTGATGATAATAAACACAACAACAAGGCAATGGTTAAAAAACCGAAACCGAAATGGAGATGAGGATGTGTGGAAGAGGGTGTTTCTTCTTTTATTGAGTAGTAAGGAAGATGTCTATCTTATAGAATTTTTTCTTTCATTTCTTTGTCTCTGCAGCTACTCGTTGTTGCAGACATATATTGAATATTACATTTATTTATAAATGTATATTATTTTTATAATATACTTAAAACATAATTATATCTATATTTTATTTTTATATTTATGACAATATTTTCATGTTGCTTATATTTAAAATCAAGATTGTCTTATACTATGAAACTTGGCGTAAGAGAATAGAAAGGATAAATTGAAAATTTTAAGAAATATTCCATAAATAAATTTACTTTTAGAGATGAGGCGGGAGAGGTATGCCTAGATCGTTTTTATTTGCGATCTACCTGCATTAAAAAGAGAAATATTCAAGAATAGGGTACCCCTATATGGGGTACTTCTACAAATTACTATGTCGTTCGTTTATTTCTTTTAATTTCAATATGAATCTACAGGTTTTTTATTCTTGTATTTAGTTTTTGTTCTAGAATTAATTCTGTTTTTGTATTGAAAATATTCTAATAAGTTTCAAAAGTAAATTCTAACTATGACTTACTCTACAACTAAATTTATCAAACTTGGGAGTGAATTTAGAATAGGATATTTTAATCCATCTCGTCTCGTTTTTTGTTTTGGGGATCTTGCATATTATCCTAGGTCAACAAATACAAATCTTAGCACATTCTGTGGGGAAATGGGGGAAGGGTCCTTTAACCAATATTTGGGATCCGGATTCTCCTGGAAACTCTTCCAAAGAGAGTAGGGAAATCCTCTTAAAAACAAATGCCACAAATTCCGACTTTTTGTATTTGGATTTACATTTAACCATAAGAATATTTCAAGAAATATAAGAAAAACTTGCTCTTAAAAGTACACCTTATAATTTTTTTTACATCTCTTTCCCTAAGATTTTTTGTACACTTCGAAAACTACTGATAAATTTTATTTTATTACAGGCGTGGAATATTAACTGGGAGATCAAGCACATGATGGTCCAGTTTGAAGAAGGCAATGCTATATTCTCTGTCATATCAGCTGACTGCAAAGTAGTCCATGAGTTTATTGGTGGTTACATATTTCTGTCAATGAGGTCAAAAGAGGCAAACCAATCTTTAAATGAAGACATGTTTCATAAACTAACCGGAGGACAGGATTAAGTGTTTTTGTGACAATTTATGACAAGCAACAAATTGTGACAGTGTCTAACTGCCATTAGATTAACGGAAAAAAGAAGCAGTGATGTTGATCCTTACGATGGAAAAAAAGAGTCAAAAGCCCAAAAAAAACACGAACGAGTATTTCAAAGCAGCGAACCTAAATTTTAACTAAATGGTAATCCATTTTTGCGAATCTTTCAATAAAAAAGCTCGTAGGAATTCTAACCTCAAATTGCAAGGATCCAGGAGGATACCTGGACTGAGTATCCTCCAAGAAACGTTCCGTGTGTTCAGAACTCAATTATAATTAATGAGCTTTGGTTTTTCTCCTTTTCTTCAGCACATAATGGTAGATAACAACAAATCTAGCCGTTAAAATTCTGATATCACAAAGTGGTCTATAGTGTAGCTCATACTGTAGTGTAGCTGTAGTGTAGTCTATAGTGTAGCTCACACTACACTAATGTGTATTAGTAATACACATTGCACTAATTGTTTGTTATCCAATGTCATGAAACTAAAATAATTTATCATCATTAGTGATAACTGAGTTCTGAAAACGTTCCCCAAGTTCTTGAACAATGTTTTCTTCGCAATTTAGCTTTTTTTCCCTCTCCTGAAAAATCAAGACAGCTGTATGATATCATTTTTAACTATTACAACCATGTTTCTGTGGAAAGTATTTTATTTAAGAATATAATTTTATGTGCGTTATTTTAGCCATAGACTTTGGAACTTGGGAAACATAGCCAAGAGCCATATTTTTGGGTTCAATTGCAAAAAGAAGAAAAAAATAGGTATGTGAGCATTTTTTCTGGCTCAGTATTAAACAATACACTTTTTATACAAAGAAGAAAAATAGATAACGAACTCCTTTCCGGATTTGCCACAAGAAATCGTTCGAACGCTGTATTTCTGAAGCCCTATTATCGGGCGAAATCACGAAGAAATCAAAGCCTCAAATCCACGAATAAAGCAGAGACAATTCCCTAGTGTTTTGGGATGTGCTGGTTTAAGATACCGCCTGGAAGTGGACGGTGGCTGGTGCTGCCCGCGGTCTTCAAAACCGTTGATTTCATGGTCCACCATGGAAAGGTGGGTTCGATTCCCGCGCACTTCCGCCAGCAAAGCCGAGGGGGCAAGATGAACTACCGATTATTTTTGATCTTGGTCATTGCTTTTAGCTTCGTTGCTTGTGGGAAAAAAGCACCGCCCCAACCCATAAACAAAACGCCGCCGGCGAGCCAACAAGGCGATGGTTGACATGAATGACCGTGGTGCTTTGCCCACACTCAACCTTTGTTTGGCAACGACACTTGACGGCAAAATTTCAGCCAAGCCCGGTGCGCCACCGGATTTCACTTCTCGCGAAGACTTGCACAAACTCTTTCGGCTCCGTGCCGAAGCGGATCTTCTGCTCGTGGGTGCCAACACCGTGCGTCAAGAAGAGTTACCGGCAATCATCCGAATTCCGGAACTGGCCGAACACCGACAAAAGGCAGGGAAACCCGAACATCCCGCCGCCGCCATCATCAGCGCTTCCCTCAACCTCCCCTGGGAGAGCAATTATTTTCTGAAAAAGCGTCAAGAGATTGTGATCGTGACAGAATCGGCGCCAGCAGAAGTTCGCGAGAAAATTCAACAACGAGGCTTGGGTTTGGTGGAAACCGGCGCACCCTTTTGCTTCGTCAAAGCATTATCGGCGTTAAAAGACATGGGTTATCGACATCTGCTTGCCGAAGGTGGCGGAAGGCTCACCCATTCCCTATTGAAGGCGGGTGTCGTTGAGCGTTTGTATTTGACCATCGCCCCACTGATGGTTGCAGGTGACCAAACACCCTCGCTCTGTCATGGCAAGCTGCTCAGTCCGCCAGCACGATTCCAGCTGGAAGAGACGCAGCACGTGGGCAGCGAACTGCATTTGGTCTACAGAGCGAAAACCTAGAGCACCCGGAAGCCTAAGAAGCCTTCGCTTTGCGACGCATGTGTTCCACACCGGCCTTGATCCCGCCCAAACTCAGATCCTCCATGTGAAACACCTCGCGAATTCTGGCAAGTGTCCAGCCGCCGTAGGCCCGGGCCCACTCAGATTTAGGGATAGGATTGAACCAAAGACTATGGGGGAACCGATCCTTCAACATTTGCAGGCGATGGAGGCTCGGCACAGCCTCTTCGTCGTAATAGTTGATGGATCCGTGGGCATCGACCAATTCTTCGGGGGCCATGCTGGCATCACCGACGATGAACAATCTCGTTTCCGGGGACCAGGCTAAGATCTTGTCCAATTTCACGGGCTTTCGTCGTTCCGGATCAGAAAAAACTTTGCCATAAATCGGGCCGACACGGCGATGTCGCAGCAGGCGACGAGGCCCGCGCCACCGCCGAGCGCGTAGCCGCGGATGCTCCCGACGACAGGCTTGGGGCAGCCGTCCACGGCCTCGAAGGCCTGCTGGAAGGCGCCGGCGTCCTCGTGGTTCTCCTCGCGGGTGTAGGCAGCGACGCGCTTCATCCAGTTGAGGTCGCCGCCGGCGCAAAACACGTCACCGCGGCCCTCGAGGATGATCACGCGCACCTCGTCGCGGCCGGCGAGGTCGTCGAACGCGGCCACGAGCTCGGCGGCCGCGGCGTCGTGGAACGCGTTCTTTACCTCGGGCCGGTCGATCGTGACGACCGCGACGGGAGCGCTGACCAGGACGTGGATGGCGTCTCCGCTCATGGCTACATCCGGAAGACCGGGGCGCGCACCGGCTCGGCGGGCCCATTCAGCGTGGCGAAGAGCGCGAGGCCGACGACGTCGCGAGTCTGGCGCGGGTCGATGACGCCGTCGTCCCAGAGGCGCGCGCTGCCGTAGTACGGATGCCCCTCGTGCTCGTACTTCTCGCGGATGGGTGCGAGCAGCGCCTCCTCCTCCTCGGGGGTGAGCGGGTCCTTGCCCTCGTAGGCGAGCTGGTCGCGCTTGACGGTGAGCAGCACCTGGGCGGCCTGCTCGCCGCCCATGACGCTGATGCGCGCGTTGGGCCAGGTGAACAGGAAGCGCGCGTCGTAGGCGCGTCCGCACATGCCGTAGTTCCCGGCGCCGAAGGACGAGCCGATGATGACGGTGATCTTCGGCACGTTGGCGGTGGCCACGGCCTGCACCATCTTGGCGCCGTCGCGCGCGATGCCGCCGCTCTCGGCCTCGCGACCGACCATGAAGCCGGTCACGTTCTGCAGGAACAGCAGCGGGATGCCGCGCTGGTTGCACAGCTCGACGAAGTGCGCGCCCTTCTGGGCGGACGGGCTGAAGAGCACGCCGTTGTTCGCGACGATGCCCACGGGCATCCCGTGGATGCGCGCGAAGCCCGTGACGAGCGTGGTGCCGTAGCGCGCCTTGAACTCCTGGAAGCGGCTGCCGTCGACGATGCGCGCGATGACCTCTCGGACGTCGTAGGGCGTGCGCACGTCCACCGGCACGATGCCGAGCAGCTCGTCGGGGTCGTACTTCGGATCCTCCGACGGCTGGATGTCCATCGCCCGCGGGGCCGGCGTGTTGAGCGACTCGAGGATCGAGCGCAGCTGGTGCAGCGCCTCCTCGTCGTCGTGGGCGAAGTGATCGGCCACGCCCGAGACGCGGGTGTGGACGTCGGCGCCGACGAGGTCCTCGGCGCTGACCTCCTCGCCCGTGGCGGCCTTCACGAGGGGCGGACCGGCCAGGAAGATCGTGCCGTTGCCCTTCACGATCACGGCCTCGTCGCTCATGGCGGGGACGTAGGCGCCGCCGGCGGTGCACGAGCCCATGACGGCGGCGATCTGCGGCACGCCCACTAGACTGAAGTACCTTCAAGAGATATATTTTTTTTTAATTTCGAATTTAATTTAAATATAAAGGACTCAAACTCTTACAGAACCAAGCAAATTTAAAACTGACAGAGCTCTTTATTCCAAATGAGCAAGCTATAGATTAAGCTAAGACAATTTTCTAAAAGTCAATCAATTTTCCAGCCTGAAATAATCCCAAAAACTAATAAAAAAAAACAAACAAAACTATGGAGTAAAATCATAGTTTGGTACCACAAAATAGCAGAAAACGCCATTTTCCCGTGACAGAATCTCTTTGGGCACCTTTAAAAGACCATAGATTTTTGATTTTTCCACTCGAATGAGGTCCTTCCCATCTTTTAGGAAGATTAGCTTTAAACGATCGCCCCTGAAAAAAAAAAAATCGCCTCTATGATCATTTCTCTGGGGGAAAAGAATGCGAAATTTCGATGTTTTTTTTTCATAAAAGCTTTAAGCCTCCCCACTAGGGTTTCCTAATACGATGAATCTAAATGTGTGTTTTTTATAAAGATCATTTGCTCTTTTGTGGGTTTTATCCCCACTTTTTAAAATCAGCCAAATTTTTCAGGCTTGTGGTGTTTGATGGATAGGTCTAACATTAAACTTAATAGACTTTATACTTTGGATTCAGCATAAAAAGCCAATTTTTTGGATGTTTTAAGCACTATCAAAAGTATTTTTAGACTTTTGGGTACTATTGGCCTGATGGACTCTTGTATTTTGGAATATAGATAGAAGTTCCATAATCATATACTTTTTATTCTTTTTTTGTCTTAATTTCCCTTTGGCTGCTTAATTTTACCTGTGGGAATATTTGTCAGGGGAGGGTAATAGGCTGGACCCCGATTTTGTGGTAGGCTACTGACTAAATTCCGAAACGAAGCACCACATATGCTATAATTTGTACAAATTTGTCTTGTATGAAAATTTTCAATCAAAAACCATACCATGACAGGTTCAACATCGAATTTTGGCTCCTTTCTCAAATTGGTAAGATGTTACATATATGTGTTTTTTACAACAAGTAGTAAAAACCAATATTTCGTACATACCTATTATAAACTCATTTTGTGTGGAAATTTGTTTTGAAATTTGACATTAAGGAATAATATTCAAATAAATCTGTAGATCGTTTTTTCATTAATAAAATGCAAGATGAGCCGTGTTATCAATATCAGTATGTTCATGCAATATTTTCATTATTTATTGACAGAGAGAAAATTTACGACTGCTATTAACTTCCTGCAGCATGAAGCTGTTTGAGACCAACATAGCTACTCTTGCTGCGCCTCCCCTAATCTATTCAAAGGTTAACGCTTTAACCCTTCCCATGAGGTTCCAGTTATCTTCAAATTCTATCATCTATTCCCACCCCATTTGAGGACAGCCTTTTTTGAATCAATATCCCTTCTAGTAATTCCCTTCTTTAATCTTTGCGACAGTGAATTTGCCTTTGGCGCGCCACACCAGAGTCGAGCGGTTCACTTTGCCGGGGGGCGTCTCGCCGTGCCGGAAGTGGGTGGGCGCCGGCAGGCGTCGGTGGGGTTTTGGTTTTGGAGCGGTTTGCTCCCGGAGGCACCGAAATCGCGACAGGTCCTCATGGCCTGGGGAGAGGACCAGTTGGAACTGCACTCAGAGTCCGACGGGCAAGCGATGCGCTTGGTGTGGGGGAACGAACAGGGAGCAACGCCAATACGATCGCGCCAATGGTACTCCGTCATGTGGGTTCGAGACGGGAGTCAGGTTCGGATATATTTGAACGGGATTTCGCAACCGGAGATAGGAGGCGACGCGATCGTGGAGGACGAACCGGCAGGATTATATTTTGGGTCGGATCGGCGGGGGCAACACGGCTTTGAAGGCCGCCTCGACGAAGCGGTTGTCTTTGACCGCGTACTCGGGGTGGAAACGGTGGTCGAGTTGTTTCGTTCGGCGGAGACCACCGAAGTGCCCGCTTTGAGCCCGCGGGCGGCCATGGAACAGATCCATGTCCGCGAAGGGTATGAGTTGGAGTTGGTGGCGGCGGAACCGCTCGTACGGGATCCGGTCGCGATCGATTGGGATGCGGAAGGACGCCTTTGGGTTGCCGAAATGGCGGACTATCCCTACGGCCTAGACGGCAAAGGTGCGCCGGGAGGGCGTGTGCGGTGGTTGGAAGATTCGGATGGAGACGGTCGGTATGATCGATCACAGGTGTTTCTTGAGGGGATCAACTTCCCGACGAGTGTGATGCCCTGGCGCAACGGCGTCTTGGTGACAGCCGCCCCGGAGCTTTTTTACGCGGAGGATTCTGACGGGGATGGGAGAGCGGATCGAAAAGAGGTTTTGTTCCGGGGCTTTATGGAAGGTAATCAGCAACTGCGAGTGAATAGTCTGCGATGGGGAATGGATGGGTGGGTGTATTGTGCGAGTGGCGGACATCATGCCGGCTTTGGAGCCAAGAACCGAATTCGAGCGGTACGCTCTGGACAGGAGATTGCATTGGGGAGTCGTGACTTTCGCTTCCGTCCGGATTCTGGTGACTTGGAAGCGCTTTCCGGACCTTCTCAGTTTGGTCGCGTTCGCGACGATTGGGGGCATTGGTTTGGCGTACAGAATAGCTTTCCCATCTGGCATTACGTGCTCCCGGATCCTTACCTGCAACGCAATCGTCACGCCAGTTACCCGGACCCGCGTCGCTACTTGCGTGAGCGCCCGAATCCTCGCGTCTACATGAATAAGTCTGTGCAGAAGCGGTATCACAGTTTTGAACAATCCAGTCGCTTCACATCAGCCTGTGGCCCGGCGATCTATCGGGATGCGCTGCTTTTTGAGACGGAACCGGGACTGAGCCATGCCTTTACCTGTGAGCCTTTTCATAACGTGGTTCAGCATCATGTGCTGACTCGCGATGGGACGACGTTTGTCGGGCGCCGAGCCTATTTCACCCTGATAAAAAAGTTTGGTATAAATTGATAACATAGAAAGTTTTGCATACCCCTAGTTCATAAATAAAACCTTCGGAAAATGCCAAAATTTCTGTTTATTTCACTTAGGAGAATAGAGTGATATGTGTTTGAACTACTCCAGGAACTAGCTACCAAAAGAAAATGGGGCTGCTGAGGAAATCCCCCGAAAGGTAAAAGACGTCCGAGTACAAAGAGATTTAATCCAACACATAGAAAGGAGAAAATATTGGCGTCTAGTTTTAGAAACAAAATGACGCTTAGCATGTAAATACGACAAGAAAGCTTCACTGCACCGCTAAAGGTAAAAACCCCTGAAATAGGATCAAAAAGACAATAAGGCTCATGGCAAAAAATTGCGATAAGAAAGCTACATTATATCACAAAAGACAAAAACCTCTGGAATGGGATTTAAAGCCACATCCCCTTTAAAGTGAGAAAATAACAATAATACGAAAAAGAATCTTTAAATATGGGAATAAAATCATTTAGAAATAAACTATAAAAGAAATCACTTTGTTTCAAGTACTGTTTGGTTTTGAAGTACATCTTGAAATGCTTGCGTATCAGAAAACAAACTTCGGAGAACCGGAAAGTTGATGCCCCCTCCCATTAAACTTATTTGGAAATTAATGTTGTTACCAGGGGTTGAAAAAGTCAATTATATTCTTGGCAAGAAATGCGATGAGAAAGCTACTCTATACTGCGAAAGTTAAAAACCCTCTTCAAATGTGATGAAAAAGCCACGTTTCCTTTAAACCGAAAAAACAACAAAAGTATAAAAAAAAATCCTAAAGTACAGGAAATAAGAAAGTTTTTATAAATTAATGTTGCGAGATGTTTGCATCTTTGAATAAGGGATATCTCCCACCGTAAAATAACCTCTTTGAAACCGTTGTTTGGGGTTTAAAATCTGGTTAAAGGATTGCCTCTCATGTTAATGGAACCTATATTTTTACATACAAGAAAACCTTAGCGTGAGAAAACAACGTCGTAGTAGTCATAATGCTGTTTGCCTTGTGAAAAAGTGGGGTTACTTTGAAAATCTCCCTGGAAGGGCCTAGTATTGCGACACTAGACCCTCAAATCCCTAGTGACAGGGTTGGGAACTAAAACTCCTGCCAGTATATTGACCCTAGCACCACGAATCTCTAGCGACCTGGTTGGGAAGTAAAATTTCCCAAAGTATAGTGACAATAGTGCCACGAATCCCTTAGCGGCGAGAATGCGAACTAACATTTCCTGTAGCTACCATTATCCCGAGCTATGCTCGTATTAATTATCCTGTTAGTAATGGTGACGAACATATGGCAAAAATAAAAATTTCGGATTCAATTTCCTTACATTCACTGCCAATTGCGGCCTCTATTTTATTTTTATAAAAATAAAATTCTAAATATTACAAGTAGTTACTGGCGAGATTTGTCTCGAGGTTTCGTCGATAACAGGTTTTTATTCTGAATATGAAAGGGGCTGTCCCCTCGTCAGCGTTCCTCTCTTTACACTAAAGTTTGCCTCTTTCTCACAACTCTACTTTATAAGACAATAAAAAACTTTAGCATAAAGAGTGGGATATTGAAGAGGGGACAGCCCCTTTCATATACAGAATAATTTCTGTTCATTTTAATGGTGCTCCCTACTTTCAGTTAAAATAAATTGTTTTTTAAATTTAATTTCTGAAGATTTTTGTGTGAATGCAGGTTTTGAAATTTATCTCACAGTACTTGGATAATTAAAGTGAAATTTGCATTTTCATTTTACTCTTTTTAAACTTGTAATAACCTTATAATAGCTAAAGTTTATTTTTTATTTCAGTTGTTTAAGTATGATTCCTGAATCACAAACTACTACTACTACTAATAACTCACCGCAACAGTGAGCTGCCCGAGGATAGCAAAGTCTTGAACGCTCCTCCTCCAACACAAAAATCACAAAGGCTATTTAATTTCAATAATAACCTCTTTTAAAAGTTAAAAAAAAATGTTCAGCATAAGAGCGAGCTATTGGGGAGAGGCAACCTCCTCACATACATAATATTTTCTGTTGGTCTTAAGTTTTAATGTTGCTTCTTACTTTCTTTTGAAAAAATGTTTTTTTTATTTAATTGCTGATCGTTTTTTAAATAATTCCGGGAAATACAGCTCCCCCTCCATGGAAAATTACCTTCCCCACGAAAAATTTCTCCAGGGAAAGCTTCTACCACGTAACTTAAATTAGCGGTATTAGCGGAACTAATTTTGTAAGGCATAGTAACAGAACGGCCAAAGAGGAACTATTTTTATGGAAGTGAAAGTCACAAGTTTAGCAATTCTCAAATGACTGAAATGAATGAAAGAAAAGATCTTTAAAAGATATACGTAATAATTTATGTTCGTTTTAAGTTTTAATGTTATTCCTTACTTTCAGTTCGAAAAAACTTGTTTTTTTTATTTAATAACAACTACAAGCCGAACACATACAATATCTTTGGTTTATTATCACATAAAAATCATAGTTATGAAGCTGCTTAAGGTAAAATTAAATGCTAAGATTGGCCGGAAAATAACACAAACAAATTATTGCTTATATCGGCCATTATTTTACAAAATTCGGACTTAACTAGAATTTTCTCAGGCTCGTAACTTTTGATGGGTAAGACTAAACTTGATGAAACTTAGATGTTTAAAATCAGCATTAAAATGTATTTCTCTTGATGTAGCTATTGGTATCAACCTCCCATTTTTTAGAGTTTTGGTTACTATTGAACCGGGTCGCTCCTTACTGCAGTTCATTAGCACGAACTGTTTGATTAAATAAAATAAAACAAATTTTTTCCGACTGAAAGTAAGAAGTATCATTAAAACTTAAAACAAACAGAAATTAGTAAGTATATTTTTTAAAGATCGCATATTTCTTTCATTTTAGTCATTTGTTTTACTGCAACATCACCTAAAGAAATAACATCATTAGCAATGCCAGTACTGTCTCTCATTCTACGAGATAAGCGCATTACGCTTTCAAACAATTTGTTAAGAATTCTTCCAGAAAGATCGGCTTCCTTTGCTTTAGAAAATGCCTCTTCTATTTCGTCATATACTTCTTGTTTTCCCACAACTATAGAATCAACGCCAGAAGCCAAACGTAAGAGATGAAGATACACATCATCGCCTTTGTAAACTTCCAAGGTTTGATCAAAATGATCAATGTCAATTTGTTCAAGAGATGACAAAGAAACCCATGTTTCTTTAATCTTGTTTAAAACAAGAGTTTTACCCTCTGCTCTTCTTACATCAGGAGAGTCTTCAGTTTTAACATTGCTTACGGTAAAAATTTCAACTCTGCTTGCGGTTTGAACTATTATGCATTCATCGACTCCAGGGATTTTTTTAAATTCTTTGGCAGCTGCAATTACATCTTTAAAAACAAATTTAGATAAAGCAAATAGAGGCACATTCTTGAAGGTAACTCGTGCATTCATAACATCAAAACTTACATTACTCATTTTTCATCAACCTTAAGATTTAACCTTCTTTCTTCCATCTTTGGCCGTCCTAAAAACATTCATTCCGATAAAGAAATTTTCGTGTAATGATTCTAAGTAGGTAATTTCATTTTCTGCATCATTAATTTCTTTTTCAGTTGATTTATAGAAAACCAATTCATTAAAGAAAGAAATCTATGTCTACATTAGCCAGGACTTTATCTATTCAAAGTGGAAATATTCCACAGGCTTTAAGTGTGTCCAATGGCCTTGGTGCTGATCATTTAACCACATCTCGTACTTTATCAAATACTGCATCTCCTCTCCAGATCTTTGTTCGTGCAAAAAAGAAGATAAATGACATTTTTGCTGACATTGAGTCATATAGTGAGGAAAGCTTCTACTTTCTTGAAGGTAGGCTTTAGTGGACTAACATTATTTTAGCTTCAGTTTTTGCTTATATTTTATTTTTTCTACGTGTATATATTTGGGCATACAGTCCAATAGCTGTGCACTATTGAAAGTTCAGTTCTCCTGAAGATAATCTCCAGTATAATTTTGCTTAAATGCCCTTAAAGTATACCTACCTCCCCCAAAAAAGTCTTGAATGTAAGTTGCAAGTAACTGAAAACTAAATTGATTGTTTGAATTGATATTACTGTTTAGCCAATTTCTTTTTTCTATATATTTGAAAATCGTTGATTATAAAGGTAGAAGAAACAAATGAAAATAGGTCATTTAATAAACTGTCTATATAAATGTACTGAGTCAAATTTTTTTCGTCAATACATAGCACCGCAAATAAACATTGTATTGCTGCCCCACGATTAGTAAAAGGTTACAGTGTCATTCACAAGTTACCAAGAACAAAATAAGCAGCTTAAACTGAAATTTCAGTTAGCCAATTCATTTTTCATATAAAACGGTGAGTCAGGCCCTTTAAATGGGAAGCTCAATGACCGAAGAGGAACCTATGGAAGAAGAAGCGATGAGTCCGAATACCATGGAAAAACCAACATTACCTTCCCTTCTCATTGTTGATGATAATGAGGAGCTTCGTGAGCAGATGAAATGGGGCTTAAAGCGGTTTTACGAGGTACTTGAAGCCGCCGATCGGGCCGAAGCGATAGGGATCATGGAGCGAGAAAAAATTGATTTGGTGACTTTAGATCTTGGTCTTCCCCCTGACCCAGACGGGACGTCGGAAGGGTTAGCGGCTTTAGAGCAAGTGTTGTCACTTCCTCAGTCCATGAAAGTTATCGTCATTACAGGAAATCATGATCGTGCCAATGCCTTAAAGGCTGTCCAGCTTGGGGCCTATGATTTTATGGAAAAGCCTGTTGATCTGGAAGTCTTAAAAGTCATCCTTCAACGTGCAAACTATTTGGGGCAATTAGAAAAAGAGAATCATGCCCTTCTTGAACGTGAGGGGAGCCGGAATTTTCATGAGATCATTGGCACAAGTCCGACCATGCAAAAAGTCTTTGATACCGTCAGGCGTGTGGCGACCTCAGATGTTTCTGTCCTGGTCGTTGGTGAAAGTGGGACTGGGAAAGAACTTATTGCAAGGGCTATTCATCAACAAAGCGACCGAAAAGACGGTTCTTTTGTGGCCATCAATTGTGGGGCTATTCCAGAGACTTTGTTGGAAAGTGAATTATTCGGTCATGAAAAAGGGTCATTCACGGGTGCGCACTTACAACGACGAGGGCGGGTTGAACTTGCCGAAGGGGGAACTCTATTTCTCGATGAAATTGGAGAATTATCAACGGCGTTACAAGTCAAATTGTTGCGGGTACTACAGGAACGTTGTATTGAACGGGTTGGAGGACGTGTTGAAATCCCTGTCGATACTCGTGTGATTGCAGCCACGAATTTGGACCTACAGGAAGCGATGAAAGACGGGCGCTTTCGTGAAGATCTTTATTGGCGTCTTAATACTGTCACCATCACTGCCTCCCTATTACGGGAGCGGGGTGCTTATATTATGATGATCGGAAAGTCTCTACTCCAGCGCTACGCAGAGGAGTCGAAAAGAAAAATTTCGGGATTTAGTCGAGAAGCCGTTGAAGCGATTGAACGATATGCGTGGCCAGGCAATGTGCGAGAGTTAGAGAATAGGATTCGACGAGCTGTTACCCTTTCAGATAACACTCGACTTAGCCCTTCAGATCTGGATTTGGAGCACCCTGGAGAATTTGCCGAAAGAACGACGCTCAAAGAAGCTCGAGATGCCGTCGAGAAAAACTTGGTTGAGCAAACACTTGCCAAAACGAACGGGAATATCACCAAGGCCGAGGTGATCCTTGGTGTGAGTCGCCCAACCCTTCATGATCTTATTTCTCGTCACAACATTCAGAAATAACTATGTTTCTCTGAACTATGAACTGATCAGCGCCGAGGCTTTCATCCTGCGGTTTCTCCGCCTCGGGGGTCCAGACCGGGTCGTCGGGGTCCGGCGCGGGCCGCCGGGCGCGCCGGATAAGATCGATGCGCCGGTTGCGCGCGATGGTGAAGATCCAGGTGGCGGCCGACGCCCGCGAGGGATCGAATTGCGCGGCCTTGCGCCAGACCGTCGCCATGGCGTCCTGCGCCACCTCTTCGGCCATCGCCGGATCCGCGCCGCTGCGGATCAGATACGCCTTCACCCGCGCGGCGAAATGGGCGAACAGCCGCGCAAAGGCCGTGTGGTCGCCCGCTTCCGCGACCGCCACGATATCGGCGTTCCATACGGCGCCCGAGCCGGGCGGAGATCGCGTTTCCGACATGCCGTTCGTGATCATGCGCGCCACGTCGGAGACGATGACCTCCGGCGCCGCGCGCCCCCCTTCGGTTTCAACGGTCGCATCAAACATGCACCGGGTTACGCCGGGCGCCGTATGCTGGATCACCGCCGCGCCATACCCAGAAATATTCATGATCCGGTTCCACGGTCCAGCGTAATCTCCAGGGCCCCCTCGCGCGCCACAGGAGCACGGATTGTCCGACCTACCCGAATTCACCACCCCCGGGGCGCCGCCCTCGGGGCTGCGCATCGCGATCATCGGCGCGGGGATCGCGGGTCTCGGCGCGGCGCGGCTTCTGGCCGGACGTCATGAGATCACGCTCTACGAGGCCGAGCACCGGCTTGGCGGCCATGCCCGCACGCTGATGGCCGGGCGCGGAAAATCCGTGCCGGTGGATACCGGCTTCATCGTGTTCAACTATCGCAATTATCCGTTGCTGACCGGGCTTTTCCGCGAGCTTGAGGTTCCGGTGCAGAAATCCGACATGTCCTTTGCGGCCTCGATCGATGGCGGCGCGGTGGAATACGGGCTTCAGACCCTGCGCGCGATCTTCGGCCAACCGGGCAATATCGCGCGCCCCGAATTCTGGCGGATGCTGCGCGATCTGCCGCGCTTCAACGCCGCCGCGCTGGAGGCCGCGCAGGGGCGGCCCGATCTGACGCTCGGGGAATTGCTCGACGAGCTTGAGATGGGGCCATGGTTCCGGCGCTATTTCCTGTTGCCGATTTCCGGCGCGATCTGGAGCACCCCGCCCGAGGACATGCGGAGCTTCCCGGCCGAGACCTTCACCCGGTTCTTCGACAATCACGGGCTTCTGACCATCAACGACCAGCCGCAATGGTGGACCGTGACCGGCGGCTCGCGCGAATATGTCCGGCGATTGACGGTTGCGATCACCAATCGCGGCGCGAAAATCCGCCCCGGCACGGCGGTCGACAGCGTGCGCCGGCTGGATCGCGGCGTGGAGCTGCGCGCGCCGGGGATGGAGCCGGCGATCTACGACCGGGTGATCTTCGCGTGCCATTCCGATCAGGCTCTGGCGCTGCTCGCCGACCGGACCGAGGATGAACGTACCTGATTTCTTTTAGCTTATTAGATTTGTTTCCGGAAATTTGCATTAAATTCGATTAACAGACTTTTATCAATTATAACCAAAATAAGAAGATCTATGACTTTTACTTGCTAAAGAATTCATTAATTTTGTTGTTTATAAAAAGTTGTAAACAATTTTCTAACCAAACTCCTTGTACATTCATAATTAAAGTGAAATGAAAATATGTAAAAGGAGCCCAAATTCCTACTTAAGACCGAAGAAAATACATCTACTAAAAAAAGCCTGAATATATCAGCTTCATGTCAAGAAGCTTTTATAAGCTAAAAAAAGCTTAAACAGCCAAAACATACAAGGGAATAATACAAGGAAATGATATATGCTATGCAACACAAAAAGAAAAAAACTATTATCGTTTAGTAAAGTTATATATAAAATCCCGAATGGTGAAAAGACCAGTACACAGTGCCAAACAAACTGGAGTAGAACATTCTCTAAAAGCAAAAGGTTGAATTTCGCCTTCTTGCATGGGATTTTAATTAAAAGTAATCATGCATAACATAGGTATATACAGTTAAATGAATAAAATAAAAAACAGGCTTTTGAGTTTATGTTCTAAAAAATGAATTAAATATTGCCTTTGCAAATCTAGCAGAAGAACGTTTTGTTCTCAAATCGGCATCAATATTCCCAAAGTTTATTTAACTATTTTACCTTTATTAAAAAATCTCACTTGTGAGTCTGTTTACTACCTTTGGCTTAATTTTCTTCTAAAATACCAGAATTATGTGAGGCTCTGGCTCCTTTTTTGCTAATTAATACGATACGCATTTATGCGAACGTTTATTTCTGCTAATAATATGATGCGTATATATAATATGATGCAATTAAATGTAATAAATACGATTTAATCTACAATCTTCCTCATTCTTGTTTATGCTAAGGGATAAACCCCACACAAATTTCATTTTTACCCTTTTCCTATTGTTGCATAGCAAGAACTAGCTACTACTACTACTAACTCAACACAGCACTACGCCACCTGAGGCAAACACAGCTACACACGCGCCTGCTCCATCCCAATCTATTCAAAGCTTCCCTCTTTACACCCTCCAAGGAAGTTCCTATTTCTTTCAAATCTTTCTTCATGACATCTTCCCACCCAAATCGCGGACGACCTGTTTTCCGTTTAGCCCAAGATGGTTGGCCGAAAAGAACAATCTTCAGCAATCTGTTATCCTTCATTCGCAAAACGTGCCCTAGCCATCTCAACCTTTCTCTCATCATAGCCCTAGAAAGTAGGATTGAACCAAACTTTTCATACAGACTAGATTTTAAAATACGGTCTGTCAGCCGGGTACCCAGAACAATCCGTAGGCAATTTCTCTGGAAAACAACTAGTAAATCTTCATCCGCTTTTCGGATCACTTATGGTTCAGAGCCATATCTGACCACTACCATCACTGTGGCTTCCAAAATTCTAGTCCACCCAGCGCATACACGTCCGAGCGGTGGTCGATCGCGTCGCGGTCGCCCGAGAGCTGCTCGGGGCTCATGTAGGCCAGCGTGCCGACCAACATGCCGGTGCGCGTTTGCAGCGTGGCGTGCTCGCGGTCGTGGTCGTGGTGCTCGTCATCATGATGGGCGACGGTGACAAGCCGGCCAACAACGAGACCGCGCAGACACCCGCGCCGGAGAAGGGCGAGAACAGCAAGCCCGCGGAGCAGCCGAAAGAAGACCCCGAGGCAAAGACCGAGGACTCGAACGTCTCGGCCGAGAACGCCGAGATGAAGTCGTCCGACGGATCCAAGGCGGAGCCCGCGGTGGTCAAGAAGTCGAACAAGCCCCGCAAGAAGTTCTCGCTGAAGTCCTCGCAGTTTTGGATGCGTGTTTGTACCAAGATACGTAGTGTCATACGAGGCCACATCTGTAGAGATAACCCACCGAATAGAATCAGTACTCAGGCAAATACGTAGGATTTTTGAGAGATGTTTGGAACCCCTCTATTTGATGGGAAAGCTTTTGTTTCCGAAGACGAGCGCCTTGTTCATAGAATCAAGCAAGAAGTTCAGAATGGAAAGCTGAATGAGCTAATTGGATATTTTTGGGGAAGTGCCCAGGAGTTTTTATCAACTTTTAAAAACCCACAAAGGTGAGGGGGTAATGAAAAAAAACTGAATATTCAATCATTTGGTAACTAAATAGCTATCCTAGCCTCCCACCCCCTAGACCATAGAGCACTCTGAAGATCCTCAACGCGGAAATCCTGAGCGATAATTTAAGAAACTGATTCAACGACGCCTTTTTGACTCCTCCTCATAAAGGCGAAAAAACCCGATCAACAGGCTGCATTCATGTCTTACGCAACAACGCTAGTCTGCCCCCTAATTTATGTTCGAACTCAGCACAGGTCAAAACCTACGAGGACTTTAGAGGAAAATCAATAATAATACCCCCCATAACATCATTGCGCTTGTAGTTATTCCTTGGACTGAGCGGGTGTTCATTATGACAGGTTACGCAAGTTTCAGAGACCGCTCTATCTGCATAGATCGCTTTGAAGATGGGACCTGTTGGCCTTTTGATCGTACTGGTATGGACTGTACTCGGATCATCCGACACCGCCTGTAACCCTGCTCGTTCAATGTCGTTTTCCGGTCCATTGGTCTTATCAACGGGCCACAAACTCGCAAGTCGGTACTTCAAACCGCTTCCTTTCCGTTCCACCTCAAGCCCTGCAAACTGCAGCATTTGAGCTGGAAGGGGAAGCTTGTCTTTCTGTGCCCAATCTTCCGACACGAGATCTTTCCCATGATGCTGCATCCTTTCCACGACAAGGGAAGCATAGAGAGTTCGGTCCGCTTCAATGATCGCATGAACATAGTCTGCAACCACCTTGGGGTCGACACAAGCCTCGCTACTTGCTTCTTTCGTTCCTGAGGAGCAGCCCACATGAGGTGACCGTGGCGGAGAGTCTGGAGCAGGGCGCTTCGCTGACCTGTTTCAGTGGGGATAAACTCCTTGGCGGTCCGCAGGCCGGGATCATCTGCGGCCGACGCGAGTTGGTAGCCGCCTTGAGGCGAAATCCGCTGTGTCGGGCCCTGCGGTGCGATAAGCTGGTGCTCAGTGCTCTCCAGGCCACGGTGGACTCCTATTTGATGGCGTCGACAGGCGCCGGGAAGTTGTCCGCCGAAGGCATGTCGGCGGCGGTGCCGCTGTTCCAAGCGCTCGATGTGGCTCCGGACGAGTTGAATCGTCGGGCGGAGGCGATCGGTGTGGCGTTGCAGGATACGGACTGGCGTGTCGATCGGATCGAAACCGAGAACGAGGTTGGCGGTGGTACGTTGCCGCAGAGTCGGGTGCCGTCCGTGGCTTTGGCCTTCCGTTGGGCGGGCTGCCGGGTCGAGGATCTGGCCAAGCGATTCCGTGAAGGAACGCCCCCGTTGGTTGGGTATGTTGACGAGGATGCGTTTGTGGTGGATCTGCGCACGGTATTCGAATCGCAAGACCGGGATATTGTGCATCATTTCCAGCGGTTTGCCGCCGCGTGGGAAGCGTGAATCCGAGGGAGGGGAGGAATGAAGGTTCGTCATTTTATTGTTGCGACGGCGGGACATGTCGACCACGGCAAGAGTGCCTTGGTGCAAGCCTTGACCCAGACGGATCCGGATCGGTTGCCGGAGGAGAAGGCGCGAGGGATCACGATTGAGTTGGGCTTTGCTGAGTTGGTTTTGCCGGGGCGAAAAGATCCCGAGACCGAGCTCCGTCTGGGTGTGATCGATGTTCCGGGTCACGAGGATTTTGTGAAAAACATGGTCGCCGGCGTGGGTTGTGTGAACTTGGGCTTGATCGTGGTGGCGGCGGATGACGGTTGGATGCCTCAGACGGAGGAGCACTTTCAGATCCTCAGCGACCTGGGGGTGGAGCGAGTGGTGATCGTGCTCAACAAGATCGCTTTGGTGGCGGATGATGACGAGGCGTTTTTGGTGGAGGGGATTCGGGATGAAGTGAAAGAAACCGCCTATGCCGAGATTCCGATTATCCCGACCTCGACCGTCACCGGACGGGGAATTGAGGAACTGAAAGCGACTCTCACCGAGGCTTTGGAGGCGGCGCCGGATGCGGCCGATGTGGGGCAGCCGCGGCTTTCGGTCGATCGGGTTTTCAGTGTGAAAGGCCACGGGACGGTGGTGACGGGGACCTTGGCGGATGGCCACTTTGAGGTCGGTCAATCCGTGGTCATTCAGCCGCAAGGCCTTAGCTCGCGCATTCGTGCCTTGCAGTCCTTTGGGCAATCTGTCGACCAGGTCGGGCCTGGTACGCGGGTAGCTGTGAATCTCGGAAGCGTTGGAGTTCGGGCCAGTGGCGCTCCGGTCAGTGAAGGCGTGGGACGGGGCGATGTGGTGACGGTGCCCAAGGTGGTGGTTTCCAAGTGGCTTGCCGATATGGACCTGGCAGAACGGTTACATGAACAAACCAGTCGTTACATACCAGCGTTACGCACGCAACCTGGTGCACAAGGGTCGGCGATGCAGGGTGACCCCATCGCGCACTTCGAAACTTTTGTGCAAGTATTGTGGGCTTTATATCGTTATCAGAATGACATCGAGGCGTTAGGCAACTATTACCCCGGAGTGCGCGCCGCCGCACTCGCTTGTCGTCATCAGCATCCACAGTTGCTGCGCGACCAGGTTTCTGCCCAGTTGTACGGCGAAGGCGTTAACGGTAGCCTGGTCGCCACCGCCTCGCTCTACGGCACTTTAAAAACCGTTGCCCGCATAGCGGGAGTGCTGGGCCATCTCAGTGATCTGGAGCAGCTGGAAGTCCTGGCTGAAGATGTGCGGCAGGCGTTTCGGCGACGGTTTCTCAGTGTTGACGGCCACCTTTTTGGTGACAGTCAGTCCGTGTGTGTGGCGGCACTGCACAATAATCTGCTCGAAGACTCGGAGCAAAAGCTTGCCGAGCAACGCTTAATAGACCTTCTACATACAAGCAATTATCACGCAGACGTAGTGCCAACAGTGTTGCAGGCCTTGCTGCCCACCTTGTCCCATGCCGGGCGGCTCGACATGGCGTACATGGTATTGTTGCAGACGTCGCAACCCAGCTGGTTTGGTAACATCACGGCGGGTGGAGCGCACGCCGTTCGACAGCCCGGGGTGTTTGATATTGCCGATATAGGTTTGTTGGAGTGGCTGGTAGAGTCGATGGCGGGTATCGCCGTTGACGAAGATTATTCGGTAGAATACAACGGTTATCGTCGTGTGCGCATCCAGCCGATGCCGCCGTTTGGCAAACAGTTTCTTGCCGGTTCTCCCATTCGTTTGGTTGAAGCTGCGCTCAGCACACTGCAAGGTGAATTCGAGGTGAAGTGGCAGATTAAGGAGAGCTGCTTTGAACTGGACGTGTTGGTACCACCCGGCAGTACTGCGCTGGTGGTCATGCCCGACGGTATGGAGCATGCGGTGCGCAGCGGCGCGCACAGTTTTGTCATGGATTTTGGCGCTGGCGGTGATGGGGTGCCCACCCTGTTAGACATGAACGTGGGGTAGCTGGGTAACTGCTCTATCAGCGGTTGATCTGGCGGAGGTATATTAGATGGACGGTATTCACGATCTTGGCGGCAAACATGGCCACGGCACTGTCTTTTCCGGCGCCGACAAGGCCCGGAGCAGTGCTGCGCAGAATGCGGAAAAGTCTTTTGCGCAGCGTTGGCACGCGGTGATATTTACCATTGTAAACAGGGTGCTCTACGCTACCGGCACGGCTCCGAACGTTGACTACTTTCGCCACGCTGTGGAACGCATTGATCCGGTGAATTATCTGGATGACGGTTATTACGGCCGCTGGTTGGGTGCTGCGGAAACGATCCTGGTGGAGGCCGGTGTGCGCTCCGATGAATCCCGCAGCGAAGACGAGGACGATGAGCCGATTGCGCAGCGACCAGGAGACGATGGCATCGAACATGGTGTCGCTACTTGCCGAGGTGATCGACCTCGCAGCATCCTGCGCCGATGCTGCCCTTCTTGAGCTCGGTCTTGAGCAGGAAGCTGCCCCGGGTGACCACGTGGTCACCCGCGTTCAGCCCCGAGAGGACCTCCGCTTCGGTGCTGTAGCCGGCATAGCCGGGTTCAAGGATGGCAATGGTCTGAGGTGTCATGTGACTGTCCCGGCTCAAGGTCAATTGGCCCGGTAGGCGCTGACGGCGGCGTCCAGGCGCTCCGGCCACTCGGTGCCGATCTCGCCCTCGATGAAGGCGCGCACGGCGGGCTGGGCGGCGGCGCGGAACATCGCCTTCTGCTCGGGGCTCACCGGCACCACTTCCATGCCTTTTTCCGACAGGATCACGCTTGAGTTCGCGTCCTGCGCCGCGGTCATGCCGCGGTGGATGGTCTTGGCGATCTCGGTGCACTGGGTCACCGCGGTCTGCTCGTCGCCCGAGAGGCTCTGGTAGAAGGCGTCCGACATCAGGTAGGCGTGCCAGCTGAACACATGCCCATCGAGCGAGACATACTTCTGGTGCTGGTAGAGCGAGGCATTGACGATGTTCGTCACGCCGTTCTCCTGCCCGTCGACCACGCCCTGCTGCAGCGCGCCGGGCAGTTCCGGCCACGGCACCGGGGTAGCCGAGGCGCCGAGGCTTTCCACCAGGGTCACCCAGACCGGCGCGGTCATCACCCGCATCTTCAGCCCGTCCATGTCGGCAGGCTCGGCCACCGGGCGGACGTTGTTGGTGAAGTTGCGCACGCCGTTGTCGGCCACGCCGAACATGCGGATGCCGGTCTTGGCCAGCATGTCCTCGGCCAGCGCATCGCCGAATTCGCTGTCCATCACCGACCAGGCCATCGCCTGATCGTCGAACAGATAGGGCAGGGCCAGCACCGAGAACGGCTTGTAGACCGCCGAGATCGGCCCGTCGTGGATCGCCGCCATCTGCACGGTGCCCAGCTGCAGCCCCTCCATGATCTCCGAGCCGCCGCCAAGCTGCGAGGCCGGGAAGATCTGCACGTCGATGCCGCCCGAGGTCTTGCCCTCGACGCAGGTTTCAAACGCCAGCGCCGCGGCATGCTTGGGCGAGGTGAGGTCCGCGGCCTGGAAATGCGCGTATTTCAGCTCCTTGGCCGCGGCCGCCCCGGCCATCGCCGTCAGCGCGGTTGCGGCAGCCGCCGTGGTGGCGGGCAGTTTGGACATGAGTTTCATCAGGTTCCTCCCTTTCATGTCAGTTGGCAAAACCCAGGATGTTGGGCACGAAGGTGCTGACGCCGGGGATCAGGATCACCAGCAGAAGCCCCAGAAGCTCGGCCAGAAGCAGCGGCAGCACGGCGCGGCTCAGCGCCTCCACCCGCAGACGGCCCACGACTTTTGATGGGTAAAACAAATTATGATGAAATTTATATATTTAAAATCAGCATTAAAATACAATTCTTTTGATATAATTAGTGGTATCAAAACTCAATTTTTTAGAGTTTTGGTTACTATTGAGCCGGATCGCTTCTCACTACAGTTCGTCACCACGAATTGTTTGAAAAAGACTGCTTAATCAATATTTAGAAATTATTCTGTAAGCTATATTAACTTTTTATTAGGGAAGAAATCTTATGGTTGCTAAAATAAATAAAAAATATTTAGCGCAAACAAGGAGTTTTGAATGATTAGTGTTTGAAGAAGGGGAGCTAATTTATTAGAAAGACACAGAGAGAGGATATGTGCCTGGTTAATTAAATAAAAGGTATCAAGAGGCTACTAAGGGTCACTAACTAATTCGTCCGATGATTTATTCGGCTGATACAGTGTAGCTAGTAACGAAATGATGGTTTGATCTAAATCGAAATCCTGGCTTGTATTAAACAAAAACAATCATTCAGAAATAGAATTTTCAAATACAAAATATCGGTCGATACATATGGTTGTAGGTTCAATTCTAAGAAATAGTTATTCCGTTAGGAATAACTGTTTCCTCATCCATTATCTAATCCATTTATTTAATCAAGCTTCAAAAGACGTAAAGAATTGAAATTCAGATTAGGAAAGAGATTGGTGGTTCACTGAAAGGTTTTGTTGTGGAAATTTGGTTAAGAGTATGATTTTTATTTATTTTACAGACCTATCTATGCCTGCTATTCAGACTTTCTTGAGAAGATTGAACTTGAGTCAGGAGCATTTAAAGCATTCAGGAGCATTCAGAATGGCTTTTCGAGAAGTAAGACAATTTCACTCTTAGATAGTGATCTTTTTGTAATAAGAGGGGAGTAGTAACCCTGTCTGCACCCCACATTCCACGCTTAGTCAAAGTATATTCCTCAAAATGATGGATGGTAAGGGTGCAAATATCCTCCAACCATAAGGATCTGAGTACACTATCTACCGAAGTTGAAAACTTCCGGTCTAAAGATGCATTTTTCAGGAATCTTTTGAATTAAATAATAGCATTTAAATACTATTATTTAATTATCAGAACTTCAATTATCCTCACAAAAACTGGAGTTATAGTGCCCAGTACAATATTCCTTTGGATTGAAAAACACTATAGCCGCTTACTAAATCAGATAACCTAGAAAACTAAATAAATACATACTTGAGATAATAGAAACTCTACTTATAGGAGGTAATAACCGGTTCATTGCATGTGTCCAATGGCAAGGTAGGAAAAACGAAGACAGCAGGGACGTGAGAACAACAATGGCCTCTATTTTTATTTTGAGAATCAAATCCTGGCAGCATATATGTCCCAACCTTTGACCTGAATGGGCAGACCCCGGGTGCCAAAGCATCACCAAAACTTTGACCGATGTCTAGTTTCCAGACTAAGTTTTTGGGAACAGCGCGTAGACCCAAAGACCTTGAAACTGATCCTCTAGTTTACAAAGCTAATTTCGACAGAAAATGAGATTTGTGATAATCTGAAAGTGCTAGCTTGTCTGGTTCCTCATGTACATGGCTTCAGAGCTGACAAAAAAAAACTTTGAAAATGTTAGGAGCAATCCCACTCTAGACCCCAGCTGACTCTAAACTCTATTTTCTCCTTGCCTTTGTTTCTTGTTGGGTTACCCATGTCTTATCTGTTCCTTGATGCAAAGGCAAAGGTTACTTCTCCGCTTCCTTCCCTTAAAAATGTAACTTGATGTATTGAAACTTTTTTTTAGGATTGATGGATTACTAGGATTTTCAAATGAAGATTACTAAGTTTATAAAATGTCTGTTTGCGTCAAATAATAATCATTGAAAGTTTACTTATTTTTGGTTTGATTTTGAATATTCAGTAGTTGACTTTTATTATTCTCCTACCAAGTAAATGCCTTGGAGCTGAATGTCAGAAACATTTTGAAACGTGGATGACTTTATCCATTGATGACATTGCTGCTTCCAAGGATTTCCCTCCTCTTTTTTAAGAATTAGTTTTATATTAATACTTGCAGATATACAATAATATTTCAAGCAAAATCCATTCTGGAATTATGAACTTCTAACATGATTGTATTTTAACCACTTAAGGTTGAAAGGGAGGCATTTAGTGGCATTAAATTTCTCCTAGATCACATCCATGAAACCAGACCGAAAATACACCAGAAACACAGAAAAAAAAAACATGGACCAAAATGTTTTGAATAATACATACTAAAAAGCACCCAGCGTACTTTACAAGAGAGGAAAGGGCTTTTATGTGTTGGCATATGACAATGGATGAAACACGGGATTAGCAATTAGAACCAAAAGTCGTAATGACTGGCAGTGTAAAGGAAATGGGAAGGACATTGCGTCAGAGGCAAAAGAAATTTGTGAGATCTAATACCTGTAAAAACAGAATGGGTAGCTATATTAAAATCTCCTAATGATGCTGGGCACACAAATGGTGATAGTAGGTATATGAAAATAGAGAATTTTTTCATAAAATGAAAAAGTCACTTTCTATTAAGACATTCTACTGGATCACTAAACTGCCTTGGCATCGGAAAATTGAGAGATGTGTGCCATAAAGAAGTGCTAAATTTACCAAATTTACTCAGATTCGGGTTTCTCTTAACATTAGTTTCTCAAAACTCAAAATGTTTCTCAGTGATCAATGTTTTTCAATCAACTTGTGATTGCGGTCGCAAACCAAGATTTTAAACATCTAAAGTGTTTCTCGCAAAGAATCACAGAAACAAGGCATGATGGCACTTGAACGCCATTGTATGAAATACATTGAATTAAAGTTAATCCAAGTTGCAGCGGTAGCTAGCATCCTAGTTACTGTAAATAATATAACTTTTCGGGATGGTAGTTTTCAACCGCCGGGTGAAAGTTTTAAAACAGCGCAAAAATCACCATACAGTAGTGTCGAAGTTTAATCTAACGCTGAAATTTAGGAAAAATAACTAACTTCTGGAAGTTTATGATGTTGGTACGCTCTGTGATGATATTTTAAGGTAAATGTTCCAGGAGCAGTCGAATACTAAACTAGAGAGTCTAAAATTTGACAATGTTGAAGATGCATGGAATAAATTTAGGAATACAGTTTGCGAGGCAGCAGTTTGCGAAGTAGTGGAGAAGCTTTTCATTTAAGCAGCGCTATTACATAACCCAAGAATCAAATGAAGAAAATACTAAGAAATTAGTTTCAAATTTATCTGAATTTATGTAGCCATTTTCCTTTTTTTGTCTAGCAGATGTAAACACTGAGCTAGTCCAATTGGTTCCAAGAAAAAGACTCATTACTAGAAAATTTTCTCGAAAACATACAAAGTTAAGTATCAATCGAGGTTTCTGACGCTAAAACCTACAAAATAATTATTCTAATCGATTCATCTAAGAGGCCACTGACTTTTAGAAATCACGTGCACCTGCTGGTGAGTGCGAACCGTGGCAAAAGCGTGCCACGCGGGGCAAAACTATGCACATATGTGGCACCCTGAGGTGTAAACTGGGTGGCGAAAGGTTGGCAAATCTTCTTAATGGCTAAAATATAAACAGTGTTTATGAAATCATGAACCCCTCTTATTTGCAAAGGATGAGGAAAGCAATTTCTGCGCGAAATACACGAAATTTAGGATATAACAAATGACTCTCTTCACAAGTAATCGTAAAAGTAATATCCGCAGCAACAATAACACAGGCATGTATCCAGAAATTTGGAATGTGTACCATAGGGGGCCAAAATCAGAAACACAATAAAAGGCCCCAAAAAAAATTAAAACCACCAAAATCCTGACCACTGAGGTAAGGATACGGGACAGAGGCCATCTATTCTGCACGTGCCCAGTTTACAGGTACTCATTCTTTTGGTGGGGGGGATGTATGAAGACGTGTAGTAGGTTTTTCAAACCTGTTCATCGTCGCTATTCTTATCATATTCTAAACAGTCTTTATCAGATGTTTCAACTGCCACTTCCTGGGGAATTTCTTCCATCCGTTCTATAATGTTTTCTTCATTGCTGGCTTCCTCTTCTTCTTGAATAGGTTCCTCATCGGTAACAACTTCCTCGATATCTGAATAGCCATCGTTGGAGAATATCTGTTTTTCCTCAACACCATCGTTTTTAAAATCACTTATATTTTCCATCACAAATTCAGACCTAAACTAAATCTGGTATATCTAGACTCTCTATCCAATCATTGAGGCATCTCGGCATATTATCCATGGCATAAAATCTGCCAGACGTGAATTTCCTCGTGTCACCCACGCGAAGAACCTTTTTGGTGATTGACGAGATACTTGAAAGAGCAAATATTAATTTTTAGATCGTGGCAAAACTCCATAAGGTTGACAGCTATGAAAGTGTAGCTGGCTGCCCTTTAGATTTCTAGGCAATTATTCTAAGGTTTATTTCAAATTTGGTTCTGAAGACATAAGTATCCTTGACTATTCTGGAGCAAGGGGTTTAAAGGGCATATGTTGAAAATGATAATTTGTAGTGCGTAATTTCCTAATATTTATTCAGTTATGTCAAAGCAGTAATATAATTCACAAATATGTTTTAAATTTTGTTTCTCCTATATTGAATTAAATGATTCCCATAATAGTTTGAAAATGTATTTTGCACAGTATGTATATAGACTTCTTAAATTCATTATAATTTTTTTTTAATTATAGTATTGTTTTCAAAATGTCAAAAAAACGACGATATTTGAGAGGGAAACAAGAAGGGACCATCATGTGGCTCCCATAAAAACACCCTAATCCCTATCTCAATTGCCAAATAAGGGTATTTCGAGTCTTTATACCCCGGATATATGAAAAATGGGTTGAAGAAAGGTGTTGAGTTGTGATTCAGAACCAACTTTGCTATAAGCCTTTAAGAATAAGATCTCGAGTTTTTTTTTAATGCAGAAAACGCAATAATATTGTGAAAGTGACATAAGGTTTTGCCATTCTACTACAAAGTGTCGTCACCGCCCGAATGTCAGCATTTTTTCTACCGATTGTACATAATTCAAATTTTGAAAGACTATACTATAGGGCAAGTGGCGACCAGATGTAGGTAGCTCGTAGTAATTCTCTAGATGGTAGTGTTAGTGGTGTTGTAGTTAGATTATGTGTTTTTATGGTTGATGCAGTGTGTGTTACCTTTATGGTATACAGTTTTTATACAGGGCCATCTCTGGTTGTTTAGTTGAGCCAGGAGGGGACGCAGTAATTGAAGGGAGCGCTAAGAAAATTATTGGTGCTCCTTAGTTATGTTGGTATTAACCTGATGGGCTATTTTTGCACTAATATTTACGCAAGATTTTTAAAATTACTGTTTCGTGGCTTTGTATGTTCAATAAGTCGGATTTTTTTTTCTTTTGGAATATATAATTTTCACCTAACTCAGTTCTTTGGGTGTTCGGATATAATTAATCCCCCACGGGGGACGGGGTCCTCTTACTCAGTGCTAATCGCGGGGAACAATTGGTTTCAGTTGTATCATCCGATGCTCACTCAAATTGAGTGGTTAGTAACTCTGATTCAGATGAATTACTCTTAGCTTGAAATTATGCATCTTAATTAGGACGATTTTTCAGTTGAAATATATGTCCTTTTTCAAGTTTCCAATATTACTCAGTTGCGACATAGAATTCAAGTAGGCCTTCAATATTCAAAAATCCATATAGCTCTCATTAGCAGTGAATTTGCAAGGAAGGAGGGGTAATGGGCCCCTAGATTTTGTTTTTTATGTATCTTATTTTTTTGACTGAAAAACAAACTTGCCCCCTTCCCCAAATAAAGCCCTCTGAGCAAACACTAGCGCCACACGCTCCACCCCAGCACTAGCTCTATAAGCTGTTTTAAGTCACACTTCCATACTTGGAATGCAAACATTCCATGGTGCACAATGCGTTTAGAATAGCACCAAAAGCTGTTTTTAGTGACACCTGCATACTTGGAATAAGTACATTCTCTGGTGCACAATTCGTTTAAAATAGCACCAAAAACTGTTTTCAGTGACACTTGCATACTTGGAATGCGTTCATTCCATGGCTCACAATGCGTTTAGAATAGCACCTAAAGATTTTTTAGTGACACTGGCATACTTGGAATGCGTACATTCCATGGTGAACAATGCGTTTAGAATAGCACCAAATGTTGTTTTTAGTGACACTTGCATACTTGGAATAAGTACATTCTCTGGTGCACAATGCGTTTAGTATGGCACCAAAACCTGTTTTTAGTGACACTTGCAAACTTACAATGCGCACATTCCATGTTGCACAATGCGTTTAGAATAGCACCAGAAGCTGTTTTTAGCGACACTTGCATTCTTGGAATGCGTTTATTCCATGGTGCACAATGGGTTAAGAATAGCACCAAAAGCTGTTTTTAATTACACTTGCATACATACAATGCGAACATTCCATGGTGCAAGATGCGTTTAGAATAGCACCAAAAGCTGTTTTTAATGACACTTGCATACATACAAGGCGAACATTCCATGGTGTACAATACGTTTAGAATAGCACCAAAAGCTGTTTTGGTGACACTTGCGTACTTGGAATGGGTACATTCCTTGGCACACTATGCGTTTAGAATAGCACCAAAAGCTGTTTCTAGTGACACTTGCATACTTTGAATGCGTATATTCCATGGTGCACAATGCGTTTAGAATAGCACCAAAAGCTGTTTTTAGTGACGTTTGCATACTTGGAATGCGCACATTCCATGTTGCACAATACGTTTAGAATAGCACCAAAAGCTGTTTTTAGTGACACTGGCATACTTGGAATGCGTACATTCCATGAAGCAAAATGCGTTTATAATAGCACCAAAAGCTGTTTTTAGTGACACTTGCATACTTTTAATGCGCACATTCCATGGTGCACAACGCGTTTAGAATAGCACCAAAAGCTGTTTTTAATGACACTTGCATACATACAATGCGAAGATTCCATGGTGCACAATGCGTTTAGAATAGCACCAAGAGATGTTTTTAATGACACTTGAATAGATACAATGCAAACATTCCATGTTGCACAATGGGTTTAAAATTGCGTCAGCAGCTGTATTTATTGTCACTTGCATACTTGGAATGCTTACATTCCATGGTGCACAGGCATTTAGAATAGCACCAAGAGCTGTTTTTACTGACACTTGCATACTTGGAATGCGTACATTCCGTGGTGCACAATGCGTTTAGAATAGCTCTATAAGCTGTTTTAAGTCACACTTCCATACTTGGAATGCAAACATTCCATGGTGCACAATGCGTTTAGAATAGCACCAAAAGCTGTTTTTAGTGACACATTACCAAGTTACCCAAATATAAATTTCTAGGAAATTCAATGAATGTTATTCAATGTTATTAACTTCGCATAGCAGTTGATAATATGGTTACAATGGGTTACGCTTGTGTCAATGTCAGGGATAATTTTCGAACTCAAGATCTTCAATAATCTGTTACACATATTACTGTATTACACTTTGCAAGCTCTAACATCCGTTTGTAGGATAGTGAAAGTACCCTACATGGGTTTAAAGATTTGGAACTAAAAGTAAGGCAGTCTCCTACAGTCTCCAAGCCATTGCTTTCCTATTATAAAGATAAGTGCCCAGCACAAGGCGCGTAGGTGCAACATACTGACTAAACGTAATATGATGAGCTATCGGTGTATTCTACCACCATCCTCGAATCAATTTGCTGCAAGCTATGAAACACGTTCGGTTAAGACCGTAACATAAACAATAAAATACGTTAACAACTAACAAGAGACATACTAGAAGAGGGAGAGGGGAATAAAACTTTTGTTTACGTTAAGTGAATAGACAAATTAAATATTATTACATCCGGATGGAGAGAGCCGAAGAAAGTCCTTGGCACAAACGCAATAATTTCTTCTCTTCCGCCTGGCTTGTCTATCGCAGACGTCATTGCATTCCTATTTAATCCCAAATGATACAAATTTACTTCATGCTACAATCTTGGACATAATTTTATGTAAACTAGCCTCATCCCCGTTCCAACCGACGATAGATTTTGAAAATCTTCATGTCGGTGACTTGCATGTTACACCTCCCTATTGATAGGAGGTAAGGGGCAGATAGCGTGTAATACCACAAGTGGAAGCCCCTTTCCTTGATTGTGGAAGTGTCTTCCTTGATTCCCGTCATTTTCATCGAGATTTAGTAAATGTTTACATGATTTTTGCCCGTAATTGTAATTCATCTCCCTATGAAATAGACCATAAAATAAAGAACAATATATAATTTTCTTTACGCAATAATGAACCTTTGAAATATTCTAACATTTGCCGACTTAGTTATTGCTATGAATGGTAGAGTTTATCGTGTCATGCGTAGTAGTGTTTTGTGTGCAATTTGTGAAGAAAATATTTCTGTTATCTTAAATTTTGAAACCGAAGGATCATGACGCATCATCAGAAAACAAAAACATTATATAGAGAACAAAATGAAAGGATCTTCTAGCAACCTACATTAGTAAATCAAATGGCTCTAAAGGCTAAAGAGAAAAAGAAGACAAGAAAAGGAGGTACAAGGAGTCATGAGACGGGGAAAGACAATTGGAAGAAAGGGCACACTTTGATTGTTAAAACAACCAGATTGCAGACCAATACATCAATATATCATCATCATCATCATCATCATCATCATCATCATGTTCGTAGCCAAGCGGTCGTAGGTGCACTTTGACTGCATCTATCAGATTCTTCCATCTTTTTCGGTCAGCAGCATTTCTTGTAGCTTTTTGAACTTATGTAAGTAACTTTTTTCTCTCTTTCCTTTTTTTCTTTGGTTTTATTGTTGCTATTGTATTCGTAAATATACTAATATAACACTCCTGTACATAAATCCTGCTGTCCCATGTATCAGGCCAGGCGAAAACAGCAGAAAATGGTATTGTATCATGAAGATTAGCAATACGGGCACTGAGCCTAAAAAATTATTATTATAGCTATTACTTTAAGCAGAATCCTGTATTTCTAAGACGTTGACTTGTTGTTGTATTCGTACCACCTTCCTTCATGAAAATAATACAGCTAACAAGCTAAGCTAACAACAGAAATAAGTTAGGTAAATAAGGAAAAAATACGATAATGTATCACAAAAAAACCCCGAAATTTTGGAAGACCCCTTTAATTTTCAGATTTAAACATTAAAACCTATAGTTTAAATGATTAAGAAAATAGGTGATATTGTACAAACAAGGGGAAGTTCTGTGAATAAAAGATCTCTGAAATTGTATAAGATATGAACGTTAAAGACGAGAAACTGTACCTATGCCATGTAAGCAATGAAAATAATAAAAAAATTATGCTCAAAAGGATATCCTCCAGAAAAAAGGAATACACAAAAACGGGAGTCATCTTCGTAGCCACAACTTACACAATACAAAAAAGCAGTTAGAATAAAAAAGGAAATATATAAAAGCAACTTAAACAATGAGAAACTTGGGACCACCATGGTCTCTAGAGACTCATTAGCTATGCCATGTCTTAATTTCAGCTCATTCTAAGCACATTTTTTTGGAAAGGCATTTTTGAAAATTTGCACAATAGACCAACTTTTTTAAATGTGCTCTAATGAGTGACTTGGGACCGCCATGGTCTCTAGGGACTCATTAGCTACTCTATGTGTTAATTTCAGCTCATTCTGAGCACTTTTATTTGAAAGGCATTTTTGAAAAATTTGCACAATAGACCAGCTTTTTTCAATGTGCTCTAATGAGCGATTTGGGACCGCCATGATCTCTAGGGACTCATTAGCTACTCTATGTGTTAATTTCAGCTCATTCTGAGCACTTTTATTTGAAAAGGCATTTTTGAAAAATTTGCACAATGGACCAACTATTTTCAATGTGCTCTAATGAGCGATTTGGGACCGCCATGGTCTCTAGAGAATCATTAGCTTTGCTATGTGTTAATTTCAGCTCATTCTGAGCACTTTCATTTGAAAAGGCATTTTTGAAAAATTTGCACAATAGACCAACTTTTTTCAATGTGCTATAATGAGCGATTAGGGACCGCCGTGGTCTCTAGGGACTCATTAGCTACTCTATGTGTTAATTTCAGCTCATTCTGAGCACTTTTATTTGAAAAGGCATTTTTGAAAAATTTGCACAATAGACCAGCTTTTTTCAATGTGCTCTAATGAGCGATTTGGGACCGCCATGGTCTCTAGAGACTCATTAGCTATGCTATGTGTTAATTTCAGCTCATTCTAGTCCCCCCCCCCCCCCTCCACCCAGTTAAAAGGAGCTATTGCCCAGCGTTGGGGGAGAGAAATGTTTTAGTAGTCTGGATCTGACACAGGCTTTTCACCGAGTAGAACTCACACCAGAAAGCAGGAAGTACACCACTATTTCCACGCCATTTGGTAAGTATGCTGCAAAGCGTATGGCATATGGTTTTGTAAGCGCACCAGCCAGTTTTCAGAATATTATGGATGAGATTTGGGGGGAGTTTAAATTCGTATTGTGCTATGTGGATGACCTCCTGGTAGTGTCTGATACTGCAGCTCCGAATAAGGAACACCTAAAGGCAGTATTAAATAAATGCAGACATGTCGGCATATTACCCCTGAGGTGGTGCAGAAGAAGGCTATTATGGATATTGTTCCCCAGGTGACGCAACTGAACTGAGATAATCTGGGGGCATTACAGTATTATACTGCACGTTATATTGTTAACTATTCTAGCACAGCTGAGCCATTGTTCAAACTATTGACAAAAAGCAAGGTCTTTGTGTGGTCAGATCAGTACCAGAAATCTGTTACTTAATATAAAGAGGCTTTGAGCATTGCTATCCTGTTAACTTTCTTCAACACCAGTGAGGGCACTGAAACTATCCTTACCTGTGATGCCAGTTTCAAAGGTTTGGGTATTGTACTCAAAGAGTGAGTAAATAGAAGGGAACATATTATCTGTTGTGGAAGGAGGAGCCTTAGTAAGGCAAAGAAATCCTATAGTATACAGAAATTTGAGATGCTCTCTTCTGTTTTTGGCGTGGAGCTGTTCCGTGCAATTCGCGCTTCACCCTTGAAACAGATCTTTCTGCTTTTGTGACATTCTTTTCGAGAATAGGATATGAGGGAGTAAGTTGTCGTCTTAGTAGATTGCCATAGGGAAGGTTGGGGCCCGCTGGATTTAAGGTGGGAACTGACACATGACAAAAGTGTTGCCATTTTTAGAGCAGATTGTAGGGTTGTAGTCCCAGAGAAACTGAGAAAACAAGTCCTCAGTATCGTAAATAAAGGGAACCCAGGCTGAGTAAAAAGGAAAATAAAGCTGAGGAATGCTGCATGGTTGCTTGGGTGTGTACAGCAAAGGAGAAATTTGTTGAGAACTTTGCTGTGTGCCAGAGGGCTGACAAAAATAAGATGCCATATAATGTAGAACCATTTAGCAAGGTTAAACAGGGTTAAAATTGTGAGCCTGGCCAAAATTGGAAGCACTCTCTGGATTCAAGTACATGTCGGTATTCGTAAGTAGTTAAACCAGGTTTGTGGCGGTTTGGCCACAGCACAAAATCGCTGCCATAATGTGTGTAGACAGGCTTATAGGGACTTGCAGTCGTTATGGGTTTGTGAGGAAGATAGTGATAATGGTAGCCAATTCATTAGCCATGAAATTAAAGAATTCACTGAGAAGCTTAATATACAGCACAATCACAGTAGACCCTGCTGGTAATATCTATCTATCAATCTATCTATCTATCTATCTATCTATCTATCTATCTATCTATCTATCTATCTATCTATCTATCTAACACTTACATATAAAACGTACACGTGCATGTAAAGAGACAAATAAGCTCAAACATTCAAATACACGCACTGTAAAAATAAAGACGGTTTGCTAATCCAGCCATAATATGTATTCATTACAACTCAAAGATTCTGCGCTGTCATTGGACGTGTAGAGAGATCCCTTGCTATATTAGTTGGTAAAAAATGGGCAACCTGACTAACTACATGTCACTATCATAATAAATGAATCTATCTTGCATTGCAAGGTACATATTGCTTTATTAATGAATTTTAAAGTCGCTAGCCCTATCAAGGCAACCCGTCATGTACGTTTTGAAGCATACAGTAGAAACTCATGTTTTGTTAAAGCTTTGTAAGATTTCTACAAGCTTTCAAACTTAAATTTGTTAATGTACAAACTCTAAGATGTAGCTATGCAGCCACCCTAAGACAACCTTCACTCTATGCAGGTTGTTGCCAAACTGTTGTGACCTTGTCTCGTCGTAATACAACTTGACAGGTCATCTTTTGATGGTGGAAGATGAAGTTAGTAGACTGATATATCAATTTTTGTCCTCCACCACGTGCATTCTATTAAGCGATATTCAGTTTTATGTTTTATCAATTAACAACAGACACCTTAAAAATAGATATTCCTTCAGATGTGAGCACCTATGGCGATCTATTATATCGGGTTTACATTAACAGGCCTTGCAAGGAGTTAGAAAAACAAGTGGGGGAGGGGATAATGAGAAAAGTTTCTCCTAAAACATTTTACTACGGGGGTCAATAAATCTTCACGCTAAGTACTGACAAGGTAGTAGCAGTAGTATTATAGTGGCAGTAGTGGTAGTAGTAACAGTAGTTGTAATAGTAGTAGAAGAAGTAGCGGTAATAGTTGCAAGAGTTGTGGTAGTAGTAGTAGCAGTAGTAGTAGTAGAAGTAGTAGTAGTAGTGGTGGTGGTAGTAGTAGCAGTAGTTGTAATAGTAGTTATAATAGTAGTAGAAGAAGTAGCGGTAATAGTTGCAATAGTTCTGGTAGTAGTTGTAGTAGTAGTAGAAGTAGTAGTAGAAGTAGTAGTAGAAGTAGTAGTAGAAGTAGTAGTAGTAGTAGTAGTGGAAGTAGTAGTAGTAGTAGTAGTAGTAGTAGTAGACGTAGTTGTAATAGTAGTAGAAGACGTAGTGGTAATAGTTGCAAGAGTTGTGTTTGTAGTAGTAGTAGTAGTAGTAGTAGTAGTAGTAGAAGTAGAAGTAGAAGTAATAGAAGTAGTAGAAGCTGTAGTAGTGGAAGTAGTAGAAGTAGTAGAAGCAGTAGTAGTAGTGGTGGTGGTCGTAGTAGTAGTAGTAGTAGTAGCAGTAGTAGTAGTAGTAGTAGTAGTAGTAGTAGTAGTAGCAGTAGTAGTAGTAGTAATAATTGATAATTGATTACTTAAAGCTAACAGAATATGCTACCTGCATTTTTCTTATGCGACGCCAGGGTGCATTTAGCACTAATTCTCAGCATCAATCTGCAAGAATACTCTGATGGACCATAAAGGATATCGTATTGAATCTTTATAGATTGGTTGAGTGTCTGAATTACTTGGATTCAAAGAGAACCAAATATGGCTCTTATGACAGAGGGCAGGTGTTATTGACGGACGAGCAGCAAAAGAATCAGGAAAACCCTCCCATTTTAGCCTTCCCTTGTGTGTGGAAGGCTATTTTATGTTACGATAGGTGAGCGGAAAACGTAAGCACCAAACCAACGCTGAGTGAACAGGGCACAATTAAAACCTGGGCCATAGTATCCTGTTACCCAACTTAGAAACAATTTTTGCACTATTTTAGTTCCACTCATTTATGAATAAGTGTAAAGCACTCCCAACAAATTTTTTTCATTTTTTATTGAATTGCTATAAATTGTTTTAAAAGAAACCCCTCAAAAATCCTTTTATTATAAATAAAATCTCATACTTTTCGCGGGTTTGTGGTTTATCCCTTACCAAAGGGATGTTCCTTATTGACTACCTATGCCTCTTTCTATTGGCTTACCTGATAGCAACTAATGTTCCATGTTTTTCGGTAAAGGTCACACTCTTGTTCGTGTACAAGTGTAGAAATCCTATAAGCAGTTAGAATTCAAGAAGCTACAATTCCAGTCTCTTAAGCATTCGTTAGTTTCTTTGGAGAAGTAGTATGTTTGTCTGAAAACGGAACAGATACGTATTTTACAAACGATGAAGAGAAGAGAGTGAGACGGAGTAAATTAAATTGTACTCGTTAAAGATAACGGACAGCCCTGCAAATAAAATGCAAATTATACTCTTCGTTGATTACTATTATCTTTATGTTTATTTATCAACGTTCATAAACTGATATTCTTATCAGAGGAAAATTTTAAGTAGATCAGAGTAAATGGATATTATGATAGAATGCATTCCATTTACTTTAGAACAGTACAGTGACTCTTAGTCTTTTCTACTGATGACCCGTTTTACTGTCCCTCCGTTCAACTAAAAATGCTCCTTTAGCTCGCTTGAAATGAATTATGACAGTCGGACATCCTTTTTTCCTGTCAGCTTTCACATATTTATTGTAAAAGAGAGACAAGAATGAAAGCTTTATAGATTGATGCTTAAGTTTTTTTCTGAATTAAAAAGGATCCGTGAAATCTGCCGTGGTCCAGTGAATGGCTCCCTAACACCCTGTACCAGAAAACGCAGTTTCCTCTCCGTGACGACTCTCAATGACATCCATTTGGGCATACAGCCTTAAAGTACTCATTGCTGGAATTAAAGTCCCGTGTGCGTCGGCATTGTACGAGCTCCTACCAAAGGGGAGTGCACGGAGTAAAATCGCACCAAACAGTATCCAGCGTGCAGAGGAAAACTTTTGGAGTGGCGCCCACCCCTACCACTGTAGTGGTAGAAGCTAAGAAAAGAGGAGCATTCGTGTTGCCTCCGACTGCGGTCCACCATCTTCTTAATGTCTATAAAATGTTTTGTAAGCCATAGAGGCCCATTGATGTTTAAACTGTTATAACTTTCTCAAATCAAAAGATCTTCATCTTATTTTTTCAAGCGCTAAATACCAAAGGTCACTATGATGAAACTCTGAAAATTTTGACAGAAGAGGTGGATATTGTATCTATAAGACTTCATCTATTTTCGAACGGTAACATCTTTATTAAACTAATAGCAACTGGAACATAAGTGAGACTTAATACAAATGTGCGTTCTACATGCTTAACTACATGATTAAATACAATTAGTCACGTAATATCCCGAGTGTATTGCTAATTACAGGAAGAATAGAATGATTGTCTGACAAATTTTGAAAATCGAAAATTCTGAAAGTTATGTAGAAATTTGTCTCTGTATATGGCACAAAGTGAACTTTATGAGCCAACCACTGTCAAGAAAAAAATTTTCAATAATTTGAAAGTTTAAATACATGAAAATTGCATTTGACTAAGCATGGTGCCATATCCGAGAAATATGTATCACCAAAGTCAAAGGAAAAATCAGTGTTTGCAATAAACATATGATTAGCTGTAAATGATAATGATAATGATAATGATAATGATAAGATTGACAGACAAAAAATGATAATAGAATGACTGCTTAGTGAGGAATTTAACAAAAATGTGTCAAAATAGCTAATTACTAATTAAACTGCCTCTGGGTTTCGGCAAATCACTTCCAGTTACAACACATTACTTCCGATTAAACGTTAATTATTGGCTAAACAATGAAAATTAAGATTATACAATGTATCTGGTGGTCTACGTTTCTCAAACAAGTTAAATTTTATAGAAAAATCACGTCCAAGCATGGAAATATTTTGAAAAAGCACATTTTAACACGAAAACCTTCAAAGAAAGTCGTCATAACTATAAATTCAACGAAAGTTGTCAAAAAAGGTTGAACCATAAGATTCGGTAATAAATTTCAGAAAAAGTCACCAAATAATACAATGTTATACGCTACTTTTAGTGGGAACTGTGAAGAAAGCTTTGGCGCCGCCACGTAATTTTTGATCAAAATATACTTCCAAACGATTTGTCAGTTGACTATTTGCGACCTGAAAGAATGTCTAGCATATGCCGAAGGCGTGGCTCTAGATTTTTTGTACAAGGGTACGTACATAACGTTATTTTGATGCCAGAAACAGAGAGGAGATTGCAGTGACGTGCAAGTGTTATTGGTCGACTCGGAAAACAGAGAAACTTCGTCCAACCTATTTTCAAATCAACAAAGCCAAGCGCACCTTGAAAGGAGCATACTGTACTTGTGTAGGCCGGAAATCCGTCAACATTGTAAATAAGCAAAACAAAGCGCAACAAGCAGGTTGCAGCCAAGCTAAGTTTCGCTTTCATAATCTGCGAGAGACAATCCTACTGGGCGGTGGAGCCTGCCTCATGGCTTGCTTCTATGTCCGGTAGCCTAAATTGAAGAGCGTTGCCCTTGGACCCCCCAGCTATTCTGTATTTCCTAGTTAGCCTTTTTTGGTGGTTTTTCTATTTATTAAGGGAAGTTTCAATGTCGGACTCACATTAAGAAAATGCTAAGTTTCCAGAAGATGAAGAATGGAAAGGCGCCTGGTCCAGACCTTTTGCCATTGGAGGCTTGGAATGCCCTCGGAGACGAAAGTACCTACATCTTGTGGTGCTTCATGAGAGAGATCTTTAACAGGGAAAAGATTCAAGAGATCGGGAGACACAGTACACTCACTTATTGTCAAGGACAAAGGAGACACACATAGCTACCCGAACTACATAGAAATAAGCTGACGTCACACATTCTTGAGCTATTAAAGAGAATAATTGACAGAAGATTGAAAGAAGAAACACATATAGGAAAGCAACAACTTGGCTTTATGAAAGGAGATGGTACAACGGATGGTATTTCCTCACTGAGACAGATGATGGAAAAGTGTAGGGGGAAAAAGGCAACTCTTACACTTGGTTTTCATAGACTTGGAGAAGGTGTATGATAGAGTACCACTAAAAGCTTGTTACTCTCGTCAGCTGAATTCCGTCCAGTATGTATTCTTCTTGGTCTCCCTCCATGTCTGTTGTCATCTACTCCTTCTTGTTCCTGCTGATCTTCACACATCGACTTTCTATTACTTCTTTCCACCATTCCAACTTCGGCTGAAGTGCCCTCTTGCTCTGAGAAACAGGACGATATCATCGGCGTACAAAACACACCAAGGTGAATTCTCTGTAACACATTCTGTTAGCACATCGAACACCATATTAAAGAGAAAGGAGCATAGAGCTGAGCCCTGGTGGACACTGACCTGTACCGTAAAGCTTTCTGTCGTACCCACTGTACTCCTCACTTCGGTCTTATCATGCAAAGAAATGAAGAACAGCACATGGCAAGAGAGGGAATGGATATGGTGATTCTAGGTCATAGAAGGAGAGAATGATCAAGAACTAGATGGAAGGATACAGTTCCAGCAGGCATTTGGGAGAAAAAAGAGTTACAAGTGGAGATTATGAAAACTGAAGGCTCATACAAAACAGTGACGCCAAACAAAAGGGATAAACTGAGAAGGAGAAGAAGAAGAAGAAGAAGACGAAAAGAAGAAAAAGAAAAAGAATGTGTACATGCTACCTTCCAAATTACTAAAACATAACAATGCCATTTAAAAATTTGGCTTCCGGCCAGAGTGAGCAAGTAGAGGCATTGTAATAAAGTTGGATGCCTCTGTTTTTCACCAGTGTTTTATATTCCAGTCTGCGTAATGATATCTCAGTGAGGCATCCAGATTATTTCTTCGTAAAATTAAAGTTAAAAGAAGAATAAACATACGTTTCAAATATAGACCCTCTTAAATTGCTTCTGTTCGCGGCAGGTGCGTAGGCCTCCACGACAATCCCCAGGGGGCTGGGGGTGAATGACCTATGAGGAGTGCCAGTTAATTCATTGATAGAATTTGAGATAGTTTATTAACTATCAATTATTATTATTTTAGGTGCCCTATTATTATAAAAGAGAATATCAGTATTGAAATATTTGTTTTCAATAACCAAATTATGATGTAACTTGTTGATAATGTAAAATATATGTAAAAAATACCTTTGAAAATATTTAGCGACTTTATAAAATTTAATCAGGGACTCTCTCCTCGCAAGGACATTTAATTCTACCAAAAATGTGACAAATGCCTCTGGACGTTTCCTCTTTACATTTTATCCGTGTACCGATGAGGAAGAGCTTATCATTGAAGACGAGCAGCTAAGTGATCGGGCTGGCTCATAACTTTAAGATTCAGTTATGTAAATCTGGAACTTCCAGACGACTGTAAATTGCTTTAGCAAGATAGGTATCGTATTGTCTTTCACTTTGCAAATGAGGAAATGTCAATGATGTCTAAAACATTGATTCTCTTCGTGTGACTACTGCGCATCTACACTAATGCACTGGACACATGTATGATGACAGTTCTGAGTTACGATGTTACAAAGTGACTTGCCTTTATCTTACACGACTTCATTATTTTATTATGTCCAGTACTTTGTGAGAGAGCAAGAAGTGACTGTGATGCATATTGCAAAGTCAACCTTAGAGTTTTTGCACAATTTCAGTACAAGTTATATCAAACCTTGGAACCAATTTGCCGCGGAACATAGTTTGTCAGCAAGACCTGACTTCTTAGTTAAAGAAGAACACAAAGGTTGATCACAGGTCTTTTCATAATCCTGTAAGGAAAAAACAATGACAGATTTATAATTTTAACAAAAGTTAATCTTTGTGAAAACAATCTATAACAAACCACACTAAAAATACATAAAATTTGCATTATCATAAAAAGAGATGTATTAAGTTTAAGGCAATAATGTTGGTAATAGGACTATAAAGTACGTAATTATTTTTCAAAGCAACTGATCGGAAACCAATTACATTAACTCGAACTGAAAAAGTTTTAAGCAACTCAAGCGCTTATGCTTTAATCTAGTGAGTAATGCGTAAAACGTGAAATATCCAACTTTTAACAGCTTTATAATCCAAAACTCCTATCGAGTCATAATATTTGTAAACTGCAATGTTTACGTCAACCCGTAAAGTGACATGAGAATAGACACTTCCCGAATTCTTGTGACCTCTCACTCACGTTCAATGAAAGCGAGGCTTACCATGACAGCAAATTTTTTTTAGGAAAAACTTTTGTAAACAAGTACCGGTAGATTCAGCGAAAATGGCTTCGACGATTTCCGATAGCGAGTGTTACCCAGGCACATCAAGACAGCGGCCTGAAAGGATAACTTCTGGGGGATCAGGAATACTATATAACAAAACTAGATCAATTAACTACTGAGTACAACTCAAGAATGACGATGAACTAGAATAGACACTAATGTTGGTATACTTTTAAGTTGTTTGTTAGAAAGATGTTATCAACTGACCGCTATAAACTCGTTTTCATTAAGAGGCTAGACTTAAACATCTAACCAACGGCAACACTATTTCTTTGAATCGTGTCAAGATCTTGTCTGTCACTCTGGAAACCGATAAAAATGTAGTCGAGATTTCGCCTCTAGATTAGTATAATATTTTACAGCTCAGACATGTCACTTTCAGTTGTATAATGGGCTTTCTGTGACTGCTAAAATTCTCATCACACTTCCAAATCAATCCCAGTTTACTTTCAGATTATAATCTTGTAGCAAATAATTGGAAACACTAAAGCATGCTCCTACCTAATTAGACTCCTACCTAATTAGGCTAATATTGTATTCGAATTAAGGAAAGTTCGAATTTTGAAAAGAACACTACAGAAATAGAAAAATATGTCACGACCGGGGTCGGAACCCGTGACCCAAGCTTTCGCGGCGTGCGCTCTACCAACTGAAGTAGGTTCAAATTTTCAAAATTAGATAGTGTTAATTATATACTGGGTCATGGCAAACACTATAAGCCTCTTTTCCAGAGTTTGTTATTTACTTACACCTAAATGAAAGCTATCAAGTGAAGAGATGTTAAATGCCACTTCTGTCCTTTCCCTGTTCTGTTCTGTCACTAGCCTTAACGATGCACCAGTAAATACTTCAGTGTTTTAAACCTCTACAATGTAAAAGCATACGATGGCTCTTTTATGTGTGGTTTAGACGCCGAGCGATTAACACACAGAAGGTAAAGGTGCAAAATACATTCATGAAGAGCGCAGTGGTCTTTGCTTCTGATATTTGTAAGAAGGAAAATCAATTTGTAAGTTTTACCAAGCTAGTCGTACTTAATGCCTTAGATATGGCCTTCTTTCAGACTTTTCATTACTCATGTGCTTCACTATGTGGATAAATTATGTAAACTTGATTATTGGTATGATTTCATGCTGTAAGTCTTTACAAAACCAAATTCTTGTATATGAGAGGGTAAGTTCAAACTACATTTATTCTGTCCTAAACACTAAAAGTCAAATTCTTCCCGCCTGCAACTGCATTTTTCCGGTCTTTGAACCCTGCAACATAACATTTCACTGATGTTGGCTATTAAATTAAGGATGCGTGTTTTGAAGCTTTTGGTATAACCTAAAAAACGTGATAAGTTCTGCTGATGGGATTTTGTTTAACGTAGACACTGTTATGTGGCACCTTATCTCAAATTTCTTGAACGTACTTGATTGTAGATAACATAGAAACAGCAGAGGAAAGAAGAGGTTTAGACCGTGACAGAAAAGTTTAGGAAAAGCAAAGCTACTGAAGTGCTTATCAACATTTCGTACAATTCCACCTCTGTATTCATTCCAGAAAAAGTAAAATCTTTTTTGATGTCTTTATATTAACTATAACTAAATTAAACAAAGGACACCTTTTTCATTTTCTTTACAGCGGCTCTTATTTCTACTTCAAGTAATTTTGGCCCCTCCATGTTTTTTCGTATTTCTGGTTTTTGTCCTCTATCATCTTTGAACAGATTATTGATATATTCGGACCAGCGTTCTAATATTGCCTCTTTTTCCATTAAGAACCATCCGTCCTTAGATTTTATACACCCTGCAGATGAATGAACCTTCTCTCCAGCAATGCTCTTTACTTTCTTGTATATGATTGATGGTTCTTTGTACTATATATTTCTGAGCACATTTTCTCTAGCCATTCCTCTTTTGCCTTTCTGCATTTAAGTTGTATTGTTTTGTGTATCTGATTGTATTTATTGCTGTCCTTTTTTGATTTCTGTCTTTTACTCATTAGGTCAAGTATTTCCTTTGTCATCCATTTGTTCTTTGATGTTTTTTCTTTCTTTGGAATCAGTTCTTCTACTGTTTTTGTGATTGCAGTGTTGAAAGCTTCCCATGTTGATTGACCTTCACTTTGTAAAGCTTCAAAACAATTTTTAACAGCTCCTGTGTACTCTCTTCTGATGTTATTATTATTCCGTAGATGGTAGTAGTCTAAATGTGGTTCACTCTTAGTCTTCTTTAGCTTTTGCACTTTTACTTTTAGGAAGCAGATGATTGGTATGTGGTCACTTCCACAGTTGCCCACTGGATAGCTCTTTTCTTGTTTGACGGCGTTTCTGTATCTTTTGCATATTGTGATGTAGTTGATTTGGTTGTGTGTGTTATCTCCTGGACTTTTCAAAGTCCATCTGCGTCTTGGGTGATTTTTAAAACATGTGTTTGTTATTACTTGATCGTTTCATTAGCACCATTCTACTAGTTTGTTACCTCTTTCATTTTTACCCTAAACCATAATCACCTACAACAAAGCTTTCTCTTTGCTGACCTACTTTTGCATTGAAATCTCCCATAACTATGATGGCATCCTGAGATCCACATTGTTGTTTTGCTCTATCGATTTCTTCATAGAATTGATCACTTTCTTCTTCTTCGCTAAGAGCTGTCGGGGCATATCCTTGTATAATGGAGATGTTTGCATATTGACCTTTACGTTTGATAAGCAGGACTCTTTCTGATATTGCCCAGAATCCAAGTAGATTTTTTGAGGTTTGATTATCTAGAATAACGCCCGTGCCTTTCTCCTGTTTGTCTCCACCTGAGTATATTAAGGAGAAGTCGTCCGATTGAATTTTACCTGCTCCTTTCCATCTGACTTCTGACATACCAAGGATATTAACACCTAATCTGTATGCTTCTAATTTCACGTTTTCTAGCTTTCCTGCTTGGTAGAGGGATCTTACATTCCATGTTGCTATTTTGATAGTCTCTTTATTGCAGGCAGTAGCATGATGACGATCCAGAACCACCTGCCTGCAACCTGGATGGCTGAAGGATACTCATTTTTCGGTGATGCGAAGTGATTTGATAGGTTAAGTGCATGCTGATGTTAATAAATCGTTTGGTAGATGAAGTTGATCTTTGAAGTACATGGGTTTTCAAACAGAGTTACATGTGTGGAAGATGCACAGATACTTGCGTGTAAGGGATACTTGCGTGTAAGCGATACTTGCGTGCGGGGGAAGGGAAGATGCAACCAAGATCAGTTCAAACTTGCTATGAACTGTTTGTCATGGCGGTGTTTTCTATGTATAAGCATGATACTCCCAAGGAAACATTCCTGATATCTGTATAAGACGGTGGGGAGGGCATGTTTTGTGTTGATGAGTTTTTATGGTATGTATATAGAGACCCTTCTTTTAAAAGCGTACAGTTTTACTTTGGTTAACGTGAATGAGGAGCGTTCTTGATCTAACTCTGCTTGTATTTAAATCCAAGATAAAAAAGTAATTTCTCGACATTTTATATTATTCCAAGATGTTTTGCGTAAATGTAGGGTTATTTTGAGTAGAGTGGCAAAGACTTCCATATTTGGGTATATAGTCTCCCTCGTCTGATTAGGACTTAACTTGACTTAGGTGCACACTCCTGAAAGCTATGTCACATTCTTCGACATTGAATCCCTCAACTTTGCTCGGTCCAGGCAGTTTCGATCGGCGATTTACAGAGGCACTCCAGTGTCTGCCATAACTAAATTTGTCCATTGTTTGGGAGGTCTTCCTTTTGGACCCTTTTCGGTGAAATCAATTGTATACAATTTTCACATAGCCTTTGTCATCAGATCGGTTTGCGTTGCCATACTATTGCAAGCTCCTCTTTCTGATCACATCTAATATGGTTTTATTGATATTCAACAGTTGCGTAATTCGTTCATTTCGATAACGATCACGAAGGGAGGCACCTAGAATGCTCCTCAGACATTTCATTTCAAAGGAGAGTAACCTCCGCTCATCATCTGCTCGAAGAGTCCATGTTTCACATGCATGTGTTGCAAGGCTTCTCTAGGGGTATTTTTACATCTCGTGAGATACTGACTTGTCAAAGGATTCCTTCTGTCACAGCGGCCGTATCCGCCAGTAGCTGCCAGATTCTGGACAGGCGCATCTGGATTTTATTCGGGGTTTACTCCCATGGTTTTGAAACTGAAGTGGTTCTTCTCCTAGATGGAATGCCATCCAAGGCTAACGTGCTCCATCTACCCAAAGCAACTGGTTAAGGCGCCATTAACTCGTCTTTTGTCCCCTCCTTATCGTTAGAAATCAGGTCTGCCAGACTTAAAGCAAAGCCACACGCGGAGGCCACGCGTCGGACTAGATTGTCAGAGGCTATCTGGTGTAGCATGCCATAGGAGCATTTCATTGGAAGAGGGAACCTATCCCCAATCCCACCCCAGATGTGACAATCTATTTGGACCCATTTGTCTGATTATGAATGGTGTTAAATCAATGGACTAGAAATGAATCCTTCAGCAGTAACTACTACTGCTGAAATAAATAAGTTTACACTCTTTCCAAAACAAGGCACTGCTTGGATCATCCATAACCAGTATAAGTACTTCGGGGGCATAATAGGTTTGGAGCACACAGAAATACACTGGGATCTAAACAGCATTATTTTCCCATGCAGAAAACTCTACCATATTTTAACCCCGACTCAGTTTTTAACTAAAATTCGGGCTTCAGAGTCCAATCCGGTACCGTACTCTCTGAGTGAACCACATAGCCGTAAACGGGGTTGGGCACAACATAGGAATGCTATGGCTTCTACGCATTAATTTGCGCGGCCAATTGACCATAGAGAATAATTTCTTAAAAGTGTCAAGAAGGTAACCAATCAAACGACATCATATAGCATTGCAACTAACCAAATAAAGACACGTGGTTGCAAGATTCCGCACGACGATACCGGAAACAATGAAAGATTGCAAACGTGGATCCATTGCCTGTTACGTGAGGGGGAAATCGATGTCATAAATAAGTAGAATTGGACAGAGTTACGCAACACAAAATAAACCGAAAACTAAAAGACATACAGTAAGGGAGCGACTAAGTACAATGATCAAGTGCAAATGACATACCGGAGTGTCGAAGAACTTGAGATATTTATCAGATACTGGTGAGGGTAAAGCTCTTTGGAAATTGCCACATCGACTGAGCTGGAAGGTAAAAAGCAAGAAAAGGTAGAACGTTATGCTAATGGATTATTATGGTTAGTATGAGCGAGATGTAACACCTTCACATTGCATCAGTGTTGCAGTTGGGACAATGGCATTTTCTTTATCCTTAAAGAACGGGTTGCAAATGTTTTTCTGTCTCAAATGAGCTAATGGGCAAAATTTACATATTGTGATTCTTTCTCTCGTTGTAGGTGATATTTACATGAAGTTTGTCAAGATATAAATCGACTGGTCAAAAAAAGGCGTCAAACCATCGAATTTCCAGCGTTGCACTCAGGTGCATAGCGATGTTGACCACGATGGAGTTTTTGGTCTTGCAGTCAGTGACCTGGAAGAGGGAATGTACAGACTTCTTGCACGTTTGTTAGCCCATTCTTTTCCTAACACCATTATTACTTCTACCAGTGTGCATTTCGTGATGATAATGAGTAGAATGGGAATCATTTTATTTTGACAAAGACTCGTAACTTTTTAACGCGAGCATCAAAACCTGATGTCTCATGTTACGGTGACAATGTTTATTGAGTAAGTACCAACAACAGCCTCATAATCGCCTAACTATGTTGCCGGGGCACTTGCTATGCTTTAAAAGTCGACGTCCCGAATTTGACTGATAGACAAAGTAACTACCAGTAACCCGAACCATCACAGCGATAAGAACGTCTGGTTTCTCCAATAGCAAGGTAATATTGACATTCTGGTCTTCCAATAACAAGGCCATATTCGTATTCTGATTTATCATGTGACTTGACCAAGGAAGAACTGCCCTCCGGCCCGTCATCAATCCAAAGCCCATTAAAGTTAGAAAGTATCATCCAGTCACCGGAAGGTGACATATTTTCTATTTCTCTAGTTTTCTTTTCAAAACTAACATTTCAAATCCTCTCTTCTCGATGATACAAATAACTGTGTAATACTAATTCAAAACATTTGCAAAGTACATGGAAGTGGCATTAAGGTTTATTAAATCTGATGCTCCATTATTACTATGTATTTTAAAGTTATACTTTGTCCATTTTTTTTTGCAACAGAGGTCGCCTGTTCGTTTTCTTAACGTTAACACTGTTACGTTCAGGTCACTTATTTGGACTTTTCTATTATTTATTGTGCCTCAAATGTAACTCCATAGAGCTAGACCAGACAAATCCTCAAGTTCATTAGTTGATGTTTGGCACATTAATAATCGTAGTAAAAGGTTGTCAGATACTGTCTTTTAGTACGATCACTAAAATGACTCTAGTCAATCGTTTGTTTTATCAACGATGTTGATGACATTTACTGGGTAGCCGTTTTCTAGAAAAATGGAACTAAAAAGACGTGCTACCTGTCACACATAAACGTTTATTAGTTTATAAATTCAGTTATCGCTGTGCAAGCGTACTTCGCAGAGCTTACATGACAGAATCGCGCAAAACGTGCCGCACTTCATCAGTAGATGCGGTAAAGTTTCCAAAATGTTACCAAACTCAACAGACTCCCAAAACAGACTCGGCAATAGGACAGCATTTGATTGAAAACCAGTGATGTGCTGACAACTATCAAAAGGATTCGTGTAGGGTATTAGCCAAAGCCAGATATTCTATTCATTTTACCGCTTTCGAAGCCGCATTTATCAAAACAAAAAGCCGGTACTCTGTCGACAAAAAGAATTTGTTTACAATACACATATGCTTCAACAACACGAGTAGCAGAAAAGGTGTCGTTCTCTTGACTGTTATTTTCTACGACGTGTCTTGGTCTTCTCGTTTCCTATAAATTCATCGTAAAAGCTTTTTCACCGCACTGCTAACAGTTGCTGTGATCTGTGTACGGCAAAAATGTGTAGCAAAATGAATCCGTTACTCAACGCAATATTCATTCAACGTAAGACAGTAACCAAGATGTTGAAAGAAGTGCTGAAAGTGCTGAAAGCATTGATAAGGGAGATTGTGAGTGCGGTAGGAAAGGATACAGACAAGTGCGTCCAAGTATATAAGAGAAAAACAGTAAGTGTTTAAAGTATCCAATATAACGAGGTAGCTAGACATCAAAATAAAAAACAAACAACTAAACAGAACAAGCTTCACTATAACTACAATATCTTTACAAAACTACATTTTTAATTCTCTAAAAGCTAAAAGTACTTCGAGCAGAATCCGATCCGTCAGAAGATGTCTGAATTAAGTGTGCCTCACTCACATGCTATAAAAAATGAGAAAAGAAAGCTTTCATAAGTAAATGCAGTAAAGTTTCAATAAATTTTACCAAGTCGTCTCAAGAAAGCCAAAGCCAATATGTTCCAAAACAGACTCTACACTACGACAGCATTTGCTTGAAAACTTAACATGCGCCGCCAACTACCAAGAAGATTTGTTGTAGGGTATTAGCTAAAGCTCGATCTTCTTTCTTCGCTCCAAACGGTTACCGTAACTAATGTCTAGCGAAAAAGATAAGTAAAACGAACCCTTTGCTGATGCACAATTCAAACTTGTTATAATCAATCTCTACTCCTCTAAAATGATTTTAGAAATCGTTTTCTATCCTATTTGTAAAATGGATTTTCGTACTCTCTCAAAATTATCCGCAGTGATGGTGCAAGCAAGCAACAAAAGGTTAGAAGGTAAGAGGACCTTGTGTTGGAGAAATGTCTCTGAAAACTCACCAAAGGGGGTGGGGGTGGGGGGATAGTAATTGATATTATGGAAAATTCTGTAACTGTGTATCTTGCTGCCGATCTTTGATTACGGGCGCTCATCTTTTTTATCATAAGTCATGCTTTTCGTTCAATTGATTCCTCCCACTTTGTGAACAAGTAGCCATGATTTGTTATTGAACAAAATAAACGGGGAATAAGTATCCAAAAAAGAACAAAAGTGGGTGCTCGTCAAGCGAAGCAAAGGAGTGATGGCACATTCGGTTGTGTCACTGTGTTTGATATACAAAACGGGATGGACACAATCAGTAGACCCCAGAGTTTACTTTTCGTGTATTGTTTTGGTGACTACTTCTAATGCTTGAGTAGTTATCATTGAGAGCATAACAATGCCTGACTTTGAAAATACAACAATGGTACTCTTTAGGGTGATTCAAGTGAAGCAAACCAACCTGAACGCACAGCGAATCCTGTACTTGTGTTCGACACAGCCGAAACTAAATATACACAGGAAGACTTGTATTTCGAAAGTATGAGTTTGTTTGGTATTTCAGGCTCCAACTGAATAGCAGAGTCTAAAAAGATAGGGAGCTGAAGGGGAAGGGGAAAAGTAAGTATTTAAGGAGGTGAATATGTGTAATGAGCGATACTTTCTCTCTTCGTAGCAACGTATGTTTAGCAAAGTTATGTGTTAGTGTTTGTTGTCAATAAGATCCTCTCTACAGTTTCTGCATTTTTGACTTACATAGGACATTTAGTCAAGGCTTTCTCCCTACAGTTCATACCTTGTCTTTAGTGAGGGCCAATTGGAAACCCTTTGCTTTTCATCAACTGGAATAAGATTTGGTTTTCGGAAGGCACATGTTATAGACCTGAAATGCACAAGTTGCCTTTATCGATGCATAAAGAAACTTCCCTCTTCTGAGTTGTCTTACAAAAACAGGGCGATCTTAATAACAGGCCTCCTCAACATGCAACTGCGGTCTAAAGCTGGAGGCCATTGTTCAAAATCTTATAATTTCAGCAAATATTGTCAAAGACGATTCATGAAAGTATGTTCTCTCAGGTAAGTACAAGAGATTTCTGTGCAAAGCGCACCATTTTTATGATCCTCAAAAGCTCCGTTACGTACATGCAGTGCTATGAAAAAACTAATTAAAGTGTTATGTGTTACAAGTGCCAAAGAAGTTCCATGTGTCCTTTCTTGTTCAGATGGACTTTACCACGGCGATATATTCTACTGCATTGTCTTAAGCGGTGGCAGAAAGGACGACGACAGAAACGACGTATGCATCTTACAAACCGGCAGCATGTACGCCAATAGCAACGACGTCGTCTTCCTATTATTCGACACAGTCGAAGGCGGCTACAATGAAGACATTTCCATGAACAACTCTATATTCAGCGAGGTATGCATCCGCATCTTCTAATAAGTCTGCAGCGAAGGCGGTAGCAACGCTTGCAAGGTCTCAAAGAGCATCGTATTCTGCGGCCAACATATCTGCATCGACGACAACGGCCCCAGCGACAAGGTCTCACACATTTCCGCACCCATGGGCACGAAAGCCGGCACCCTCGCCTTGGAATAGGATCCTGGACATCTTTGTCAGTGTCTTTCTGCAAAGTCGATGTATCTGGAGAAAAATTAATTCAAAAGCAAACAATGAGAAGATCTGATAGAAAAAATGTGAATAAATTGACAACATAAAATATTCACATTGTTGCTGAATGCGAACGGTGATTTTTGTCCTGGGGTGTTGGTGTTGGTATTGGAAAAGACTTTCGGAGAATCTAAAACTTACTTACAGTTTCACCGCAGTAAGCCAGAAACTTGACCCTATTCTGTTTAAAGTATTTGTACCACGTATTAGCTCAATAACTTTTCAATGGGAAGATAGTATAGACTGGAAACTTTGCACAGATACAAAACATGATAAGAACGTTCGAGATGTGATAAAAAATTCTTGTGTCACATGACTATTTGATGATGTCAGGGCTTTCTATGCATTTTTGTTGTTATTCACAGCAGTACGATATTGATGAATTCGAGTAGACTGTTCATATTTTTCCATATATTTTGTTGTTTTATTGAAATTCTATTTAATTGCTTTATGAAGTTGAATTAATGTAAGGCTTTTAGTGATATGCATAGATGTTGAGACTTTCAGAAATTGGTTCCAAATCAAGTAGCACTATCGAAACATTAGACTAAAAATTTATTCGAGCTGTGTAGAAAATTAGTAAAGAATCCTCATTACGAGGTTGCCTATTGTTTTATAGTTAAATCTTATTATTGTTAATGTTTACGTAATTTCGGTTAGTCGGAAGTTTTGTTATAAGAAAAACGTCTTGTAATATTACTTTAGAAGTTTTTAGGATTAGCGAGAGAAGGAGTGTGTACAGAATTCGTTAATATAATAGAGAAAAAGTGAGAATTGTCTCTTGATATCGATGGAGAACTTATTTCATACAACAAACAGCGCTTAAGATATACAGTCCAAGAGAACGATGGTGAATTATTTTATGCCGATATGACTACTAGAATATAATTTTGGCAGACCAAGTTCAATAAATCAACGTTCGCGGAAGAGCTTGAAAGTATAAGACTGTGGAAACAAGACGAACGAAGAATATAAGACATAGGTCTTCGTGTAGATTGTCAAAAGGCTTACGGAATAGAGCAACCGTTAGAAGTATTACTTAATTATCACAATTTAGGGAATTTAGACTATATCGCTTGTATGATCAACTGAGACAGAGAGTGTCGCATCTGATAAATTATGTCTTGAAACGTCTTACTTCTTCTTCTTCTTTTTCTTTCGGCTCTTTCCTTTGAGGGGTTGCCACAGCGGATCCTTTGTCTCCACACCAGTCTATCGTTTGCTTCCTACACGCCAAATACCCTCATGTCCTCCTTTACTACATCCATGAACCTTCTCTTTGACCCCCCCTCTCTTTCTTCTACCCGGTATTCCCATCTCCAGCATCCTCCTTCCAATATATCCCTCATCCCTCCTATGCACATGGCCAAACCATCTCAATCTCGCCTCTCTCACCTTATTACCCAACTGTCTTAGATGGGCTGTTCCTCTGATATCGTTTCTAATCCTGTCCATCCTCGTCACTCCTAGAGAAAATCTCAGCATTTTTAAATCTGTCACCTCTAGCTCTGCCTCCTGCCTTTACAATATATATAGTAAATATTGTTTATGTGGGGTTTATATAATAATTTAAGAGATCACTGATATTGAAAGTCAATATCACTAAGACATTAACCCATAACCAAAATTGAACCAAAGGGTACTTGGCAATATTCAAACAGGCATTAAAATTGTATCAGAAGTATCATGTACCCCACGTGCCTCCCTTGTCTATGGGCTTTCCTACCCAATATTTGTGGATTGATTAGATCTTTCCATAGAAAAAACAACAATGCCTTCAGTAGTGCCTTTAAAATCACATGCATGGTGAAATGAATAAAAAGTAGGCCTATCAATTTACTATTTTGATGTAAATTCTCAAAGAGCCTTGGGTCAAATGCTACATTAATATTGTGAAGTAACCATAAGCAGGGAGCAGGGGGAGTGGGGTCTGTGTTGGGTGTGATTGAGTATTTGTGATAAATACATACTATATATATATGGAGAAAAATGTCTGCCGCCTTAAATAAAATAAGCGTTGACTAACATTATTATACGTATCATAAAACAGATCTCCCCCGTACCGTTGGCAGTGTTAAAGAGGTAGCAGCGCGGAGGTGGCCTTGACTAACCTTGAAGAACAATCAGTAATTTCTCTGACAGTTTTAAGGTTGATTAGGCAAGTTACATGTTTCTAAAATGGGCAAAAATTCTCCACACATCACCCCAACCCCACCTTTACAATAGCATGCAAGCGTCTACGTGGGCATAAACAACTTATTTTCCGCTTTTTTACCGGTAAAGGACTGCAGTGTCGGGACATAGGCCGTACTGTTGTATGCTGTCAAATCAAGAACTGACGTATCCAAGACAATAATCAACAAAGTTCTTCTTCTTCTTCTTCCTCTATATGTTTTAGCATCGTACCTTAACAAGCTTCTTAAACAATATAATTACAGTATATTATACAGTAAAGATAATGGGAGTTACAGATTTTGCAATATTTAAGCATGGACTTCTAAATTATAGCATCTGGACTGGAAACCAAATTTGAAGGTGTACAAGATGCTCAAGTCACAATGATTCCTGACATTTCTCTCTTGATAACTCCTTCAAATGTTTAAATACAAGTTGCAAAGAGAATCAATAGTCAGTAAAAGGCATTGCTATCATGCTATCATTTTGAAGTCCATGGTTTAAGTGATTGAATTGGGTTTATACGTTATGTGTTACATAATTCTTAACGTTTAACTATTTTAGTCATTCTGATGTCTAACTTTATGGTAGATACTCGTAAAAGTATGCCCTCCTTAGAAGACAGGGGATTGTCGTATGGTAGAAGCCTCAGAATAGCACGACTTAGAAAGATTTTGAAATGGTATAATGAAATAAGGTTAAGAATATCGTATTGATACAAAAAAATTTAATCGTTTCAGAGAATAAATAGTACATTTAACCAGTTACGGGGTCACTTAAAAAAGGTCGTTTCTCAGCTTCAACTTCTCCCTTTTTTCAGATTTAAATACTTATATGCTGGTATACACTCTTCTTTGAGATCAAGATTTAACAAAAAGGAGAAGTTCACATAACAATAATTCCTATTTGTTTACGACTTTTGTACGCTTCGTTTCGGCTGCACTTTCTAAGGGGGGCGCCATGGCAGATGACAGATGCTTACCATAATCCGCGACAGGCGGTCCTACTGGGGGGTTGAGCTTGCCTCATGGCTTGCTTCTCTGTCCGGTAGCATAAATTGAGGGGCGTCGCCCTTGGACGCCCCAGCTGCCGTTTATTTATTATTTAGCCTGTTTGGTGGTTTTTCTGTTTATTTAGGGTAGTTTCAATGTCGTGCCCACTGCTCACGAGGGGTCTTTGATCGAGAGATTGCCATGGCATTCCCCTGTGTATGCCTTTGCTTACAACCTTATTTTGCAGAAAGTGAGTACGAAAAGAATTACTTGTAACTTGAGTTTCTTAGTTTGTTTCAGTATTTACATGAAGCAAATTGCAGTTTATTTTTGCTACTGCCATGTTTTAGAAATAAATTGATGTGGAAGCATTCAAGAGCAAAAAATTCACGCCAGAGGAACTGAACTCTGTGCATCGCTATTGAAAATTTCCTTGCTGCATGTTCCGCATGTTCGTAAAACGGAAAGAGGTTCGTGTATTTAAAATGAGCCTGTTTTCCAATACTAAGATAACTAGGTGCAAAAGACTTGTATTATCTCTGACTAGAGATTACAATCTTGTTATCAGTCTTCTCACTAAAGGAGGAGCCATTGCTAAAATGTGAAATGATACATTACTTATCCTGGTTGGTGATTTTACTGTTTATTAAGGGTAGTTTTAAAAGCGAGCCCCACTGTTTGTTAGGGGTCTTCTTTTGAGGGATTGCTAACTTACTCTCCGGGGAATAGAGGGATATTTGGTCTGCTGGTTGTACGTTATTCTGTTGCCTCAACACAACGTTGATCATAGCCTCTATCCCGTCGCTTAGTTTTGAAAAGGCAGTCTTAATTCAATTGAGTCCCTGTAGCATACATTGGCTAACATTGTCACTTCCATCATTATCCTCAATAGGAACAATAGAAGTTTCAATATTTGTAGAATCCATTCTAGTTTACGTTAAGAGACTTAAAGAACAATAAATTTATCAAAAAAGTACTTATCGTATGCGGATTTCAATGGATATTTGAAGAGGGATAATCTTTCGCACCTAACAGGCCAAAAAAGATTGACGAAGAGGCGCGAAAAGGATGATGATCCCCACTTAAACGAGAGGACTGGGACCGGATTGGAGAAGAAATTGAAACGTCTCCTTTTTGTTGCTTCTGATTCAAAACAAATTTTCTAGCTATTGGTAATTTCACTCCATACGATTGCTGTGATCAGTGTATGGCGGGAACGTTAAGCAAAATGAATCCGTTACTCAACGCAATATTCAAATTTTGTACCACAAACCAACTTTTCAACTATTGATAATAAGTTTTTCACATGAAAGTAACAATTTGAAAATTACTATTTTGGTACTTAAGGTGCTGTGTTTGGTATTCACTTTATAATAAAACAATTTCCAATTCTTATTTAAGCTCATCTTTGACTTTTTACATCTCTAAAGAAATGAAGACCGTCTTTCCTCTAATTAACGCCGCGACAAACTCTAGCTTTTGGAGGCGGTGTTTAATAGAGGCTGGCGTTTGATAAAGGGCGGCGTTTATTACAAACGAAAAATGTTAACAATTAAGTAACATTCATGCAAAATTCTTCATGCCGATTTATTGAAGCGGAAAAAGTAATTGATTTGTATCTTTAGATCTGCAAGGATGATAGAAAACAAGGATGACTAAAGAGTACTTAAGTGCGACGTCACGATTTAATGAATATCAGAAATTTGATAATTTTTTCCAGTCGTTTCTTTCTTCTTATTGACATAGACAACCTGTCCAAATTTGACAACGATACCTTGAGTAATCGATAAGATACGCCCTTTCAAATTTTGAATCATGCCTATCAAAACCTTTTTAAATGAACCCAGTTCATAATTTTTATGAACTGAGCAAAATTAATAGTGAGGGATTTCTAACTGCCGTTTCCTTAAGGACTTTTGCAAATTCCATTTCTCGCAGCTGAGAAGAGATTTGAACGCGGTATTTTGTGTACGGGCATTTGGTGGCATGGTTAACACTGTCATATGAGAATAAGGATTTAAAACATCACTTTTCAAAAGTTACAAGAGAAAATGAAATATGTCTCTTCGATACCTTCATTTTCACCATTATCATCATCATCATCATCATCATCATCATCACCACCTTCGTCGTCGTCGTCGTCGTCATCATCATCATCATCATCATCATCATCATCATCATAATCATCATCACCATCATCATCATCACCATTATCATCATCAGCATTATCATCATCATCATCATACTCGTTATCATCATCATAATCATTGTCATCATCACGATCAGAAGATGGTCACCAGGTGCACAAAACTTAATGACCAATACAGGTCGTGTAGTAGCGACGAACTACGTCGGACTTCTAACAATCTTCGCCATAATAAACTAGGTGACAATTTGCTGGCAACTGGACCGACGGACGTTAAAGTTGAAGTAAGTGTTAAACGGTCTGGATCATCTATATGTCCAAACTTTTTCCACACATGGAACAAATGTTGATATTCACAGGTGGCCACGACTTCCTATCTAAAAAATCGTCGTGACTCCCATGAGGCTAAACTCTGCGCGTTAAAACACGAGGCTTCAATGAAGATGCATTAAAGTCTACAGCTTCAATGTTTACTATGTCAAACGTAGTTGTAGAAACTAGGCTTTATGTTTTCCTAGCCAATAAGGTCAAAGGCTTGTCAAAATAAGCAAATTTGCGTTTAATGGAAGACGGGGCATCAGGGGTACTTAAGACGGAGGAGAGACCAGCAACAGGAATACTCAAAAGGATGGGGGCGAGGGGACAACAAGCCGTAACCTTGGATAAGCCGTGTAACACGCAAGTTACAACGTTCTTTTCAAGGCAAGGCAAGATAATCAGTCGAAGTGAATCTTTGTAACTTATACAAGTAAGCAATTTTAGTCCTAATTTCCGATATCTGACATGAAGGTCTCGCCGACAGAACTGTGAGATCCCACTTACTTCAAAGCTTTCACTGCAGTCATTACCTATTTCGTATACCTAACCATATGTACTCTTTTGGATGTTTAACCTAGTATTTTTTGGTCTTGATAAATTGATTCGATTGGCTTCGTTTTATGCCTCAACTTTCTGAATTTTCGTATACAGAAGAGTAAGTTTCAAAATACAGGTTTCTTGGTTGTTACTCTCGGACAAATTTAAAAAAGCATGTTCGTATTTCTCCAAATGTAAGTCTTACACATAACTTTAACGGAAATTTTAGTTCTGTCAAGGGAGTGAGGAAAATTATGGCAAAATTATGAAACGTTTTTACTTAACCTTAAAACAACGAAACTTCCAAATAGTTTGATTATTCATAAACTAACTCGTATCGTCTCATTGCCATGGTTCCAAAACTGAACAGAAAACAATACGCAGACACCAAAACTCGAGTCTATACAACAACGAACAATAACAAATTTTACGCCTTACTTGTACACGGGTAAAGAAGTGGACTGTATAATTTAGTATCTTTCCTAAAAGCAAGCAGCCATGTGAAATGTGACCGCTTGCCAAGCCGTCCACCTGTCCAATCATTTAAATACCAAATGATGGTTGGATCCTTGATCTATTTGCTTGACACATTATCAACAGTGTGATATTTGTTATATATCAACAATGCTTAACGAAAAACGTTTTTTGATTTGTTTTTCAGGCGTTTTAAAAATTGTCCCTCCTGAATTTGAGGCCTGGAGTTGCTTAGCTTGTTGCTTAGATATTGGACCAAATCGAGGCCTCGCACCTAAGCAACTGAGTTGCTTATATAAAAACGTGTACCGTATAACACCATCACCACTAATACAACCACCACAAAAACGTTCTTTCCAAGTTACCGCCATTAGGATAGGGTCACCAACAACGTTGTCTATACAGATGTCCGCTACAGGTATTGTACACGCAAAACTTTATTTATGATTTTACAGCACGGAAGCTAAGATGCAAGTACTCATTTGGGCCACCTACATATTTTCGTTTTGCTATGCAACGATAAAGATGGCAAATCACAACTATGACCCTTCGTTAATTTACATGCATTTTGATAAGAGTATTACCACTACAATTTTCGTACTAAGTTGTACATCTGTTGTTGCGTTTTCATAATTATTATCCCAGTTTGGCAGCCCAAACATTGAGGACGAACTAAATTGTAAAACTTGTTTCAATATTTGTTTTATACTACTTTGGTCTCTGATAAGCTGGGGAATGTTCTGAAGCTAATTTCTGACAGTTGTAAAATTAAAAAGAAACAGAAAAGTGTCAACATAATGCACATTTTAGGCTCAGAAACCTCCACGTTGCTTAAAAATTATCATTAACCAAATCCGTAAAAATGTTTCCTTCTACATCGTCTTTTTTGTCTTCCACTGTCTAAGTACTTGTGCCCTTGCGTTCTAGAGGGATTCCTTTGTGAACACTGGTGTACTTTAAAGTACTTCTACAAGAACTTCAAAGTACTCTTAAAATTTCCTCGGGTGTCCAACAAATGCACTTGATGTGTCCGCACGCAACACCCTATCATGCAAAGTAGATTTCCTAAAGTAATAAGTAGAATATTTAGCAGTATCTGCAGTTTATGGAGCTTAAGAGAACAGATATACAAGGATTGAAACCACTTGAATTTTACATCCACAAAGTTACACGGATTTAGGTTAAACGGTCATTGAAGCAAAACAACACTATTGCATCCATTACTGAAGTAAAACAACACCATTCACTACATCCATTACTGAAATAAAACAACATCATTCATGGGATCCATTACTGGAGTAAAACAACACCTTTCCATGGCATCCAATACTGAAGTAAAACAACACCTTTCCATGGCATCCATTACTGAAGTAAAACAACACCTTTCCATGGCATTCATTGCTGAAGTAAAACAACACCTTTCCATGGCATCCATTGCTGAAGTAAAACAACACCATTCACTACATCCATTACTGAAGTAAAACAACACCTTTCCATGGCATCCATTACTGAAGTAAAACAACACCTTTCCATGGCATCCAAATGAATAAAGTAATACTAAATATTCCACTGAGAGTATGCTACAAAGAAAAGAAATAACTATATCCGAATATACGTTGCTGAAAGTGAGACTTCATTGTCAAGGGTCTATTGGGATCTGGAAACAAGTACTAGTAAGTTTACTAGTTATGTTTTAGTAACAATTAAAGGCGTGAAGGTTTCGATTGCGAGCCACTACTTTTGCGACTGATCCCACTTGAAGCCTCATCTGACATGCATCAACCTATGCGAGGGCATGAGCCCTCACGACCCTCCATATCTGTGACGCTGCTCACACTGCTGTAGGTGTGGCTAAAGGGGATGTCAAATCGAGGCCTCGGAAGCCCTGACCCCTTGCACCCATGATTGATGAGTGAAAGCTCCTACAGCAGGATGCTGGAAGCAGTGGCTTTCATATTATGGTTACGTCTCTCTCGTTCAGGCCGTGTGGTGAAAATGTTTGCAAATTGTATTCCCAAAATGCTTCCTTTTCGCGTAATTTATTCTCACTGCCTGCCGTGTCGCTGAGGGAAAACTGGCAATATGATTGTCCCTTATGATTAGACACAATAAAGTGCGCGTGGAAATTGGTTTGGGGGACGTTAGTTTCGTTTATTGTTTCTTGTAGGAAAATTTCTGAAGGCCGACTTGTAATTATTTACTCTGATTCTAAATGCTGTTTCAGTGCTTCCTACATATTGAACATCGCATATTTTACAATCTAGCAAGTAAACTACCAACGTAGAATTGCAGTACAATGGGCCCACCCGAATATCAAACGTACGAGTTTCTAGTCGATTAGAGAACTTTTTTGCTTCCTTGATAAGCGGACAAACTGTGCAGTCTCTGCAGTCGGTCTCCTTCACTCCCAGATCTATTTCTTCCTAACAAGTTTATTTTTGAGACTTTGGCCGTTGCGGTACGCGACTATTGGTGGATTGCTAAATACTGCTTTATGTTCTTCGTCGCCAGCTAGAATGCTGTGATTTGTCTTAAGAATTTCATGTGCTTTCCGTCTTAGAGCTGGATGATGCGTTAAAAGAAGCACATCCGTGTCTTGCAAATCTTTATGTCGCTCCTCATAGAGTATTTCATTCCTACTTTTATTCGTCGCCCGCGGAATTTGTTGTTCTAGCATTTTTTGGTGATTTTTCTTCTTAGAAGCAACGTTTCAAGCTCCAAGCATCGTTTTTGAAATGTTTCTTCCTTGGAACATATACGTCGTAGGCGTAAGGATTGACTATAGGGTATTGCACGTTTTGTATGATAAGGGTGACAGAGGTCCGCCTGTAAATACTGGTGGGTGTCAGTGGGTTTTATGTATAAATCCGTAGCGAGAACATTGCCACATTTTGTTTGTTGTATATATTTATATAGAGAGGTAGATAGATAGATAGATAGATAGATAGATAGATAGATAGATAGATAGATAGGTAGATAGATAGATAAAGTTATATATACAGAGAGCTTTGTTCGCTAGCGTACTGCAGTGAGTCTAGACATGGCAAAAGATACCACAGGACGGCGTTAGCAATATTTTCTCACTTCGGTTTGAAGCAATGACGGCATCAAAGGTATATTAGCAAAATTATCAGGTTTATACAATATTTCGTAACCTTGCATTACTCATTTACGGGAATTTTTTTGCTTAACATCGAAAGGACGTATTTACCGCTAGCGATTTCCATATTGGGGCGGAAACATTGGTCGCCGGTGTGTTATGTGCTATACCGAAGGCTTTGTATATATTCTCAGAGCACTGTGCCTTAACAGTATTGGTACAGTCTGTTTTTAGTTCACAGAAATGCAATATCTCCATAGTAGCGATAAAGCAAGACTTCGTGGAGTAGGAGAGAAAATCGCAATGTATTCTTCTAGTGACTACTTTCAATGTGGACTTCAATTTCACACACCAACAGTGAAGGTAACGGGTTAGAGATACCTAGGGACGCACTCTATTTCCAGGATTAAAAACTTTTGCTTCTTACCATTTTCTGAATCTCTGCAATAAAACAGGCTTTTGGACGTTCTTACGTTCAATAAAGCGTTTCTTCACAGTAATAGGTGTTCCCCATTGAGACATTCAGGATCTGCACTGCTGCACAGAATGTGTCTGTCAATTACTTTTAATTTTACACTCCATTCTAGAAAAATTAACTCATTCAACACTTAACCAAGTGAAACCTATCTTCAAAGAGATAAAGAGCCATAAAACCGGCTCAGATGTAATTTGCAAGAGCTATAAAGAGGTGATGATCTCCGTAGAGAAAATCTTTCATGTGAAAATTAGACAATCAGTTGCCAATTGCTTTTTCATATCCCAAAGGTAAACATTCTTATATTCCCATATCTTAACTGTTAACAGTGCCCATGGATTTGGAAGGTTTGAGTTTATAGAGGGATGATTTAATGAACTGTACTCTGCCTTTTATAATATTTGTAAGATATACTACTATGAAAGAGGCGTCTGATAACGAATAGATTCAACTATGCACAATAAAATATTGAAGAACAGTTAGAGTTGCGGTCACTAATTGATAGTATGTAAAAGTGTCTTGAGCTAAATTTGTCCCATGTTTGGAATAAAACTTGCAATGCTCTTCATCCAGTTTTTCCTATCTCGTGTCAATGCTTCTTCTACATTTCGCTGTTTCATATCTTGTTGAACTGTATATTTTTATGTTTGTCTTGGTTTTCAAATAGGTCTCCTTTCCGTTATTTGAATTTCCACCGTTAGTTAAAAATTGCTTTAAGTTTTCAAGTTATCTTAGCAAATCTTTTTTGAATAGAAATTGTTTTTATTGCAGTCAGCACCATGAGCCTTAAAATTTTTAAATAATAATTTAAAGTTTTACATAATGCACCTAATAACGACTGTATTTCTGGCACATGTGCTTTTTAGTTTATTTTTAGTCCAGGTGACATTTTAAAGATCAAATGTTGTGATATATTCCCGACAGGCTAAAGGAACAAAGTAGGTAAAGCAAGGTTTCCTTTGTATAGCGGCTAAGACAGTTGCCATGTAAAAGTAGGTTAAAACTTTGCAAATGAAATTTAAAACCTTACGTTAAACCACAGATGGAGCGCATGTCCTTAAAACAACTTCTTATCCAGTCTTCCACTATGTCCAGATTGTCTGAAACGTGAAAAAATTGTGAATACCGTCGGCATATTCCATAAACATTATCAGGCATTATAATTTCCTAGGGGCTTAAAGACGGGCCGCTATGACCTAGTTTGGTACCGCACGGATACATTGGTAGTGACAACTAGGGACTCCAGAAGTACGTTACATGGTAACAAACTCGTTAAGAAACTCTAGCATTTTTAAAAGAACTAAAACTGTGTGGATATGGATGTCATTGTCCGCCGGTCGAGGAATTGGAGCTTGCGTGCGACTATAAAAATAGAATACATAATCATAAAGGTTCACTGATGCTAAGTTTGTAGAGCACAGGTTGTGATTACTTGGGTCCTGGGTTAGAATCTCCATGGTGACACTCCGTGGTGATATCTGATATTCTCCCTTTCCATTAATGCGTTAACTCTATGAGATCTCATCATCTACTTAAACGGAAGAACCGTATCCCATTATATGACAATTACAAAAGCCTAACAACAATGCAACATACTGCAAAGTAAAGTTTACTATATCAACTCTTTTTCATAACTGTGGTTAAATGAGGAGCTCTTAGCCTTGGAGTTCGCCACGCAGTATTCTGGGGGTACGATATGATATTGATAGTTTAACATTTGATTAAGATACCAACTTTAATAATTAAAACAAAATAGGGAACCAGCTCTGTACCTTAAAGATTATTAATGTCAAAAAATCTTGAGTACAATACTTCAAAACAATGGTCTAAATATATGTACATATGCTCACATTAAGTTATGTTGCGGTAAGCACTAGCTAAAAATTAGATTTACGACTAATACTCTATTTCATACAAATCGGCATAGTGGACCCTCACAAAACACAAGACGACAAAATAAACTCCTTTCAAAGAAAACTGTTGCGTAAAATAATTCGAGTGTACTGGCTACGAACAATTACAAACGAATCCTTTCACAATCGCACAAATATAAAACCCTGGAGTGTTGTGGTGTTGAAACGGAGGCTGTCATGGTTTGGACATTTAATGAGGCTCTCCCCAGCAACCCTGCAAGACATCACTCCAACACTTCATAAAACCTTCCAAAAGACCAGTAGGACGTCCAAAACCATTTGGCTATCAACTATTCTAAATGACCTCAGTGAACATTCAAATCTTCGAATTTATCAAAACCTCGATACCACTTTACATGAACTTGAAATATTGTGTTCTGACAGGAAGAACTGGACTGACATTATTAACAGCATAATGTTGTCTAAGACAACGAATGTGCAATGATGATGATGCTGCATCACGTGGCTTGACCATGCCTTGACCACTATGCCACCAATCAATTAACTTAGTGTGGGTGGTAGAAATTAGAGGAGTAGACTATAATAAAATTCCTGAAATATTGTTAGAGAAATGAATGGTTTCAATGCCTGGGTTCGAGTGCGGTATCAAGGTGTCATTGCACGCTATTGCAACGTGTTGCTCTTGTAACTGTGATATGGTGTCCTGATAACATAATCAATTCATTCTATAAACTGTCGAACTAAATGCGGCACAACCGATGACGAATATACTGAAATAGAGAGCATTCAACATCTTTCTTACTACTAACACTACACACCTCGAATAGTAAGATGAAACATAGACATATTTCGGGATTTACAATAAAATTTAGAAGAGAAATGATCTTGCGAAGATTTACAAAAAAGTAGGACGGCATGGCAAGATGAATTTGTGCCGTATCCTCACAATGTAAAATCTGCTGATTTCTTTGTAATTTACACCTGATCAGTGTATTTTGGAACTATATCATTGTCGCTGCAGAATTTGTTAATTTTACGTCTCTCTGCTTTTTAATAACTTAATTGGTATGCGTTGAAAGTTTCTGTAGGGCTGTCTATCTCGCGGCTTTAACCTGATCAGTTGTGATTGAGCTTCTTGGTTGGTAATGACATACAAATTAATCGAAGCATACCACAACATCATCTCTCTTACTTGTGTTTCGTATTTTAAGATATTTCTCGGATAATGTTTCATCTTACACTCCTTACAACTGTGTGGTTCGAATGGGCAGTACTTATCTCGTTACTTACTTGTCTAATCTCAGTCGAATTTGAATAGTTGATGCTCCTAAAATAAAAAAGTGTACATTAAAGAGACGTAAAGCTATCCCTCTGTAAGACAGGTAGAGCTTTCCATGAATTCTACCTCATCAACTTTCGACGCATTCCCACCCACTTCCTATCATCAGAACTACACAACACCTGGTTGATGCCTTTAATCACCGCGCTGTTATTCATCCAAATCAAACAGTTGTATCTACAACCTGACACTAAGTTTCCTGAAATAACAGTGTCATAATTCAAAGCAGGAGAAACACAAAACAACTAGTACTCCATGCTGCCTATACGAGATCATTACTAAATTCCGTCAGGGTATAATCAAAGCAGTTTGTCAGTAATATCAAAAGCACAGTAATCTTAAAAAGTTTTCTTTACTGTGACATAATTGTAGAAAACGGAAGCTATGGCTGACTTAGAAGAACGCACTTGCAATGCATCTACATCTGAGTAACAGATATTAGTAGCAATAGGCCGATCAAGGCGTTTGAAGCAAGAATGCCAATAGACTAACAGAATTCGGTACTTTTCCAGATGCCCAACCACATTTTTCACAATCCCCCATCAAAATATGCAGCTGATGACTTTCAATCTTTCCACCTCAATAGTGATTTACGGATCCAAACTTAAAACTGTGTACGTCGGGGCCCCCCATCGTGAAAGTTTTCTAGGGCCCCAACTACCGTTGTGACTCGCCTGAATCGATGCTCAAAATTTTAAAGCTTGTGCCCATACAATCAGACACTGATCAATGGATTTAGAAAGTTATAAGGATATCTTAATTGAGAGGTGGGTAAAAAAATTAATTATAAGATGCCGTGTTAGTTTAAAGAGTTATCCCTAAATTGTGCTTGTAGCAATATTTCATCATTCACTCATCTTCATTTTAAGCAACACATTAAGATCCAATTGACCCAAAATAAAAATTGAAATAATGAAAGAATTTGTATTCTCAAAGCCTTCGCTCGATCGTCTCATGATACTGGACCCTTTTTGTCATATTCCGTGAATCTTAAAATTTTTAAAATGATGACAACGAACAGCAACCCCTCAATACGATCTAGTATGTTAGGTTTCATTTATAGATTTGCACATTTACATGTCCTCCTTTTAGTATCCTTGTTTATTTATTTATTGCATTATCTATTGTCCTTCATCATCCAATCCTGAAAAAATATATGGCTTCTCAGGATTACTGATATACCTACGTAAGGACAACCTATAACCTTCAGAAAATTTTAAAATCTCTGAAATAGAAACAACTGCACCAAGATGATATGAAGTTGCCCAAAGCGCCAACTTGAAAAAGATAAATCCTTTTTCAACACAAAGATATTGTCGGGTGTTTGGAGGTAGTCTCAAAGCCTTCGCTCGATCGTCTCATGATACTGGACCCTTTTTGTCATATTCCGTGAATCTTAAAATTTTTAAAA
>JAAAKM020073195.1:63916383-63923883 GCA_010016025.2 Alatinidae sp. Z8VKAUB7J3
TGACAACGAACAGCAACCCCTCAATACGATCTAGTATGTTAGGTTTCATTTATAGATTTGCACATTTACATGTCCTCTTTTTAGTATCCTTGTTTATTTAATTATTGCATTATCTATTGTCCTTCATCATCAAATCCTGAAAAAATATATGGCTTCTCAGGATTACCGACATACCTACGTAAGGACAACCAATAACCTTTAGAAAATTTTGAAATCTCTGAAATAGACACAGCTGCACCAAGAGGATATGAAGCTGCCCAAAGCGCCAACTTGAAAAAGATAAATCCTTTTTCAACACAAAGATATTGTCGGTTGTTTGGAGGTAGACGGCAAAGGCTTAGAAAGAGATCAGATCTAACAAAGGAATTAAAAGGTATAGCCGGACTGAAAACAATTTTAGACAATATCCACTTTGCACTTGTTTTAATTAAGAAATGCAAGACAGATTCTCAACTTTTTCGAAATCTTTGTTTCCATGTGAACGCAGTTCAAACACGAATTGAATAACGTAAGACAGCACTCCGTAATTTGACGTTTTCTCATATATTCAAGGTAAACACAACAATAACAAGAAAGGGTACGGTACTAGTACGGATCAGCATTGCGTTTACACTGGAGCAGGTGGCTTTGAACTCGTTTGGATCTAATATCGTTTGGTACTGCTTATGAAAGTGCACTAGTGAGAGTCATAAGAAGGTCTCGTGTAAACCCTTGCGATTGTATCCAAACTGGTATGGATCGAAATTAAGGCGGGTAAAACTACCACTGCGAGGCAAATTTAACGTTACGTCCAGTCATATTCGGTTTTGGTTCTCATATTGACACGTTAGTTATAATAACCAATTATTCGCACTTGAACATTCCATCACAGTGCAGCTCGTGTAACAAAAGAATGGACAGTTGCTTTGGTGAAATCGCATGCAGACTTGTGGATCCAAATGGATCTGATCTCGTGTAAACACCCTAGAAGTACCTTGAATCCATTTGAGTCCTAACTCGATTGTGTCCCTACCCGCGTTAATAGGATCTGAGACGATTTACTGCGTCTGCTATACTTTTTAAACAAATATTAATCGCCCAATAAACATAATATTTAGGCTCTGTTTAGCAATTGGAAATATAATTACTAATCTATTGTTATTTTTTAGGCATCACTACGAAAGTCTTATTCGCTTGCCAACACTTGAAATACTCTCACGCCTACGAAGTCAAATTCATCCAACGCCATAAGAAATGTATTTGAACGTGCGTCAAGAAAACAAAACATTACTGTAAAAAATCATGTTACAAGTCTCATCACAACGAATCCTACTGTAAATATTCTTTGGACCATAGAATTTAATCTTTACAGATTCTTGTTCAGTTTCGAAAATTGTATATAAAAACTATTGTTGAGACGCTTTGTTTGTTTCTTTTTGTACGTTACTGTTTGATGAAAAGCAAATGTTTGCGAAGATAACAGCCACTTCTCGGCCCTTTGGCAGGGAATGGATATAGTTTCAGTTCTCATTGATGACGGGTTCTCCCCATGATCCGTGAGAGTCGGCCTTACTCGGCGGTCGAGCTTACCACAGGGATTACGTCTCTGCCTGGTAGCCTAAATCGAGGGGCGTTGCCCCTGGACGCCCCAGCTACCCTTTGTCTATTAGTTAGCCTGTTTCGCAGTTTCACTGTTTATTCTTGGTATTTTCAAAGTCGTCCCCACTGCTCATCAAAGGTCTTTGATTTAGAGATTGCGAAAATAATACATTAAGTAACAACAATGAATTGGTAGTATGAAAGGGACCATAAAGATAATTATGAGATTATCTTGATCCGTTGTTATTGCTTAATTTAATATTATCTGGATTGAGGAATTATTGTGTTCAAACTACCCTACCCCATTTATAAATAATGAACTACCATTTTAAAGTAGAGATACCGATTTTGCTAATAAGGAATTCCGTTCTGGAGTAGTAGAAGGTTAGAGGATTGACAAGTGTCAAGAGAAACTAAATGGATTCGAACTCAGGACCTTCTCTATCGCTAGGTGCTGTTGTACCCATCCAACTTTTCACGTTGTAAACCATCTTTTGTGTCCCCTTGCTCTGGGACTCCTTAGCAGCAAGAGCAAGTGGACTTGAGGACGAGAGAGAGAGGAAATAAAACATGACGTATATAGGGTATTTGCTGTAGTCAATTTAGCTCAGATAAGCGTTATGAAAGGTCATTAATAATTGAATGGACTGGAAGATAGATGATGACTTTCTATTATTCTTTAATCAGTACCACGAAATGAAATACTTGGAAAACTATCGGTGCTGGAATTGTGACACCTCGTTCTTTCTTTCAATAAACTGGCCATCTTGACGGTGTAACACATCGGTTGAAAACAAGGACGTGTTCTGTAAAAGAAATAGCCATAATAGAATGGAATCAGAAGGAAAACGCTAAGGACCAAAAAGACGCCTTCGCTACCTATCAGGACTTCCTCTTTGGGCATAGTGATTATTTCGGGAAATGTTTCCAGAAAGAATTTATTTCTCTTCCAAAAAGGTGTCAGACTTAATGAAGATATTCTTAAACGCCAGTGAGTTTTTTATGAAATGATATCTCTACTCCGTGCTTATCATGGTGTCTATCAGTAGAGGTGGTAAGTACAATGTTATATTTTAGGAAAGCAATAAATATCTTTATCTTACTTGCACATTGTTATAGTTTGCATATACAAAGCAGAAAGAAGCAAAATAGTGCAAACGCTACCGCATTATTTGCTACCAAACGTTCCTAAACCTTAAAGACCAAATTTTAATGTGTTCGTGTTCTCTTACAGTAAAAAAGACGGACAGCAGGTCAATTTGAAAGAAACTGGTAAAGTTGGTGTTGCAATAGTCTCATCTTGGAATATGTGTGTCATTTTAAAATCAAAATCCCTCCATTTTTAATGATACATATAGTGAAGGATTAGGGAAATATTCATTTGAATTTGGTTGTCTATTTAAAACGCGGTATAGCAGTCTCACTGTAACTTCCCAACCAAAGATAATAAACTTAATTGTCTTCTTTGAATTTATCACTGTCTGGTTCCGTATATTATCTTGCTAATATGTTTGTCAGGTACACGAACGCAAACAGGCAATATAAAACATGATAACGAAGGGAACGAAATCATAATCCGCTGTAAGTGAACATGTCGATTTGCTTAACAAGCATCAGACAAGTAGATCCATGCGACAATATTAGCTACGGTCATTTACGTTACATTCATATTTGGAAATCATACCTGGTTACATCGATCGTCAATCTTTTCCAATAAGTATCCAATTTAGCTTTTACAGCTTTATCAAGATTACGAAGTATATCTGTAACATGTTTACAGCTATTTTGTAACTGCCTATCGATTCAGTTTATCTCCAAACATAACTTCAATGTTAAACGTATAATCTGTTCCGATTAGCCATTCTTATAAATAAACAACTCGTATTTGCTTATGGAGTATTTTGCATATTCTTATCAGTTGATATATACTTGGATATACCAGTTATAAAGATATACCAGTTATAAAGATATACCAGTTATAAAGATATACCAGTTATAAAGATATACCAGTTATAAAGATATACCAGTTATAAAGTCATAAAGCAGTAATATTTCCTTTAGATCTGTAGTGAAGTAGTCTGGGACCTACTTTCATCCTTTCATTCATTCTGTAAATATCAAGGATTGTGTCACCTGAGTCTAGAGTCCTGTGTAAAGTGATTCTTGAATACACATCTAAAGGGAACATTACTGCTTTCTTTTCATTACTACGAACCCTACAAATTCCACTTCACTGCAAGGCGGTAATCTAATTTCCGAGGTCGAGGATCCCTGATATACGTGATGTAACTCTATTAGAATGTAGAAGTTTTTGAATAGGTAAAAGCAAAACAATTGGCAAAATTTGTTATGTGTTTTTATCACATGATGGATAACGTGCCACTGAATTGAAATTTAACCATTAGAGCATTGTCGACTTAGGTTCAATTCGTAAGTTGAAGTTCTCCGAGCTCACCAACTGAAGCAGGCACGTAGCCAAGGGGAGCGGGGGGCCGTGCCCACCCAATAGATAAAACTTGCCCACGCTTGTCCCCCCCTAAAAATCCTTACGGGCATTTAAAAGATGGTCCACTTATGTATTTCAATTCACTTATGCAATGAGATAAGAAAGACGAGATGTCTAAGTCTCCCAAATGCAATTATGAGCCTTCTAGGGACTGTAAAAACTCAAAATTTCCCATGCTAATAAACCACGGTTGGCTGGCTTGGAAGGTAGAAGGGAAGGGAGGAGGTTTTGTCTTGAATTTGCTCCCCCAACAAAATTCGATTGACTGCATGGCTGAACTGAAGTAATTTTGATTACCATCACATACACCCGTCTCTGAGCGAGCATGTGTAGGTATGCTAAATACATGTGAAGATAGTTCACCCTGAAAAGAATCACAGCCATACAGACGAGGTGTACCAGTTGCAGGTGACCCTGGACAGCTGTCGGTGTTCTGCGTTCTGTATGAATCACGTTGAGTCTTAGTTTTGAAAGAGTTCGTCCCCGATTATAAAAAATTCCGTGACATTTTAGTTATTTCAACTGTAAAGCACAGAGGATGTGGATCACCTTCCTTCTAAAAATCTAATTGCAATCTATATTCTTAGCAGACACATTGCAATTATACATAATTCTCAAAGAGTGGAGCATTACCACAATAGCTTGCAATTTAACGGCGCGGACCGGATTCGAACCCATGACCTCACGATTACTAAATCAACGCCTGAACCATTGGACAATCACGCCCAAAAGCTAAGGCGGAGATTCTTAGTGTCAGCCTTTCGTGAATTCTCCTCCACTCAGTGGGTAAGGCAATATTAATTCATTAATATTTATTGTGTTTCGGTTTGGGGCCTTCATCAGTGCTCAGCATATATATGCTGAGCACTGATGAAGGCGCCAAGCCGAAACACCTGTTGAAGAGGGAAAGGCAATGTTCGTTTAATCCTTACTGTGGAAGAATTTGTTGATGAAACACGTAAAACACGCCTTGTCACGATGTAGCGTTTATTAGAGGGCGGCGTGTATTTGAAAATGAAAAATTGTATCAATTACTAAAACGTCATGCAAAGAAATCTTCATAACGAACTGTCGAAGCGGAAGAGGCAATGTTCGTTTTATCTTTAGTTGTGGAAGAACTTATTGATGGGAAGCATGTAAAACTCGCTTTTCAAGATGTGGCGTTTATTTCAAATGTTTGGCTAGCAAAGCGGCGTTTAATAGAGGGCGACGTTTATTTCAAACATTCGGCTAGAAAAGCGGCGTTTAATAGAAGGCAGCGTTTGTGGCAAATGTTCGGCTAGAAAAGCGGCGTTTATTGCAAATGTTCTGCTAGAAAGCGCCATTTAATAAAGGGCGACGTTTGTCAGAGGGTGGCGTTTATTGGAGAAAATACGGTCTGTCAGAACATAATATCGTCCTCAGGACTGTATAGTGATTTTGTTAAAAAATTAATAAGTTTACCTTTAAGTGATGCGATGTTGTATAGACTTTGCCACATCCTTCGAATTCACATAAATAAGGTTTTTCACCACTATGTGTCTTCAGATGCTTGTGCAGATCACTTGGCGTTATGAATGTTTTATGACATCCCTCTTCATCACATTGAAACGTGTCACCAGTGTGCGTTCGTCCATGTGCCTTCAAACGGTAAGGCGTCGAGAATTGCTTACCGCAGCCATCGATGGTACACTGATACAACTTCTTCGCCCCTGCCTGAAAACAAATAAACAGAGAGTGTATGCAGGGGCAAGGAATTCGGGTGTGAGAAATGCAGGAGTAAGAAATGCAGGGATGAGAAATGCAGGGGTGGGAAATGCGGGAGTGAGGAATGCAGAAGTGAGGAATGTAGGAGTGAGGAACGCAGGTGTGACGAATGCAGGAGTGACGAATGCGGGAGTGAGAAATGCGGGAGTGAGGAATGCAGGAGTGAGGAATGCAGGAGTGAGGAATGTAGGAGTGAGGAATGCAGGAGTGAGGAATGCAGGAGTGAGGAATGCAGGAGCGAGGAATGCGGAAGTGAGGAATGCAGGAGTGAGGAATGCAGGAGTGAGGAATGCGGGAGTGAGGAATGCGGGAGTGAGGAATGCGGGAGTGAGGAATGTAGGAGTGAGGAATGCGGGAGCGAGGAATGCGGGAGTGACGAATGTGGCAGTGACGAATGTGGCAGTGACGAATGTGGGAGTGACGAATTTGGGAGTGACGAATTTGGGAGTGACAAATTTGGGAGTGACTAATGTGGGAGTGACGAATGCATGAGAGAGTGCTTTTGCCAAATTCATGATACCTGTGCAAGACATATTAGAGGCAAGGAGCGTGTAATTTACAGTTCAAATGAAGGAAGCAACTATTTACCATGTTAGCGTCAACATATTGCAACTATATAATTTTGAATTACCTGCACATATTCACACTGCTGAAAAAACCCGACCAATACTATAATCTTCATCAAACAATTCATAGAGTGAATAAAATTTCTAGCAACATTGACCGAAAACTAAATGTTAGAAATTTTTAATAAGGGGACTCTGCCCCCTGAGCCCCCTTCCAGGGCATCTCTGCTAGCTGTTATCGTCTACCGACTTATGTGCAAAATCGTTTTCTGTATTTTTAGATATCGTAAAAAGCATCATCCAACGGACGACAGTTTATGCAGTAGCGTTGTTAAGCAAAACACAGATGTAACAGAGCTTAAACAAACAAGGGAGGAGGTCGAATTGCTAAGATTAAAACTGACCAGATTGGAAAATCAAAAATTCTGTGCAGAGAACTATCGAATAGGCGATGACTCAGTTTTATTCTACACTGGATTCGATTGCTATGAAATATTTCTAAGCGTATTTACAACATTGCAACCTACAGCGGAGAACATGCAGCGTTGGTTGGTCCAACAAAGATCTCGTAAGAACATTCATGCAGGAAAATCTACTGAGCCTGGGGTGACTACACATTTTAAAGCCGGAAAGATGTCATTAATTGATCAATTTTTAATGTTTCTTGAGTACATGCGACTGGGACTCCTCCAGCAGCAAGATCTTGCAGATAGGTTTAAATGTCTAAGTTTCCACTGTAAGTAAAAACTTTATTACCTGGGCCAATTTTCTTTATTTTACCTTGGGCACCATTCCATTATGGCCGAAGAAAGAGACTGTAAGAGAAAATTTACCAAAAGAATTTCAGGAATTTTATTCAAATACAAGGGTTATACAGGATTGCACAGAAATAAAATGTCAGACTCCCCCGGCTTTACAGTTAAACTCCCAATTTTACTCAAATTACAAGAGCCAAACGACGTTTAAAGGCTTGGTTGGGATATCACCATAGGGATCTATATCTTTTGTAAGCAAATTATACCCTGGAACGATTTCTGACAAAGAAATTACAAGGAAGAGTGGAGTTCTCTCGTTGCTCGAGCCCTACGACGAAGTTAGGGTGAA
>JAAAKM020073195.1:63928883-63973649 GCA_010016025.2 Alatinidae sp. Z8VKAUB7J3
CTCTATTGCATTCAATGGCTATTTGTATATCACTGACGGTGCCACAAGGGACATTGGGGGCCGAGATGCTTCAGTTCCTCCATTTTATTTTCAAGTAGTGTTTTGACTGACAAAGGGAACAAAGGAAAAACTGAGAAAAGAAAGAAAGGGACAAAGGGAGTCCCTTGTCTAATCTTGTTTATCAGGAGATAGAAAATCCTCTCTGAAGGTTACATTGGATTTGATTTTGTGACATCTCCCTGTATGTTAAGGATACTTTAAATATCACGTGACCTCTGTGTATTTAGAACTAAGCAGTGAACACTACACTATTTTATAAATGTTTAACAGTAGTCATTTTCTGCTGCTGAACCTAATATACCGTAAATTACCTATTAAGCGCACAGGACTCAAATAAGCGCCCATGCTCAAATAAGCGCCCAGTTTGGTAAAGATATTTCTAACAAGCACCCAGGTCCGAAAAAGGGCCCACCCCAAAACTTTGATTTTAAATAAGCGCCCAGGGTGCTCAATCGGTCATTTACTGTATACCCAAAGAATCGCATAAACAGTCAATGCTAAATTCAACTTACAGTTTTAAAAAACTATCAAAAGCTTCACATGTATTCAAGGATAAAATTAAACAAACGATTTTGTAGTTTTTTGATAGGAAAAATTGTGATTAACGTATCGAGGCTTATGTTCTTTACTATGGTACCAAATGAAAGAAATCATTTTTAGTAGCAAAGCGCTTGTCCGCAGGTTCCCAACCAATCCTGCACAAATATTACAAGTACGAAATACACAGTGTTGCTGACATCTTCTGGGAGAGGCTGCTTTTCAGTTTCAATGATTTTTTTCATGGTAGGGTGGGGGGTGGTGGTAGCTCACAGCGTTCACCAACTTTCCTGTATGATAGGCTAATGAGATTATGACCAGGAACGTCGTTGAATTATTTTTTGATGAAAAGCATTCTAATTAATTTCTCGTCCTTTTTCAACCAAGTGCTGTTATATATACGTCCATACCATACCAATCTTGCCTCTCACTATTTTTCAACAATGTCATCCACTCCCATTTCTGTTTTAAGCTCCTATTCTCCTTTGTCCTCCTCTCAAAGTATCTCCTCATATTTTTCTCATCATCCTTATTTCTGTAGTCCTAATACTATTTTCCCGTCTTTTCTATTGATGAAACCTCTGACCCTTACAAGAAAACAGGGTGTATTGTTGTGGTGTTCACCTTCACCTTGAATTATCAGGGCATTTTTCTATCATCAATGACCAACATTTTCTTTCCATACAATGCATATTCAGTGTTACATCGCCATGTCTTTTTAATTCGTTAAGTTTGTTACCAGAATGATCTCACTCTTCACTGGACATAGTGTCCTGACAAAGGCTGAAAGCATTGCAGGTGAGGTTGTCCCTGGCTGTTCGATCTATTTAGTATACTAACTTCACGGAAGCTACACGACTGAGTTCCTACTTTAATCACTAAAAGAACAGTTGGAGACGTGTATACTTTTAGGGGAAGTACGCAGATGTGCTAAAGTCATCAATAAATATCACAATGCTCCGAGGCTAAGTTAAAATATTTGTTAGGATTGGTGCAACAGTTTGTGAAGTTGAACTTCTATTCTCAAATTACATATTCCGAGATTACAGCGGGATTTTTTCTTTGTTGGAACTTGGAAATGCATCAATAAGTTTTTCATTTCGTATGGAGCACACGGGTACTTGTTTTCTTTTTTGTCGAACAAAGACGAGGAATGTTCGTTCCCAGTCCCTTTCCTTCACCATTTAGAAGAATAGATCACAGAAATGAAGAATCTGCAAAGATGGCGCTCAAGGGTGAGCTTGCGATCTAGAAGTTATCCAACTATTTCGACCAGAAGATTGTTAATCAGCGGCGTAGCCAGGTCATCTTTGTTCGGTATGTTACTTACGTATGAGCATCTTTTAGGGCATGCTTCATGAAAAAATTACCGGTGTTTGGACTCCCCCCCAGGGAATCCGGGATGGAGCCTGGGGATGTTTTCCAATTTTGTCCATTTTGTAACCCATAAGTACACATTCCAAGCCCTTTCGTGGGAACTTCGAGTTTGAAAACAGAAAATAAAATGATATAACATTCTTTTTTACTCCACTATATTTTAAATTAAGAGACAGACTTAAACTAGGGTATGCTATTCTACCTTGATGTTCTCTCCTAGGGTATGCTTAGCATACCAAGGATACCCCTCTTTGATATTGTAGCTGAGACAGGGATGAAATCACAATCAACTTCCCTCTCCTAAAAAGGCTTTCTATTTTGGAAACCAAAGTAAAAAAATGCCTCAAATATTTGGGCACCGGAAGAAACACAAAATTTCAAAAGTAGGTTACTGGAAGCAAATTGACATGTTGCGATGAGTAACGGATTCATTTTGCTAAACGTTTTCGCCATACACTGATCACAGCAATCTTATGGAGTGAAGTAGTAAAGACGTGTTTTTACAATCGTAATTCCACGCGTGAAATGATGATAAATGGCGGATAGGCTTTCAAGTTACACGACATCTACGCCGTGACACAAACATGGTACCAAAGTTGCTTAGCTAGTGAAAGTGCTATGATAAACTTTGGTACTACTCAAAAGCTATGGGATGCAATTCCTGCTTTCATGCCTCACTTTCAGAATGAGGTATTGCTAAATCTTACGATCATATCATCGGCTTTCTATTCTGATCCTCTGTAAAATGAGATAGAACTACTGTAATGTCTAGGAGATGACTTTAAGAAAAAGGTTTTTTAAAGTGTATAGGATAATACCCCCCGACTAGAAAAGTATTTTACAATTGCTTGATAAAAATGAGGTCAAGCATTGTCTATATATGTGGTTAAAAACAAGTTCGTGTTCTGTAAGATCGCAGTAACTTCTCGGAAAGAACCATATGATAGACTGTAAAATTCATTGTAGTGGTTAACTTAAATTAATAAGGCAAATAAAGCGAATAGTATTTTATTTTCTATCCTCGTTGTTCCTGTACTCTCTAATCCTTCACATTATTTCCATAATACAAAATTAATTTTCCCTACAAACTCCCAATACAAAATGTGCACGTTTAACAATACGGAAAATATCAAATAGGAAATACCAATTCAGCTACGTATTCGATGTATTCACTACATTATGGTGTATTGTCTACCTGAGGTACTCAAGATGTAAAATATATTGACCTAAAATCGTTTACTATCATGCTAATACAAGGACGAGAAAACAGAGGGGGGAAAGGGGGCCATGCCTCCCCAAGAGTTGCCACATCTTTTGTCTGTGGCAAATTTCACTTCCGCTCTGTGACCAGCTTGATCAAAATTTATATTGATTGCGACAGACATTATGTCCCATTCAGAGCAAGATATGCATATCGACACGAAACTCTCATTTCCGCGCGACAAAAGACATCTTAGTGGAATGTGAGAAAAGAAATCTGAACCTAGACTACTCACCCCAAATCATACCGATTCTTAACACCGACTTCCTAATAGTTCCAATTTAAATTTTTTTCTCTTTCTCTATACTGAACTAGAATTTCAGAAATGATTTTGCTTAATTAGACTTATTGTTGAAAACAAGAATATTGCAAAAATAGGTTAAACACTGTGTACTTTATTTCTTCGTTTCACATTCCTCAGAGTACTAACGTTAGAATGACCGAAATGAAGTGTGCGAAAGAGTATAACCAACTGTATTTTTGAAAGAGCCAATCGAAATTTTGACTACCTCCACTACAACAAGATTAATTACATAGGCCTAGCAAGAAAACAAATTCATTTTCTCTGCATAGCAAACGTTTTCTTGCTTTTATGTGGACTGACTCCAGAACGGAAAAATTAACTACAGACATTGCCTTTCCTATGATACGGAAACATTAGTCTGTGTACACTTTGGCATTGTGTGGGTTCTCAAGCAAGTGCTTCCCTATGACAGAGTCACAATCCTTAGTGGTATTTTAGGTCTTTTAAACCCGAGATGGTTTATTCCTTTTAGGAGTTGATGTTTGGCGAATAAAGGATAGTACATTCTTCTTTATTCGATCAACCAGCCTCAAAGTCGTGCGAACAACACAGCCTGCCCCTCACTGGCATTAAAATGGATAAACTATTGTTTTTGTCGAAGAATCATCACAAAAACTCTAATCATCTGTCTTCAATAAGCACGCAGTCTTACAGAAGTCTCAAAATAAATTCCACCTATTACAATAAACCTAAACGTAACAGGCACTGATATTCGATGGAGTACATTCGAAAATTGAAGAGAGAATATGTAAACATTTGATGTACGCAATTCAATTAATCTCTCGGAGGATCTTAGATTTTAGGTTGATAATAATTGACACACAGAGATACTGAGATATAATTTTTCTTCCAGTGCGTTACGTAGTTTGTTGCTTCAGACCCCATCCACCTATGCTGAAATAGTGTATCGATGAGTAACAAAATCAGCTACCCCACCCACGGATATGACCGTTACATAATTATTGAATGGTCCCTAATTGGAGGGGAGCATTTATTGGAGGAGCATTTATTGAAGGGGAGCATTTATTGGAGGGGACATTTATTGGAGGGGGTATTTATCGGAGGTTTGCGTTTAATTAGCTTGTAGTCAAAGTAGGGAGGCATTTGTACATTTCTGGTACGCGCTTTTCAATTCCGTCATTTCAGGTCCACGTTTTTCCATTCCGTCATTTCTGGTCCGCGTTTTTCCATTCCTTTATTTCTGGTCCGCGCTTTTCCAATCCGTCAATTCTGGTCGGCATTTTTCCATTCTTGCATTTTTGGTCCGCGTTTTTGCATTCCGTCATTTGTGGTCCACGTTTTTCCATTCCGTCATTTATGGTGCGCATTTTTCCATACCTACTTCTCTGGTCCGCATTTTTCCTACAGTATTTGTAGTAGGGCAGCAAGGTCGTCAATTAAAAACATAACGCTGTGTGGTTTATGCTGTAGGGTGTACAAGAGTTGGTTTTGCAGTTATGAGGATACTTAAAAAGCACAGGCACAAGATTTTCACTTGGAAAAGAAAAAGATTCTTTCCAAGAAGACCAGTACTTTATTTAATTGGTTCCAATGTGTTCTTAAGGAAGCCCCCTTTTAGGAAACTAGGATTCTATACTCAAACCCTAGAAGGGTATGTATTCTTGAGCAGACCTATTTCAATAGTTTTCGTAGCAACTTAGCTTTCCACCCCATATATTTTTGGCAGGGTCCTGCAGTATTTCTCCAGCAAGCACTGATGATGTACGCTAGCAGAATTTTATACTCAAAGGGCTTTGTGCCCTTGTACACACCGTTCTTTATGCGGAAAGAAGTAATGCAGGAAGTAGCCCAGCTCAGTCAGTTTGATGAGGAATTGTACAAGGTATGCTGTTGTCTTTCACGTGTGCTATAATTTGTCTTGTGTTGTGTGATAATTTGCCTTGTGTTGTGCGATAATTTGCCTTGTGTTGTGCGATAATTTGCCTTGTGTAATGTTATCCACAATGACTGCAGAACACAGTTCTCAAGGTACTGGTTTTTAAACTCTCGTATAAGTTAACCTTTGTAATTAACAGGGACGTGCCGTCATTGAATGCAACGCATGCATTGCATGCCTCAAAATTCTCAAAAATATACATACCGATAATCATGCCCCCATCCGTGCTTAAAACCTAGTTATTAGCGTAAAAACAATAACAAAGGTTCAAGTGACGTAATTAGTTCAGTGGCTGAAACTTGAGATTGTTCTCTCAACAGAAACATCTGTCAAAAGAATTTGTGATTTTTATCTATCAGCTATGCTATTTTATATCTTTCGTGTTTCTTAGTCATATATTATTGTTAATAGAAACAAGAATTGGATAACTTTATTTTACACTCAATGAATACAATATCCAAATATCAGGTTTTTTTCCTTTTCTTTTTTGTTTCATTTTCTGATGGAAAATTTCCAGGTTGTGTGCATTTTGTGAAAGCATTTGCAAACAAATAGCTGTGGAATACTTGGCAAATAGTTTAAGTAAAGGAGGCAGGAATGCCATAATAAGATTAAGGAAACTTATGTATAGAGTATTAAATCTTTTGTATTTTGTATCTTGTAACATTATGAGAAGCAATATTAAGCATCTTGCTACATTATGAAAAGCAATAGAAAGAGCTCATTATGATCCCGTATGTGACAAAGTGCAGTTGTGGTTTATACTAAGGAAATGTTGTTTTTTTCTGCACATATTTCTTGTTAGCTAGTAGTGTATTTGTTCTTGACACATTTAAATTCATTGCATCAATTAAATTCTGACATATCACCTACATTTTGCTTTATTGCCAGGACAATTTTCCTTAAAGTTTCCACAAATTTATTTAAAGTTTCACTTTGACATCAACCATAAAATGGCCAAGTAAACTGGTCAGTTTCAATATTTCCATTATTTCAAGAAACATGAAACTATTTAGGGCAGAGTATCGACATATGGCTTTCTATGGTTTTTACAGGAGTAAAATGGTTAGTTTAATTTTTCCATTTATTTCAAGAAATGCAGAACTGTTCAAGGCAAAGTATCAACATATGCCTTATTTTGTTACAGGGTACGAGTTGTTTTAGATTGGAATAACTCAACAAAAGAGGATTATGTCTATTGGTTTCAACATGAATCAGATCCATCATTGAACTCAAATGCATATGAAATGGCACAAGATTTGATACAAAAGCACTTTCCTGGAGAGTTTGGAAGTGAGCGACTGAAGCAAAGGGTGGTGGATCAAATTTTCAGGCAGACAATGCAAACAAAAAAGGGTATGTTTCCTATATGTGGGTATCCATGTTTTGCTTCGAACTGAAAAATATATCATTGAGTAAAGTGGATTTGAAATATTGCTGTAGATAAGATATTAGGAAAACCAACTTGTAGAGCACACACAGCCGTAGCTTGGGTCATAGGTGATGACATTCTTTCTCTTTCTCTAGTGTGTTTCTATACAAAGCATATATAATATGTATATGTAGTGTATATATAGTATATATCCATATTATATATAGTATATATATAGTATATATATACTATATATTGTATATACATATTATAATGATAATAATAATAATAATAATAATAATAATAATAATAATAATAACGATATACAGGAGCTTTCCAGAAGCAAGCCATGAAGCAGGCTCAACTGCCCAGTAGGACCACCTCTCGTGGATTATGGAAAGCATCTGTCATCAATGAGAACAGACACTGCATCCATTCCTTACTACACAACCCTGACTAGGTTGGTTATAAACAGTGCTAAAGAAACTCCGCACTATAAAGGACAGTTTGCAGTAAAAACAGAAAACCTTTGGGATGTGCAGTGTTTGGCAGTTATATTTGGAGCAAAATGTAAGTAGGGTGTCCACAGAAAATTATGTATTTGTCCTAAGTCTGTAGCTAACTAATAATGCACAGGCTCAAAGTATTCTCTTTGATCCAAGTTGTAACCTAAGTTCTGTAAAAGATCGTACATAGAATATAGTAGGGCCGTATCCATGACCGAGTTTATCGTCAAAGAAGCTTGCCATACGAATGCACCCGAGGCCCGTAGGTCGGCTCTGAATCGACATATGACTTAGTATCAGTGACCATGCGAGGAAATACATATAGATTAATTGGTTGATCAATCACTAAACGAGATACTGATCTAGGAAACCAAACAACGAACTCGTTTTCCAGAGCAGAAATCGACAGAATGAATCAAAATAGAAAGAACGAAGAATGTTATCAAACTGTGGTATTTAAAAGAGCGAATAGGATTTGGCCGCCTGATCGTTTTAATGTTTTGGACCAATCAGAATCCGCAAATGCTGTTTTGATTAACGGAAATGGCCCAGTGCAAAGACATTCTATTTAATAGAAAAGCAAATGCTTTTTCTGTTCCTGTTCCTTCACATCTACGCTAAATGTGCTGATGCCATCTGCACCATAATCTTCTCAGTGATATCTTTCCAGGCATACATTTCTGTTAGTAATATGATTTTTAAATGACAAACACCTCTTAAAAGTAGGTTTGTTGCTGTTGCACGGGTAAACAAGATTTACGTGCCCTTTAAATTGGAGTACACGAACTAACTGTGATAAAACTCCGCAGATCTTAGGAATACACGTTTAAGAACGCACCAATTCGAGAAAGCAAGTCTTCCACATTTTATATGGTTCTGCTTATGTGGCAAGATTCTCAAGGTTGTACAACTGATAGTTGCAAATAAATAAATGTAGATTACCTAAGAGTTGATATGATGTGCTTCTTTACTGGGCCATCACTTTTAGGTTCACACTACAAAGAAAATAGAACAATCATAAATCTTCCACTTCCTTATTCTTGTAGTCGTCATCAACACCAGCATCATCATCAACCTTATCATAACGATTATTATCATCATTTTCTTCGTTATGATTATGATTATCATCATCATCATTATCATCATTATCATGATCATGATCATCATGATCATGATCATCATGATCATCATGATCATCATGATCACTATCACCATCATCATAATCACCATCATCATCAACACCATCATTATCATCATCATTATCATCATAATCACCATCCTCTTCATCACCATCATTATCTAACTCAAGAAAATGTATAGCCCTATTATATAATCACATTCTCCAGCTGAGCCAAGAAAGAATGTTGATCTATAGGGGACATTCAAAATTGTGCGAAAATCGGGATAACCGTTATCTAAACAGCCCTCGTCCTATAACTTAAGGAAATGTATAGCCCTATTATATAATCACATTCTCCAGCTGAGCAAAGAAAGAATGTTTAAATACGGATGTGTAGCAACAATCAGATCCATAGACAAGGGGGTATATATTTACCACCAGTCCCCCAATTCTCCTGTCAAGATTCAAAAATCAATAGTCTTTGCTTAAGCCAGGGGACCAACCTTTTATGGCCTGTGGACCAAATTATGATCGGTCTAGTCAAACTGGGCCACACTAGGATTATTCAAATCAATACCACTGTGGGTCCATCCTGAGAGCAGCTAAAATTCCCTTTCAATTCTTACCATTGATAGTAAATTCTCCACTTTTGTAAATTTTAGCAGTGTAAATCAGTGTTGTGGATAGTTTTGTTCGAGTTCTATTTCTACTCCAGATGCCTTCTAAGGATATTTGCTTTCATATGTATCTGTACCTCTAAAAAATTATTTTCAAATAAGAGTTTAAAAATATCCTACTGTTTTAAAAGACTTTATACTCCCCTATTTTCAATGTCTCATCAATCTTTCAAAATCATTTTGTAATACCTAAATTTAAAGTATATTTGAAAGACCTCATGAAGAATGCTAACAGGAAGAATTTTTTTAAAATAATCATAAAAGTGGTTTTTGACACTCGGTAGCTCGAACATTCAGTATCATATTAGAGACACCCCCAAACTGGAACCAAAACTTTAACAAAAGTGGAAAATTTACTGCCAATGGTACAAATTTAAGAGAAATCTGAGTTCCCTCAGAATGGACCCACATTCCCTGCTTGACTTCACCAATCACAAATTGGCTAATGGGGCAGCAAAAAGGTAGATCACTCCTAAACTACAGGGCATTGCACCTCCCTTGTTGCAACTTTCGATTCTAATATGAGCAGGAGAGTTGTAATGTTTATGTGATAACTCTGTTCTCTCCGACAGGGGATAACTGTATGCACTTGGACAGGGGGCTGACAGGTTTAAACAACCAATTTACTTGAGGAATATGCAATGGAGACTCTGTTAAAGATCAACTCTGAAAGTCGATTGAAGTAATCTGTGGATCCCTAGTCCACTAACTAATGGGATGACCAGAACTATCAAATCTTGGCAGATGAGCATGAAAAGAGTGCTTGATTCGTAAGTTGCAATAAGCATATTCATGAGGCAGTGTATTTCGTATCTAAAAGTAGGAAAAACATGCTAATTTGTTTTTACTGCACTCTCGATTGAGAATATTACCTCAGCAATGAGTACTTATATATATATATCTCTGGCACTGATGAAGGCTCAAAGCCGAAACACAATTGATAATTATAATTAATGAATTTCCCCTTACCTTATTCCGGTTCTCCAAGGAAAGACATTTTTACCAATGAATGTTATGTAATTGTTTCGGTACGGAATAAAATGTAACCCCTCCTTGTTTGTCGTGTGGTTTTGCGCCTCTTAACCCCATTAAAGATTCCTCCATCCTGATCATAGCTGCTGTCAACCTTATTTTCTGTTCCCCTCATTAAATTTGCGACACCCTCATTATTCTGGAGGGCAATCAAGAAAGTCTATTCTCTTTCCTTCCTCATCTTCGAATTTTAACTAAAGCTAATCATTTGCTATGAAAGATCGAAATGTTACATTTTCGTATTCAAAATTTAAGATCCAGTAAAAACCATTAGAGACTCAAGTTAATACTTCCACTGTCAGCATAACCGTCAGGGTCTTTATTACTCGATTTACTAGGTTGGGAGCAGTCTATTGCTTCTAATCCCTTCGTATCCTTATTTCTGCCTTTACAATCTTGTTTTATGCAGTAATTCCTTGTCCTTCAAGTGCTTCTTTAGCAATACTTTGGTTCCCAAAGTGTATTTTGATGGACTAATCTATCTTTTCCTAGCAGACAGTAATCACTCCATCTCACTCCCATTACAGTTTGCTTCGCAGACCTTTCGTATGTCTGGATATATAAGTTCTTGACTTGTTTATGCTCTTAATACAGTCCCCGGTTTTCTTAAGCAAGTTCCATTTAAACGCATCTCCAAGGCTCTTTCGGAAATCCAGTATTGCAAAGGATAGGGCATTTTAGTTCCTTATTGTACTAGGAAGAAGTTACGTATTACCGCGGGATTCAGATGTGGTTCGTAAAGCTTGGTTCCTGTGTGTAACGTTAATGCAACCTCTATGCTCAGATATACTCTACGAAATTAATACGACTCGTTGAACGAGGTCACCTCGCTGCTCTTTTGTGTTAGCGGTAAACTTTATATCTAAGTGAAGTTCCTCAACTTAATGTTGAAAACACCAAGGGGTTCCCAAGGGGCATCTTCTATCCTTTAATGACACAACGGTCGATTCCTGGCCATCGAGTCCTTTTGTCCAGACAATACTTTCATTCCACAAGCTAGAGATGTCAACTAGCGAGGCAAGGACTTATTCGGCCACAGGAAAACCATGACACTAAACCCTTAAGCCTTTATTTATGGCAGCTAACTTCAGCTCTTGAGAGTGGAATTTTCGTAACCTAGAATTAGATGTGATAGATGATTTGAAGAGACCTCGTTGTCAACAAGGCGGCCTGTAAAAGACTCACCAAAAGCCACCCGTGAGGATATATTTAGGACAAGTCTTGAATCTCGTGCTGGCAAATTTAGAGCTGGTAGAGCGTTGCCATGTCAAGCTACGGAACTCTAGCCGTTGCTGGAGTGGAGATTACCTAAGCAAAAGGACTGTCTAAAGCGTGATGTCATCACTTTGGTAAACAATGTTATAGGACCTACTGTCTAAATGTTTGATCTTTTAAGTCAACTTAGAAAACGGTTCCATCCCTCAACAATTTTAAAACTCCGTATGTTACTGCTCCTAAAAGTGCCCAGAAAATGATTGGCCAGAAAGTTTCTGGGAGGCCGGAATTCCAAGGTAAAAACCATAACATTTCAACAGCTTAGACGCAATCACATGTAATTGTATTTAGAGTCGAGATAGCTTTACTGTTCTTTAGGTCTCTACCTTGCTTTGATGTATAAGGGGCAAACATATTTGATTCCTTGAACGTAAACATCATTTGAGTAGCTTAACTGTTCGTGCGTATCAATGTCATTGTTGTACATAAGGAAACTGAGGTCACTTAATGTTTTAAGTCTACTGATTACTGTCTTGGGAGGTATTAGAAGCCTTGTTAGTTTGATTTTATGATGCGTGTCATTGGTGTTCGTGTGTCCTGGTGCCTAGACAAACATTAATAGCACACAGTGTTTACTACTTATATAGTATGACAATATTATATTTTCTACGTAAACAATAGTCAGATTCAATATTAGCTGAAATATCCTTAACTGATTACACAAAATGTAGCATTTGTATGCCTTTGCATGTATATCGTTTATGTAAGCTAGCTCCTGGTAAGCCTTGCTTAGCAGTTAATGCTAATTCAAAATGAGACAGTACTACTGTCAGTAGAAACACCTCGTCGTCAGATGTGCAGAAAAATACAAATTCGTTCCCTAATGAAATGATTCAGAATAAATCTTGCATCTCATCGATAAGCAATCCAACCAGAAGCTATGATCATATCAAAGAAACGTACAGGTCCACACCGTTGTATTGTCGATAAACTAGCCACTATAGTACCTAAATGTCTTTAATATTTTCTTCAAGTCATCAATGTCATTCAAAATGCGGAAAAAGAGAATACTTTCCTCAACGATCTCACGGTGGACATTCCTATTTGGTTTTCTTGGGCTTTCCAAAGATGCCAAACGATGACCATGTTGTTGTCTTCTCGAGAAAACATCCAATGTCCTCGAGCTCAAACTGAGGCTGAGTGAAGATGTCAACAGACAACACAAACCATCTATCGATGAGCCCAGTGTCGACCAATAAACCCAGTATCCGAGTGTAACCTAGCTAAGTATTAGCTAAGTGAGAGCTGATCCTTTAAACGATAACTGATATGCAAAGAGTGGATTCTACTAGAAACCATACAGCGGGCAGAGGAAGCAAGTACCGTTGTGGTTTGACATAGGAAGACGAAAAAAGTGGAGAAAGCTTTGAGATATTTTGCTTCCCGATTCTTCAACACGGACTTCACAATCCGAGTCTTGGAAGGTGTCAATGACTTCCAATTCCACTTTCGAGAAGATAGTGTGGAGTAACTGTTCCTCCATGGAGTTCTCTAGGAGTTGCAGCAAGAGGTTCTTCTTTGGGTAGGCGTATATTATATAGGTCTAAGTATTTTGAAGGCTATTTTAGTATCTCAACGAAGCTTGGAAAAAGTGTAAAGAGTTCTAGCACAGTTCCCAATTTGTTCTGCATCCCTCCGGCGCAGAAAAAGTTCCCTTTCTCCCCAACATCTTTCTACGTAATAGTGGTGTCTTGACTATGCACAATGCAACTTTAGATTAAGGATACTTTGCTGATGTGTAACGTTCTAGAAACACAATATTACCGATTCTAACTTAATTCGGCAGTCTTTACATGTAGAATGGTGTAGGCCCACTTCAATTTGCATTGCATTGTTTAAAATGTACTGCCAAAGAGTTAATAAGAAAAATGAATAACTGAAATAGTAAAATGTTAACTTAAAAATTTCTGACCTGTTCGAATGTAACCTTCCTGTAGGTTCTAATGATACTTCTCATCTTCACTATTGGTATCGATATTTGTGAATACTTGTATTTCTCGTATATGTAGAATAGCAAAATTATTCTAAGGCTCAAAAATGCTTTTGAGGTAACTCTTGCTGCTTTTAATCCTACTGAGCACCAGTACCGTAGCCAGGGGGTGCATGGTATGCCTAGCATCCTCTAGAAGTGGACTTCGAAGTAAAATAGCATCCTCTAGCTCATGGTCGTCTGTCCTATAGTTTTGAAATGTGTCAGAGGATTTCTTATACTTGTTGAATACCCTGCTCCATATATTTTTTCCAAAATATCAAATCTGCACTCCTGAATTTGAAAATTTCGAAGTGTAGTTAATGACAGACTGTTACATATCTTTCCTGGACATATCCTTTCTGAGCTACTTTTTATTGTCTTGAGACAACGGCCAAGCTTATAACAGTCTATTTTATACCTTCTTCTTCATTGTGATTTATTACGTTAAGTCTTGAATGCTTTTGTTATTACTTAGTATGCGGCTTTATTACTCTTCAGATCGTGAATGTTTCTTTAGGTCGAGAAATCTCAGAAGTAGAAGTAGAAATGTACGAACTCGCAATCCATTTTTTGATAGATCTACTGTTTTAACAAATATAACTGCTATAAAACGTAGTTTTATGCTTTGACATTAAGGCTGTAAATACTTCAAGACCTTTGACGTCGAATGTATCCCATTTTGGTGTGAAATCTTTGGTAAATCTTTTGAATAATATCATGTGGTTACATTTGTTTCAACCCTACCTTACATGGGCTTTTTGGCTCTTCTCATAAATAGGGGAGGGGGCTAGTAGGCCCGCGGCACTTTGACACACTATAACTTTATATCGAGCAATGCTATTACAAAGATATTTGGCATGTTTATAGTTAAACTCTTTTCCAACAAATTGAACGACCGAAATGGTTGCTGACTTATAATCAATCGGTTTTTGATTATTTTGAGCATTATGACAAAAAAATATCCTCCAAACATCAAAAATATAAGTCTTAATTCACTGTTGGTACAGTCTTCATCTAAAGATGTTATTTTCTTATATTCATTTTGCATATATTGTTATATAATATTCTCTATCGAACTTCACCTTATTACACGGTGATTATATGTGTTTATTATAAACGTCTGCAAGCGTCCTTACTGTGTTATTCTTTTTCATTATTTTACTACCCTGGGAAGCACGCCCCCTTGGCCAGGCTAGCTAACACAGAGGTTACATGACAGAGTCGAGCATCAGGTGCCGGCATTCATTAGTAAACGCAGTAAAGATTCCAACATTTTACCAAATCGCTTAAACAAAGCAAAATCAACGGAGCCCAAAACATACTCCGCAATAGGAGAGCATTTGATTGAACTCTCATCGTGTGCTGACAACTATCAAGAGCATTCGTTTAGGGTATTAGCAAAAGCCCGATCTCCTTTCTATCTTGCCGCTTTAGAAGAGGCAATTTTATTTAAACAAAGAATCCGCTGCTCTTTCAACAAAATAACACGAATAACACGAGTGGCAGAAAAGGTACCACAAGGAGTCAGTCTTGATGATCTACACGACATGTACTTAACAAATAAAAGAAGTGTCTACTCGCAATCTGATTTTCCAAATTGCTTCACTTCTCGATCCCGGTGAAGTTTTTGAATAACACGAGTGGCAGAAAAGGTGTCCCTCTCGTGACTGTTATTTTCTGCGAATTATTTTGCTCTTCTCGTTTCCTATGATTCATCGTAAAAGCTTTCTCACTTCACTCCATACGATTGCTGTGACCAGTGTATGGCGATAACGTTAAGCAAAATGAATCCGTTACTAAACGCAATATTCAAAGTTTCTACCACTATCCCACTTTAAAGTAAAAAACGTTTTCTGTCATGGTGCAGTCAGTGTCATATAAGTGAATGTTCACACATTTACATGTCTGCAGTAAAAAAAAGCTGAATCATGCTTTGAGGTTTTACTGGAACGAAACTTTAACACAAAGACCAGAGACTAAATACCGTCATGATGTTAGGCTAGCAACTGCGAGTGGCAACGTCTGAAAAGAGCAAGGCTTTTAGTTTGAGTGCAAGAGGAGAAGAAGAGGGGCGTGGGAGGCAAGTTTGATTTATCCAGATTTTAACCAAAAAGCAAAAATAGAAAGTTTATGTAACAATGTGATGAAGTATGAATGTTTAAGCGATTAGATATGAAGATGGGATTTTACGCCTGGCACCCCATTCATGACGGGGTATAAGATGTTGCCCACTTGCATGGTAAGTTTGTTGAAGCTTAAAGTAATTGGACGCCCTTCTTGACGTCACCCTTACCAAATGGAATCCGTATCCTCTGCAAGTCACTGCTTTTTCTGTCATATGCGTTGTTAGCTGTTTGCACTAATAACAGAGTTCTTTTGGAGTGTCTTAGTAGCTGTTTGCACTAAAGGCTGCTTTAAGTAGCACGTATTTGAGAATTTTCTCACTCTTTATTTCACTTACCAGATATCATGTAATGCAATTGACCTTACACAAACTAAGAGAAAGGTGCAGTAAATTGCATTAGGGTTAGAGTCATTTTGCACCCAAAGCTTTGACTAAACAAGGACGGGGGAACAGGGGGCATGCCCCCCAAAGATTTGCCAAATCTCAATTTTTCTCGTGACCACTTTTCAGTTTTGAAATTCAAAAAAACTGAAATTGATTGGGACAGACACTGTGTCACATTCACAGCACGATATCCATATCAACGAGAAACAGCCCTTCCACACAATAACCAAAGGCAACTTAATGAAATATGAAAATATAAATTTGAACCGTAGGTACTAGCCCCAAACCCATCCCACCACCACCCCAACCCACCTTACCTTCCCCCGTCGCTGTGTAATAACATCGGCTCTAAATATAAAAGGTAACGAGTTCACAGCTTCCATTTCGGACCTTAATATTAGAAAAATAGTAACTAGTTGGCTCTTTGTGGCAGGAGTTTTCATTATAAAACGTTCTGAGTTGTTTACTTATACAAACTGCAACAAAGAATTGAAAACTGTTATGTAAAGTCTGCGACCATAATGTTTGTGCACAAACAGAAATACCGAACGCAGCCATCATATCTGAGACTGAGAATTTAGGTACATACGGATATTTGTGAAATTCAAGGATTCATTATCGAAGAATAAGGTGCATTAAATTTAATCAAAACTATTTTTTTAATAAATAAAATAATCTATTTGCACAATCCCCATTATATTGATGCAAATCATTGCAATGTTTGTGCTTATTATTTTTACAGATATCACGGATGAAGGTAAACGGGGAAGGCCTAGAAGTACTTCACTATAATATTCTCTGTGAAGGAATAGCATTTAACCATGGGAATAGAAAGTTGTATTGGACGGACTTTACAAGAAGAACTGTTGCTTGTTCAAGAGGTGATGGTGGAAATAAGACGACCTTGATTGACTCAAACCTGACCAATGTTAGGGACATTGAAATATACCATGAAAAGGGGTATGTCCTATTTATTCTTATCTTTGCTTTTCTATCTCATTAGTAGGTTAAGTGGATAAATCCCGAAACACTTCTTCGAACTCAGAAAACATATTGAACTTGTATTTTTCGCCTTACGTTTTCTTGTTACTTAAAAAGTATATTATGTTTCAAGTAATCCAAATAAAAAATATTCAATTTGTATGCGCCAATGCAGTTCCAGACCATTTGTATTAATTCAATTCTTTTGTGAAAGATATTTAAATGATGGGGTTTATATGTTTCACCTTATATATTTAATTATGGGCAAACAATGATATATTTCTTAAACTCACCTAATCAAAATATAGCCTTCGCATATAAAAAGACGTTTTAATTCAACGAGTACATACTCATCATTCACAGATTCAAATAACAGAATCTTGAATAGTCACCGGCCGCAGCTACGGGGAGAATCTACCTCACAACAGTTATTGCGATTACAAGATACAATTTTTCAAGAAAAGTAATTTGAAAGCGACCGCAGAAGAAATAGATCGTAAATTCCTAAACATAATAGATATTTCTCACAATAAGTGATATGTGACCCTTAAGGGAAATACTTTGATAGGATGAGCCATGGCTAGTAACCAAATGCAACTAAGCAGACCTAAAACTAGTTTTGATCTACTAAAGAGAACAGGTGCTATTACGTCGCTCTGCAACTGGCACCAGGCGAGTTTATAGTCTCCCTTCTAAGAGATGTTTCTCTTACCGAGAATTATCACGGAGAGAGCGATTTAAGGTGGTGTTTCTTATACAGAGATTGACCTTATTGAGTGAATATTCGTAACACTGTAATTCTTTGAGAAGAACCTCTGAAACACTGTTGGGTTAAAGAGATATCCACTGTTTACCATTCGCGTCCACTATATAACCCTGGTAAATCACAGTTACCAACGTGCTTACTTTAAGGCCATTTTGTATGAATAGCCGTGTACACTTCGTACTCCTATCCGCAGGTCCGCTTTACGACGACCTCTGCTTCCAAGAGAAGACTGTATATCTAAAATGTCTTCTGTCGAGGCATGCCCACTCTTTCATAAGGTGTTTTCTTTATTACCATGTCCATGCAATACCGAAGTTAACAGATTAATTTTTACGACGACGTCTACCTTGTAAAAATGCCTTCTTTCGGAGACAATTGATTTCCCGGAACTTTTACTGGTTTTGAAGTGTGACTAGTGGGGGCATATCCGCTTTATAGGAATGTTCAACAGGTGTTTTCTTTGTAGCCATATCCACAGGTGTCCGTATTTCTACTCTACGATGACGTCTACTTTATACAAACGCTTGCTTTTCCAGAGAAAATTACTTTTCAGAAAATCCCGCTTCCTAGAAGTGTCCTATTTGGAGCGTAATCCATGTTATAGTAATGTACATGTTTTAGAGGTGTTTCCTTTGCATACAAGTCCACTGGTCTCCTTTACAACGACAACTGTCATGTTGAAACGCCTGCTATTTACGAACAGCTACTCTCCAGACCAGTCTACCCACCGTCTTTCGAGAGACCCCTATCTTGCACCGACGCAAGAACGTTCATGCCATGAATTCTAACGCTATAGCTGTCAGTTATGTATCGAAGGTTTCAGGTGTACCATCTTCCATGAACCAAATGGTCACATTAAAAAAATCAACTTTTAAGAAACAGTGCTAATGAGAACAGAAAACTACAATCTTTTACTTCTTTAAACCGGGCGTTACAGGAAAAACGATAAAAATGAAATAAAATCAGGACACTTAGGTTACTGTCGAGTGAAAGCGGAAATGTTAGAGTTATGTTGCAAGACAAAACTCTGTTTCTGGCCCCATATGCACCCACCCTTCGATAAAGAAATCTAGCAATATCATGGGTATTGTTGGACGGGGTTATTAGTTGAATGTTCAACACAAATCTCTTGTTGGTTCATAAGCAAACGATCAGCACAAGTAAAAATAACAGAGCAATAAGACGGGCGTCGATTGTACCTACCTCTATCGTCGAATGCGTGTGTCAGCTCATGCCCCACAAGCTATTCAGGCAGTTCAATTTCAGATTGGCTCTTTCAAAAATACAGTTGGGTATACTCTTTTCACACGTTTCATTTTGATCGTTCTGACGATTGTACTCTGAGGAGTGTACTCTGAGGAGTGTCAGACGGCTTTGAGTACATAATGTTTTCGCTATTTCGTGCAATATTCTTGTTTTGCACCCCAAACAATTTAATTATTATTATGTTCTTAACTTCTTTTTATCCATCAGGCTATACGCCACTTACGACAAGATCGAGTGCGATGTTTGGATTGAAGTAAACACTGGTGGTACAAAGGACCAAAGCCTTGAAAGAGCAGTCAGAGCTTTAGTTGACCGAGGGGTTTTATAAGTAAACGGTGGAAGGATAAAGGTGAAGTTGAGCAAAATGTGATGCTACTTGTGTTTGTATACTATACAAAAGGTTGAGTTATCATGGCTCTTGTGCCTCAGAGGGTTACTAAGGAATTGTCATCTGTAGTTTATCTTCGAGGATTAATAAGACCTCGAAGGGAAATAAGTAGTTAAATGCCTTACGACCTTTTTACCGTATTTTTGTGACATATGGTCAGTCAGGAGTGCAAGATCCCCCTGAAGAACTCCCCTACCGATGTGGTATCACAAAACGCCAGTGTTAGCTGCTGTATTTGAATCAAAATTGTTTCGGATACACAGATTTTATAGTACTGCACTCTCGAGGGCACCATTCATACCAAGACACTATTGCAATTGCGCTTTTCGTGGAGAATCTCAGTTTCCAATATCATACTAAAGAGGGACGTAACGATTTAATGAATATCACAAATTTGACTATGTTTTGGACCCATTCATTCTTCCTGTTGACATAGATAACCAGATTTGAAAACCACACCTTGAGCAATCGTTAAGATACGCTCCTTCAAACTTTAAATCTTGCCTATCAAAACCTTGTTTAATAAACCCTGTTCGTAGTTTTATTAACTGGGCAAATTTTACCGTGTTTCCTTAAGGACTTCTCCAACTCCAACTTTTCCAACTCCATTTCCAACTCCAAACAGCCATTTCTCACAGTTGATAGGAGATTTGAAGGTGGTATTTTGTACGCGGGCATTTGGTGGTAGGGTTAACATTGTGATGTAGTTATAACTACGATTACTCGTTAAACGTTTTTTGTGACGTCACCACTTCGTACTCTATACTCTGTTAATAACTACACTCGTAGACGCACCAATCAGAGCAAACCTGGGCAGTGGGTGGGTCATTTAGACCCACGAAAGTTCAAACATAAGGTTATTATGACTAGTCTCGCTATTTCTTTTTGGTATAACTGTGTATGGGTAAACAGAAGTTATCAAACTTCTTTAACAGGTTTTTTCCAGCTAAACTATTACTACGCAGATAGGTTTTTCGTGTGTTTTGCTAACACCCACCTCACCAAGCAATACTTACTAACTTGAGCCGTGTGTGTGTGGAGATGATTTTTGAAAATTATGCCATTAACCTCCAGATCTAGTCACAGTGACCAAAATTATACGGATCACTCCTACTCTGTACGAGGTGCTACTAAAATTGCATCCAGTATCAGAGCGGCTCTCAACTGTAATCTAGTAGGCCTACACATACTCATAGAGTACCTTTAAGTTTAAGTTCCGGTTGTCAGTTTTCAAGCATTAGGTAGGCTTATTTACAGCCATGTCCTGGAGGAATTGAAATAGGAATAGATCAGAGAACCAAGTCTTTCGCTTATACGAACGTTTCAAGATATTTTTCTCAGATAAGGTTAAGTTATCTTGTTCCAAGTCATGTAGATGTAATACAATAATATGATGCAAAACAACAAAGCGATTGCATCATGCCAAGGAAAATAAATCTCTTTTACCAATCTAGGCAGCGTTAATGTCCCATCTACGTCGAAAAGGCATAATGTTGATGTGTCTCGCCCAGTCATTGCTGCTACACTTGCTACACTTTAAGTCATTGATATGTTCTGTTGCTCTTAATATCGAAGAAAGGATCCTTTCGCTCGATTCTTCTTTCCTTTACCAGTGACCGTTTTGTACATCTACTGATGAGGTTTGACGGATGAGCAAAAGAGGTGCCAACTGAACAATTGATGAAAACTCAACTGGGTACAAGGAGCAGAGATTGAAAGAGAGCGATGGACATTTCATCGACTCTGATTTCATAGATCATAAATCATGAGATGACGTGGAACTTTTTGAAGCTCTGCCTTCCGAAATTGATTGTCTCCCACATTCTTTCAGCTATACGTTGTTGTCATAGTGACTCTTACTAAACTGAACTGTTTCTTTCTACTTCTGTTGACAAGACATGACGCTGGGGCGAGGTAGGACTACGCCCACTAAACTGTCTTCATATTTTATTTTCACTCCCTCTGCTTAAACCATGTAAACTACATCAATTTTTTGAAGGTTGGGGAAATTATTATGAAAAACTGCCCGCTAGTTACGCGCAGCTAGTTTCATAGCTGCTACATGCGGTCTACCGCCATTTTTTAGCAGTTAATAACATGTATTTGAGTAGTAAGCAAGTAAGAAGCTAGGCATCGGCCCTTTGAATTTTTATTCGATTGGTAACCCAAACACTCGAAAGTGTTTCTGTACATTACTAAAATCAGGCCACTTTATTAGCCCGCGCGCAAACAAAAACTACTGACGTACCCACTACAGCTAGGGTAGTCTGCTCGCAGGCTAGCCACACATCAAAAACGGTGCAAACCTGAGAAATGTAGTTTTTAACAAAGTATCGCTTTTGCCACCATTTAAAATGACAGTTTAGATACTTCTGTAGAGGATAGCCTAAAGAGGTAAACTCTTGCAGTGGCAAGCTCTCAACCAAGGACCCATGATGAGTAGTGGGCCCGACATTGAAACTACCATAAATAAACAGAAAAACCACCAAACAGGCTAACTAATAAATAAAAGGCAGCCGGTTGTTCCTTTCAATCTAAACAGACTTTTATTTGTTTGTATCTTGTCTTTTGTTCTTATCCCTTCAGAATGTATCCGTTTTAATAAGTTTCCCCTTTGCGGTGATATTTAGTTATCTCCTCTTTTTTATGAACTACCACCTCGCTAGCAGTAAATAGTAAGTCATTGTAGTCAGAATTATATAATTAAGGCCGTGACGTTGATACTAAATCTAGGTATAATTTGGGTATAGCTACGGGATTACCTTGTTGAAAAGTCGGTTTACACATTTTTACAAGGAACGTGTGCACATTAATACTTCATAGGGACTTCTAGAAGTAAATGCTTTTTACAAATGTATGCTTAAATTAACTTTAAACAAAAGGCTTTGTCACACTACCTTTGCCTTTACCAATACACCCTGTCTAAACCCTTACATCACTACTGCTAAATAGATTCTGATAATTATACAGTTACCAATAACCTATTGTGATCTTTGAGAGTATTTTCTATATTTTGCAAGGTAGGGAATTACGTTACTCTTTTTGGAATCTTAACCATGGAAAAGAGTCTAATAAAAACCATGGGGCAAAATATCTCTGACAATTACAATCAAAGTTATCGGGGTCACATAATGTTAGGAAGTTTACCAGGAAAAAATATAAACTTTAGCTACACAAAAATCTAGGCCGAGCGATACCGCTGAAAATATAGTATGCCCCTTTCCAAGAAGTAATTCTGTCTTTTCAAATATCAAAATTTAGCATGTGGATAGCGCTTATACTATTATTTGTAAAAGTTCTCTCTTTATAATGACCCTAGATACTGGCTGTTTCCTCTTGAAAGAAAAGGAAAAAGCCATCTCTCAAAACTGTACGCACTCCCTTAAAGATTTCAAAACTATGCCAGGGGCTGTATGACAGATTGATGCAAAAGAAAAGGATTTAGGACTAAGATATAAAAACGACAAATCATTGCATTTAAACCTAGGACCACATACACTCACATACACACAGATACACACGCATCCACACTCACACACATTTACACAGACCCACACACTCACATTTAAAAAGACACACACACACACAAACACACACACAAACACAAAGATTTATAAAAGCACTCACTCGCTCACGCTCACAAACACGTACACAATCACACACACACACAAACATTTATACAAACACTCACACACACACACACACACACACACACACACCTATCTACGTAGGATAATAAGCAAATCGTTTCTCTAACGATATATCTTGATATTAAAGGTGTTAGCCACGACGAAATTTTTACCCTTTTTTCGTTAGGTCAATAATTAATTTTAAAACTAACAAAAATAACCTTACATTGACTACCTAAAACGTTACCAGCAAAGCATTTATTATCCATATCTTTACGTTAAAACCGGTGAAATTTGATAATGATGCCATAGTGCATTTGCTCATTTTGATTACCAAGTACAACTACTACCAGATTTTTTATAACCTCGTATTAACATTAATACCGTTAGAAGAAACGTCAGATTGCGGTTAACCCATGTCTTGAAGGAGGTTTGCTCAGAGTTAATGTGCCCCATTTTACTTGCGTACAAAATTTAATTTGTCACTATTTTATTCAAATGAATCTGATACAAAGATTCCCCTTTTTAAGAACATTCTGACAAACACCTTCTTTCGTTGCATAGTCGCTTTCCATTGTAAAAACATTATAAAATGAAACAATTGTTGTTTATCAAATGGCATGTACATGTACACTTGTGAACCACACAACGTCCACAAAACTAAGGATGTCTACAAGACCTGCCTCCCTTGAAAGTTGTGAAACCCCGAACTAAAAACTAAGCATTAATCACAGACTGAATCTATGAAAGGGTCAAGGCAATGCTATTGCCTCTAGTTTTAATTTATATTTGGAATATGTTATTGCAATTATTATGTAAGGACCTTCAAACCTAAACCGTTAAAATGCAGTGCCGTGGGAAATTTGAGCATGTCTCCATGGGGACTATTTTCATGATAGATCGTCAGCCAAATATTTTAATTATCTAAGGATGATGGAAAGGACGTCCCTTTGCACAACCCTGCTCCACGAGGAATGCAAGAATGCAATCTTTGAAATTCTGTCAGTATCAGGGGACAAAATTCGAAAGTATGTTGTAGAGGGTACAGCGCATGCGATACCCATTGTTCTTTTGGCGCTGGAAATTTCAACGTTGTTTCACAATGTCCTCATTTGCAAAAAGCTTTAATCGCATAAGGACGAAGAAAAATTCGAGGAAGGATCATGAAGTTTAGGACGTTTTTATAATGCCCTTTCATACGAGAGAGTCAGGTATATTATTTACCCCTTCACTTGCCACATTTTACTTGCATCACTTGTCTGTTAACTCTATTGAGTATAGATATCTTATCTATTGCTAATGATGCAACATAAGAGACTCAGTTATTGGCAAATACAAGTCTTGCAGCTAATGCCCTTAATATACTTGTCAACATTGTACACCATGGCTATGTAACACAGCTGCTTTGGTCTCCTAGAATTCTAGAATGGTCTTAGCTGTGCATTCAAAACATTTGATGAAAGTCGTTATATTTCCTTAAATTATCTGTGAAAATGGCAACTGTTTAACCATCGGAAAGAAATTTACTCAAGTACTAGTTAAAGTGCGTATTTCAAAGTTTCTGTCTCGCACTGGTTTAAGTCGTTAGTCTTACCCTTTACGGGTCTTTTCTAATGAAGTGATTCTGAGGTCGACAGTTAATGGTATCCATTAGTGGGAATTCGAATGTCTTGTCAATATTATTTTCGTAACTACACCTTGGTAATCTTAGATTACCTAGATTCTTAGATTACCTAGATTATTCTTAGGATATTTCAGAGGTAAACCAAGTATAAAAACGTTGATACCATTGTCGATTAGAGGTAAAATACCAAAATATGGTGATTTGGAAAATAGAAGCCTTGTAATGGCCTGAAACGAGAAAGGTGTGAAGAAGCCACTAATAAATAAATATCTAATACCGTTACAATGTTACAACGTTATATCAAGCTCATTTAAAGCAAATGCATTGGTCCGACAGACTCCAAGGCTCAGTCTGCTTTGAGAATGTTACACAAAGCTCAAATGTAAACCAAATATGTTCAAGAAGAACCAAGAAACCCACAATCTTTCACCTACATGCACTGTCCTTATACTTCATTACCAGAATATCATTACAGAAATATTACCGATTCTCCTATAGCTAGGCAAGTGCCCCAACTGTGTCCTAATTCTATGTATTTTACCTAGTACGACAAAATACAGTTCGTGGCATTTTCAGCCTTTTTACCCTCAAAGTTTTAATTAATCAAATTATCAAAATGACAACAAAATTACAATCAACGTTAACACTATGACAAGTGCAAAAACATCATAATAACAGAACTTCAAATAAAAAAGCATAATAATTAAATTCCTATTCCAATCAAATCCAAAGAAAGGTTGAAAGCGGCAGAGTTATGGTTTCTGCGTCGAATTTCATGGTCAGAAAGAGTTAGGAATGAAGACGTTTTAGGGGAGCAGATGCAACAGTAAAGTTAATGGAAACTATCCTGAGCAGGCAGCTTCAATTTCTAGGGTAGTCTACAAGAAAAGGTGAATGAGAAGAGCTGGTTTTAACAGGTACAATAGAAGGGAAACGGGCTAGAGGCAGACAAAGAAGCACGTTCTTATTAAACATGTGCGACCGTTTGGATAATGAGCTGATACCAATAGCCCTGTTACACCTGGCCAGAGAGGGAAAGGATCGGAGAGTCATGAAAGCCATATCTTACAAGGCAACAAATAATAATTCCAATCATAGTGAAAAACAATTTCTACTACCGATATAATTGCCTCGATCCTCTTTTCTCCCTTTCTCATCATTATCGTCGCCATAACTATCACCATACTCGCTATTATTATTATTACTATCATCACCATCATCATCATCACACTCCTTCTCCTCCTCCTTCTCATCATCATCATCATCATCATCGTCGTCATCATTGTCATCATCGTCAATATACCAACACCACCATCACCATCATTGCTATTATCATTATCATTATCATCATCATCATCATCATTAAAGTCGCCGCCATTGTCATTATCGTTACCAGCGTCGTCATCGTCGTTGTCGTAAGCCGTCACAATCACCACCACATTCAGAAACGGCGTTTTTTTGCTCTCATTAATTATATCGGCCGCCATGAACAAAACGATTGGAATTATTACCATTATGATAGTCAACAACAACAGTTGCATTATCACCAACAGCAGTACCACAACCATCATGCCGAAAATTGTAAGCCTGAGGTTTGTTACCATCTTACCTATTACACTGCCGTCCACCAATATTCTTTCTACACTTGCATTGGCCAGTGTTAGGTTTGTCGTCGGGTCCGACGTCGTCATGACCGACAGCCTGCTCTACGCGGACGTCATCCTGCCCGCCGCGAGCCATTTCGAGTATGCCGACATCTATGGCGCCTATGGCCAGAACTACGTGCAACGCGCCGAACCGGTGATCCCTTGCGTCGGGGAGAGCCTGCCGAACACGGAGATCTTTCGCCGGCTGGCGGCACGTTTCGGGTTCGACGAACCGATCTTCCGGGAAACCGACAGCGAGCTGATGGACGCGGCCATGGACGGTGCGGACCCCAGAATGCAGGGATTCGCACCCAGCGAGGTCCCGCTGGATCGGGCGCTGGTCATGGCTGCCAAGGACGGATCCGAGGCGATCATGTGCGATAGCGTCGCACCGGCCACGCCGAGCGGCAAGGTCGAGCTCTTCTCCCAAGATCTGGAGACCCGCTTCGGCTATGGCGTGCCGCGATACGAGCCGGTTCCCAGGTCGCTGCCCTTCGTCCTCATCTCGCCCTCGTCGGCCAAGCGGACCAATGCGACCTTCGGCGGCTGCGAGGCCTCCCAGGGCTACGAGGTAGTCGAGATCAACCCGCGCGATGCCCAGGCCAGGGGCCTGAAGAGCGGGGATGTGGTCAAGGTGAAGAACGACCTCGGCGCCGTCACCCTGAAGGCCCAGGTCAGCGACGCCGTGCGGCCCGGCGTGCTCTACAGTCCCAAGGGAACCTGGCTGAGCACCAGCGATACCGGCAGAACCGTCAACGCGCTGATCTCCTCCGACCTGCGCACGGATATCGAGCGTGGCGCCTGTTACAACGAGACTTTCGTCGACGTCTTGTCAGTCTAGCTGGCCGGTCCGGCGGTTCTCCGACGAGCAATGGAGGATCGCCGGCAGAAACAGCAGGGCACCGACCAGGGAGACGACGAGGACGATGACGCAGAGCCGTCCGTAGAGGCGGATCGACGGCATTTCGCTCAGCATGGTCGCCCCGAGACCGGCGCTCAGAACCAGAGTGCTCACGATCAGGACCGGCCCGACCGCCGTCAGGGTCGCGGTCAGGATCCGGGCCGGATCCTTCGATGTCTCGCGGCTCAATCGATAGCGATTGAGCACGTGGATCGTGCTGTCCACCGCGAGACCGAATCCGAGGGTGAAGGCGACCATGGAGCTGAACTGCAGACCCGCGCCCATCAAGTAGAGGAAGGACCCGCCGGCCGCGATCGGCAGGAGGTTGGGCAGGACACTGGCCGCGGCCGCGGTGATCCGGCCCATGGCCAAGCCGAGCAGCGCGATGATGATCGCGATGGCGATCAGGAGGCTCTGGTTCAGCTGGGCGATCATCTCGAAGCTCATCCTGGCCGCGACCGGGGAGATGCCGGTCAAGGAAATCTCGACCTGCGGATGGCCGGCCCTCAGCGTGCCCAGTTGGCCTTCGAGGTCGTCCAGGACCGGCACCAGCACCGCCGAGTCCCGATCGGCATACTGGCCGGTGGATACATTTTCGTGTCGTTTGAGTCAAAATAAGAAACTAATCTTAAATTGAAATAAAGTACTACACACTCTGAAGTTCAAAATTAAAATCATCTATTCGAACAAAAAGTTCTTTGAAGGAAAAGTGCTCTATTTCTTATTATTTCCGTTTATTAAGCTGTTTTAATAATTCTGTCACGTTTTGCTAACAATCGTGGCTTGGCTTTGTATGCCATTTCTTGTTTTCGATTATGTTTTGTTTTCACTTTCCCATTTTGTATTTCGGTCTTACAACAACTTAAGCCATGCTCAGTTCAGTGAGTTAACAAATTTGTTTTAGTCGTAAGTTTGAGCAAGGAAAGCGAAGGGAATAAATGGAGGGGATATTATGATAATGCAAGAAAGTTTATACCTGAATTGTCACTTTCTGCACATGTGCAATGCTCTATTTGGGGCACTGTTTAGTTTGGCCATTTTTTGTGCATTTTGGCCTGATTTTGGCATCTGTTTGACCTTCTCTTGTAAATCCCATCTGGCAACCCTGGTTCTCAAATCGGAAAAAGGTGCTTTAAAAGAAAAGCAGCGTTTCTTTAATGCAAGCCCTGTTATTAAGTTAACTTGTTTGTTGATCAATGTACGAATGTTGTGATATAAATTTTGACCGCAACCATTCTAACTTGGCTCCACCGCCACGGCTGGAAACGACTACAAATTACTGTATGACGTTGTCTACGTTTTCCTTAGGGTAATGGTACAATATATGGTTTAGCTCCTGCGACCCTAGATCTTTAAGTTTTATATTTGATGCTTACTAATACATACAAGAAGTATCAGAAAATGCTGCGATTTCTTTAACAATGAACCGTAACCAGTGGAACGAGCAATGAAACTCCCTAGCACTTTTTTTCGGACACTCACCTTTAAATAGGTTTGGTCTTATAGTCATATGTGTGAAGAAGGGTTGTTAAGCAATTAAAGAAGGGAGGGTAGTGATCTATTCTTTTAAATTCTTTTAAAATATTTTTTACATCGTACATTTTAAAAATTGTTTTCATTTTTTTTCTTTTGGTTTAAATGTCGCTTAAATAAATGTATACGAGCTTTAGTGTGACCAGGTCTCTCCTTTGCGTTATGTAATAGTTAACATAACCTTTGTCCATCTAATGATTTCTTATACCCTACGTTACATCTTTTGCATTTCATAGTGATTACACAAATGTAAAAGCAGGGCTTTCTTCTAGTTGCGTTGTTGAATGGTTACTATACTGTTTGTTACTGTCTAGTCAACGCATCTCTTTGGTGATGTGTGTGCCATCATTGCCTGATGTTTGTGATCATTTCCTTGTCACACCGACATTCCATCTATGATTCTTAGTCACGCTTACATGCATTGTACCTCAAATCCTGTCCCAAGCGGTCTGAATATCCACATTACATGAATAAGCTTGCCGTTCGATGTAGACTCCTGTAACATTACCAAACATTCTGACGCTTATGAAAGAAAGACTAACTATAATATGACATTTGGAAAAGGAATTTAAAACTATTTATCTACTTGAAACTATAGGATTTAAAATATTAAAATGGTGTTTGCAATTGGTTGTATCGTACAAAAAGTTTGTAAGGAATATGCATAAAAGAAGCAATATTCTCTCTTTCGAGTTTGATCTTTGTCTCTCGAATTGCGAAGCCTTCAATTTCGTTAATGCTCTAATCGTCATAAGTAACCATGAAATTAAACCATATTATATGATGTCACAGCATTCTTAATGAGGTCTTTTAAAGGATCCTACTAACTCATCCTCATCACGGCATTTGCACAGCGCGGCCTCGTGAGGAGGTACATCGTCAGAGCCCTTGGGATTCTTTAATGTCATGATTCGTACCAAAGGTCTACAACCTGAGAGCTATTCTATTTGGTTGTATGATTGTCGAAGTTAATACTTTACGTCAATTTTAAAATTTTTCCCATGTGGCTTGTATGGTCATTTGAGCTAGTTGATGGTAAACAACCCACCATTAGAACAGCACTGCGTGTGAAGTATCATAAAAACCCATTTCGTAAACAGAGAAAAGCTAAATGAGCAAGCACAAATTAAACCATCAAACAAACTGGCAAGTTGTGTCAACACAAAACTTTATTCCCTCGCAAGAGTTTCAACGATACAATATGAGAGAGTTCCTAATTTAAGGTCATAATTGTACAGCTCTTGTCTGTGCCTGTCTATCGATGCCGTGTTGAGATAAACAATCATTTTCCACAGGATTCTGTTTACTATCCTGTAACGTTGCCACCACATTTTGTTCGTGAGGTTTTCAAATTTAAGTTTCTCATAAGACGACAAAGGTACGGGTAGGCAAAAAGCGGCCACATTGAATCGTGTTCTTTTCCACAGCGACTCGTCTAATAGCTTTGGCTGTGTGTTCTTCTCTAGACTGCTTCTGAGGTTATAGATAATTAAAGCATCTGCAATAGACCTTGTTGTAGCCTAGAATCAATTTTCACTAAAAATAAATTCCAAAGGAGAGTAATATACAATCAGTTGATAAGATTAGCGCAGCTCACTCACCACAGTATGTCGTAGTACATCCCACTGGGCACAGAACGTACGCAACTGAACCTCTTCTTGCAACTGCAATTGTGTCTGATATAATGGGATCAACAAAATGCTAAAGCATAACGATCCTGAGATTTCTTATTATATGGAAAACTGTAAAATCACTACTTGTATCCTGTTAATTGAATTTGTCCTTTATACTTTGACGTAAAGTTGGCCAGCGAATGATGTTAGTTTGTGATTTCCCCAATCAAGTTCAGATGTACAGCTTTCCTTAGGTAGTATGATAATATAGCAGATGTAATGGAAACGAGGCTATTCTCTTCCTTCATCTAACACTCCCTAAAATCTATAACTAACCAATGAAATTCTAACACGACCTAACTCTGGCAACTTCTTAACAAACAGTGGGAGCAAGTGTGTCGGTGTTCTCTCATCTGCATCAGGAATTGCTGTGGCAGGTAAGTTAGTTTCGAAAGTGTCTTGTTTTGATTCTAGCGAAGTCATTCAGAGCGTAATTTCTTCTACGGCAGCGCGAAAGATGGGTCTATCTTCAGCAGTTCGTTCCGCTTTCTCCATTGTCCCAAATCTTTGATTGTTCTGTCCAACTGCATCTTGGTCTTCCCGTTCTTCTTTTATCCGGTATATAGAACTTTCTTTCCCATTCCATACAGTACTAAAATTGATGCTGCAGATAGGCAAAGAGAGAGGCCTTAACTGACCGACTATTTCGCGGTGTGTGCTCTACTGAGTGAGCTACAATCGTGAACAAAAGTAACGTAAACCTTTACTTAATTGCGATACACATGACCGAAATCGTGGAAGACATATGGTAAAGGAAAGGGGCTTCAATTTGTGGTATTACACGCTATCTGCCCCTCACCACCAATCAACAGGGAGGTGTGACATGCAAGTCGCCAAAATGAAGACTTTTAAAATCCATCGTCAGTTGAAACGGGGGCTAGGCCAGTTTACATTAATTGATGTCTGAGATTGAAGGTGACCTTGTGCCCAGTTGTGAGGCAGCTGGATGTTGATATCCAACTATGGATGACTGTAAGCTAATGTGATGACTAGAGAAATAGAGAATGCTAATATCGAAAGGTCACCTAGCTCATTTGGTAGAGCGCACGCCGCGAAAGCGTGGGTCACGGGTTCGATTCCATATGGTGACATATTTTCTATTACTCAAGTGTCTTTTCAATGTTGAATGAATTTTTCATTGAAGATCGGCGTAAGTCCGCATGATTTCCCAGTCCCACTTTTACAGAAGATTCACGCCTATGCTCTTAAGCAGCTATTGCATGATCTTACAGCTCCTGCATCTGCCATGATTTCCCTCTTTCAGCCCTTTCAAGTTGTACCAGTCCAGTGGAACTTAAGGATTCCTATTTGGAGAGCAGGAATGTGCCGTCATTTTGCGTCCAGTTTGACTCCTTCTATTCTTCCATGGCTCATTGTAATGTCGCCAAGCAAAAGTTTAAGGTGCTAAAAGGTAAGCTCTGGTATGTTTTGATCTATTGAGACCCGCATTCTATTGCACATCCAACTTCAGATAGGACTCCACCTCAACAAAACCACCCTAGTTTACTTCAGTGCTCTTTTTCCAGAACTATCTGGCAAGCACGTAAAAGCTGCTATCTTGCCCACCCCGCTGTTACTATAACCGACTAAACCGGAGACCCTTGTTAGGCCATATCGACTTGGTAACGTGGTAGCAACGATATTCTTAATAAAGGGTTTTCATAATGCTGCTGCGAAAATGTTTACATTATGAAAAGTATCAGATAGTTTGTTTGTGGTACAAAATAAAAATATTGCACGAAATAGCGAAAACATTGTGTACTTAAAAGCTTTTTTCGTCGTAATCATGAACATCAGCAGTAGCAGCAGCAGCAGAATCGTGAACATCCTCATTATCCTCATTACTAGCATCGTCATCATTGCAAAGACCTTGGTATTCGTGCGGCCTTTTCATTTTCGCTTCTTTGGCCAGAGGAAAAAATGAATCCAAAGCGAGAGTTTCACTTTATCCCTCTATTAACAGATGGTTGATGTGTTTACAGTCTAGCAAAGTATGTGATCAAGTGCCAACTGCTGGCAGTGAAATTTACAGAAGAAAACACACTGTGTTGATGGACTGATAGATCGATTAGCGTATAATATAAAATTGTGGATACAATTTATCGCAACTATCGATATAGAACTGTGCAATGGTTAGATATCAAAAAAATACTAGTTTTGGACTCTTAGACATTCAATAGCTTGATTCATTTGCAAAAATTTTGATGTCAAAATTGTGTTTAAATTTTACTATTTTGAACCCTGACGTTACTCTTTAACAATGTTCGTAATTGAAAGAAAATGAAAGAAGATGAGATTGACTTTTGAAGATAAAAAAAATAATTGCCTAAAGACACTTTATGAAAGGGGAAAAAGTCAGAAAACTGGAAGAAAATATTATTCTAAATTTCTTGATTTTCAGAAGTGAGTGATTAACGATGCCATAAAAGTAATAATATTACGTAAAAATGCAAGAATATGCCAATGGATTTCCATTACTTCTTTACAACAACGTGTACAGAAATGAGGAAAGTATGCCCCACCGAGTTCAGATGTCTAGTTCAAGTCATCCCTTTTTTTATCAAAAGATGAAAGAAGGGGTTCGAATTTTACAAAGCAATACAATTCAAGCGGATATCCTTGTTAGTTAGATTACTTGACATTGATAAAATTATTTTAATTGAGATAAATCAATGTGTATTTAAAATGTCATCGCAACTTAATACAAAAGACACTATAATTCACTGCTTTCTATTACAGTTTGATTTCATATTACTTTCGAAGCTTACTGTGAATTGGAAAATATCGTAAAAGTCATTGTCATTTCCAATAATGTGGGGTCGTAATAATTTTTGAAGTTTGAGATCCCTTTCTTTGTTTCTTTAATCCATAGTTTAGATACCAACTAGACAGACATGTCTATGTTATCTTAGGACAGCTAATATTCAACTTGAATAGATCAGACGTCAAACGCGAACTAACTTAAAGATGTAAGATATAAGAACGCAAAACAGTCAATTCTGTAAAGCAAAAATTCCTAACATCGCAACCAGAATCTCAAATTAAGAGAGATACAAATCAATAAAATGTGAAAAAGACCTTTTAATTTCCAAGTTAACAACCCTGGAGTCTTCCTTATTTCGTTCTTACAATAAAAGAAATAGTACCTGACTAAAATACAACAATCGCCTAACTTCTTAGATATATCAAGGGATTCTCCTTTGCTGACTCCAATACATGCACAAAATCAACGAGGAATGTAGCTTTTAGTCGGCCTGGACGAGCGGGCGCGCGATGGCGGACACCGTGCTCGCGGCGCTCGCCGATCACGTGAGCTGACGCAGCCCCTGGTCGATGCCCTCGAGGGTGAGGGGGTACATGCGCCCCTCCATCAGGGCGGTGATCTGGCGGATCGAGTACGTGTGACCCCACCACGCCTCCGGCACGGGGTTGAGCCAGATCGCCTTGGGCCAGTGCGCGAGGATGCGGCGCATCCACGTCGCGCCGGACTCCTCGTTGAAGTGCTCCACCGAGCCGCCGGGCTCGGTGATCTCGTAGGGCCCCATGCTGGCGTCGCCCACGAAGATCACCCGGTAGTCCTCGCCGTACGTCCTAAGCAGCTCGAACGTCGGGACCGTGTCGTCCCAGCGCGCGCGGTTGTCGCGCCAGACCCGCTCGTAGAGGCAGTTGTGGAAGTAGAAGTGCTCGAGATGCTCGAGCTCGGAGCGCGCCGCGGAGAAGAGCTCCTCGACCCGACGCACGTGGTCGTCCATCGACCCGCCGACGTCGAGGAACAAGAGCACCTTCACGCGGTTCGTGCGGGTGCGCTGCATCTGCAGGTCGAGGTACCCGCCGTTGTGCGCCGTGGAGCGGATCGTGCCGGGCAGGTCCAGCTCCTCCTCGCTGCCCTCGCGCACGAGCTTGCGCAGGCGCCGGAGCGCGACCTTCAGGTTGCGGGTGCCGAGCTCGACCTGGTCGTCGAAGTCACGGAACTCGCGCTTGTCCCAGACCTTCACGGCCCGCCGGTGCCGCGAGCGATCCTGCCCGATGCGGATGCCCTCCGGGTTGTAGCCGTACGCGCCGAACGGCGAGGTCCCGAGGGTGCCGATCCACTTGTTGCCGCCCTGGTGGCGCTCGTCCTGCTCGGCGAGACGCTTGCGCAGCTCCTCGAGCAGCTCCTCGAACCCGCCGCGCGCCTTGATGGCCTCCATCTCCTCGCGGGTGAAGTGGCGCTCGGCGATCTTCTCGAGCCACTCGGGCGGCAGGTCGTCGAGGTCGAGGTCGATCGACTCGAGCCCCTCGAACGCCTTCTGGAACACGAGGTCGAAGCGATCGAGGTAGCGCTCGTCCTTCACCAGGCTCGTGCGGGCGAGGTAGTAGAAGTGCTCGACGTCGTAGCCGGCGATGCCAATCTTCATGGCCTCGAGCAGCGTGAGGAACTCGCGCAGCGTGACCGGGATGCGCGCACGCCGCAGGGCCTGGAAGAAGGGAATGAACATCGCCCGCGCGGCGCTCCTAGTTGTAGATGCCGCCGTGACCGCGCGCGAGCCCGCCCACGAGCGCGACGTCCTGCTCGTTCTTCAGCAGGGCGCCGAAGAGCGGCGGAAGGAAGCGCTTCTGGTCCTTGCTGCGCAGGGCCTCGGACGGGATGTCCTCGGCAACGAGCAGCTTGATCCAGTCGAGCAGCTCCGACGTCGAGGGCTTCTTCTTCAGCCCGGGCACGTCGCGCAGGCTGGTTGCCATCAGCAACCAGGCGCTCACCCCGTTCACTATTAGTCCAATCACGGCCACAATAATTGCCTGATCAAAAGTTATTGCAACGGGGTTGAGCAGTCGACTAGTGCTCTCTGTTACCATTACCAGAGCAAAACCGGCCAGCAGAATGGCACTGCCAAACCCAGCTAAACTGTTTATTTTGCCGGTGCCGAATGTGAATCGTCGGTCACTGGCTAGCCGCCTGGCGGCAACATATGCAAACAAAGATATGCACAAGGCTGCGGCGTGCGACGCCATGTGCAGGCCATCCGCCAGCAAGGCCATTGACCCGTAGACAACTCCCGCAATGATCTCAATAACCATCATTACTGCCGTCAGAATAACAACAAACAGGGTGCGTTTTTCTCCCGCTTTTATTTGATCCTGACCGAAAGTGTGGTCGTGCTGCCAACAAGATAAATCGTTTGTATGCATTTCTTATCTCTACTGTAGTCGAGCAACACTATATTTGATGATAGCTATCAGTGGTAGCTTCTTTATCTGTTTTGCGACTTCAGGAAAGAAGAGTAGTTTCTTTCGTGTCTTATATCTTCCTAAACTGAACAAGGAGGAGAGTCCACATGATATTAGTTGCTGTTTTGGTCTTTGCCCTTGTTGCAGTCACTATTGCATTACACTTCGGGTACTAAAGTATAAGTGTTTAGTTACGAGCAGCATGATCTATCCTGCTGAATGGGTGGGCAGGGTACTGTTCCGTAAGAGCAGTAGACACAACAGTCACCCTGTTTGGGTTTGAGTACCGTATGGCACTCGCTGCATTCATAAAACCATTGGCAAGCATCGGTGGGCATGGTTTCCAGCTTTTTATGACTGCAGTGAGGGCAAGTGATTTCTGAGTCTAACTGAATATCTTTACTCATGACTCGTCAGTCTGCTTAATGGTGGATGGGTAACCGGCATTGGTCGTGGCGTTGATCAGCGCATCTGGACTAGTCAGTTCATCATCAAAGTTGACAACGGCTTGCTTGCCTTCATAGCTTACATCTACATCAGTGACACCTTTGACGTTTTTCAGTGCTTTCTTGACAGTAATAGGACACATAGCGCAATTCATTGTAGGTAAATTGAGAATGACGGTCTTGGATTCTGCCCAGGTACTGAGACTTAAAGCCATCAATACAACTAACACGATCTTGTTCATAAGGTAGATTTCCTATTCCGCGATTAGCGGTATCCAGTAAGGGCTGACGACGAAAAGGGTGGCCAGCAGCATGGCAGTCCAAAAGATGATCTGGCGTCTTCTTCGAGTCTGGGGGATTGCGCAGGCCGAACCGGGCTCGCACTGCTCGATAGGGCGATGCACTTGCCAACCCGCCCACCCAAATAATATCAATACCGCCACAATGAATAGGGGCCGATAGGGCTCAAACTGGGTTAGATTACTGATCCACGCGCCACTGATACCCAGTGAGAGCAGCAAAAAAGGGTTAGGAAAAAGGATGTTGACAATTAGGGTTACCACTTTGGGATTGTTGCAAGTATAACAACATTATTAGTCTGCAGGATCATGAAGTGTTGTAGAAAATAAGGTGAGGCTAAACTACGTTCGGCATTATTACAACATTGTTTATGCAGCAGGACCACTTTTCAACAATGAATTATGCTGGAACTAGATACAAACATAGCTTGTGGCATGTTCTAGTCTTGCATTTCACGCTGTGGAACTGAATTACTTGACTTATTTTGCTAGACTCTTAATTCATCCAACTGGCGCACCCCACAGGGAACTTAAGAGTAGGAAAGGACATAATAGCACTGTCATTGTTAAGGGGTTGACGTAAGAGGAGAAAGGCCTGCAACAGATGCGATCAAACAGCAACTAGATAAGAAAGTTAGATGTTACACAACTGAAATGTTAAAAATACTCAAAAATATAGACTTAATAAAATGTATTTAAAATTAAGTAGAATATAAAGTTCATGCATACCACAGTTTATTATTTGAAACAGTCTTGCGGGATTAAAGTTTGAGTTCGGATCTTCGTCGTTGTCCGGTTTATTACTTGACGTATTTTTGTGAGTCGCTGGCAAAGGAAAACAACACAAAATCCATTGACTTTATGCGGAGTAAAATTGTTGTATGTGGGTTCTCCGTTGTATGCAAGCTTCTATAGAGTGTTTGAGAGTGTGATTTTCAGAGGTAGGAGAAGCCTTTTATAAAGGAAGAATTTTTTAAAAGATGAGTGATCCATGCCCCTAGACAAATGACATCATGCACCACATTCGGGCATCTGGGCATGATAACTGTTTTCTTATCGCACGATTTTCGGGCAATTTACGTCTGCTAAAATTGTTGCAGATTTTTAATCTATTCTGCTTCATAGATCTTAGGTATATAATGTTGGGGTTTTTTTAGCGCATGAACACATTTTGTTTTCATTGACAATGCGTTTTTCGTCAGGCTTTACCCTCGAATATTGCTTCTATTTTGAACTATTTTTAAACTCTACTGCCTTTTAACCCTACCTTACATGGGCTTCTTGGGTCTTCTCATACATGGGGGAGGGGGGGGGGGGGTGCTAGTAGGCCTGCGGCAGTTTGACACACCATAACTTTATATTGACCGATGCTATTACAAAGATATTTGGCACGTTTATAGTTTAACTCTTTTCCAACAAATTGAAAAAAAAATTTTAATTTGGTGTGAATGACGTCATCTATGGTTATGAAATGTTGCGCAATATTCAAAAATTTCAAAAAATTTGGAAAAAGACCTTAAAACATACTTTATGAATTACATTTTGAATTTTTTAGAGCTTTTAGTATCTCTAAAGTATTTCTACCTGTATACGTTGTACTTAGGCAAGATATTTTAGATTTTGAGAAAATTATCTTCCAAAATGTATGAGATTTGAAGCGACCGAAATGGTTGCTCACTTATAATCGACCGGTTTACTACTCCTATTATTACAACCACTTCTATTACTACTACTAATACTACAACTACTACTACTACTGCTACTAATACAACTACTACTACTACTACTACTACCACTGCTGCTGCCACTACTACTACTGCTACTACTACTACTACTACTATTACTACTACTACTACTACTACTACTACTACTACTACTGTTGCTACTAATACTAATACTACTGCTACTACTACTACTACTACTACCACTACTACTCCTGCTACTACTACTACTACTACCACTACTACTACTACTACTACTACTACTACTACTACTACCATTATTACAACCACTACTACTAATACTACTAATACTACTACTATTACTACTACTGCTACTAATAAAACTACTACAACTACTACTACTAATACTACTCCTACTACTTTTAGTGCTACTACTACTACTACTACTGCTACTACTACCACTACTACTACCAATACCACTACTACTACTACTACTACTACTACCACTACTACTGCTACTACTACTACTACTACTACTACTACTATTACAACCTCTACTACTAATACCACTAATACTACTACTACTACTTCTACTAATACTACTACTATTACTTCTACTACTACTGCTACTACTACTACAACTACTACTACTACTACTACTACCATTATTATTACAACCACTACTACTATCACTACTACTACTACTACTGCTACTAATACAACTACTACTACTACTGCTACTGATACTACTACTACTACCACTACTACTACTACTACTATTACTACTATCAGTATCACTACCACTACCACCACCACTACCAGTACTACTACCACTTCTACTACTACTTCTACTACTACTACTACTACTACTACTACCACTACTGCTACTACTACTACTACTACTACTACTACTTCTACTAATACTACTACTATTACTTCTACTAGTACTGCTACTACTACTACCACTACCACTACTACTACTACTACTGCTACTACTACTACTATTATTACAAGCACTACTACTATTACTACTACTACTACTCCTACTACTTTTAGTACTACTACTACTACTGCTACTACTACCACTACTACTAAAAATACCACTACTACTACTACTACTACTACTACTACTACTACTACTACTATTACAACCTCTACTATTAATACAACTAATACTACTACTACTACTTCTACTAATACTACTACTATTACTTCTACTACTACTGCTACTACTACTACTACTACTACTACTACTACCACTACTGCTACTACTACTACTACTACTACTACTACTACTACTACTACTACTACTACCACTACCACACTCACTGTTTATTATAATTTGTATGAACCTTTATTGTTTTAGCAATGCCCGGAAGGACAGTACAGCCCCGCTGCCTCGCCTTCCTGCTTTCCATGTCCCGGTGGGAAGTCCTGCCGCAGTGGTACCAATGTGACACTACCAGCTGATTGTCCAAAGCTACACATTATCATCAATAGACAACACATTATCATCAATATACAACTCATTATCATCAATAGACAACACAATATCATGATGAGCAACATATATTATCATCAATGGGGAACTCATTATCATCAATGGACTACACATTATCATCAATGGACTACAAATTATCATCAATGGACAACATTATCAATGGACAACACATTATCGTGAACGGACGACGCATCATTAATGGATAACATCAATGGTTTATGGACAACCTATTTTCATATCGACTTTCCTCCCATCCATTTCTTCCATCTCTTGTATTTTGGTGATGAACCGTTTCAGTGGGCGTTACTGTAAAACGACTTATTGTACGTCAGCGCATCCGTTGAACACTTGAAAACGTATTAATCAAACACTACTTGGGAATTATGATAAGGCCTTATGAAAAGGAGTTGTCGAGAGAGGCACCTTTTGAAAAAACGAACCACTTTGAGAGGGGTCATGCACATAGAGAGGTGCTAAATTGTTTAATTTGTTTTGTTTTACACGTCATTCACATAAGTTAAAATTATGACTAGTAGCATTTATATTGTGGCAGTATTTTATTAAAGAATTTGCAATACAATTTTATTCTGGTGGAAAATTTGTAAATTTTATATGGAGAAAGCATTTATGCGGAGCAAAAGTTGTAATGAGAAGTAATTTTCATTTTATAACAAATGATATAACGTGGCCAAAATTTTTTTTCAAATTTTGCCAAAGAAACTTAAACTGGAGATGGATCTTCATAAAAATTCGCGTTTGTGGGCAATGTTTGGTATCGTTTCAATGGCAGACAACGGAACATGACCGTAAGGCTTCCTTAAGGGGGGAAGAGATGCAGCTAAATTCAAGAGCGTAGAATACAGTTTATTTTTAAAGAAATAGCATACAAGTCAGGCAGAAATGGAATATTTTAAACTATATCTCTCTTTTGTTTCTCTAGTTGAGCAAGTTGTTTGCTGTAAGATGACACCATTGCAGCAGAATTTATATAAACTTTTCATCAACTCAAAGATGGAGAAGATTGAAATGAGCAAATCAGGGCAAATGACAGCATCTTCATTGGCATTTATAACACAACTTAAAAAGATATGCAATCGTAAGTAGGCATCCGTTGGCATTAAAAGCCCTGTTTGCCCCCCCCCCTCCTTCCCTCTTTAAACCATTTTCTTCAATATCCCATGTCTTATCTCTCGGAGCTTGCTTATGATAAGTATGCCTACCAAACATCTGCAGGGTGGAGATTTTACGCATGATATAGTGCAGTATAGAATAAAATAGTACTTAATAACATTTAAAAGTATTTAGAATAGCACGGTATAGTAAAGCATGTTATAGTATGATAAAGTATAGTAAAGCACGGTGTGATATAGCATAGTATGTTATAGTATAGTATAATATAGTATAGTATAATATAATGTAGTATAGTATAGTATAGTAAAGCACAGTAAGCACAAGGCATATGGCGAGCAGAACGCACATCTGTTCGTATCTTTTCATAATCTGCAATAATAAATGAAAGGTTTGTTACAATCAAAGTTACTTTTACACCAACTTACAATATCAGGAGTACAAGTAATAATATTTTGTACGAACATCATGAACGAATTATTCTACCTAAAACTTTGAAATACTGCAGCTAAGAGATATCAAATCCAATTATACACATACTTAGCACAATTACTTTAAAACAAATTTTAAACGTTTAATTTTTATATATATAATCGGTCGTATAGGAACTGAGACCCTGTCAACTGCTAATAATTGTACTGGAAGACCGCCTCAAATAAATCATTGATGTTTCACATGTACTGGTTCGGCAGCATTTGACACTATTGCAAGTATCTGCGAAGATATGTAAACAGAACATTTATTTCCTGGGGGTTTTAGTACTCAGGCAGAACTTTTTTTAGACAATGTTTTACTAAAATTCAACGAGGGGTTTAAACGTTTAACGTCTGCCTGCAAAAAATATAATGGGAGGAGAGTTAGCTCAGTCGGTAGAGAGCCGCTCTAGCAAGCTGAAGGTTGATGGTTCGAGCACAGGCCTGGCCTCAATCTGAAAACTCCTATTGCGCACCAAGAACGAAAATGGGTACCTGGCATTAGCCGGGGAAGGATAAATGGCGGCGAGGATAGGAACTGGTCACCCCACCTCACACCACCGTGGCTCTGGACATGTGATTCTCTACCATATCAAATCCCTTACGCTCTGATTAGAGTAAGGGACTACCTTTACATTTACAACAAAATATTGAACTGCAATCATTAGGCGATTAGCTTCCAAATTAACTGCTACGAAATTGGAATCATCAAGAATTCGGGGCGCAACTGTTTTACATGTCATCGACAACATTGACGAGTCGTCAACAAAGGGCTGTTTCTATCAACAAAATTTTCTTTCTGTCGAGTCTTAATATAAGCAAAGCAGATCGGACAATCCATGAGTAATGTAGGCAATGAAATTGCGAAGTGACAGCCGATCGGCTAACACAATCCTTACCCATGAAGCAGACAAACTTCATTATGTAGATATACCCTTTCACATCATACTCACTACAGCGCATAGAGGTTTGAAACAAACTTTCATGAAATAAAAATATTCCGTAGGTAAACCACGCCACAATTTTACGCAGTCAGCCAACTCAACAAGGTCTAAAAGCGAGCAAACAAATTTAAGGATATTTTGGGCTGCATTTTCTCAAAGAGGTACGGGATCGACTTTTTGGGATTTTAAATAGAATGATTGGCAATCCTATTTAGCACTACCATACGTTTCTGAAGTAAGCGTTTTAAGAAAACGGATCTATTTCGAAGAGTAATGATACACTCTCTTGCATTTAATACAAAAAATTTCAGCCGCGAAACCCAACGTTTAGTAAAAAGACCAGGGTCATCATTTAGTAATTCCCAGGGGGAAAAGAGCCTTTAATCACATTCTTTACCTTGTGAAATCATAAAATAGTCTAATATCTTCATTTTTTCAACATACGGAAACGATATCCCTTTTTTTCCAGCATGCGCGCTTCCATATGCACCTTTGTCACTAAGGGGCAGGTCGCATCAATTGTTTCCAGACCCCGATTCTGAGCCTGAGTGACAACTTTTCTAGAAACACCATGAGCCGAAAAAATCACGCGAGCTCCTGCTGGGACCTCTTCCAATTCATCAACAAAAATAGCTCCCTTGTTTTTCAGATCATCACACACCGTTTTGTTGTGAACGATTTCATGTCGCACATATACCGGCCGACCAAAGACCTCTAGAGCTTTTTCCACAATTTCAATCGCACGATCAACCCCAGCACAAAATCCTCGAGGGTTAGCCAGATAAATTTTCATTTTTCTCCTAATAAAGTTTTCATTATATCAAGACATCGCGGCAAAGATTCCATACGCAAACGCTCATCTGCTTGATGGGCATATTGGGGGTGACCGGGCCCACAATTGATGGCATCCAAACCAAATTCGCTTAACTGAGCCACATCTGTCCAGGCTTGTTTGGCTTCAAGTTTGAGGGGAGTTTTCTCAAGTAAACTCTTTAAATAAGGATTATGCAAACAAACGTGACCAGAAGGGATTTGCTCGACCCACTCAATACGACAGCGGCCAGCGACAAAATCTTCAAGATCTTTTTTCGCCTGGTGGGGATTTTTATTGGGAGCGTAACGATAATTGAGATTCATCTCAAATCGTCCTGGAACCACATTGCGTGCGGTCCCCCCTCGAGCTAATGTCACCGACATCACTTCCTTAAAAACAAGACCTTCAAAATCAATGACAACAGGTTGTCTCTCATGAAGATCTTTTAACAAACTCCCTGCTTGATGAACTGCATTTTTTCCTTGCCAGGGTCTGGCACTATGAGCCGCTTGCCCTTCAAAAATTAAAGTGGCGTGAATCCCCCCCACACATCCCAACTGAATGGCGTTATCTGTCGGTTCAAGGCAAACCGCCAAATCAATTTTTTGCCAATCAGCATGATTCTGAAGAAGAAATTTGAGGCCATTTTGATCAACGGGGCCTTCTTCACGATCATAAAAAACAAATAAAGCATCACAAGAACACAGCTCCTCTTGTAACTCATCAATCAGTCCGAGCATGACGGCTATTCCACCTTTCATGTCAGCGGCCCCTAAGCCGAAAAGCTCATCTTGCTCAATTCGAATCGGGTTATGACCTGTAGGAGGAACCGTATCCAAGTGTCCAAAAAAAGCGATCAAGGGAGTTTCTTTTCTACGAGGCGAGGCGACCCAAAGAGCATTACTTTCACGAGCCCAAGCCCAGCCCGAGGACAACTTTTCAAACCTTTTTTCTAGCCAGTTGGCCAACACTTCTTCTGAACCCGTCACCGAGGGGATACTCAAAAGTTCACGAGTCATTTGGCCTTCTGATTTAAGGCCTTGGCCTTTTTCAAATTGGCAATGGCCTTTTCCACATTAGTCCAGGCCGTATTCTGCGTCAGGATAGCGCCAACCATTACCTCGAACCGACTCCTAGCTGGCCACCAATGTTGGGGGCCATATGCATCGAACAGTCGTTGATAGAGTTGACGCAGGACTTCCTCATTCAGCTTGAAACCCTACTTTTTCTTTTCTTCCAATGACGATTGCAAATCATACAATGTTGAACTGTTTACTGATGCAGAAGCATAGACTTCCATCGTGCCTGCCATTTTCGATTCCAGTAAACTCAATCGTTCTTTCGCTGGCGGATGAGTAGCGTGCATTTGTTTATAGGCATTACCCTTGCTCGGGTTGATTCGACTTAAGGTATCCAAAACACCCAGCAAACCATAAGGGTCATAACCTGCACGGGCTGCAATGACGACACCCAGTTCGTCGGCCTCGAATTCATCATCCCGGTTAAGACCACTTTCCCAAACATCGACACCGGAATTCACCAACTGTTTCACCACCTTGTTCCAACCTGCACCAACCATATCATCGACGACCATACCACCCATCTCTTTCAAAAGACTGTTGCGGGCCTTTTCCTGTATGTCTTCCAGATGGTGTTTTGCCAAAACATGTCCGATTTCATGGGCCAGTACCGCTGCCAGTTCCGATTCATCTCTAAATAACATGAACAGGCCTTTGGAGATAAATATATAACCACCGGGAGCCGCAAAGGCATTGATGCTGTCTTCATCCAACACGGCAAAACGCCAGGGCAAACTGGTGCGTTCCGTTTGGAATACCAGCCACATTCCGATTTGATTGACATAGGATTGAACGTCTTTGTTGTTTAATAGCTTTGCCGCGCCCAATAACTGCGCTGACATTCCAGTGCCGAGTTCGATCTCCTTGGGTTCATCGATTTCGATAA
>JAAAKM020073195.1:63973659-63987604 GCA_010016025.2 Alatinidae sp. Z8VKAUB7J3
AAAGGCGTCTTTATGTTTCACCGCACTTTCCGCAACAGATAGTCCTTTCTGAAGCATGTCACCGCCATAAGCCATTGGTAACTGAAATAAGAACAGGCCGCTGATCAAAATTGATATGTATTTTTTACTCATCCTTGCTACCTCCAAACAAACCTTTCAGACCATCGACTGCGCCACCCAAAGAATTACCAATACCCTCGACCACATCACCCACACCTTCGGCAGCACCTTCTATGACATTACCCGCACCTCTGCTGCTAGTTGTCTGTTGTGGTTGGAGATAAGCAACTTCCTGTGAATTCAATGGTGCGCTAGATGCGTATTGCAATCCCTGGCCAATGTCGGCTTTAAAACCATCCAGTTTTTTCAACTCATTATGATCAGGCGCAGCTTTTTTCACATCCCCCGGACCAAGACCACGTATGCCTATGGTTGAAGTGGTATTGGATTCAATGGCATAACCACCGCTAATAACACTCTTCAAGCGGGCTAGCCAGTTTATGTTGGGATTGAAAGGGGGCCTAGGAGAGCACCTTGGGGTATGCCAGTGTAGACAGGGAGAGGGTTTGAGTAATGGTTCTGGTATTTAACCACCTGCGATCTATTTGTTAAAAAGGAGGCAACCAATTTTACCAGTAAGAGATCGATATTGAACTCGCTGACTAATTTCTCAATTAAAATATTGTGGTTAACATGGTCAAATGTTTAAAGGGTTCAGAGTTACACTCAAAGGATATTGGGTATTGAGGGCGTGGTTAAAGGGTATTGAGGGTACTTATTAAATTTTTAAAGCAAGTTTCAACAACCATTAAGTCATCAACATATTTCTATCTGTCAGGAAATTCTTTAGTGAGGCTGTTAATCATAACTGAAAAGAGCAAGGAATGTAGGAGAGTACCTTGGGGTAAGCCAATGTGGACAGGGAGAGGATTAGAATAATGATTCTGGTATTTTAAAACCTGTACTTCATTTGATAAGAAGGAAGTAATCAATTTCACCAGTAAGGGATCAATTTTGTATTTGCTGACAAGTTTCTCAACTAAAATTTAGTGGTTAACACGGCCAAAAGAATTTTGAAGGTCAATGGAAATTAAATTTGGCCAAGAATTAGTCTTTTTTGAAGATTTTCCCGCTGTTATCGACAAGAGGAACGAGGTAGTGGGAAGAAAAAGCGGATTTTAGATTCTCGAATTGCCTCAGGTCACTAGAGGTGGGATTTTTTCCTTTAGACAATCTGCAAGGAATCCTTCATAAAGTTTTGAGAAAATAGGAGTAATAGTAATAGGACGAACGCCTTCAAAACCAGGCTTTCCGTTTTTCTTTTTCAAATGGGTTAAAGAAATCCTGTTTCCAAATCATTGGAATTCGCCCAGGCTCTGTAATCTTGTTAAAAAGGACAGACAAGGGCTTAGAAAGGAAGTCACTGAAAGCACTAATAAGAGGCAATGGGATATCCAAAGGACAAACACTTGTTTTGTCTTAATTTTCTAATTTTTCTCTCTATCTCAGACGGGGAAACGGAGGGAAAAGAAGGGGAAAGGGCACTTGTTAGTAATTGATCAGACAATGCTGGAAGGATCCGGACAGTAGAAGCGAGGAGTTCGTTTAGATTATTGGCAATAACATCAGGGGACTCGGGTAGATCGAAGTTAAGCTGCTCAAGTCTCCTGCCACACAGCTTTTTAACCTTGGAATGCCAATTTTTGGCTTTTTGGTTAACAATTCTTCGACCTTATTTTCGTAGTACGATAAAACTGATTTATGAATTTCTCTTTTAATTGATTTTCTTTGTTTATGAGCTTCATCCGGTTTACCATTTCTGAAAAGCTTCAGTTTGGTTCTAATTAGCGTTTTTATAGTTTGATTAATAAAGTATTTATCACTGGAACAACTTTTAAATCTTTTTTTCATGATATTTTTTTCTGGATTTAATGTCAATCAGTTAGCTTTTTGTGGTAGTTAGCCATTTTCTCATCAAGAGGTGGTGTTGGGTCCTTTTTTCTTAAGCCATTTTTCACATTCCATTTCCATATGTCGCAAATAGTAGAGGTTACTCAACGTATTCTGCGATTCATTCAAATATTTATTCAGCAAATTTTGAATGGTTCGGAAGGTAGAGATGAGACTCCACTTGGTGGAAACAGCACGAATTTCCTCGATGAGTTCCGGATGATCTTCAACGGCCATGATGTCACTCCTGTATTGCAGAAGGTGGGGAGGCACAGTCCCAAAACACCTTAAATCCTTGGGGGCCAACCTAAACGCTAAGGTTCTTTGTCGATGGGGTTAATGGTTGCGTGAACTTCAGCCGAGACTTCGGGGCCATGTGCTTCATTTTCTTGATAGGGTGTTTCGCTATAGGTTTCCTGGTAGGTTTCCCGGTACACGCCGTCTTCCGATTCACCAAGACAGGCCGTTACTTCTCGCCCATCGCATTCGTCTTGGCTGTCCTCTCTAGGGTCAACATCCAGGGTCTCGGCTTTGGAGCTATTGTTGGCAATGAGAATTAATTCTTCTTCTACAGTTTCATCGCAAGGTTCTGAGAGCACATCGCCATCTGCAATGGGTTCATATTGATCTTCATTGTTGGCCTCAATTTTCTTGGCCCGAGCCGTTTTGGCCTTGCTCGTCTTTGTCGTTGAGCGCTTGCGGGGCGTTGTTGTTTTCTTGGCCGGCATGTACTCAACCTCCACTGTTTGGTGTCGGCTGGTTGACTGCATTGGTGGTCGCCAAATTGCCGTGATCGGGAGCTGCGGCCGCATTGCCTTGAACGTCTGAACCGGGCGTTACTTCTGTAGCGTTTTGGATGATTTGGTCAGCGACGAGTACTGCCTCTTCCACTTGGCGCATCGCTTGGGCGATGGTGGCGGAGCTGGCATCAAGGGCTGCCTGCATGGTTTTTCCCGCCATGTCATTGTACGTTGAAGGGTTCTGGACCTCTTGCTCGCTTTCACCTATATGATCCACAGACTCAAGTAGCGTCCGCTGCGCCTTTTCGGCGTATTCCATGACAATTTTTCCGGTCAAGGCAACCGCCTCTTGAACGGCCTGAATCCCCTGAAGGTTTTTTGGACTGACTGAGTTGGTTGGGTTCATGGGATCCTCCTTTGGAGCTCTTTTTCACGTTCTTTTGACAGTTACAACTTAACTTTGAGGTTCCGTGCTTTTCTGGCCGAAATCCAACAGGGTGAGTTGGCCCTGTTCGTTGAGGACCAAAACTGCATAGTCCGGCTCTTTGTCTAGCTTGTAAAAATAAGTCGTACCATTTTGGTGTTGATCGATTTTTTGGGCCATGGTCTGGAGCGCAAAATTATGGGCGGCATTGAGGTAACCTTCGGTGAGCTGGATCAATGCGGTGCCGGTTTGGTCGATCAGGGACGTGTGTTGGGCAATGCGGGCCGCACAAAGTGACCAACGGCTAAAACCCAATTGATTTCCGCCGGCAGCTGGAATTACTCATCAACTCTGCCCCAAGTGAGCTTTGGCAAGGACATTTACCCGCATGGCAGGTTGACTTTACAGGGTTCAATTCACCGACCTTATACATTAGTCAGGAATGGGGAACCGTCGTTACCAAAAGACATTTAATGTGGCGGGCGTTTGATTGGTTTTGGCGTTTGCACATCATGGACTATGACGACGGTGAAAATATAGCTAATTGGTTGTTACGTATCTTTAGTATTTTGGCTATTTTCGCTGCAATATCTGGACTAATACTTACCTATTTCCGATTTTTCTCCACCTCAAAAAAACTATCTGAGGAGATATCTGGATGAAATTCGTTAAGACTTTGCACAAATGGATCGCATTGTTAGTTGGTATTCAAATGACTATCTGGATTGCGACGGGTATCTACTTTAATGTGATGGATCATCAGGCCGCACGGGGAAATCTGTACTTTAAATCAGCCGAAGAGAATGCCCATAGAACGTCTTCGTTGGTTGATCTCTCTACTATTTCAGAGTTGAAACAACCCATTCACAAAGCTCGTTTGATTGAGATACTCGGCACCCCTTATTATCAAGTTAGTTATAGACATGTTCCACGTCGTTTTTTCGAACAAGACAATACACTTGTCAACGCGTTAACTGGTGAAATCACAGCAGATATCAATGAAACAACGATACGTGAAGTGGCTATTGGATCATATTCCGGACCAGGTAGTATCATTCAATTGGCCAAGCTTTCACCACCTATTTCCGAGCTACCAAAAGAACAAAATACCGTGTGGCAAGCACGCTTTGATGATGAGGTAAATACGACGGTCTATATACAAGCAGATAACGGACAGCTTATTAGACACGTCAACGACGATAGTAGACTGAAAGATCTGATGCTAATGTTGCATTTTATGGACTATTTTAACCAAGGCTCTTTCAACACCCTTCAGATAAAACTATTCGGTTTTATGGCCCTAGCGCTAACCCTATCGGGTGTGGTTTGGCTTATTCAATTATGGCAGGAAGGTAAATTTAAACTTAACTCAAATAACCAGACCTTATTTATCGAGATCTTTCGAAAAGGACAGGCTCCAGAATCTCTCGCTGTAGTAGGAAATGACACCTATTTTGAAGCGCTGGCAAAACAACAGAGGCCCATCAGCTCCGACTGTGGTGGCGGTGGCACCTGCGCCCGATGTCTGATAAGACTGTCGGCTGAAAGTCCAATAACCACAATTGAAACAGAGCAACTGACTGAAAAGCAGCTGGCTAAAGGCGTGAGATTGGCTTGCCAACATAGCGTCAAGGAACAACAACGTATTGAAATACTAGCTAATTATTCCACCAGCACGATATAAATCTCATCTTTTGTAGCGCCAGATTTCCATTTTTTGTCGACAATTATTGCCATATTTTTTGACGAATCGGGGTTTCATGGCTATATTGTCGACATTTTCAACACCGGAAACTGTCTATGACGTCAGTCGACACACAAACATGACGTCAGTAGACAGACACACAGACAAACAACTTATTTTTATATATATAGATCTTTTGATACGGTTCTCTTAAATTCTATCTCATTTAGATGGTCTTATTCCCCGGATTTTAAAGACTTAATCTCTCGTGAAGAAGGACTCGTATAGGTGTCTTTTTTTGCACAGTAATGCCAGGATTTTGTAAATAGAGGGGAATATGAGATCCCCTCCACCAAAATTCTTTACACAACAGCTCAGCTTGTTTTTGCAAATATTATTAAAACTAGAATTTTGATGAGAATTCTCGACGAAATCCACCATTTTGGTTATAAAAAGGGTAGCTATCACGTTCTCAGCATCCACATTACACAACTAGAACAAATAGAGCCAAATAAGAGCTGAGGGGTAGACTCCAAGCCACACCATATTGAAGTGAATAACCCCTCGAGAGGCAAAATCTTGAAAGTTCAAAACTTGGATCTCAGAACGAATTTATGGCTTCAACGCTCTCTTCCCTCTCACCAAAAGTTTCATTGACCTCCCCTCTGATAGTAGGCACGTGTTTAAGTATTACTTTTTTGGGCTTCTTAGCACACTCCCCCACAAAAATTTAAAGTCCTCTTTGCTCTCGAAGCGTTCCCTGGAAATTCCAAGCCAATCAGAAAGCCACAACCAAACATAGCCTACCCATTTGCTTACAGAAGTCTTTGTAGGTTACGCCTTTTCAGGAGATATATTTATTAGAACCACTTTTCTGAGCCAAGCAGCTATCTGAAAATATTCGTTCGATGTCATGGTGCTTGGGTATCATGGCATCACCATGGGAACACCAGGGAACAATGAAAGGCATACAGGGGGTTGGTTGCTCTCCAATCACTTTCGACACTTAAAAAAGACATATAACCTTCAATTTCCGATTGAATGAGCTCCCTCCCAAATTTCTAGGACTCTACTGTCCCCAGGGACTCTCGAAAGGGATGGGGAATAAAACAATGAGACAAATCACTCTTTACTAGACAATAAAAATACAATATTGGCATTTTTGTAGAGAAGAAACGTCTGCTTCAGAGTTCTTCAACATGTTCAATTCCACGGCATAATTTTCACCACAACCATCAGCCTTTCCATGGGGGTGGATCCCCTCATGAAGGTTTAGAGCTTTTTTATAGATCTATTTCGTCAAAACAAAAAGGGAAAATTAGCCACAAAGCTTATCAAATTTGATTTCCCAATATCTTGTCATATAATCCGCATTCAAGCAGAACAAAAATGCAATAAAGTCTAATGGATGTTTTCAACAGGGCAATCAGGGTCACTTAGAGAACCCTTTTCAATCCTAAGTCTACTACGAAAGAATAGCACAAACGTATCAAAGGAAGAGTAAACACGGTAAGACAATTTTTTTAATCCACGATAATATCCAAAATATAAGCAACTACCTTCTCATTGAATTGAACTGGTTAGGAGATAGCCGCTTCTAATTCTCTTTGAATACTGTTCACTTCTTTTTGGCGTTGCCAACCAAAATAGTTGGCGCCATTGTACTCAACAGTGAGGGCGATTCGACTCATATTAAAATAGATACCTGTGGATGAAATATGACTTTGGCTTCACACATAGCAGCACTAGTTATGAGCTAATGCTGTTTAGCCTATTAAAACTTCGGCGAATTCTATGCGAAAGTAGAGTGGAAAACAAAGATTTGTCACAATCCTTTCGTACGCACTAGGCATTTGGCTATTGAGACAAAACTACTGTTTTAGTCTCGCCAATATTTGCTGAGCTTCCAATTTTTGCTCTTCTGTACCGTTTTCAACTACTTCGTTCAACAGCTCTTGAGCCGATTCGGCGTCATCAATTTCGATATAAGCATGGGCTAAATCCAGTTTGGCACTTAGCCCCTGATCCGCATCAACATCGACGATATCTTCATCGCCAGTCATTCCAGTAAATTCATCTAGGTTGACATCAATATTTAACGCTTGTTCTGGCTCTGGGTTCGCTTCAGCTTCTATACTTTCTTGCAATAACGAATCAACATCCAGGAATTCTTCAACGTCTCCTTCTGAATCCCCAGTATCCAGGGTGTCATCAGTCAGTTCTATGTCTGGGAGTGCATCATCTGGTTCTTCACTCAAAAGTGCCGCTAGATCAATATCTGGGTTTTCAGGAAAATCCGGCTCTTTATCCCCAATTGACTGAGCGATCGCCTCAGCTTCAGACTCAACGTCGTCGTCCAAGCTGTCCAACAACTCATCAAAACTGGTATTTTCCAGCTCTTCTAACATTGACTCATCTTCATCCGACTTTGGTAGTTCAATGTCATTGTCGTCTGCTATTGAATTCGGTGCTTCGTCTTCGATGCCAATATTATCTTCGGAAAAAGAATCCTCTATATCAGGTAATAATTCATCATCGTCAAAGTCAAAATTTTCGGGAATCTCGATTTCTGGTTCATTTTCCTGCTGAAGACCTTCAGTTAAATCATCTACTTGTTCGTCGTCGAGATCAGCAAAGTCTTCTAAATCATCATCGGCAAGTGCTGTTGCTAAGTCTTCTAGCTCAATATCAGGGGATGCCGTTTCGTCATCCAACCCCAAACTGTTTTCAAAAGAATCGGCAACTTCCGTTTCTGGCGCGTCTTCTACTTGGCTCTCAGACAGAACGGCATCCTGTTCTTCCTCAAGACCTGCGAAATCCTCTACATCGTCATCAGTTAGTGCTGTTTCCAGATCTTCTAGCTCAAAATCAGCTGAATCTGCGTTTGCTACTTCAACTTGAGATGACTCTTCTTGTAGATCGCCTGGCAAATCATCCAATGGCGCTTCGTCAAGGTCTTCTTTAATCTCTTCAGGCAGGTCCGATTCAAGATCTTCCAATTCGAATTCAGTTGGGGCTGATTCATCAACTACATTCGGTTCAGGTACTTCATCCCCAATGTCGGTCGTGTGCGTATCGAAGGTCTTACGGTGGAAGACGCCGAAGCGGTGCTGTTCCAGCGCCTCGTGGAGAACCAGATCGAGCCGACATTCAGTCTGGAGATTTCAGAATTCCGCTCGCGCCGCGTGTCCATCGGTGGTGCGGTCGGAAATCCAACCGTCGTTCCGATCACCTTGACGCCGCTCTATCTGGACGAGGCGCTTGCCGCTGCCGGTGGCATCACCGTGCAGGATCAGGATTTTGCCTCGGTGCGTCTTTATCGCGATGGGCGTCTCTACCAGATCCCGCTGACCGAGCTCTATTCCCAACGCGGCCTGACCCGCACGCGCCTCATTCAAGGCGACGCAATTTTTGTCGATACGGAGTACGATCTGACCGGCGCGGAAAGCTACTTTGCCCAGCAAATACAACTGGTTACCGCGCGCACGACGGCGCGTCAGACGGCGCTCACCGAGTTGCAAACCGAGGTGTCCCTGCGCCGCGAAAATCTTCAGGAAGCGCGCACCAACTACGAGTCCCGCCTGACCCTCGGCGCCGATGACCGCGACTACGTCTATCTGGCGGGTGAAGTCGGCAAACAAAGCCGTTTCGCCCTTCCTTACGAGCGCCGCGCAAACCTGGCGGACGCCCTTTTCGCGGAAGCCGCCGGTATCGACAATGCGACGGGTGACGTCTCGCAAATCTACGTCCTGCGCGCGTCAAGCGATCCCCGTGAATTCGGCGCCATCACCGCCTGGCACCTCGACGCCCGCAACGCCGCCAATCTGGCCCTGCTCACCGATTTCGAGCTCCGCCCCGACGACGTCGTCTTTATCGCACAACAGCCGATCACGAAGTGGGATAGGACTGTGAGCCAGATCCTGCCCTCGCTCATCAGCGTGGCGAATGTGGCAACGAATTAGAGTTGCTTTCGGTGTCGCGCGTGGGAGCCGGTTGCCCATTGGGCTGCCACTTTGCTGCGCGTTATCGGCGGTTTGAGACGTGGGGGGAGGGGGTGTTAAAGAATTCTGGGACAACCCCAAGCACAGTAGGAAATTGTACTTGTATGGCGAAATATTCCCGCGCATCTTGATCGCATGTCAAAGAAGAAACTACCCGAAGCCCGATCGACGAAGCTGCCAGCGGCCAAGCTGATCGTTTCTGAATCGTTTTTGCCGACTGATGATTTGACCTTCGAAGTCAACAAGCTCAACGAAATCGGAGAACTTCTTTGGCTGCCGGACAACCTGGAAGAAAAAGAAAGGAACGCCAGAATCCTACGCGCACTGGAGCTTTATGAGGACCTCAAGCCTGAGGGTTCCGCTGAGGGTATGCTGGCAGAGCAGATGGTCGGTACGCATTCAGCCGCCCTAGAATGTCTTCGCCGAGCGGCCATCGAAAACCAGACCGTCCAGGGCCGTGACATGGCTCTGAAGCATGCGCAAAAACTGATGACCCTCTATACCCAGCAATTGGCTAATCTTGCACAAGTAATTCATGGCGTCTACATTCTTCGCCCTGTGAAGCTGGATGCCGAACTGGAACCTATCTACAAAAATCTATTTGAGCCTCTTGGAGTAAGTTTACTATATAATTATTTCAACTGTCTTAGTAACTTGATTTGTTAAAGAGTATTGCCGGAGTTATTTTTAGAAGTAGAGAACCTTCAAGACACCGGCACTTAGAAGTCAACTCCAACGAGGTCTTAGCATCCAATTGCACCGTGCCCTAGCAAGCAATTCCGTCGGGGCCCCTAGAGAGTAATTACGATGGGGGCCCTAGAGAGCAGTGTTTGTGTGTCTAAATCTGTTTTTTTGTGTGTTTTTTTCGCTCTCTATCACCGTGTCTGTTTGTCTGACTGTGTGCTTGCACGTCTCTGTTTCTGTCTTTTTGCGTTTGTGTGTCTGACTCTGTGTGTTGGTTTGTATTTTACTCTCTCTCACCGTGCCTGTGTGTCTAACAGGGTATTTGCGTGTTTCTGTGTCTATCTTTGTGTGTGTCTGGTCAAACTCTTTGTGATTGTGTGTTTTTATCTCTCTCTGTCATTTCGCCTGTGTGTCTGAAAGTGTGTTTGCCTGTCTCTTTGTCTATCTTTGTGTGTTTGTATGTCGAACTTTGTGTTTGTGTGTGTTTTTTTTCTCTCTCTCTCTCTCACCGTTTCTGTCTGTCTGACTGTGTAGTTGACTGTGTTCCCTTCTCTGTGTCATTCTCTGTGTGTTTTTGGGTCTGATTCTGTGTATTTATGTGTGTTTCTCTTTCTATTACCGTGCCTGTGTGTCTGCCTGTGTGTTTGCCTGTCTGTGTCTATTTTTGTGTGTCCGACTCTGTGTGTTTTTTCCTCTCTCTCAACGTGCCTGTGTGTTTGACAGCCAGACACTCAGGCGAGGGGAGCGAGAGAGAAATAACAAACAAACACACAGAAATAGACACAGGGACAGGCAGAGACACAGTCAGGCACATGTTCACGCTGAGAGAGATACCCCCCCCCACACAAACTTACATAGTTAGACACACAAAGATAAACACAGAGAAACGCACACACACTTTCAGAAACAGAAGCATGGTGAGAGAGAGAAAAACACGCACAAATACACAGAGCTAGACACACAAACACACAAAGATAAACTCAAAGACGGGCAAACGAACAGTCATCCACATAGGTACACTGAGAGAGCTTAAAAACACACAAACACACAGAGGAAGGCATACAAACACACAAAGATAGACACAGAGAGAGGCACAAAGACAGTCAGGCACAAAGGCATAGTGAGAGAGAGAAAAAAGCACCCGAAACCACGTACAATCAGACACAAAAACCCGCAAAGTTAGACACATAGACAGGCAACCACACAGTCAGATATACAGGCACGGTAAGAGAGAGAGAAAAGCACACACAAACCCAAAGAGTCAGACACACAACACACAAATATAGATTCAAAGACAGGAGACGTTGAAGATGACCAAGGTACGTGGCACATAATTTGTTTCTGTCTATCTTTATCTGGCAGATAACTGGCCATGGCTAATAGAAAGCAGACGTGATCGTTAATTATTCAGGTAAGGGCCATTAATTAAACGTATATTTATTGACTATTGTTTCTGAACTAGATTGAGAGACAACTGTGCGGTAATGTAGTTTGCTGAAAATAGAAGCGTTTGTATACGGATAGCCTTAGAAATTCTTATAGTAAAGCAAGCCAGAATGAAAATACGGCTATATTTTTTAGAGGCCCTTTGCGGACAGTGCCAGTATAAAGGAAACGTTTAAAGACCCTGAAGATGCATAAACTTTGCTGTATTTGCCTGACTTTTGTTTCATAAGTTGATCACTGCTTTTCTTCATACTGTATACTAATCCTTGTTGCAACGTTGATGCTGGTTAATCATTGATTTCTTCATGACGTTTAAGGATGTTTTCCTTTTTAGGCATCTTAAAGAATGGAACGTAAATGAGTTTCAGATTCCTCAGCTAGACTTTAAACAAAATTCCTCCATTATTCGTAATATTAGGTTTTTTACAGTTCTCTTGGGAAGGGCTTCGTCCTTTGAGATCCCTCGTCTTGTGAATCTGGAACAACTTTGTATGTATATCATATTCGTAAAATGATTGTTTAGGACAACGTCTTGATTAATAATACAACTTATGCATTGTGAGAAAAACGTATTTTATTTCCACTGGGAGTGAAAACAACAATGAGAAAAGGTATCTTACGCTGAAGCAAGACATCTCAGCCCTAATAACTATTACATAGGTTCAAACTGGTGTGAATTTTGAGAGGCCAAGCACTAAGACAGTGTCATGGAGGTTTGATACCTCAAACTCCGTGTTTTTAAGACCTTGTTTTTGTATGAGAGGATACGGACAATTTTCCTCTTTATTCATCCTGGAATCTTCAGACTACCTGGCAGTTTTGACAAGTTTTGAAACGAAATATGGCTATAACGAAAGGTTAAGAATATAAAGAAATATAAGAATAATAAATTTATAAATATAAGAAATATAATATAAAGAATATAACTTTTGTGTGGAAATCAAGGTCTTAATTTTCTTTTTATAGGATGCTGTTGCTGCGAACCCGGACACTTGCCTCACATGCTTAGTGGGAATGCCGCATTTTCTCAGAGGTGGCTTGCTTGGCAAGTAACTGCTACAAAATATGTTGTTGAGGGGAAGATGACGGCCGTACATAAACACGTTTTCTTGCACCTGAGCTGCAAGCTCACGTGTTGGCGTTAGGATCAGTGCTCGAACTTGGTTAGCACGAACGCGAGGGCCGTTCGATAAACGCTCAAGAATCGGTAGCGTAAAGCCTGCAGTTTTACCTGTACCAGTCTGCGCTGCTGCCATTACGTCTTTCCCTTCCAAAATAGCAGGAATTGCTTTTGCCTGAATTGGCGAAGGGGTGTCGTAGCATTTAAATCAAAGAGCGCCCACTTTTCCAGCTTTTTGAGCTTCCTAAAACCTTCTAAACCATCAAAAAGCACACGGGAACTGATGCCCATTTCATCCCCCATGCCGCTAATCGTTTTTCATGGATCAGTCTCCATCAGGGTCCTCCAATCTTCGTCCTAAATTGAGCTATGTCGGCCACGTTGGGACTCATCTTCAAGCAAAGTTTCGCAAACCGAATTTTTCATTAACATTAACCTTGCTAATGGAGTAGTTAATTCTTTGGTTGTTTTAACGTTTTTTTCCCCCCTAATGTGTCCGGTAAAATTATGAAATAGTCTTTTTGTACAAATTGTCCAACGGTCAAATAACTACGCCTTTGGGGTTGACAATACCCCCCACAGCCCCCGGGGCAAGATCTAATGTAATGCAAGTTGCCAATTGTCAGCATATAAGGTGTTTTATCGGGAAAGGAGGCGTGTTTGATCCTGCCTCTTTAAGCGGGCTTAGGGATGTCGAACACAATCAAAAAACACTATGTGCTTGCTGGTTTTCAAAAGAGAATATGAGCAATATCTGTAGAATCACTGTGGGTATTAAATTGAAACTCTCAAGGTATTTTGAGGGGATGTTGAAGAAGAATTGGAGGCAACCAGCCACCCCCCCTCCCTGCCCTTTTTAGGTTCCCCCCCCCCGCGCTCAAAACTGACTAAAATTTTGTGTTTGTCATTTGATTCAAACTATTCGAAGGGTCTAATAATTATACCTTCGGCGATGGCCCCCTAGCTTTTGAGAGGGATGCCAAACTCAATCAAAACGTACTGTATCGGCTATGTCTAAGGAACGGCTGATTCAATTCAATGAAAAGTTTCATGGGATGTTGAAAAATGATTGGAGGGCAACCAGAAAAAGAGGAATCCATTGCTCTTTATGGATGCCCTCTCCCCTCAACACTGATAAAAATTTTGAAAGAATAATTTTGGTCAAAATACTCAAAAGGCCTTTAAACTATGCTTCCGCGGATGCAATGCCCACCACAGCCTCCAGAGCAAGGATTGCAAGTTGTGCAATATGCCCTTTTTTACATGCATAATTAGTTATTAGTAAAAAGGCTGTGTCTGTTTCTGGGTGTGTTTAAAAAGACTGAGGGTATTAAGATGATACTTCTGGGAATGTTGAGGGCATATTAAAGTAAAGCAAAAGATAATATGTGCATCCAATTTATCAAAAAGGTGAATCTGCAATATCTTAAGAACGGCTGAGGAGTATTAAACTTAAACTTTGAGGGATGTTCAGGGGGACGTTGAAAAGTGGTTGGAGAGGTACCAGTCCCCCTCCCATCCGCCTTTTAGCTACCCCTTCTCCTCTTGAAAACACCTGATTAAGATTTTGGATTGGTCTTCTTGTTCAAAATGGTCAAAAAATCAAACAGCTATGCCTTTGGGGATGACATATTCCCCCCCTCCTCCCCTTATCTCCTGGGTCAAGTAAACACTGCCAAAGATTAGCTCTCTTTCAAGTTGGAAATTTGTTAATTTTGGGCCTCTATTCAGAGACAATCTGTGAAAGTAGTCTTTTTTTTACCTTTTTTATTCAATTATAATTCTTGGCCTATTGTAAATCGTTGATTTGTTTCATTTGTTGAAGTATTTTTATAATTCAATTACCGATTTTCAAGGAAAGAAAGAAATATTTTTAATTATTTTCTATTTAAATGT
>JAAAKM020073195.1:63987614-63998177 GCA_010016025.2 Alatinidae sp. Z8VKAUB7J3
AGTATAATTCAGTGTGACAACTTTCACTCAGTTCCTGTTTGTTATACTTTTACTGCTTCTAGTTTTCTAGCATCTATTTATCATGCATCACTCCGTAATAGTTTTCACAAGCATCAAGCGTCATTCAAAAAAGGCTATAAGCCTACATTTTATGAACGATGACCTGTAATAAGAAGCAGCGTAATAGCGCTGCCTAAGTAAAAAGCGATGTGGACACAATATATTATTTATTTATTATTATTATTTATTTTTAGTTTAGACCGGGGGACTTCGTATGGAAGAAGTTGTCGTAGAAACTTTGAAAAGGAATAATACGGTTGAAAATAGTCAAAAGTGATTGGAGAATAACTAACCCCCCTCCCTCGCCTACGATTTCCCAAACACATTCAATCAAAATTGTGAGGTGGCCGTTTTTTTAAGGTAGTTGAAAGATCCAGAAATTATGTCTTTGAGGATGAAGACCCCCCTCCCCCACAAATGGCTATGCCCTGGGGGCATTTAAAGTTTAAATTACAAAGGGTGATCGTATAAACTTCGGAGGGGGCCTCCCCTCCCCCACACCTCATATTTTCCCGAATTATTTTTTGCTTTATGTTTTTTTGTTTAGACCAGGGCAAATTGTATCGAAGCAGTTGTCATAGAAACTTCAAAAAGGGCTCATTCGATTGAAAATTGAAAGGGCTAGTGCCATTTTTAATAGTTGAAAGTGATTGCAGTGCAACTAACCCCCTCCCACAATTTTCCTAAATACATCCAATCAAAGTTTTGAGATAGCCATTTTCTTCAACATATTTGAAAGGTTCAAAGGTTCAGAAATTATGTCCTTGAGGATGAAAACTCCCCTACAGCCCTCAGGACAAGGGTTGTAAGTTCTGTCCAGGGGCATATAAGGTATATACAGAAAAGGTGATCTGGAAAACAATGATTAAGTTTAAAAAATAACTAGCATGTTTTAAAATCATGCAATACCAATCTACCTGTTAACTTGTTCCTCGCTGATCTAATGTGAATTTTAAGAAATAAGTTACATTTATAAGAAATAACTATAAAATTAAGAAAATTGAAAATAAAATAAAGAAATAAGCTAAAAAATAACTAAATCACATTTGATTTAGACTTAGTTACGCTCTTGCTTTATAGTGTTAAAGGGAAATGACGGTAATAAGTTGGTTATTTCTTTTACTTCAATTTTCTTAATATTCATTCCAGAATACATTATAGTTACTTCCTGTTCTTAATTTTTTTTTTTTTTTTATTTCAGTTGAATTGATTTTATCCTGTTGTAAGTTTTTTCTTATTATATATTTAGGCCTATATCTCACTGATGATGGTCCTTGGATATAGGGCCGAAATATTCATTCTAATTTGTTTCCCATTGTCTTGTGAAATGAATTCCCTAGTATTCTTCTGGTTTTTGGTGTTTGTGATGGAAAGGAAGTGTGGTCTTCGTCGCTATTTACGCCCCACTTCACCATTTCCCCAAAGAAATCCAATCAAAATTTTGAGATTTTCTTTTTGTTATGACATCATTAAAAGGTCAAGGAATTATGTCTTTGAGCATGACAGCCCCTTCACAGCCCTTCACTGTATTACATTTTATTTTTTTCGTCACTTTGTAGAGAAGCGATGGTCGAAAAACTGTGGAGGAGAATCGTTTGAGAGTCTTAATAAGGAATTTTTAAAGATGCCCAGAAAATATACGAAACCAGAAATGCAAGAAAGTATGCCAGTTATGATGAGGAAGTGATGGGAAAAGCTATGGAAGAAACAAAGAAAGGAAACATAACAATGAGAAACGCTTGATGGAAATACAGGATTCATTTGGGTAGTCTTTCTCACATTTGTTTATATGTGCTGAATAGGGTTTTCTTTGGATCGCTTCAAGGTGAAACTCATAGTCAAAAGTTATCTTTCATCAATTGGAAGAAGAACAGTAAATTGCTTTAAGAACAATATACCTGGACAAGACTATAGTAATCATTTTCTTAATCGACATCATTCAAAGCTTCGATTGAAAACCGTAGCGAACTAATCCAAAAAAGAGCTTTTGTTTCATCTGAAATGTTGAACGACTACTGCAACACTTTAGAGGTGATTTTTCAGGATGTGCCTTTGTCGAATATTTACAGTTACCCCCGGAAAAAAGGTTGTTTAGGGTGGGACCATAAAAAGGGTAGATTTTTGGGATTAAATTACTAGCAAATATCTGATTTAAATGGGGAGACAAGGGGTGCCTCAATGCTGCAAACAAAAGTATGCATGTATCCTTCCACCAGGTATACGATTGGAAGTCTCGTTTCCACTGTCCCATGTTTAATTTTTTTTCACATGACTCTTTGTTATTGAAAATCCCCCCCCAACGCTCATCAATTTCCAAAACGCATCTAATCAAAATTTTGAGATAGTGATTTTGTAAAGTGTAGTTTAAAGGTCTTGAAATTATGTCTTTGACAACCCCCATACCTTCCAAAGACAAGAACATAATTTGCATTTTATTTTAAAAAAATGACTGTGAACTCTGAGTTTAGTATTCATATGCTGACATATATTCCTTAAAATTTAAATTTTTAAAAATAATTAAAGTTAGAAAAGTTAAAACATTTTAAGCCTATTTTATTTATATAAATCGTAAAATAGATAGCCGAGTCAAACTCAAAACAAGCAAAATTTAACACGAGTAGGGCTGATAACCCTCTCCTGAAAAATGCACCCTACCAAATATCTATAAAGAGTGGGGTTTGAGATGTAGAAACTAAATCATATAGCCGTAATTTTTACATCAAGGTGGGCTCTTCAACCTCACCCCACCCCTAGAAATTCCTCACTGGCAGCCATGATGCCTTCCACTCCCCTTCCCATTTCTCTACCTTATGTGGCAGTAGGTTTGCGAAAGTAATTTTTTATGTATTTTATATTTTATAAATTATTTTAAAGTATTTTATACAGAATAATATTGTCTGGGATGATAGGAGCATTAATACCCCGCGACAGCAATTTTATAGCCGTAAACCAAAAATACGAAATTTGCTCGTGTGAAAATTATAGACTATTATGCACAAATGTGTTAAGCCTCAAATGAATCGAAGTAGTTAAACGAGACTTTAAATTAAATATCTGTTTTAACCGTTTTCTTGTATTGAGTAGTTGCATCTTTAAGGACAAACGGGCCACCGTGAGACATTCAACAGTTTTCGAAAGTATTAAATTGATTATCACTATCTAATTATCGAATTATCACTAGATGAATGTTTGGCATCATTTGTTCGAAATTGTCGTTTAATTCCACAAAAAGACAGAAGACACCACTTTACTGTAGCACAATTGTTTTGACTATTTAGAAAGGGGGCTAGAACTTTTGGATTTTGTTTGAAGAAGTCTTCTCCCAATTTACTAGGGCCATTGGTTTGATACGATCACCCCGGGTAAAAAAAAAACAAATAAATATGCATCCGTGATACTTCTTCCCGGGAAAAAAATAAAATTCCACATTTTTGCAGATAGAATCCTAGTAATTCTGCAATCGTGTTCTCTGATACGCGAATTTGATGGTGTACTTTTGGTCAGGATCACTAACCCTATTGGGGGGGGGGGTTCCCTTTTTTAAAATAGAAGAATTTTGGTAGCAACTTTTAACTTAATGAATTTTATATATTCAGAATTATCATATAAACGTAAATCTTTTTATATAATTAACTGTTACGAAAGCTATTTTTTTTTTGGAGTTTCAGTTACTATAAGTCTGAGTCAATCTTTATTTACAGTTTGGTACCACGAACCGCTGGATTCAAGGCTTGTTCTCAAGTAATCGTGATGCAATTAATACAACCTTTGCATTTCTGAATTGAGGACTACTAATTTTTCGGAAAAATAGGAATAACAGTAGGAGTTTCACTAACACAAAATTTCATGCTAGTTTTATAGAGATCGATATGACCTCATTTTGGTCTGAAAGACTAAGCAATTTAGGTGTGACTAAATATATGCAAATCATTATCAGGTAAAAGCACTGAGAAATTACAAATTCTTTTTATTTTCCGGCAAAAATTTGAAGAAAAAGCTTCAGCCAAAAATTGAAAAAAAGCTTTAGAACTTTTAATATGCAATTTACTGAAAGTTATTAGTAAACTAAAAAGTTTTAACTTGTGAGCCTTGCAAACCGTATCCTCGGCCCATTCCTGCTTGTCGTCGCGCAACTGCTGGGCGAGGTCGTCGTCACCCACGGATAATCGCTCAACCATTACAGACAGGCGCGAATGCGTTCTGCGTGCGCCTGTAACTCATCCATGTCGGCCATGTCCCGCGCATGCATTTTGAATTCGATACCGTCAAAACGCGGCAGCAAATGAAAATGCAGATGAAAAACCGTTTGTCCGGCTGCGCTGCCGTTAAGCTGTGCAAGCATCAAACCGGGAGCGGCGAATGCCTGCTGCACAGCCTGCCCCACTCGTTGCACTGTGGCGCATGTATGCGCCAGTATGGCCGGGTCTACATCCATAAGGTTTTCCGCCTTGTCCTTGGGGATAACCAGAGTGTGCCCTGCAACCTGCGGCATGACATCCATGAACGCCAGTGAGTGGTCATCCTCATACACCCTGGCCGCGGGCGCCTCACCACGCAGAATCTTCGCAAATATATTATTGTCGTCGTACGCCATGACAAATCCTCAACAACAAAGTAACTTAATTCAGCTCAAAACCGCTATAGCCTGCGGCTACCACTTCCTCACACTTGGCAACATACGCCGGCACACCCAGATAAGGCATGAACACGCGTTTTTTTCCGGGCACATTGGCACCCAGGTACCAGGAGTTGCAATGCGGGTAAACAGAAGCGTCAGCAACTTCGTTAACGTGTTCAACCCAGGCATTCTCCGCTGCGTCATCTACGTCGATGGTCACCTTCTGTTTCTGCTGCATAAACTCAATACAATCAGCAATCCAATTCACGTGATGTTCTATCGAAGGTAACATGTTGGACAATACCGACGGGCTACCAGGACCGGTGATCAGAAACAGGTTCGGAAAGCCGGCGGTGGCCAGGCCAAGGTACGCACGAGGACCCTCAGCCCATTTTTCCACCAATGTCTGGCCTCGGGCACCGCGGATATCAATTTTGCTGACCGCACCGGTCATGGCGTCAAATCCCGTGGCAAGCACCAGGCAATCCAGGTCAAATGTCTGCGACTGTGTCTGCACACCGGTAGCGGTCACCGCTGTAATAGGGTCTTCCTTCACATCAACCAAATGTACGTGGTCGGCATTGAAGGTTGCGTAGTAGTCGGTGTCAACACAAAGGCGCTTGCAACCCACCGGGGTGGTTGGTGTCAGTTTTTGCGCAAGTTGCGGATCATCAACCAGGCTGCTGATTTTTTCGCCGATAAATTCGCGCGCCGTGTCGTTCGCCGCGTCATCAAACACCAGGTCATTAAACGCCGCCAGAAACGCCAAGCCGCCGCGCGCCCACCGCGCCTCATATTCTGCCCGTCGCTCTGTATCACTGACTTCCAGTGCGGAGCGGTCACTATCCGCAAAATCCGCACCAAAACCACGTTGCCAGTTTTGCGCACGAAACTCTGCATAACTCGATTTAAGTTCCTTTACATAGTCTTCAGCCAGTGGACCGTTATGGGGTTTGAAATTTCCCAAAACATTGAAAGTGGTGAAGTTAGAAGCCAACGAGTAGAGTATTGTAAAGTGATTGATCTCGTTTTTTGTTTTGTGTGCTGGGCTTATAAACTTTTAAATTCAAGGTTTATAGATAGTGACTGTTACACTTTTAATAAGCCTTAGTTAATAAGCCTTAGTTAATTAGTTAGATAAGCCTTAGTTAATTATGGTATCATAGATACGAAGCTTTAAAGATATTGACTTTGAGTTCGCTGAAAATATGGAACTAAGTGGAATAATTGAAATAAAGAATCTTTGCACTTGCACAATTTGCTAGGCAATGCCAATTGTGCAATGGGCACGTATCAAAATAGGCAAAATGTAAAAGGATAATCTAAATTCTTTTTGAAAAAAAAACATAAAATTTTATTTTATTGAATCATTGTCTTAAATGTTAATAATCAGGAACAAGAACAATACTGTTCATTATCTCTTGAGTAGTGTTGAGCAATCACAGGACATGGTGGCGTGTTCAGGCGTAAAGCTGACTTTCAAAAAAAAATAAATAAAAACTGTGAGCTCCTGGCAAAAGTTTTGAATTTGTATAGGACGGAGGTTGACCTAATGATATTTGCGGCAACTGCCGTCAGTTTTGGGATTTGATAAGCCTAAATCTCTATAGCGAGTATCTCTGCAAATCTTAATCATAGAAAACAGGTGAAAAATAGCTCACCTTTATCCTTTCCAAAACTTTGTTTAGCCTTTTAACTTTGGCCTATTTGAATCTACGATCTACAAAAAGGGATTGACCATTTTTTAATCAATAAATTCCCATAAAATTTTCTGTTAAGCCTATAAATGGAAAACAGAGCTGATACAGAGCACTGCCGAAACTTCGAAAATAAAATACCAGAAAAAGCGAATTCTATAATAAATATAAGGAATCCTACAACAAAAAATACCTAAAATCTCAAAATTAAAGGGGGGGGGGATAATTGGCATAAGGCAATGGGCGGTAAGTGTAACGATTCGTCTTTTTGGAGCGTCAAATTTGGAGAAAACATTAACTAATTAAATTAAATGCCCATTTAATATTAGACAAAATTGAACAGTTTCAGTATTAACCAATCGCAGGAGTGAAGATACAAAATAGCGACCGCCACAACTGACAGCCCCAACTGAATAATTCTGGATTTTACTATATATTTCAGTCTGATCTAAAATCTTGTTTATACTTTATATCCTGAAACCGGTTGGCTCTTTTATTGGGTCTTGCTAACACTATTTTCGTAAGTTCTTCAGAAAGTTTGAGACGCGATTATTTGTGTAGTGTAAATTCTCTTTTTTGTTATTATTATCTTTGATGTTTCGACTTAGTTGAATCTATTATTTAATGTTATTCAGTGCTCTTACTCGGATTGCCTTTTTTTAACGCCATTTTGATTCTACTGTCACATAAGTTCAAATGACATCTGAATAAAAAAAAAAAGGATCAGGAACAGTGCCCATGTGCGCCAGACTAAAAAGAAGGCCATCAGCAATAACAAATTAGAAAAAAGGGCCGCCCTCACCGCAACCAAAGCACCTAGTGAACCTTGGGTGAAAGCTCGAACCTGCAATCGATTCATGGCCATTGCGTCGTTGCCGAAAGCAATATTCATGGCATCCTCAAGGGTAACCGGGTTTGAAGCATCCAATTCAATCAGCGATGCCAATTCCAAGGCCATCTCCTGCTGGGAAGGCAGAACTTCGGCACCCTCGGTCCAGGGGGGCGCCATCAGGTGCTGGGCACCCATCCCCAAAATCAATAACAAGGCGCAGACACCACCATAAAAAGGCAAGGGCAATTTCCTGGATAAATACAACACCATGCCCATCAGCATGAAAATTTTCAGGCTGAACAGGATCGAAATAAAGCCGCTGGGCATGATGTGCAACCAAGTGATCATGATCAGGTAAATCCCCAAACCCACTTTGATCATGCGGTCGGCATGCCATTTTCGGCAGGAGAAAAGCAGGAAGCCGGCGCAGGCATAAAGCAGCAAAACGTCCGCATAATAGAGCAAAAGCGCATGGAGCAGTCCAAAGACGCCCAACAAGACCAAACGTCTGCGGTACACCGTGGCAAATGAGGCAGGATCTTGATCGGCCTTGCGAAGTTGAAGCCCGAAACCCAGGCCAAACAAAAGACTAAACAAGGTGAGAAACTTAGTTTCAAAAAGGGCATTCAGAATCGCCCAAAGTGGGAATACTGACTTTTCGCCTGGAACCATGCCCACCGGACTATTGGCAAAGCCGTCAGGCTGAAACATCTGGCCCATGTTCACCACCAATATGCCCAATAGAGCCAAGCCCCGCATGACGTCGAGTCCTTCGATCCGAATATTTTCCTGAGCAGGTAAAAGGACTTGCATTTAGATGCTCCTGGCCTTCATTCAAACAAATTGTACTATCTAACTAGTACAACGGACATAAAGTTTAGCCGAGATCGAAATCTGTAGGATTCAGCGTTCAATTGAATTGTTTTTGCCAAGAGTTGGTGGTTTTTAACAAAACATGGCGACAAGACTTGCGGTGCTGCATTGGGGGGAATTGGAACTCTTGGATCATTCGGGAAAGCCCAGCGAAACAGGGTCTCGCCCATTGATGAATGCCGCTTTGGATATTGGCATAAAGGCTGCTCTTTGCCGCTCAATCTGCAAGGCTTTACCGGATTTCTGGCCACTGCAGGATTTGGGGTTGAGAATTTTTGATTCAGGAGTTTGAGGGATGGATTTTCTAGTTTTGGTCTTAGCATGGACAGCGAGTATAGGCTCGGGCGTTTCTGGCGCTGAACCAGGCGCTTCTGAGGTGCCACGCTGTATCATTCACCGGGTTGCCGGGCGAGGGAAATTTGGCTTTAGTGGCGATGGCGGACCGGCGCTGATTCCCAAATCCTTCCACAAAGATTTTTGGGTCCGTCCCCGAAGTTCGCCGAGGAGTGCGGTTTCAAGATTCTCGATGCGGGTATTGTCTGGATTGGCATGACGGATGACCTGGTTGACCGGGGGAGCGCCGCGGAGCTGTTCGATTGCCATGCTCAGGCCGCCCTGGTAATCGAAAGCGTCATTGTTGTCGAGCAGACCGTAGAGGTTGCTGGCACGGCCCAGAAACGTTTGCCCCACATTCTTGAGCCGTCTTTCAAAGGTGTCATGGACAGCGTCTCCTTGGATGTTGCTTCCGTAGGCGTGCCCCATGCCTTGCTGGTAGACGCGGGCAATGTCGATGCGATCCTGCCAAGAACCGGAGCGTTCCACCATCCGATTCACGCCAGCTCCGTAGCCGCCCGGGGGGGCGCCGAACAGGCGTAGGGTGGCGAGCCGACCGGCGATTTCAGGAGGTTCGCCTGCCTGGTGGCGTTGCTGCATCTCGGCGATCCATGCCGCGGCGACGCCGTTTCGTTCCGGCGTTTCATCATCCGGATTGCGACTCCCCTCAAGCCGAGCAAGTGCCTGGTCGAGTGCGGGCCCAAGTTCCGGATAATGCCGGCGAATGAACCCGGAAGATCCATCCAACGCGACTAATACGGCCTGGTCGAGTAGATTGACCTGATGGCCATAGAGATCCCGGAAGAGGCCGGAGATGGTGAAGACCAGATCTCGACGACGTTGTAGTCCCTTGGTTGTGACGAGGGGGAGGCGTTCGAGTCCTTTGACGATTCCTCGACTATTCCACACAGGACGAACGCCGAGGAGTTGAAGCCCAAAAGCAACCATGGCTCCTTCATCGCGAACGGCATCCGAGGCCCAGAGCACGACGGCAATACTGTCACTGAGATTGGTATGGCGTTCGCGAGCCTCGGTGGCGAGTTCACCTGCCAAGTCCCAGGCAATGCGGGTCGGGAGAAGGCTGCCGTCGAGTGCATGGAAGTTGCGTCCCGTCGGCAGGGCTTCGGGAGTGCGAATGGGATCGTTGCCCTTTCCTGGGGCAATGAAGCCACCAGCCAAACCGTTCAAGAAAGCTTGGCGCTCAGCTGCGGGTGAATGTTTCAGGTTTTCGTCGGCGTCGAGATCGGGGACTGAATTGGGATCGCCTCTCATGGAATTGAGCATGGTGTTGAGGGAGTCGGATTCCCAGTCGCGACCGAACACATGGAGGCCGAGTGGCATGAATCGCTCCTGCATTTCGGTGAGGTGATGGCCGATTTCGTGCACCAGGAGATCGTCGTCGACTTCTTCGAAAGGGATGTCTCCAAGTCGGTGTTCGGCCTTGAGCTCGGCGACGAGTTCTTCCTCCAGATTGAGCTCGACGACCTTGGCTCGGATGGCGGACATGGTGCGCTCTAGAGCGGGGCTGTTCCCTCCCGGTTCGTTCGATTCATAGCTTTCGACCAATTGACGCAGTTGTAGGAGTTCGTCGTAGAGAGGCGTCGTCTGGAGTGGCGGCTCGGCTATTTATTGTAATTTTTGTTCGTTTTGAGTTTCATTTATATATTGATAGTGATTTGTGGTAGTTCTACGCTTGGAAGATTATTTGACTTGATTTTTGCTCATTCTTGGCTTAATGGAGCTCTTTACTTTTCTTTGAAAAGCTTATTTTGTGGAAAAAGTTTTTTAAATTAATTAATAGACATGGCGACGGCAAAAAGATAGATTTCTTAAAACAAAACGTCAAGTCTTCAAAGTTCGTTTAGCTATAAACATTGTCTTTTGATCTGCTAATGTAGATAAGTCATTAGATGGTTTTGGATTAGCGTTTTAACTCCCATTTTTTAAACTCAAGCCCAATCTTTGTCTAACAATGCTTGGGGAATGATAAACATCCCTTTAAAAATGCACCACTTCAAACATTTCTTAGGGCTGGGGGTAGAGGAAGTCTGTAGTATCAAAAATTCATTATAGGGTCATCACTTCCACCGTTTTCAAGAGGTTATCTTCGAACGAATCGTATTTCTACAATATCTCCTTGTGGAACCCCA
>JAAAKM020073195.1:63998187-64064253 GCA_010016025.2 Alatinidae sp. Z8VKAUB7J3
CCTGAAAACAAGAAGATTTTAAAATTTGTATAAATAGGAAAGTAATAAATATTCCAAATTGAAACTTACAAAGCCAAGCTCCGTTAGCACTTGCCGTCTCCCACTGGTAAACCTTCTGGCGGCACTTATGATGCCCCGCCCCCTACCACTACCAATTTTGTGCCGGTAAGCTTATGAATGTCCTCTTTTACGCGACGCACAACAATTTTGTAGTTAGAGGAAAGCAGTTACGTTGTAGCAACCACGTTACGTTGATAGTCCAAAAATATTCCCGGAATGAAGAAAGATTAACTTCTAACCTCCTGCCCCCTGAAATATCCTTATATATTTACCTGAGGGTTCACTGAGTGATAGCATAAATTTTTGGGGCTCCCTGCCCCCCACCTATACAAAGATCAGCCCCTCTCCATAGCAGCTTGTGCACAATTATACATGATGGTACAAAATCCTATTAAGACTCAAATAAATAAACTTAGTTAAATGGTGTTTCAAAATAATTGCCTTTATGACCCTTTTATTTTGTATGGATTGCACTCTTTTTTATGAACGAATACGGCACCGCGCGGTATTGCTGCTTTCGAAACTGCTATAAAACTGCATATGCAGTTTTTCAATAATTTAAAGTGATTTGCTATTTCATAATTTTCACTCAATAGCTCTGTGGCCCCCTAAAGAGGGCCCATTTGCTGCTTGTGTCACAAAACGGCAAAAAATACGGCTTTGCCTGTGCTTATCTCTTGATACTTAGAAAGGGCGCTAGAACAATTTCCGCTCGAATGAATATCCTCCTAATATTCTAAAACCATTGGTCCGACATAATTATCCCTGGAAATTAAAACAAACAAAGAAACATGTACTGTCATAAACATTTGCAGAGAAAAAAATACATCATTTTATATTTTTGTTGATGTAACAATATATCTTTCTTCCATCTACTCCAGCATGTCCATGTTGGTCGTAAACTTGACGCTTAGAAGGGTCTGAAAGAACAGCATATGCTTCAGAGATTTCTTTGAAATGTTCAGCTGCTTCAGATGATTTATTACGATCAGGATGGAACTTTAATGCTAATTTCCTATATTGTTTTTTTATTTCATCGGGAGAAGAAGATTTTGAAACGCCCAATACTTCATAATAATCACGTTTTGCAGACATTCATTCTTTCCCTTATTTCAATAACCGTATAAGTAATCGATTTTGAAGCTAATTAGATTTCGTTTCATTAGATGATGATGATGAGTTAGTAGATTGTTCGTTATTATCTGCACCTTGTTGTCCTTCTGCACCTTGTTGTCCTTCTGCACCTTGTTGTCCTTCTGCACCAGGTGAAGGTGCGGCATTTTTGTATAATTCAGTTGTTATCTCACTAACAATGGATTGTAAAGTTTCCAATTTTGGTTTTAGTTCCTCAGGTTCTTTATCCAGTACTTCTTTTACTTCTTTTACAGCATCAGTAATTTTAATTCCCTGTTCTTGAGATATTTTATCCTTAAGATCATGATTAACTAATTTTTCAGTTGTGTAGATATAACTTTCAGCTTCATTTTTAAGATCAATTTTTTCTTTTTTCTTTTTATCTTCATCAGAGAATTTTTCTGCATCTTCTTTCAATTTTTCAATTTCATCTTTAGATAATTTAGAGTTGGATTCAATAGTAATTTTTGCTTCTTTCTGAGTTCCAAGATCCTTTGCAGTGACATTAATTATTCCATTTGCATCAATATCAAATTTTACTTCAATCTGTGGAATTCCTCTAGGTGCTGGTGGCAAATCTGTTAGATTAAAACTTCCTAGCGAAACATTATCGGTTGCCATAGGTCGTTCACCTTGAACAACATGTATCGTTACGGCCGTTTGATTATCAGCTGCGGTTGTGAAAACTTTACTCTTAGATGTTGGAATTGTAGTGTTACGTTCAATTAACGGTTCTCTAACTCCACCTAAAGTTTCAATTCCAAGTGTTAGTGGGGTAACGTCAAGTAGTACTATGTCACTTGTAACATCACCTGCAATAATTCCTGCTTGAATCGCAGCTCCCATGGCAACAGCTTCCATAGGATCAACTCCAGATTCTGATTCTTTTCCAATAACTTCACTTACAAATTTTTTTACCAAAGGAATTCTGGTTGGTCCACCAACCATGACAATCTTGTTAATATCAGAATTTGAAAGCTTTGCATCTTCAAGAGCCTTGGTGATAGATGGTCTACAGCGTTCCACAATAGGAGTAATCAATTCATCTAGTTTTGCTCTAGTGATTCTTAATTCAAGGTTTTTAGCTCCAGTTGATGCGTCATGAGCAATAAATGGTAAATTAACATCAGTTTCCATTACTGTTGATAATTCAATTTTTGCTTTTTCTGCAGCTTCCCGTATTCTAGTCATTGCCGTCCAAATTGAGGTAGAGCCACTAAAATTACAGTCAAGATGGCAAAATTAAAAAAAAAAAAAACATTAGAAAAGCTTAGAAAAAATATTATTTAATATTAGGCTAATATTTTAAGCCTAATATTTTTTTTTCTTCTTTCTTTGTCGCCTGTATTCCCGGCTACAGAGCGTTGCAGAGGGGAGGGGAGGGTTTTACATGAAGACGTATTTGCTTTTGTTGTTTAAATTTACTGTTGAATAAATCTATCTTTCTATGAAGACCCGTATTTGACACTATCCAGGCATGTTCTCATGACACATAAGTTGTAGGAGTATTAATAGAATTTTCTAAAAATGGAATTAAAATGACAAAAATTATCATTTATGCTCTTTTGTTTTAAAAAGAATTTTCATCTTTCCAGTCAAATCTGGTATCCCACATATATTTACCAAACTTGTAAAACTTCAGCTGTTCTAGGATGAACCTTTTTTCTTAAATCTATACTTAAATTCGTCCCAAATTGAGACAAGGCCGTATCCGGAGGGGGAGCCCCCCCCCACGGACTGCTTGTCTGACTCATAAAAACGTAAAGAAAAAGAATATAAACAAATTTTTGATACTTTTTTTAAAGTTTTTGTAAAATCCCCCCAAAAATGATTTTGTGCCCCTCCCCACCCCCCAAAGAAAAAAAAATCCTGGATACGAACTGAGATGAAAGGTCTCTGAAAGGTATCATTTGGAAAAGAATGATGCTCGTGTGTCAAAACTTAGTGAATTTTAACAACCACAATTCAAACATATCCATTGTACCACCTGAACCATCTAACTGAGGAAGTTGTGTGTTCTTAAAGTTTTGCACAAAATTAAGAGCTCATTGCTTATTACTGATTTTGTATCACTAATACTGAATATAAGGAGCAATAATCCATTAACTATGGGTTATTTAAAAGCTGGGTTGTCTGGGGATGATATTAAATGGGTGATTTCTTGTATAGGTAGTTTTTTTACGCTTGGAAAAAGAAGAAGATATTTATGAGAGGGTTAGAACAAAGAATGATCTTTATTTTTATCTAATTTATGGAGAATAGGAAGAAAATGTGTTTTATTTTCTGGGGAGGAGTGGAGGATTAAGGGATTTGATAAATGAATTTTTGAGAGGGTGAGGGGGAAGAGCTGTTGCTGCACAAATTGTTGAGGAATGGGTGTTTTGTGAGCATTAGGGATGTGGCACGGTTTGTTCGAATGGGCACGACCCACTGGAAGGGTGTTCTTTGATGATTATGCTCATATTAGTGTTTTCTCTTTTAACTGTTGTTTTATTTTTTTATTGTTTTGTTTAATAGTTTAATTGATTCTTTCAGTTAATTTTGTATGTTGTTTTCTTTTCTTCTTTGTGATTATGGTTGTGCGGAGCTTTTAGTCTCGAATATACACATACATATATTTTATACATATACACATGTAAACATATAGACATACATATGAGGATCAGATCCTTTATCTATGTAGGGTGTATGTTATCATAGCTACTAGTAGTCTTAGCCCCAATGTGTTGTATTGCATTGTTCAGGTCATGAATTGTGAATGAGCAGGTTATATACTCTGAGTCTGGGCGAGGCTTGTATTTGAAATTAATGGAGATTGGGTTAGTGATGCTGTTATTATTTGATGTTAGCCTATTGAAGAAAAGAGTTGCAAATGAGTTTGCCTTTTCATTACCAGTAATATAATGGATATTATTATATGATAGCTCATACTGGAGTGGGTTGGGGGATGTTTTTCCCACAGATGTGGCTGATGAGTTTATGTATGATCGGCTCAGGTGTTTCTCTGGAAAGACTATTTTCAAAAATATTCTAGTAATTATATTTAGCCTTCTTAAAAATAGCCTCAGCTTGTAATTTATTTAAATATGTAGTAGGAGAGGTTTTTTTTCGACATGTCCTCCTATCTGCCTTTCTTGTCCTCCATTTATTTTGGCACTCATTTGACCGCCATGCTTTAGGAGTGTGTTTCGGGATTGTTTTCCTTAGTGTTGCTTTGGGGATAGCATGATTAGCTGTATTTGTTAGTATGGATGCCAAAACTTCAGCATGTGTGTCAGCTGTTACAAGTGAAATACATGATTCCTGGGCAAGACTTATAATTTCATCATTAAGCTTATTTTTGAACATAGTCCAAATTGCTTTAGTGTTAATATACTTGGAGATATGAGACAGAATTTTAGCTGGTTGATTTAATGGAGAAACTATTGCGATTGGTCTATGCAAAGATTATCAATTTTCTTTATGAATTTTATTCAAAATGTTTATTGACAAAAATTTGAGGTTCAAAATTGGAAAAATTGCCACTTTTGGGGTTAAAATTATGTATTTGGATTTTGAGGGCTAGAAATTACTAATTTCATATTTGAAATAAAACTTTCAATAAGCTTATCAGCTTCATTTGCTGGTTTATCCCCCCACAAATGGCTATGGGCATTAAAACTTCACAAACAATTAAAATCCATGGTATTTGTAGTTTGGCTGTTAGGGTTATAAAAGCTTATTATGAAAGTTTTGGAATTATTCAGCCAAACATTGATTCCAATTGTAACAACATCATTCAAAAATTCTGGAAATTTAATGCCACAAAAATTCATATTATTAATTATTATTAAAGCAAGACCATCTTCTTTTCTCTCTGATGGCCTATCTTTTCTTTGAGATAGTATATCCTAGAGACTTTATTTGCTAGTTTTTGGTCAAATGGGTTTCCTGAAGGCAAGCAATATCAATGGAATTATTATTCATAAAAGATATTAGTTCATTTAACTTATTTGATGAAAGTGATCTTACATTCCACTAAAGTAATGAGATGTCCTGCTCTGTTGCTTTAGTTCTGTGTGTCAATGTTTAGCTTTGCTAGGAGTAAAGCAAGATCCTTTTTTGCTTGAACAAGCATGTGATTGGGTAGGTCCACGGTCACTGGTCGCCGGGCGGACATCGCAGGGTGGCGGAGGCCCTGGCGCCGACCCTCGAGGGATTGCTCGAGAGGATCCTCGAGCCCCAGTGAACCCCGTGGGCTACCCTTCCACGATGCGTCCCCTGCTCTTGGTGGGTCTCGCCGCCGTGCTGGTCGCCCAGGAGGCGGCGCCTCGGCCGAACATCGTCCTGTTCCTCGCGGACGATCTGCTCGATCTTGCGCAGCACCCGATAGCCCATGGGCAGCCAGGAATAGATTCCGGCGCTGGCCTGTTGAATCATCCCCGCGCGCAGCATGTAACGATGCGAAACAATCTGCGCCTCCTTGGGCGTGTCGCGAAGCGTCGGGATCAGATAATTGGAAAGCCGCATGGGCGTCCTCGCTCGGTAAAAAGGAAATCTCGGGATCCAGGCCCTGAAACGAGCGGACTTTAGGGTTTGGACCCGGCGCTGTCCAAATGAATCACGATATCACGAACAGCGAACTTCTCGCGCTCGCTATCATCCAATCATGACGGAAAAATGGCCGGCGCGAAGAAAGTGAACATCACAGCGGCGGAAGGGCGCCGCGGAGATTGTAGTTCAGCAGACCAACCCAGAACCGCTCCAGCTGACCATAAGCGGCGCTGGCGTCTCGCAGCGCGCCCCGGTCAATATTGGCTTGTTCCAGGGAATCCGCGTGACGGTCGAACATGTCGGAGATCTGGCCACAAAGCTCCAGCCCCTTATCCGACAAGCGCACCCGGATCGACCGGCGATCATGGGTGGAGCGCTCCTGGATAAGATAGTTGTTCTCAACCATCTTGCGCACGTTATACGAGACGTTCGAGCCTAGGTAATAGCCGCGGTTGGTCAACTCACCGACCGTCAACTCATCATCGCCGATATTGAACAGGATCAGCGCCTGGATGTTGTTGATATCCTCGGTACCGCGCCGATCAAGCTCGGTTTTCACAACCTCGAGAAACTGACGATGCAGCCGCTCGATCAGTTTGATCGCTTCCAGATACTCCTGTCGCGTCGACTGCGAGGAGGCCGCTGAAGCGTTGTCGGTGGAGGAATCAGCCATGGGCCCTAGATTACTTGATCAATGTACGTTCGGAAACCTAACGTTTGCATTTACCGTGGATTCGCGGGGCAACGCAACTTAATTACCATGAATCATTCGGTAGATACCGGAAAAGTCCAATGGTCCGTTGCCGTCCTCGCAGAACTTCTCGTACATTTTCAAGGCATGGGCGCCGAGTTGCGCGTCATGCCCGGTCGAGCGCGCCGCGTCCTGGGCGAGGTTCATGTCCTTGGCCAGGCCAAAGTCGGTGACCTTCACCATGCCGTGCTGGTCGAACAGGATGTTCTCGGCCTTGATGTCGCGGTGGATCACGCTGTGGGCGTGGGCGGCCGACAGCCCGCGGGCGACCTGCAGCGCGATCCGCGTGGCCTCGTCGGGGCGTTGGCGGCCCTCCTGCGTGAACTGCTGGATCATGGCTGCGCCTGTATCAACATCGACGTCCGTGCGCCTGTGGAAGAGCTGTGTCCGTTCCGTCAGTTCGACATGAATCGCTATGAGGATGTGTTCGAAAGCCTGGAAGGGACGGAGGCACTGGTTCACTTTGCCGCCAATCCGCATCCGGACGATGATCATTCGGGGGCTGCGGATCGTTTCTCCAACAACACGAACAGCCTGTTCAATGCCTTCAATGCTGCCCAGGCGCGCGGCATAAGCCGAATTGTGTGGGCTTCATCGGAAACGGTCTACGGGTTCCCGTTCGCGACCAATCGGCCGGCCAGCATTCCGGTGACTGAAAATGCGCCGCTGCAACCGCAAGTCGGGTATGCCCTGACGAAGGTCGTGTCGGAAGAATTGGCACGACGCATGCACACGCTTTACGGCATGGATTTCATCGGCCTGCGCCTCTCCAACGTTCTGTACGACGACGAAGCAGCGGAGCCGAGTTTCCAGAAGATCCCGTCCTACTGGGAGGATCTCGCCCATCGCAAGTTCAACCTATGGGGCTACGTTGATGCCCGCGACGTCGCCGACGTCGTGCGCAAGGCGCTGGAAATTGAATTCACCGGAGCGGACGTCTTTTCCATCGCCGCACCGGACACGATCATGAAGCAGGACAGTCGCACGCTGATCGACGCGGTCTTTCCAGGCGTCCAAGTTCATGCGGGACACAAGGGCCGCGACGCCATGCTGAATTGTGAAAAGGCGCGCGTGGTGCTGGACTTCGATCCGCAATATACATGGTCGCGGGTACTGGGAATCGACGCATGATCATTACCGACATCAAAACCATCCTCGTCAAGGAATGGCGCACCATGCTGTTCGTCATGGTGGAGACTGATGCCGGCATCTATGGCCTTGGCGAAAGCGGCCTGACCAGCCGTGAGTTGGCCGTCGACGGTATGATCAAACATCTCAAGACATTGCTGATCGGCCGGGACCCGGCCCGCATCGAGCATCACTGGCAGACCATGTGGCGCTCCGGATTCCATCCGTCGGGTCAGGTGCTGTCGGCGGCGATCGCCGCGATCGACATCGCGTTGTGGGACATCAAGGGCAAGGCGCTTGGTGCACCAGTCTACGAACTGCTGGGCGGCAAGGCGCGCGACCGGGTGCTCAGCTATTGTCACATTGGTGGAGAGACGCCGGAGGAAACGCTTCTCCAGGCACGGGCTCGGGTGGAGGAAGGTTGGCGTTGCATCCGCTGGGAGCCGAGCTATGGTCCCGACGGGCTCATGGACGGACGGCACGCGGTCGACAAGGCCATCGGGCACCACGTCGCCCGGGATCCCGCCGAGCTCGAGGGCCAGCTCCTCGCCGTCAGCGGTCGGGTGAGCTTCGAGATCGTGCAGAAGGCCCTGCGCGCGCGCCTGCTCGTCGTCGTGTCGGTGTCGGGAGTCTCCAGCCTCGCGGTGGAACTGAAAGGCATCCGAATGTAACCAAAATGCTCGTTTTTTAATTTTTCTACTGTCTTATTAAAAATTTTACCCATTTTAATATATTTTCATTTCAATTTTAAATGGAAAGCCAGTGCGGGCTAATAGATTATTTGTGAGAAATGATTTGACTTTAAACATGGAGCACCTTCGCTAGTGTCTGCTATTTTGGTTAACAAAGCATCTTACCCTAAGCTTTAATCAATAAACCTTAAAAAATCTCACGTAAATGGAAGACTAATCTTGATGAGCAGGGTTTATCTTGTCTTAATTAATGTATAGGAGGGTGAGAAGAGACTATGAAGTCAGTCTAATAGTCTCTTACCCCTCATCTCCTTCCTCTGAGATGGGGGTTGCCTTCTTCTCCTTTCCCCCCCCCCCTTTTCCTCAATAGTAAAAATAAAACGATTAGAAGAAGCCTCACCTTCCAAACGAATAGTTAATCTGAAGTTATAATCCATCCATACTTTTATTATAAGATGAATAAGAACATAGAACCTTGTTATACCCTAATGTTATTAATGTTGTTTGTCAATTGAGACAGGAAAAAACTCATATTAAGATTTGAACTTTTACCTTTAGCCGTCTTACTCACAATATTCCCAAAAAATTAAGGGTTATTATAGCTATTATTAGCCAATTAAGACAAGAAAGATCACCTATTAAGACTTTATTTATCGCCGTTAGTTGCCTTACTCATATAATTTCCAAAAAATGAAAGATCTCTATTACCGTTATATGCCAATTAAGACAATTCATTACACATGTACTTACTTGTACTTGCAGTGGGATGCTGACGCCTCACCCAGCATTATTGTTGTGGGGCTCATATGGCTCAGTCATTACACGTGAGGATTAACAGAAGGATCAGAAATTGGTCCCGTAAGGTCATTTAAGCATTCTAATGATTTATTTAAGTTAATATTACGGTGCATTCAGAGAAAACCATTTAGCCTACTCGAGCGTCAATGAAGTAAAAAATAGGTAGTGTTGGGCCCATTTACCCTTCAGATCCTCAGGCGCCTAGCTATGCGCGTCCTGGCGATTGAGCCGTTTGTAAGTCAAATAGTGCCAACAATAGAGAGAATTGAGGAAGATGTGTTGCCGGCTTTTAGTGTGATACACTGTTTACGGTATGGAAAAATGTCTTCGTGTTTCAACGTTTACTGATGTGTTTTGATGTCCGTAGAGAATGTTTACAGACTTACTTTAGCTAGCTCCTTAATTTGATTTGTTAATTAGGTATTAAACCATTTGGATTACGTGTCCATCAAGTGCATTCACTCTAAAATCTTGAGAAATGCAAAAATTGAACTGCATCAGTTTGGCACAAGCAAATAGGACCCCACTTAAAGTGGCTTCAAATATACCCTTCTTCTTAAAAATGTATAATATGTGTCCCAATGGTTGTTTCATTTGGACAGACTGGGCCAATCTATAACCCCCTCATCAATTGATTTCTCTGAGAAAATGATCAATAACAAAAAAAAAGTCCCGTTATTATTTGTGTCAGGGATTAATTGACAAAACTCGCGGGTGATTAGTTTTCCTAATAAAATTAATATCATTACAAACTTTCTCAAAAGATTAGACAAAATGAACCCTCAGGGCAAAAAAAGCTGGACCTTATTAATTATGTAATATTTAAGTCCGTAAAAATATATTATGTGTTGATTGCCTCTTCTTTCTTGATCTGTTCCATTTTCACTTAACAAGTGGCATAAATAAACTTTTATTATTATTATAAAAATATATTTTTATAGATTCATAGTTACAAGCTGTGACCAAGATTTTAAATACCCAAAGAAACCTCGTAGGAATATCTTTTTTGTCAAGGAAAAAATTTTGGGAAAAAATGTGTTATCAAGAAATAATTAAAGACAATAAGACTTGAAATAAAAGATGGTAGTAACAAAACGTGAAATGTGTTGATAAAATACTTGCTGTTTTCATGGGCATTGAGGTTTTCTCCCTCTTCCCTAGGTTTATACTACCTTCGGGAATTCTGCTAAATTGAAATTTTCTTTAAGACAGATTTTTACTTGCGAAGGGTTCTAATTTATGTTTACCTTTTAGGTTGGTTGCTGCACAAGCATATAAGGAGCATATCCGTGCTATGACCAACACTAACGTAAACATTTTGTGTGAGCCATCTTCCAAGGATGAATCTAAAGTGTTGGATCGATTTAAATGCAATCGCGTAAATAGCCTTGACACTAGTCAATCTACCGAAGCTATCTCTGCCATAGATCTGTCTTCTAAGCCACAAGTTGTGGATAATTCTATGAAATTGAATTTTATTAATGGCAGTAGACAACCTAACAACACTGAATGTTTGGTCAATTCCAACATAAACAATATGGTTGCAGAAGGTAACTCAACCCCAAGATCGCCCACATCGGATTCCACCCAGCCTTACAACCTAGAACTCTGTAACATGGCTTTAAAAATTGCTCAGTGTGTAAGTGTGTGCCTTACTGAGGAAAGCAGCAAAGAAATTATTGTGGATAGAACTGATAATGATGCAGTTGATGTATATGACACAAATGCAGTTCTTCTTAGAACATCACCAGGAATAAATCTCCTTAGCAATAGGAAAAAGAATAAAAAAGCTATGCAGCTAGAAAAACAAAAGGTGAAACATCCTCTTCGAGAAAGATGCAATTGTCGGGAGTTTGTTACCAAATGCAGCTCTATCACAGACTCTCAAATGGTTTGCATACACAACGAGTTTTGGCAGAGTGACCTGGCTGGAAGAAGAAGCTTTTATGAAGCAATGGTTGTTTCTAAAGAGGTTAAACGAAGGCGAAGAGACACTGATAAAACCAAAGTAGTCAAAGGGGAGACTTGTGAAAGTGAGAATAAAAGACTGTATTACCCTCGAAAACTAAAACTTTTGAAAGAGGAAAAGAGCCTTTACCTCCCACGGGCGAGATCCCCGACCCGATCGACCGGCCGGGCGGATGCCATTATCACCCGCGCTGTCCGTTCGCCCAGGACCGGTGCCGGGCGGAAAGCCCCGAGCCCCGGACGCTCGACGGGGCCGTGGTCGCCTGTCATTTTCCGGTGTGATCAGCCCGCATAGGCCAGCCAGATCGGGCTGTCGCCGAAGGCCAGCAGCGATCCGGCCGCGATCGCGACGCCGTAGGGCGCGGGCACATCCTTGAGCTTGCCGCGCATCAGCACCACAAAGCCGGGAAACACGCCCAGAACCTGCGGAAACCAGGTGCAGAGCATGCGGATCGCGATGATCGCCAGCGCAAGCACCCCGCCCACCAGCGCGATCAGCGCCAGAGCCGCGCCGAATTGCGGTCCGAGCCAGAGCGCCGAGGCCGCGAGGAGCTTGGAATCCCCGGCGCCGCACAGGTTGAACGCGAACAGCGCGAATCCCGCGACCAGCATCGCCGCGGCGACGCCCAGATGGGTGGTCAACTCGGACCAGCCCAGGCCGCTGAGCGCGAAGGCGAGGCCGAACCCGGCCACCAGCAGCATCGAGATTTCGTTGGGGATGATATAGCGGCGCACATCCGAAATGACGGCCGCCAGCAGACAGGCGGGAAATACGAGGATGGAGAGCGGCGAGATGATCGAGAGCATTCGTCGTACTCCGCATGTAAAAAGCGACAAAAGAAAAAGACGGCGCCGCGCCCCCGGCCGGGAACGCGGCGCCTGCGAGCCTTACGGGGTCGCGCCGCCGATGTTGGTGCCAATGGTCTCGAACTGCGACTTCATGTTCGCGCCGAGCGTGGTGACGGCGCCGATGATGACGACCGAGATCAGGGCGGCGATGAGGCCGTACTCGATCGCGGTGGCGCCGGACTCTTCCTTGACGAAACGGGAAAACAGGTTGCGCATTTGGTCTCTCCTGGGTTTTATTTTCCAGCCGGGCTTTGCGCCCTGACAAGACAAAATCTAGCCCCCGCGATTTAAAAAAGTGATAGGTGGGTTGGTGAATTTCGAAGTAACCAAATAAAAACTCGAATATACCCAGTAAAAGCAGTTTTTATTACAATTGTTTGTTCTTACGACGTCGGACTTGCGCAGGCCGGGCAACCGGGACGCCGCGCAACCGAAAGCCGCCGGAAATCGGGCGTCAGCGCGTCATAGAGCAGCAACGCGCCCGACAGGCTTTCGCCCGCGCCGGCGATTTCCTTGATCGCCTCCATCGCCATCAGCGCCCCGATCACGCCGGGCAGGGCGCCGACCACCCCGGCCTCGGCGCAGGAAGGCGCGAGCCCCTCGGCCGGCCGCTGCGGGAAAACGCAGGCGTAGCACGGCCCGCCGGTCCAGGGCTTGTAGGTCGACAATTGCCCGTCCCATTGCCCGATCGCGCCCGCGATCAGCGGCTTGCGCAGGCGCGCGCAGGTCGCGTTGATGAGATACCGCTGGTCCAGATATGTAATGATTGCAGTATGGTTCCCAGCTAATTATTTGCTGTTTTTCCGTAAAATATCTCCCAAGAAGTGAAAACGAAAATCATTGCACAGTATATAGATCAATCACTGTTTCTAGCATTTTAATAAAGTCTTCAAGATACTTCTTCCAGAAATTTCTGGAAAATTTGCTTTGTACCACCATCAGTTTTGATTCTTTTCAAACAGTTTGGATTACAAGTTACACATCTATAAATGAAGTTTTTAAGAAAGCTAATGATAAATCTTACAGAATGGCAACTTCTCTCTTTATTTACAGCGACGACATCCCAGCTGTGTTAAATTCAGTTGTGCAGTCTTAGATGTTCTTGAAATTACTGAAGTTTTGAATCCTCGCGTTGTATCATTTTTGTTTTCCTGATACTCTGCCAGTTTTTTGAAAGTTAACAAGGGATCACCTGAATAGACCACATAGACATGTTTGAGGCCTTTGGCAAAGATTTGTATCAAGGCTAATCATGTTTGATATCTTAATATTAGGAATAACACTGAATATCGCTGAACAGAATAATAAATACAGAAAGAAACGTTTCCAGCCAATGTTTTGTTTTTTCGTTTCAATGGGCAAAACCATGTTTCATTTTTAGCGAGAGTCAGAGTTTATTAGATATTATGTTATACAGCTAGAAACACTGTCTATCTTTCAAATGTTTACAGAAGAGGCAGAAATTTAATTTGCGAAACCACGTGTGGACGTGTGGGAACAAATAATATCTCGAAGTCCTTTGCATTAATAGCCTATTGAGGGAAAATGTCTTTCAGAGGTCGTGGTGGAAGTAGAGGTTTCCGTGGGGGAGGAGGTGAGATTTTCTATACTCTTTACACTTTAAAGCAGTTAGCCTCCAAATGAGCATAGCCATGGCTTCTTTTTTGTAGGCTACTGAAAATGCTTAGTGCCAACCTGCAAGATACTTTAGGGCTGTTACGCCACTAGTTAACCATATAATAGGGACAGATACCAAGGATTCAGATAACCAATTAGACTAGGCTACCACAGTTTTGTCAGTAGCCTAAAATCAGCAATCTATTAGACTAGGCTGCATAGATAGCTTAGTGGATTGCTTCACCATTAAATTTGTCTTACTTTCATTAATATGTATGTCATTAGTTGTAATATTTAAACAGTAGGCTAATTTTAAATACACTTAATGATGGAGTTTTATCCTAAGGCCTTTTCTGGCAAACAAAATTGTTGGTCAACAATTGTGACAACAGATTTTTTTTTATCGATTCTGTTGATAAACAGAATTGTTTATCAATTTTTTTCGTTTTCTTTTCTTGTTTTTTTTCTTTTTCCTTTTTTTTCATTTTCTTCTCCCTTTTCGTATTGTTTTTATTTGTATGCGTATTGGGGCTGTAAACCCAAACAAGCTTTGCTTCGGGTCATTTGCTTGTTTTGTTTATTTATATCAATAAACCCTCATTTTATTGTTTCAGTTTTATTCACATTTTAACAGAAAGCTGATCTTCTGATTCTAAAAATGTAACTTTTATTGCTTGATATATCTTTCATAAATCACAAATTTTGAATATAGTTTTTTCTTTTCAATGCCAAAACAGAGATCACATTTTTAATTAGTGCTGACAAATTATTGGTGAAAATTTGCATAAGAAATTGGAGCTCTTGTTAGCTTACTATCCTTACATTGCATCAGGCTATGGTAAAGTATGGGTGGTCCAAAAAGCCATCTGTTTTTTTCCAGAATGTCAAAGAAAAGTGATATTTCCCAAAAAGAGTTCTTTTACCTCTTCTAAAATTTGGTCAATAAACATCTTAGGCCTAGCTCATCTTTAGATTTTTATGTTCCATTTTATTGCCTTTAGTTTTAAAAAAACATAAATTCTTGTCATTTCAGCAGGATTTGAAGCCCTTATAAAAACTTCTTAAATGTAAGGAAGATATTGTCAAATCTTTGTAACTTTTTATAGCCTTTTGAGATTAAGCTAGGGTATAAGGCTTAAAACAACAAGGAATTAATTGGATTAATCTAAAGTAGACTGTGAACACATTTGATTTTGGCTGAAATATTGGCTTTGTATTTGAAAATATTACTAGGCCTATTAACAACTCAATGCATATCAAGCTCCCTGAGCCCAACAAAGCTATGCACATTGCTCCCCCTTCATAATTTATTCAAAGACTTCCTCTTTACATAATCCCAAGAAGTTCTCTTAAATCTTTCTTTGCAACATCCTCCCATCCTATTTGAAGATACCATACTGTTCATTTGTCCTTAGATAGTTGGCTGACAAGGTCATTCTTCATCCACAGAATATTTACTAGCCAGAGGTGTAATTTGCTTCAGGAGTGGGGAGGCAACTGTCCCCCTAGCTCAAATTTAGCATCTTCAAAAGTCTTGTGGCCTACAGAATTCAAGTATCCATAGAAACATCAGGTTTCTGTAGTATGCCGTTGCTTTTATGGTACTATATGGGTCACTTGATTTGATAAAATAGGCTCCAACTTTGCTCTCTCCACAGGATTTTGACCTAGCCATTTCAACCTTTCTTTCATCAATTCTAGAAAGCAAGATTGCACTATATTTTTGCATAGCTTACTATTAGAGGTATAGTCAGTCAGTTGGGCCCCCAAAGCAATCCATAGGCAATGTCTCTAGAAAATATTTAGTAAATCCTCCTCTGTCTTTGGAGCTTTTACACTTCAGAACCATATTTGAGTGTCTTGAGTATCATCCGTATAGCTTCCAGTATTCTAATCTTGGTATGTACACTTATTTTTCTTAACTTTTTTTCAACTGTGAAAAACACACTGGGTAATGGCTATTCTACTTTAAAAACTGTCACTGTACTCCTTTTTTTACTTATAATACTACCTAGGTAAGTAAAGCTGTCCACTTGAATGATTATGCTTATTATCTATCATCACTTTTTCCACATTTGCCAATATCTTTCACATCTCATGAACTTGTACTGCTTCATCCCTTGAATGTTTCACACAACAGTTTGTTCCCATTACGGAAACGAATCACCGTTTACTTTTTTCTCTATGTATAAAATTTTTAAAGGATGCCGAGTTTAATTTATGGTGAAACTAGGCGGATGCAGTATTCTTAAACAAATTTGAAGACTCGAGCTCTTTTCATAACTTGAAAGTTAGGTGAGTTTGTTGGCACACACTAAAGGCCATACGTGGATACTCACGTGTCATCGCTCAACTGTAAAGGTTGTGGAAGCGTCATGTCGTGTAAGGTAACATAAATAAACTGTGTTTTCACGTTTTTCAAGATTTAAAAGAATTTTTGCACACGAAGAGCAAGGACTAAAGGATTACAAGGCTGGGGTCTAGTAATTAAATTTCTAAACTGTGTTATCTGAGTAATATTTTAAACGTGCATCATTGTACTAAATTCATAGTTCAAGACACGAATCCGATGCTCCTTCCTAAGGAAATAAAATCTTTATGGTTCAATGGTTAACGTGTTAGTTTTTAAACCAATGGGTCGTGGGTTCGAATCCCCTCAGCTCCGTTAGTGAAAAAAGAAAGCAAACTATTGTGGTAATGCTCCACTCCGTGATACATCAACGCTTCGACCAGTGAGCCATCGGGCTCAAAAGCTAAGGGGGAGATAGTGTCAATCTTTCGCGAATTCTCCTCCAGTCAGTGGGTATGGGGAAATTAATTCATTAATATTTATTGTGTTTCGGCTTTGAGCCTTCATCAGTGCCAGACATATACATATAATGATTCTTACCGAGGAAGAATTATCTCGAAACGTCAAATATTAAGCTTTTCTCTATGAATATCTGATAAACTGGTAGGTGTAGCTCATTGATAAATTATATATATATATATATATATATATTCCGACCAGTTTATCATATATATATATGTATATATATACATATAATATGTATATGTATATATATATATATATATATAAATAAATATATATTTTTTTTTACTTGATAAGCTTGTAGCTCGCCTCAAGGCATTGTACGTCACTCTATATAGTTTTTAATGTATATTTTAATATGGTTTTAGGATTGAATCAATCTGATGAAGATAAAATCGAAACGTTAAGATAAGGTGTATTTTTTGAGCTTTATATAATATTCTACGCACAGGTGGCAGACAGCTTTTGAGACTCTCTCTCAATATATAATATATATAAGAGAAAAATTACATGTTTGACGTTTCGAGATAATTTTCGTAGATAGAGATAGCAAGGAACCAAATCATAGAAAGCTTTTGTCAGCTGAATGTATTGGACAGGAGCTTGGTAATGGCTCTACACAAATATTGGATGGAAGTAATACTAGACACCAGAGTCTTACTAATTATGAAGATGATAGTGTTGGAAGGAAGTATCAGTAAGTCTGCAAATTGTTTATAATTGCACAGTGTAAGTGTTCAAGAATGTTTAGTGATAAGCAGAAGCTAACTACAACTAAATCTTGATTGATAGCGTTCTACCGCGATATTCATCCTTGGCATTAAATCCCGGCTCCAGCTCCCTTATCCACAGAGCCTCAAGAGTCAACACATACGCCTCTCCCGTCGCAGTCGATGTTAATACTTCAATGTCAATGTAAACTATTTTTTATGTTAGAGAAGCAAACAACAAGAGCTCTGTAGAAACATCGTTCCCTTACAGAATATTCAAATTACAATTTAACAAATCCTAAGGAATACCTTAAACCAGTTTGCTCTCCTGATTGAGAAAGGCATAAATAACGTATAAAACGATCATACCGTTAGCTGCAGTAAGGTTCAGGAGCAAAATAGCTGTGAATATTGTGAGCCAGGCCATCATATTGAACACCCGTGAGCTACAACGATCCTCAAGAACCTGGCTTAAATGATCAAACAGTTGATAATAAGCCAGTAGGTCACAGTGGTTACTTCAGATTGTTAAAAATTGTAAAGAATTCTATCTTTACAAACTTACGATCAGCTCGGAAGATTCGGAAAAGTAGAAAATTCTAACTATCATTTAAATAGACGATAAAAACGCACACATTGTAGTTTCATGGTTTCTCAATCAAAGCTTTCGGTCGGCTCTTTTCAAGAACATTCACCAACATACTTACAACAACAAAAGGAAATTCCTATATACTACAGCAAAGATCTTAAAATGAGTGTGCGAATTTAAGATATAAAACGGAATGTGATTGAATGAAATTAGAAAGCTGTAGAATTTGAAGTAAAATCGTTGATAATAAATAAATTTTTCACAAACTATTTACCATATGAGAATGCTAAAACTGCAACGCAAACCTACCATAGCCTCGTTTTAAAAACAATCTCTTTCTGCCTGCATAAAGAGGGGTTCCGCAGTTTTATAGTCTCTGCCTCAAGAACACTAAGATGCAAAAATAATCTTGCCTGAACTAAAATCCTGAACATAGTGTTCCAATGCTTATCCGCGCATTCCAGATTTTTGGAAACAAATTGACACCAATAGTCCAACTGTTCCTTTACTTGATGTCCTTGTCAAAAAAGACGACTCCGAACTATTGACTTCAGTTTATTGTAAACCAACCTTTAGTGGTTTATATACTAGATTGGACACGTTTTGTCGTTCACGTTATGAGATAAATCTTTTATAAGCTTTAACCCATAGAGTTATTAAGATTTTCTCCCCTCAATATCTTACTCAAGAATGTACCGTGTTACATGACATTCTTGTATAAAATGGTTATCCATCACCATTAGTTGATAACTGTATTAACAACAAGTTCAAATCTAAGAGCAGTACTCCTGTACTTGGGCCAGACAGGTGTCGCTTCTCGGCCTTTTGGCAAGGAATGGATGTAGTATCTGTTCTCATTGATGACAGATGCTTTCCATAATCCGCAATAAAGTATTTGATCACCAAATGTGGAGTTATAAGTGAGAAAGGCACACACACCGCAAGGGTAAGTTTGACATTTGGAATGCCAAAAGTACCCTGGGTACTTTTTGTCAAATCGTTACTTTTCCTCTCCGACACCCACGACCCCTCTTGGTAAGGTATCGACCAAAAGTACTCCCCCCCCCCATGTAAGGAGGAAGCGTGGCCGATTGTTTAGAACAGTTTTCTTATGATCCAAGGATTGTGTGTTTTAGTGTTTCTAGTCCCAGGTCGTGCTGTAATATCTTTTAGCAAGATATGCAATCTGTTGTGCTGTACCGTTGTTTAGAATCGTCAACAATCTACGACATCCAAGTTTTTAGTATTTTCTTCTCATCTTCTTACTTTTAACTACTAAGTCAAGTAGAGTTTTACAAAAACATAAAACTAAAGACGGGGGCTTAATTAGCGGGGTGCAGTTAATGACATCTTTTAGAATAATACTTAACAGTCGTACCAAGATGTAAAACTGGGGCATGGCTGTAAGCGCCGTTTGTAACTGCTGTGTCTACAATTTCAAGAAAATGTATTAGAAAGTAGTTGGGAAACTGTCGGTTGTAAATTTCCTTTAATGTGCCTAGCGCATTATATTCCTTTTTGTTTCCGAAACTGCGATAACCTCTTCAGCAAAGTCAGTATTGCGCATCCTTCTTTGAATGAGAAGAAAATATAAAATTGCTTTCTCTGAATCAGTAGATACTGAACACTAGATGAGAAACGTCCAAGTGGATCTAGAATGCATAGAACATTTAAACCTAAAAACATACATTGACGACAGCTTAATTTATACACTCGTGGAATTCGTCAAAATTGTTACAAAGCGAATGAGTTTAATACCGCAAAACCTGCCGTAAACTGATGTACCAAGGAAGAGTTAAAAGGAGATAATTTATAGGAGAGATTATTTGAACACTCAAAGGGGGATTCTTTTAACTTGATATTGTGAAGGGCTGTGATCGTCACAGCGGATGGTATAAATTAAGTAAAACGCAAAGACCTAAACTTTGTCCTTTCATGACACAAATTCTGTCATTCCAATAATAACAACCCAACATGAAGAATATAAGAGACGGTAATACTTGGTTTACATAAGAATCAGCGCTGATACCTTGAAATAAGTCTAAGGCTTTATAAATGTACGTGCTACATACCTAATAAGTTGCTCACCCTCAGACAAGCGACCACATGCTGCCTCCATGTGATCCCGACTTCTATTAATGTGCATAGTTCTCTTTGTCTTACAACTTACGCGTTGTCGAGTCTCGATCTTCCTCCGGTAAGGTGTCCATGCCTTGGCTGCCGGATGCCAGATGCCGGATGCCGGATGCCGGATGCCGGATGCTGGATGCCGGGTGCCGGATGCCAGTAGCAATGTCAGGCTAGCTTCATTTCCTCACTGTAATATTGTCTCCCAGCAGAGGAAACTAGACATGGTAACCAATGGATAGGTCAAAAATCGACCTCTACCATCTATCACTGTCTCTTAGATTCCAATGCCAGTCGACTTCCCTCTCTCACTAAACTGAAACTGGTGACTATGATGAAACTGGTGAATGATAAAGAACCTAAGTGCCTGGTGGTCGCCAGTTTGGCCTATTGAAACCCATGGAGTGTGGAAGCAAAAGCTCTTGAAGTGATGGCATATGCAGTTGGCTGTAAAGTTACTGCACCTTCAGCTGCATTTTATATATATATGGTTGGAAAGCTACGGGTCACAGCTTTCTGAATCTGTTGCTATTTTTTCAAGACTACATGTGTGTGCAATGTTATCAGCACTTGAAAACGGTTTTTAAACCAAAAGCTTGTGAGCTGGCCTCTAGGCATTTTTTAGTATATATATATATATATATGTATTGACTTGATGGTCCATTGGTTAGTGTGTGTTTTCAAAGCAATCGTTCTTTGTTATTGAATTCCCTCAGCTCCCTTAATGAAAAAAGGCAAGCTGTTGTGGTAATGCTCCACTTGTGATAAATATATAATAAATGCTATATATTTTTTTTGTTTTCTGTGTAGATAGATGATCAAAAGTGTACGTCTTCCTATGAGTATAAATATACTATAAAACTGAAAGATCCGCATTTTCTTCAACCTTTGCATATTATATTCGTCAGTTACCTAGTTACCTGTCAACTAGGTGCAGCAAATGTCTTGGGCCTGCCTCTCTTTCGTATGTTTAAATTTTTCACTGCTACCCGCCACATTTTAGATCCACTCTTCGACAACGGTACATCACATCTTCAAGGACCCCAAACGGGCATACCCCAAAAGACATCGCATAACTGAAACAATTATAAACTGGTCAAAGAAGCCACTGCCGCATCATGCAACTGGCGTACTCCGTAGACAAAGTGCATAGCAGTAATAGCGCTTTTTATTCTGACCTTGGATCCATTAAATACTTGTCACGGCCCTCGCATTTTGGGCAATTGCAGTCGTAACAAATAGAGAAGTCATCATTGGTCAGAGGTGAAAGAAGATTCAGGTGTTGCACCCTTTTCATGTTGGTAAAAAAACTTTCAACCCTATTTTACCAAAGTGAAAGATACGATCGAAAAGCTCATTAAATTTTTATCATTTTTTAGCATATCTTTTCATTTTTCGTGGATGTTTCTTTCACGACAACGCACAGCAGAAATTCAATATATGACTATAGTGATATTTTTGCTCCTACTGGCTTCGTCGTAAAGCAGTTAACATCATTTTCCCCCCTTTATAATTTTACTCTGCCTTAAAAAATTGTACTTTAATCATTCCTTACTTCCAGCCCTTTTTGCATTATTATTTTACGCTAAACAAGTCCATGTAATGTAGTACAATTCTTAAAATGCAACGCTTTAGACTTGTGATAGCAATTGTTACAAGATCCTATAACTCTCCTACGTCGCTATCAACCGCATATCCAGATGCGTAGAAACGTATTCAAAAATATATTTTAATAATGTACCACTGTTTGCTAACATTGTATTCCGCCACACTTTTGTATGTGTTCCTGAAAAGATGCTACTCGTGAATTTTGTTTCTGCTACGTTTTATGACATTGTGTAACATTGGATTTGTTGGACTTTATACTTCACTCTAACTGTATTAACGATCTTCAGTGGTGACATATTTTCTAGTGTTCTTTTCAAAATCTAACTGTATAAACATCTGTTACAGTTCTCAATTGCAGGCACCTATGCATTCTGTTATTAGGCAATTCCGGCTCCCGACTTCACTTCCCGTCCTCATATACCAATTTACTAGGAGAAAAAGAACTCTAAGGATATTTCATTTCATATTAGAGTCAATACAAACTAGAAAACTGTTGCTAATGATTCTTCTGCCACCTCTTTTCATGACGAACTATCCTGTCCCCTTAGTCTTTTTAAATGAACGAAATAAATCCCGTAAGTTTAATTAAAGTTCAACGAAGGACTAATTTACAGAATTCTTTTTGACCGTCTTAACATAGTTAACCATGGTTCACACAGTTTGACAACATGCCTCTAGACCTTACGGCTTACTCGTTAAATAATTGATTTTAAAAATTAGTAACTCGTTCTTCCTCTGTTGTAACTGTTGCTGACCTTTTTCACATCTTCTACTTTAGACGTTTCAGAACTGTGACATTTCCTTAACTCCGCTGCCCACCACTCGCAATGTTTACAACTCACTTTGTAACATTTTTTGCAGCCTGGTATCAACCCCTCAAATTTTCCCCGTTTGAAACAACATTTCGACAGCAGGTGCGTCTAAAAGTAATGTCTATCTACTCAAAGACAGATGTTCTGTATGTTAACATGAGGCACTGCTAAATGTATTACTTTGTTCGTCTAAAACTAAAGAAAGTCATTTAGCAAAGGAAAATCAAACCCCAACGAAAACCAAGCCATAATCGCCAAAAGTCTCCTCCCTTTCCCCAGTCCCTATTTCCACATCCATATCGAAGGCGCTGAAATCCAAATACAATATGTTTTGCCCTTTAAAACAGTTGACCTTCGGTACTGGTTTAAAGACTTTTAGTAAGTTTCTGAAGAAACAGACTTTCAGATTCACAGATTCAGAATTATTTTGTCCAACGTCTTACAAAAGTTGAGCCAGTAATTTTTCCAACAACTCATCTAGGTACAGACAGCCATATATGTCAATTCTTCTTAGACTATCAAATTAAAATATACTGTGTATTGTAAACTAGAGATAGATTGATGTAGTGGAGGACTTAGAATTTATCGTGATTGAACTATCTTCTACAATATTGTAGATGCTTGTACACCTGCAACGCTCGGATTGAATTTTAATGCAAATTTTTGTACTAAATTTAGATTACTTGCTGTTGTCTGTGCTACCATTGCCGTCATCTTTAACAGGTATAAGGAGATACCCTAGCCACAAACCCCCGACCGAGAATGACCAGGAAGTGTCTTTCCTAGCTTTTCCTTAGATCCCTGGTGTCGCTAGTAGCGTCGAAGTGACGCTACTAAATATAAAATAAATTAACGTTATTAACGTTAGCCTCTCTAGCTCCCTTAGTACACCGCCTATCGCACAGGACTATTTGAGCAATTCATTATGTAGTGGGTCCAAGGCTCTCTCCCCGGGAATTCCAACCGAGAAGCAGTAACTATCGTGAGCAGCTCTGTGAGCCATAGGCAAAGTTTGTATGAGAGACCGAAACGCCAGCGGCATAACTGGCAAGTGGGCAGACAGGGCTCGTTAGCCTTGAAAGGCAGCCTGTTTAGGAGAAGGCACTCCAAATACAAATCCTTGCCAATGCACAGGGCCTAGGGTGGCAAGTATGGCACCATCCCCACTAGGGTTATGGTTAAGAAAATCCAGAAGCGTCTCTGTGGAAACCATCGGCTCTCTGGTCAAAACAGCCTCTTTGACTGTAGATATTCTACGACAAGCTGTTTTGAAGCAATCAGAAAACCCTGAGAAAGCTCCTGATCATATAAGTTGGCCAGTATGAGTTGCAACCACTAACACAGAAGCCATACTAGTAATAGTATGATAGCAACTGAAAGACACAAAGACATATTAACATTATCAGCTGCAGCAACAATTCTTTTTTAGTGCGACGTAGTTCGTGTATAGTACGTACGTAGTGCCAACGTAAAGCCAAAGAGGACATTTTAGAAAAGAAATGTGTAAGATTACTAGAAAAAGGCCACCAAACACTACATCCTCAGTTTAAAGATGCCTGAGAATAGAAGTGAAATTGGAAATGCCTGTTTTTATGTTTCATAGATCACGCAAAGTCATTCGACACTGTGGCATCTCCGATCTCATCGTACATATATAAAAGATGTTAATGAGATGTATGTCTCTATAATCTAAACACTCTATGCGTATACGTATGGCTTATTTCAATGCCATTATCTAGATATCAGCAAACGTACAGTCTCCCTTGCAATTCATAGAGTGGAGACAATAAATTTCTTTTTGAGACTCAGCAGCAACGGTGAACGAAAGAATTCATCAACATCCAGCTATACGGAAAAGATATAGACAATATATCACTAATAACTTGATTTTCTTGGGATCAAATTTGAATACTTTCACAATATTTACGAAGTGTCGGCCAGCGACATACTTCAATAACAAATAATATAGGTAGCTTTCTCAAGGAAACCTTTCTATAATCCAAAATATTTGATAAATATAAAACTCACAATATATAACACAATATTCAAATCTACCGTCGTACTGTCAATCATCGCGTACAAAATTTGAAAATCATATCAGTTTCCTAAAAAACAGAAAGTTAAATTGCACAGGTGCATGCTACTGGGACATTCTCCTGTTGCCATTGCCACACTTGAGATCCATCTTTATTCATTCCTCGACAAATTTACTTAGTTCCACGAGATGTGCAACGGAATTCATTTTCTAGGCCTCGTAGAGACCTTCAGCCGGCGGCCTACAATATACTAGTATCCCATGTTAATCTGATAGGAAAGTGGAACTGGTCTCCCTTTGAAAACATGGCAGAAGAAAGTAAATCCTTAAAGCATGGGAGCGAAAAAATTAGAAGCTCTTGATAAGGAACGAGAGTGACATTGGCCTTCAAATCGCACACCCTGTGTTTGATTCCTTGTTAACACTAAAAGAGGTACTGGGTAGAAGAGGCCAAAAACATACAGACACTTATATCATATGCCCCTTGGTGATTTAATTGTACACGAAATGTAGGATTTTTACCCGGAATAACAAGCTTATCTAACGTTGCAGTAGACTATTTGGCAACCTCTGTCTATTTTGCATTGACACATGGTTCTTGCCCGTTTATCACTGTTTTGTCTTCTAGTTATAGTGACGTTCCAAACGAGGACGAGGGGAGGGAGAGAATCTCAATATTTCAATACGTGAAATGCTTCCAATATTAACAAAATTGTTTAATTGTACTTCGTTAAAAAAATTATATTAATCTTTGACTGATGCAACGGTCTTGCATTTGTACAGCTTATGTGGTAATGGCTTCCCTTTGCCGCTCCACGTTCCAATGTCGGAAGGCTAATTTGTGATTTCCTTTTACCTACATAGACTAATTTTACCTCTGGTATGGTTCTGTCTAAACTGGATGTTTTCAGATGATAGTGTCTGATGTTGTCTATACATTAGAGCCTTTTAGCAGACGAGAAGTCGCTATTGGGGGCATCCCCCCATGATGCGTTATGCTAATTCACAAACTGTTTCTCCCGTCTTCCACTGCATGTCACTCTTGAACCAAAACCTTTCTTGCATAGCGAAACGCTTTGAATTCAAACTTGTCTTGTATGTATGGAACGATTTCCTTTACTGTCGGTTTGATGATCTCCTTTTTCGATGTTTGTTGCTGTACCAGATCTGTGCCAAATTGTGTCAGAGAAAATTACATTTTCTCGTATTCTAGGCGTTAGAATTTGCATCGGCAAGCTTCGAAACTCTAGCCCTGAAGACCATCTGTAATTCAGCCGTAGCATCGAATTGAGGGAATGCCGTCAGGGCTGCTGCGAAAAGCTCCCGATTGGACACTTACCTTTGCTCCATTATTGCTCATTCTGGTTATCACGTCGTTCATTACTTTCACGTGGTGATCCGATCAGCATCAGCCTCTGCTGTAGTAGATCTTACATTTGCTTTTTGCTGATGTTTTTGTTTTTGACATCTCGTGATATCATCTTCTCATCCACTCATCTAAACTACTTACTTTAACCATGTTTTCATGTATATATGCATCTATGTATCTGTGTATCTGTATCTGTGTATCTGTGTATCTGTGTATCTGTGTATCTGTGTATCTGTGTATCTGTGTATCTGTGTATCTGTGTATGTAAGCGCAAGGATGTAATACCGAAGGGCAGATTTTCAACTACAGAAGGTCAGTTGAACAAATTGAACAGATACTGTTCAAATATTAAAGAAACTTTATAAAGACACAGAAGCCAGGCAGGCGCCTCCTCTCAAAGTATGATTGAGGATATCAGTATGACAACGTGGCCAGGGTGTTGCACCCATGACCATTGGTTGCATTGTTGGACTCACTCCTAATCAGTTATGGTTCTTAGTTTATTGCTCTTCACCACTTATGGTGTTATGCCTTTAGGAAAGGCATTTTACTCCACACATGCCCTGAATTCTTGACACTATCCAGGTTAAGTCCGATGCCAGTAGAAAAGCCTCTTCTTTATCTCTTCTTAGCCCTTGTTACTTTACCTCTACTTAGTCCTTGTTAATTGGTTGACTGAATATCATCAATGAAAAATCCCACGACAGCCAGTAGCTTGGAATCATAGCATTTTCAGTCTTGAATAAACGCTGAATGCTTTTATTTTGACTATATCAGGAGCACCTCGTTGTGAACTCTTCTATGAAAGTTTACCTTTACTTAGTCCTTGTTAATTGGTTGACTGAATATCATCAATGAAAAATCCCACGACAGCCAGTAGCTTGGAATCATAGCATTTTCAGTCTTGAATAAACACTGAATGCTTTTATTTTGACTATATCAGGAGTACCTCGTTGTGAACTCTTCTATGGAAGTTTACCTTTACTTAGTCCTTGTTAGTTGGTTGACGGAATATTATCAATGAAAGATCCCATGACAGTCATACACTTTGAATTCTAATCTTTATTTTAGTCTTCAGTGAAGACTGATGGCTTTTGTTCTGGAGTGGCTCTTGATAAACGACATCTTCCTTCCGCCGCCATTTATCAGTCAAATTGTCAGAAGAAAGAAGATTCTGCAATAAGTTTCATCAAGCGGCTTTCTTTACGACCTTTGGTGCCTATTGATGCAGATGGTGGGCATGTATTATTTACAGAGTTTTAGAATTGTCGACACTTGCAGTGATAGGCATTTTATTTTTTCACTTTTCTATATCATTATTTATATGTTTATTTTATTAATTTACATTTAGTGCGAGATTGTTTATGATCATTGGCACAGCATTCATACAATAACAATATGTTTAAAACACCTTGGCTTTTACACAATTTATAAGCTAGGTCAAGATAGTAATAGAAGGAAAAGATTTTGCGAGGATTTTGATCAAATCAAGATGCATCTTGCATTATATCAAAACCATTGCCTGTTCATACCGGTAATGAAGTTGTTAGGGTGATAGCTGTTCAGAGGAATGCCAGTTACCAGATTCGTGACCCACCACTTGAAACTGAGGGACGGGGAATAAAACATTCTTTGAAATTGGAACCATGTTTTGAACAGTTAATTGATGTTGAATTGAATAAGTAGAGTGCAGTGGAAAATATTTTTTCAGTTAAGATTGTTATATGTGCCTAGTTAATCGAAAGTAAGACTTTGCCAGTAGCTGTTTTAACACAAGAATTGTGATACGTAATATTTTAAATCTAATATCTTTTTCTCTTGAACTCTGCTTAGAGTAGCTCTGAACCTTATGTCAATGTCCCTGTGGCCCAACGGATAAGGCATCGGCCTCCTAAGCCGGGGATTGCGGGTTCGAATCCCGTCGGGGGTGACATCCGTGCAGGCGTATTGTAACCAAACGTGTCTTTCCTCTTTTTAGCGACCAGTTACTCTCTTGGTGTCATTGGGAATCATATCTTTTGTCAATAACTTTTTTTTGCAAAGAAACTACAACATATTAAATGACATAGAACGGTTACTAGACAATCGAAAGTCAGACTTTCCTAGTAGTATTTTAACTGAAGATTTGTGATATGGAATATTTTAAATGTAATCTCCTTTTCTTTTGAACTTTACTTTGAGTGGCTTTGAACGGTATGCCAATGCCCCTGTGGCCTAACGGATAAGGCATCGGCCTCCTAAGCCGGGGATTGCGGGTTCGAATCCCGTTCGTGGTGACATCAGTGCAGACTTATTGTAACCAAACGTGTCTTTCCCCTTTTTAGCAACCTGTTACCCTATTGGTGTCATTGCAAAACAGATTTTTTGTTAATAAATTTTTTTGCAAAGTGAATACAACATATTAAGTGACGTACATCGGTTACTAATTAATCGGAAGTAAGACTTTTCCTGTAGCTGTTTTAACTAAAAGTTTGTGATAGGGAATATTTTAAATCTAATCTCTTATTGTCTTGAAATCTGCTTATAGTAGCTTTGAACCTTATGTCAATACCCCTGTGGCCTAACGGAAAAGGCATCGGCCTCCAAAGCCGGAGGTTGCCGGTTCAAATTCCGTCGGGGGTGATGTCCGTGCAAATGCATTGTCACGAAAGGTGTCTTTCCTCTATTCAGCATCCAGTTACTCTCTTGGTGTCATTGCCAAAGAACTTTTTGGTCAATAACTTTTTTTTGCAAAGTAACTACAACATATTAAATGACATAGAACGGTTACTAGACAATCGAAAGTCAGACTTTCCTAGTAGTATTTAAACTGAAGACTTGTGATATGGAATATTATAAATGTAATCTCCTTTTCTTTTGAACTTTACTTAGAGTGGCTTTGAACGGTATGCCAATGCCCCTGTGGCCTAACGGGTAAGGCATCGGCCTCCTAAGCCGGGGATTGCGGGTTCGAATCCCGTTGGTGGTGACATCAGTGCAGACTTATTGTAACCAAACGTGTCTTTCCCCTTTTTAGCAACCTGTTACCCTATTGGTGTCATTGCAAAACAGATTTTTTGTTAATAAATTTTTTTGCAAAGTGAATACAACATATTAAGTGACGTACATCGGTTACTAATTAATCGGAAGTAAGACTTTTCCTGTAGCTGTTTTAACTAAAAGTTTGTGATAGGGAATATTTTAAATCTAATCTCTTACATTTAACTATTGATTGCACTATGTGAAGGAATACCTTCCGTTTCATCGCTTTTTTGCTGTAGCAAGAGTGTAAGAGGGATAGGTTAAGACGATGTGAAATATTCATTACAGCATCAGAAAGTCTATTGTTGATTCAGGGCGTTTCAAGGGGCCACGGCACCATTGCAGCCGACCAAGTAAGCCAATGACCATTATGGTAATGGATGATCAATTTATGTATTTAAAGGTGGCAATTTTCTTTGACTCCAAGCTACGGCGGTTAGTTGAAGAAGAAGTGACTTCTCCTCCTGGATGGTATAGTAATAGCACTCCAGGAGGGAGGTGTTGCCATATTGCCATAAGGAAATGTCAACATAAAACCTAAATAAGTATCAACGTACCTTTCCTCAAACCTTTTATTCGGATACATTCATTGATTGTAGAGGAACGTATGATATTACCCGCACTTAGAAATGAAACCTCACATTACAAGTAGTAGATTATGCTGCACAGAACTGCCCACATTAAACATCGCTGCTGGTCGTATACTTTTGAGACACTGTTTCCACTTAACAAAGTTCTAGAGTGCAGTATTTATATAAATTACAAGTATTGCTGCTTTTGATCTTTTTATCGTTACAAATAGTAATAATGTATCAGAGTACAAGTTTAATCAGAATAAATAAGGTAAGAAACTCAAAACATTAATCTACGCCCTTTCGTGTTTTTTGTCCAATTATTTTCATATATTTCTAACTTTCTTATAATCGTTTCCATACCAGCTGACCCCCATTTCAATTTTTCCGCTTTTGGATGATAAGGCCGATTGGGTGGCAATGTTCAACAACGCCATCTCAAGAATAAGTAAGATGCAAAAGCCTCCGGACTTAAGGTCTCATTTCCCCCTAAAACAACTTCATCTTTGGGCGTCGGACGGCTTGCATTTGAGCTCAAGCCACGGGCTCAAATTATTGAGACAAATGAAGTAATGAAGTTGCTCAGAATTGGAGTCTTTCAAACAAGAATTAAGAGGAAACTAAAGCGGAATTTTGCCCTGACTGGTTGTGACGAAGCTTGCGTTTCCACCACCCCTTAGGTAAGTACGGGAATATAATTTTTGATACTACGTGATTAATAAACATCATAAAGAGCGTTGGAAAAGGCAAAGTAGTGGAAGTGAGAATGTGATATCGTCGAATTGGAGTACTGTAATTTAGTACCATAGATAGTACCATACCTTACCTCTCCAATCAAACTCTATTCCGTCGTTGAGTGTGTTAATAACTCTTCTGTGTTAGAGGAATGGGCGTAATGCCTTTTTCCATATCTAAGGTTCACTTGTTATGACATTTAGTAGGAAGTACGGCAATCTTAAGGCATAAAGATGGTATCTTCAAGGCATATCTTACATCTTTAATCAGCCAGAGAGCGGTAATTGGAAAGAATGCCTCTTTATAGGTAGTGAAGTAGTCAGCTGATGACTGTCCTTCTGCCTGGTTGCGTAGGTTATGCGGGTGGTGGAGGGGCCACTCTCCGAAATATATGGCATGCCTTTCCACAAGCTGTTATGTGCAGTTGCGTAGCTCAGCACATCCCTGCCCCCCCCTCCCCTCCCGACCACTTCTATCTTTAACTCTGTGCGAACACAATCTTAACTGTGCATTAGATATCTACCGTGGTGGGCAAGGGGCAAACTTATTCGATGTGACTTGTCATCATCACTTTGTAATTTGTTAACTTGATTATTTTGATCAAACTGCTAGTTTGTATTTTGCAAAATGTATACCGTGATTAACTATTGCATTCTGAGAATTTCTCTGGAAAATTCTAATTTCTTTTTTTGCTTCTCGTTCTTAATTATTTTATTCCTAGATGTAGAGTAATACCATGGGTGCGCTTTGTGTTGTGGCCCCCTAATCAGCCTGTGTTTCAAACCCATAGAAACTTTTTCTTAAGGGTCTGCGAATGAGAAAGTGAAATCTCGCTTCTGGGCCTTTTGGCAAGGAATGGATATAGTATCTGTTCTCATTGATGACAGATTCTTTCCATAATCCGCGAGAGGCGATCCTACTGGGCGGTTGAGTCTGCCTTACGGCTTTCTACTCTGCGCACTAGCCAAAATTGAGGGGCGCTGCCCTTGGACGCCGCACCTGCCCTTTATTTATTAGTTAGCTTGTTTGGTGGTTTTCTGTTAATTTAGGGTAGTTTTAATGTCGGGTCCACTGTTTATCAGGGGTCTTTGATTGAGAGACTCCAAATCAGAAAGTGAAACCTAGTCCAGGATTTCACAGTGATACGCTTGCACATGGTTTTGTTTTGACCCTGCTGTGACGTCCCCCATATGTAAGGATGACACCTGGCGTGAGGCGTGCTTGAATATGACTACATATTTATAGTAAACTGTGAATGGGCTTTCTGTTTTTTTGACCCGTGATTAATGAAAACTGTGCGTACTTACAATGAGTTTGTGAAGCCTGGACAATCTTTTCCAACCTGATTCGTTGGTTGCTATGTTGGCTTGCTGGCTTGTTGGTTGGTGAGTTGGTTGGTTGGTTGGTGCATTAGTTGGTTGGTTGGTGAGTTGGTTGTTGGCTTGGTTGGTTGGTGTGTTCTTTGGTTGGTTGGTCGATTGGTTAGTCGGTTGATTGATTGGTTCGTTGGTTGATTAGTTAGCTGGTTGATAGGTTAGTTGGTTGGTTGCTTCGTTGATTGGTTAGTTTTTTGATTAGTTTTTTGGGTGGTTGGTTAGTTGGTCGATTGGTTAGTTGGCCGATTGGTTTGTGGGTCGGTTTTTGGGTGGGTTGGTGGATTGGTTACTTGGTTGATTGATTGTTAAGTTGGTTGATAGGTTGGTTGGTTGATTGATTGGTTGATTGATTGGTTGGTTGGTCGATTGGTTAGTTGGTTGATTGGTTGGTGGGTGGGTTGATTGGTTAATTGGTTTATTTTTTTCCCCATGCTCCATTTTCTTACACCAATTTTCTTCATCTGGTGTAAAATATGACTTATTATTGTTCCTTGTTAAAACCATCAAGTATCAACTTTGGCTTATGCGTTGTGAAAGTAGATTCGATAGAGCTAAGATTTCTATCCTTGATGGATGTTCCCGAATTCGTTCGTAATTAAATTTCGAATTTTAGTGTCTTTTTATTCCAAAAGTCCCATTGTCAAGGCAGAGTTTAGGAAATATAGTTTTCAATCCATTTATGGAGAGAAAATAATGGTGTTGTTAATTTGATGTTTTAATTGTTTGTCTCCTTAAAATTCGTCCTTTAAATTACTGTATTCCTTTTTTGTGTTCTTAGTTTATTCAGTTGTAAATACTGGTTCTTCCTCATTGTAAACTTTGGTTTTGCGTAGTAATAAAACAGTACCTACTGTTTACCAGTAGGTACTTACAGAAAGAGAAAAAAAAGTATCTGTTCTCAAATCGCTTCTCGGCCTTTTGGCAAGAAATGGATGTAGTATCTGTTCTCGATTTTGTTATGTTCGCTGATCATCCAAGTGGGAATCGGGAGTTCACGGACTGCGCGGACTACAAAGATTGGTGAGAGCCTCATCAGGCATATTTTTGCTTTTATTTTCAACCTTTTTCATAACCCCTTCTTGAAAGGACGCACGATTCCAGGGATACGTTTACCCTGGTGTGGGGAAACCCATGACAAAGTGCTCCTTTGCACCCAAGTTGGGTATATAGGTAGGCCTGGTAAGTCTTTCCTTTTATTATTATTACTTCCCCTTCCTGCACCACATTCTCTCTTCTGCAAGCTCTCACCCAGGCTTACCACCAACTTTCACCAGGTCCTTCGACCTCCACTCACTGACCATCTACACTTCAATCCACACCTTTCTCCTTATACCATGGCTCTTTCCATCAGATGTCCAAGATCATGTATTCTACGTGTGAAGCCAGCTTCTCTCAACTCAAAACAAGTCTGACAAGCCCTTGAGCAAGAGAATTTATCCTCGTCCATTGCTTCCCACCAATATCTCGGCGGGGAGATTTCGCATAAGTTTTCAAACCAAGCGTCAAACCTTCATGTTCATCAGGCGCCAAACCATCGAGCTGTGTGGCGAGTGTATTCATAAAAAGTTCCTTCAGTAAAAATTTTTCCTCGTACAGTTGGGAAAAGTCCTCAGCAAAGGAAACCTCGAGAGTGAAATTCATAAATAATCTTAAGAGTCTCCTTAGTTAGGAATTTTCCTAACTGGTAAGGAAATAAATTTTACAAATTTGTTGTACTCTATGGGAATAGCTTTCTTAGAATTAAAGATTTCGATTCGTCGATATCGATTTTTTGTTTTACAACTATATCTTCGTAGTAAAGTATTTTACTCTCATTATAGACGATAAAAGCGGACACATTGTGATTTCATATTTTCGATCGAAGCTTTTCGGTCGGCTCTTTTCAAGATCTGTTTTGGAGATGTTGAATTTGTAAACATATATATTCGACAACATGACCACCTCAGTGACCTGATGAAGTTTACCCAACTTAAAGAGCAGCTACGTGGAGAGGCACGAGCTACAGTTAAAGGTATATGTTCTGAGACAAATTACTCCATTTTTGTATAGACTCTGAAAGAAAATTTCAGGCAGCCTCGACTCAGTATAGGTGAGCATGTTGTGCACATTGTTCATGCCCTAAAATCCAGATTTGTACTCTCTAATATACATAAAAATTTTTACAATTGTGTCATGGCTGATTCACGCTCCCTTGAGGCTCTTGGTTGTTGCGGTACAACAGTTTCAATTTGCCAAAAGGTGTCGATTCTCTCCGCATGCTCTCAAGTTCGACATGTTTATCATCAGGTGTTACCTGCAGGTAAGCCTCTGGCAGACCATTTCTCGTACCCCTGTTCCACAGGACAACACCACAAAGAATAAATCTGTTTACATGTTTAACTATAAGAGTCATTAGCCTTGAACTTGTTTAAGACTTTAGACGTCATCGCAGTAACTTCTCCATTCCTCGAATTTGTTTCTTTGACGACGCCTAGACATTCACACCTCTGCCTCCAAGAGTTTTTTTAACTCATAGAATCTAAAGCAGTTCCACAAGACTCCGCGCAAAATAAAATAAAATTTCAGCTCATTCCTGTGCTGAGTCTGCATTAGGAGCGTCATACGAACGCTGAATCAATGAAGACCATCTTTAAGAAAATTCTTGGCAAAGCCTTAGTAACGGAGCTACGCACTCTCATTAAGGAAGTACAGGCCACACTTACCGACAGTCCATTACCTTACATGTCCTCAAATGCAGACGACATCACTGCACATACTCCTAATCATCTACTCTTTGGTCATTGTTTCACACCTTTACCTTGTCCAGTCACTGACCTTGAATCCCTACAAGATCCATTCCTTAGTGACTCCACGACCATGAGACAAGCTTATGCCCCACGTGATTTCCACTATACATAGTTTCTCCCTAACTAGAACGAGAGTACCTGAGTCAAACATCAAACATTAAACTAGGGGACAAGCTGGCAGCTGTGATAACGTCAAAGAAGGAGATGTTGTCATTGTTGAGGATGGACACTGTCTCCAACAGAACTGGAAACTAGCTATTAAAGAAAAGCCGCTGATTGGTTCAGATGGCTATCTTCGCGCCGCGTTAATTCGCACTGCAGATGGACTCTCAAGTCGCGCCATTGTAAAACTTTTGCTCCTTGCAAGTGAACAATTGTATCAAACTTGGTCGTAAATCTTTAGTTAAAGTGTACCTCCAGTGGTCAGAAATTTTTTGATATTTTGTTTATTACACTTAACTGATATGTCTCCGTCCATTATTTCTGTCGTATGTTGTCCGTACTTCCCGTAAAAGCCCGTAAAACTCGTTAAAATTGCAGTACTGGGTGCCGACATGATTGCCTCGTTTTCTGGTAATACTATTCTATTCACAACAAGAATGATATCTAGACTAGAGTCTGGCTGAGCCTACAATCTAACTGCTTATCAACTACTAGGTAAAGCAAACAATACCAAGCTGATTCTTGGTATTATCCTGGTATTGGTGTCTGTATTCTTCTCGTCTTCAAAACCAATAGCGCATGCTTCTTGCATCTTCAACGAGACTGTAAAAAATGAAATACCATGAGGTACAACAAACTAGCTATACAATTGTCCTTTGAACGTTCAGAGTCTTACGTCCTTTGTACCTTTATAGTTGTCCTTTGTACGTTCAGAGTCTTACGTTCTTTGTACCTCGCAGTTGTTCTTTGTAAGTTCAGAGTCTTACGTTCTTTGTACCTCGCAGTTGTTCTTTGTAAGTTCAGAGTCTTATGTCCTTTGTACCTTTGCAGTTGTCCTTTGTACGTTCACAGTCTCATTTCCCTTGTACGTTCACAGTCATATGTCCATTGCACGTTCACAGTTGGCCTTTGTACATTCATAGTCTTACATCCTTTGTACGTTCAAAGTCTTATGTCCTTTGTGCCTTCACAGTTGTTCTTTGTACGTTCACAGTGTTATGTCCTTTTTACTTTCACAGTTGTTCTTTGTAGGTTCACATTGTTATGTCCTTTTTACCTTCACAGTTGTTCTTTGTACGTTCACAGTGTTATGTCTCTATTGAAGTCTACACAACACTGCCTAGTTGTATATGTTGATCAAGGCTCTTCAAAACAATAATGAAATCAGATCGAACCTCATCATATGTAGATAATATTCAATTTTTCAACCTTGGAATGGATACAAGCTATAGTTATCGACCTCTTTCTAAATATGCCCTACACCTACAAAATATCTAAAACTTTAAAGCTGGGTCACATTCAGACATATGACATGATATAGGCAAACCTTTAATAAAGTAACCCTTCACAGCTCCTTCCTCAAAATTGATACACGTATCCGTGAATCACTATGGTTCACTTTGTCCACTTTCTTACCTTCCATTACCAAGCTGCCTCATTCCCCAATCTGTCCCTCTCACAAAATCTCAGAAAGTTCCGAGAAGAATCATACTCCAGTGTATTCCACTTCCTGATAGAAACTATCCTCCAGTGAAAACTTCCCTTTAATGTTCCCCTCCTTCAATATGTGCCCTACATTCATGTATATACACTGTTCCAATTGTCAAACTTTTGATGGATACTAGCTTCAATTCAATTTATTTCAAAGCCCCCAATATGCCCCATCAGAAAATATCTGAATCTTCCGAGATGTATCATAACCCGATAAGTGCTACCGCTTGATAGATACCATTGGCCAGCAAAGTCGCACCTTCAATGTTCTCCCTTTTTAGCTAGAAAAGAACACTAGAGAAAATAAAAAAGCATGTCACCACCGGGAATCGAACCCGTGACCCACGCTTTCGCGGCGTGCACTCTACCAACTGAGCTAGGTGAGTAGTAGTAGTAGTAGTAGTAGTAGTAGTAGTAGTAGTAGTAGTAGTAGAAGAAGAAGAAGAAGAAGAAGAAGAGGAAGTAGACCTAGAAGTAGAGGTAGTAGCAGTAGTTGTAGTAGTATGAATAGTAGTAGCAGTTGTAGTAGTAGCAGTAGTAGTAGTAGTAGTAGTAGTAGTAGTGGTAGTAGTAGTAGTAGTAGTAGAAGAAGAAGAAGAAGAAGAAGAAGAAGAGGAAGTCAAGCTAGAAGAAGAAGTATTAGCAGTAGCAACAGTAATATCTGAAGTAATTTGTTGTTGTTTTTCCTGTTATTATAGTAGTAGAATAGTTACAGTGGTGATGGTGGTGGTTCTGGAGGTAGTAGCGGTGGTGATAGCCGTAATAGTAGCAGTTGAAACATAAGTAGTGTTAGTGGTTCTATTTCAGTAAAATAGTGCTTGTTCTGGCGACGGAGTGTGCAGTAGTAGTGAATTATCTAAGCTTTTAGCATAAGCGCTAGATTGTAATAACTTATTTCGAAAAATTGAATGAAATTAAAACATGATCAGCTGCATCGGGACTCGTTAGCTAAAAGGATCTGCTTTAATTTTTACAACACAGAAAATTGTAAAGAAACTTGGTGCTCTGAACGTAATGTTAATTCCAACACTCTTGACCTCTGTTTGCATATGATTTAGTTGGAGATGAAACTGAACATCCTTGATTAGCTGTTAATAACAACTTAAACAATCCAAAAGGCTAGATAAAAAGCTATTCAGATATAAAATTGATAGCTTCCAGTCTCAAACATGCAATGCCAACGAAGTGAAAAACGAGAAGCCAGAAATATTAATGCCAGTAGCCTTCATTATATATCCATTATGAAATATGAAAGACAAATCTGGTAAAACGGTCTTTAATATACCCACGCGAATTCGTGCCGTAGGATACAGCTGGGTTTTTCTTCAAAGCAAATAATAATTGAGAAACGTTTACTAAGGATTTTTCATTCTTAGTACTAGACTAGCCATGGTAGTTTTTATGTCAAATAGAGCGGAGGTGATTTTTTAGATACATCAGTTTACTAGATGAAAGCTAAAAATAAATGTTGAACTCGCAAAGTTAGGAAGCGGACCATACAAAGGTTAGCAATTGAACTCTCTCACCAATCATACCTGTAAGCAAAGAAGAATTGTAGGCAAGCATCTTTTAAAGAATTGTCACCTATTTAGGGTAGATATTACGTAAATCCTGTAAGACTGGGCCTGAGATTCAAATAAACATGACAATACCTAATATTGACATCAAGAAAATCAAATTTTAAGCACTGCTAGTCACTTTTTGACAGTTCATAAGAATTTTGAAACGGCATGCAATCCCTTTAAAAACGTTACTTCATTTATCGAATTAGACACTAATGTTACAGAGTAGCTTTTACGCTTACAGCAAATGAAGTGTGATATCATCATTTAATTTGTACTGATTAATTTTCACGGTCGATGACACATGTCAACAAACACAGCAGCGCGAGTGCTGATGATACTGGAAGTATCATCAAGATGTGCTTGTTCCTTCATACCCTGGAAACTGGCAGTTAATATGACTCTGTGACACGGTGCCTGTGATGAACTTCATTAAAGAAATCTACGAAAGGTGCACCGTAAGTAGATCTGTCGAACTTCGAAGTTAATTTTATAGTGACGGCATGACATAAATTCGTCCTCCCGATCTCTTTTACTGTTCTATAGATCAGTTACAATATTAAATGCGCTCACGAAGGTGAGGGGGGGGGGGGGGGGGGGCGGCGCCGCACCCCTTGAGGGAATTCACTAGCGTATTCCGCACCACCTGACATTCTTATCGGCATAGGCCTATACGTTTTTCTCTTTCTTCTTCTTGGGTGCCTTGTCTGATTCAGTGGCAGTTGGCAGTGGTCATCCTCCACACTGATCTTCTGCTCGTATTGCCAATAACTTCCATGCTTCTTATGTTTAGTACAGCAGCTAGATCGCCCACTTTGTTTTTGTCTGTCTTCCCCGTACCGTGCTCGCCGTCCTTCTATCTTTCCATTTGTTACCAACTTCTCCAATCCATCCTTCCTCATGACATGTCCGACAAGCTTAAGTCTTCAATTGCCCTGTTCAACGCTTTCATCATCTGTCTTCCTTCTCCGATCATCTCCAAGACTATTTCATTTGATACATTCCTCACCCAGCTGATTTTTAACATTCTTTTGTAGAAAAACATTTCTGCTGCCTCAAGTCTCTTCCTCATCGCTTCACTCATCGTCCAAGCTTCACTGCAATACAGAAGTACTGCCCACACATACCGTTAACACCGAAGCAGTCGCAACTTGGTATCCATTCTCGCATTTCTGTTTGTCAACACATTCCTCATGTTTTTGAAAGCTGTCTTTGCTTGTCCGATTCTCGCCTTTATATCTTCTTCACATCTTCCATCTGTGGCGAATAAGCTTCCCAGATAGCGGAACCTCTGCACTTGTTTTAGTTCTACTCCTTTGACCTTAAGATGACAATCTGGGGTATTCATTTTTTTTTGTCGCCACCATGCACATTGACTTTTCCTTGTTTATTGACAATCCAATTTTTCACTCTTCTCAACCATGATGTCCAGTAAACGTTGCAACTTTTCCTCAAAATCTGCAACCAGTGCCATGTCGTCTGCATATCTTATATTATCCATGTTTTTCCCATTCACATCTGTTCCTTTCACTCCTTCTATGTTTTGGATAATGATTTCTATGTATAAAGAGAACAGGTTTGGAGACATTACACAACCCTGTCTTACACCACTTTTTATTTCTACCCAGTTGCTCAAGTCACCATTCACTCTGATTGCTGCTCTTTTTATCCGAAAAGAGATTCCATATCAGCCTTAAGTCCTTTTCATCAATGTCCAGATTCTGCAATATTTCAAACAATGTACTATGCTGCATCTATTTATCTATCTATCTATCTATCTATCTATCTATCTATCTATCTATCTATCTATCTATCTATCTATCTATCTATGTGTTTATATGAAATTGAATCAGGTGTTAAAACATTCAGTAGTCATCAGGAAAAATGTCGATTAAAACAAGTGAATTTAATTAATGTTTTATTTTGTAATTTCACAATACATCTATAGTACATACTACGTAGCAAGGTAAATCTTTCTAATACTGCAAATATACTGTTTGAGCTAAAATCTATCACACATTCTTGCAAAGGACGATCCACTTCAGGGAATATCTTGTTCGTACAATCTTGCAGTAAAGCCATAGAATTTAAAAGTTTCGATACGTTTGCAATAACGGCTGCTATACTTGATGTGCATATTTGTCCATTACAATGATTACAGAAGCTTTCTCCGTCCCCCTTGTACAAACCACGCAACGATTCTACTCACAAAAATTTTCACCCTTCTTCATTGATTATTCTCCAGAGCGTAGCATTACATCAGGAAATATTCAAGTTACACCAACAACTAAAGAACGACAAATATATACGTCAAATTATCGCACTAGAGAAAGGTTTTTCCCCGCCAGAGGAACGACACATAGCAACAACGGCCAAGGAAACGGAGGCCGTAATGTGAGTCTTCCACATTGCTCCGAGTGTTTTGGTCATGGTGTCAATGCAAGCAAGGATCCACGGTGCAATCGGGGATGCACTGGGTCGGACTTCAAGTCGGCTCCACCAACAGATTTCGACCACAGGAAAGGCTTTCTCAAGACCGGAATTAACATTAAAACAGAGCCATATAAAGGTAAGAATAAGTAAAACTGTTTCTAATATTCACATTGCTATATCGATACGATAACATAATCTGATTATACAAATTTCATGAATGTCTTTTCACGGACAAAGGACTTGTAACAACATTGTCTTTGGTTGGTAGACAACTTCATAAATACGCAGCATATCAGTTTTATAAGAGGCGTTTTAAAACTATTGTCTAAAAGAGAGGATTTCAAGTAGCAAGTTTTGTAAGGATGCTAGAGAAATAAAAAGTATCTCATCACCCAACTACCCACGCACTTGAGGCAGGGGTAACGTTATGTGTAGAGACGACTATAAGAACATGACAGGTCGTGTTCAATCAAACAACAAGTCATCTATTTCGTATTTACAAGAATATATAAAGTACTGAAGAGTATGTTAGCGTCAAAGGTCACCTAGCTCAGTTGGTAGAGCGCACGCCGCGAAAGCGTGGATCACGGGTTCGATCCCAGGTGGTGACATATTTTCTATCTATCTAGTGTTCTTTTTAAAACTAACATTTCAAATCCTCTCTTTTCGATGATACTTTCTACTTTCATGGCCTTTGGATTGATGACGGGCCGGAGGGCAGTTCTTCCTTTGTCAAGTCACATGGCGCAGAGAGGCTGGTCTCCAATTACGTTGAGCTGGATGTTGCCTGCCATTGATAAGAAAACGGATTGTAACAATTTGACCGGTGTTGTATTTACGATTTTAACCACGGAATCAAACTTAAATTCAATTAAAATGTTGAAAAGATACTGTATTCTGACCATGTTCTACTATAATTGTTGCAGGTACATCGGATCCATCCCTGGAAGTGATCAGTTTAATGAGAGTTATATATTTTCTGAATGTCAACTGGGGACTTATTTATGAGGTATAGTGCTGGTTTCGTTAATATTCTCTGCATCGGAAAACCTTAATTACGTAACCGTGTTAATGGATCTTATATAATTTTTTTTTTTGGACAATTCAAAGTTTTTGAATATGATACTCTATATCTTAACCAGGATAGTTTCATTGAAAGTAGAGAGGTGTTTATGTTACGACTCCATAATGATTAGTGTGCGACCAACATGGACCGATAAGACCGTCGTAAGTGTTCATCGAGGTTGCTGTGTGCTGATATAGTTTTGTGCCTTCATACGTGTATGGTTACGTCTTATGTTAAACATTACTGCCATCTCCGTATTTCCATTCGATTGTAGCGTCTACTCTACATTGTTGTATTCAACCATTCTCCCACACTATTTCCTTGTTGGGATGTTTAACCTTGTTCCCTTTTTATTTGTTAATGGACGAAGACAAGGAAGAGTGTTCAATTGATCTTTACGTTTGAAGTGAAAAATTTTGTTCTAGTGCTCTCTTCTCAAAAATCAAGGAAGGTTAAAGAATTTGCTTTCAATATTGATAAACTGTTGTTATGAGAATGTCTTATTCGTTCCTTTGTAGTCACCTTACTCGCAGGCAGTTGTGTCTGTGGCAGAATTCATCAACACGAAGTTGACGGCCAAGGCAATGAGGCAATTGCAAGGTAAAACAAAAAAAACCAAGTTATATTTACACAATAGTAGGGTGATCACAGTGTATTTACACAATATTAGTTGGCGGACGGATGAGAACGTCGTCGATCAGCCCTTTTTTTAATTTCGTATTATATTGCGACAGAGAGGTCAGTGTTGCTTTAAGGGGGTTTTCACGAACCACCTCTGTGGCCGGTGGCCTCACTGCTTAGTACGGCAGGCAGCCTTTACGAAAATTAATTGTGAATGCAAAGTTACCATAACGAGTGAACTAAAGAAATGTCGACGTCTACATATGTGTTTATTCGTGGCCCGAGATATATTCTTGAATTTGAATTGTTTTAGTTGAGTACTGAGTGTGGTTCCATTATCAGATTCTGTTACGACGACCGACTCGAACTTTAAGACTTGAGACAACAACTCAGTCTCAGAAAGAGAACTCAAGGATGTATTTTAAACTCATATTCGTCGATACACATCGCAGTGAAGAGTCAATGAAGGACATAACGCAAAACTCTCCAACTAATTACAAAATAATTCCATTTATACGTCATTAAAGCACATGGTTACCCACGCAATTTCTAATTATTCAACGTCATAGCAGGGTAACAGTAAGTGGAGGAAGATGGCTACATGAACAGCGACGGGGGTAGGTAAGGCGGGTTGGGGGGCCAAGTAGGCTGGGTTCAAATTTATTTTTTAACATTGCACTAAGGTGCCATTGGTAATTGTGTGGAAAGGGGTGTTTCTTGTTGATATGCATATGTTGCTGTGAATGTGACACAATAATTGTTACAATCAATTTCAACTTTGATAAAGCTGAAAAGTGGTCACAGAAAAATTGAGATTTGGCAAATATTGGGGGCATGGCCCCCTCTATCCCCCGACGGTGAATAGTCCACCGACGAATTATGACAGGTAAAACGCCAAATGAGGAAACTTTACTAACAACGTTTAGTCTAAAAGACTTCTTTAGGTCACTTACAGATTGGTAATGAAAATTAGCTAAACTGGCATGCCAAGCATTGGAAATAATAACATGTCACAGAAATTAGCCTACCTCCCCTTGCAGACAGTACAAACAAAAATCACATCTTTAATCTACTGCCTAACATGTTTAAAAACTAGCAAAAGAAAAGGCAATTTGATGAAAGCACATTACCACAGTTTACTAACACTGGTAGTATTCCGTCTTTAAACTCCTGGACAGTTTCTGAACGTTTGACACTGTTCGTTTTCCCGTCAACTCGTTTCGCATGGATACCACATTTTCTGAAAGCCTGTAATGGAATTGGAAAATTTGACTAGTCGCAACGATATCGAGTATGATAAATAAAGACGTATGGAATACACTGTTTGCTCTTCACACGGACCACTTGACCAAGGTTCCGATCCGCTTGCTCATTTCTGAGCAAATCTTAACAAACTCCAGGCGCACTTGTCCAATTTCTGACCTGTGAGGCAGATTTTCAGTTAAAGACCCCAGACAAAATGTGGGTACGATAATAAACTACCCTACGTGAACAGGTTTTTTAAAACTCTTTTATATTTTATATACTAACATCAGACTTAGCCTTTAAGGTATCGAGTGTCCGGGGGATGTTTGGGGTAAGGCGCCTTTCTCTTGCCTCAACACTGTGGGATTCTTCTGGGATCCCATCCTACGACCATTTGGCCATGTGTCTGACGCCCCACTTTGCCACAGTGGCTTCACAAAACCTCAACTTTAAAACTACCAAACCGGTTAATTAAATAAGAGAGGGTAGCTGCAACAAACAAGGAAGACGCCCCTCCGTTTTAGATACCTGGCAGGGAATGAAGGTATGAGGTACACGCAACAACAAACTACGACCGCTTGTCAAAGATCATGAGCAGCGTCTGCAATAAGTGAGAGCAAATGCTGTATCCTATTCACATCCAAACTCAAACAAGAACTATTTTTATTATATACCACTGCTCTTATCCAGTTGCAAGCTCAAATCACACGTATGTATGTGTGTATGTATGTATGTATGTATGTATGTATGTATGTATGTATGTATGTATGTATGTATGTATGTATGTACTTCGGGTACTGACATAGTATCGACGTCTTCCTCATTGAGTCTTATCGTCATTGAATCGGCGCCAACACGGTGTCCTTTCCCCCAGGCACGCAGCCAGGGGGGCTGTGCCCGCCCAATAGGTAAAACTTGCCCACGTTTGCCCCCCTCCCCCCAGAAAAAGTCCTCAAGGGAATTGAAAAGATGTAGCACTTGTGTATTTCAATTCACTTATGCAATGAGATAAGGATGCAATTTTGAGCCTTCTAGGGATTGTAAAAATTCAAAATTTCCCCAGCCAATAAAACCATGGTGGGCTGGCTAGGAAGGAAGGATAGGAGGGGGGAGGTTTTGTTTTGAATTTGCCCCCCCCCTCCAATCAAAATTTGACTGGCTGCGTGGCTGGTTTCAACCCTCCCGAAATACGACGGCGAGGCGACTTTCATAAACAAGGAACGTTTGAGGTCTGTTCAACGTAAGAGTAAGAGGTAACCACGATGGGACATAGAAATGCAGGCTGGAAAAGAAACAGAGCATCAAAAAGGTGGTGGTCGAGACATTTAACACTGGTTTTTCTTGGATGTTCGGTAACACAGTGGCTGTTCAATTATCCGACCCATCAATGGTCCGGATTCCGATTATTCGACGTTGCAAAATCGGTCCTCTGAAAAAGCTCAATATAGCAAATCAGCGATATGATCGTCACATTGGACTGTTCTCGGCGTCAGCCGTCACACTACCGTTACAAATCCAGGAAAAATTACTGCTGCAAACCCAGGAAAAAATGCCACGAACACAGCGCGAGCTATTCCAAGAGTAGGACAGTTGCAGACAACAATAACAGGAAGCGTTGAGCAAAGGAAGATAAATAGAGTCTTGAAAACTTCAGCTCAGCTTAGAACATTCTAAGTGGTTACATTTACCAACAGTACCTTTTTTTGATACGACTTCCAAATAGTGTGACCTCACCTATCCACCATTTGCATTTCCTCTTCCCTGGCCACTGTAAAAATCCTGTGTTATCCTACTGTTTTCATTTTTTATCTCACCGGGAACATTTACCAGAGTACCTTATTTTGAACAATAGTGGACAGAACTTCATCCAAGTAATACCAGAGAGCAGTTTTTAGCAGAGGGCTTTATAAATTGAAACATATCTGCAATTGATTTACCAGGCGGAAAATGTAATTTCGTAATGAATAGCAATGCCCAGCAAAGAATGCATTCTATGCTGGGCATTGCTATTCATTACGAAAGTTGAAACATTAAGTCATCTATCCTTGAAAGCGTGCTAATCTTTTACTTATACACTATTGGGAGTTCCCCTTTAGTTTGTTTGTCTCTTAGTCGTGAGTTCCCCCAAGGTCGCGGTTGCTGTGCTTGGGTCAGTTCTGCCCAACGGAATTGGAATTGGTATGCAAGGCAGAACGCACCAGCATATGGCAACCTGCATTACTAGTAGAAATTATTGATAACTTGTGGATTATAGTTGGCAGGGATAGCATTAAAAAGGTTCAGAAGACCTTGTTTCCATAATGGTCCCTTCATAGAGGTATTAACAAAAATTGTGCTCAAAAACGAACAGAGGAACTAAGGTCGTAAGGCTCATTGGGAGATTTCTTTACTTACTCTAATGTACCTAGCAGGGGGAACTAAAAGTAATGATATCGATTTTCTTCTCTTTGCAGTTAAAGTTAATTAGTTTTTAAAGCAGGTATCAGTACCAGCAATCGGTGTGGACATGTGCAGACTATCTCAGCTGAAGTGGATAGAAGTACGTTAGTAGTTTCTCTCTGCGAACAGGCTACAATCGATGTTGCTGTGTAAACCATTAATGGCTAGCCTTACATACTGCAGTCAGTTACTTTAGCTCTTTGTTTCCTAAAGTGGGCACCACGGCCCCCCAGAGGGGGGGCTTTTAAAATATTCAAATGGGCGGTAAAAAGCACGTGGTTATTGGAATTGATTACAGAGGAGGTATCAATATTCGATTTTATATCTTGATAGTGTTCGTGAACGTCAAACACTTGTCAACAGTGCCTCATTGATTCATGTGTTAAATGCAGTTCCTTCACATCAAGCTCAACGTGTATACCTTAATACACAAAATTAACGTTGAACATTAATTAACGGTTTTGGAATCAAAAAGTCAACGTTGATTTTTGCCATGATTTTATACAAATACGGGCCCCAGTAAAATTTTCCTTTGCGGCAGTATGTGGAAATCTCAAAAGAAAACATTTGGTTATTCTGCATCATCGTCTATAGATTTTGTTCACAAATTCGAGACTCTTTGTTTTACATGTATACCACGATACCACAGCATTGTGTGACTCGCTATTCACTGGATTGGAGGTATATGAAATTTGGAGGGAAATGACAACTAGGCATACATGTCAAACTGCGCGAGTTTAAACCATTTACTTTTAAATTCGAAGACCAATATCAGCGAAAAAAGTACAATGAAGACGGGCACCTGATATAACCGCGGTGCTTTACCTAAGATCTCGAACGTGATGGCTTCATTTTTGGTGCTCATCTTTTAAACCTTTCTAACTGAAATTTTAGCAATGTTGGCCTTTAAACCACTTTTATGTCAGAAAGAGAAAACACTTCAGCGAAAAATAACTTTTTATGATGCTTGATTTTTGTCATTTAGTAACACACGTATTAATTAATGATGGCACTAATTAACGTTTGATCGTTTGTAAACGTTAATTAATGTCGTTCAAACATTAAATTGCTGATAAAACGTTAATTAATGTCGTTCAAACATTAAATTGCTGATAAAACGTTAATTAATGTCGTTCAAACATTAAATTGCTGATAAAACGTTAATTAATGTCCATCTAAATGCATTTTTATCCCGGAAAGGCCAAGCATGGAATGCTTGCAATAAGCTACATCACGTGTGGCAGTCTACCATTTCTCGAAAGACAAAAATGAACTTCTTGGGGGTGGGGGGGGGGGGGGGGGGGGGGGGCGTCATAATCCAGACTTCTGTATGAGATGAAGGCCTAAACGAAGACAGAGCCACACCTGCATCAGCTCACTCTACTCCTTTCTACACCTTGTGTTCTTATTGCTGACAAGATATCATCTCGGGTGTCATGATACTATATCATAGATAGACTAAACAAACGTGAAGAGAAAGATAAAGAAGGAATATAATAACATAACTAGTATAGAAGAGGAACGATGTTTTGAATCCAGGTAAAATGATACAGCGGACCAAGCAGTGACTCTGTTTTAGCGTTGTCTTTGTTCGTAGCATTATGCTCTCTCCTAAATAATACATGCACGTATACCTGGCAATTTTCTGAAAATATTTCCCCTCTGTGGTTAGACAGGCTGTTTATTTAGGACTTTGTGAAGGCATTATCTTTCTATCAGAAGAGACAAATATCTTAAACAGCTGGGGACATTTGTTTTCCCTATCTCAAACATTTCAAAGCCGTGTGACGAAGACGTGAAGTCAAAAGAAAAGTAGCTGGTGAAACAACCACACAGCCAGTCAAATTTTGATTGGGGAGAGGGGGGAGAGAATTTAACACAAAACCTCTTCCCTCCCCTCCTTCCTTCAAGCCAGCCCAACATGGCTTTATTGGGTGGGGAAATTTTGAATTTTCACAGTCCCTAGAAGGCTCAAAATTGCAATTGAGAGACTTAGACTTCCCGTCTTTCTTATCTAATTGCATAAGTGAATTGAAATACACAAGTGATCCACCTTTTAAATGCCCGTAAGAAATTTTCGGGGGGGGGGGGAAACGTGGGCAAGTTTTACCTATTGGGCCGGCACAGCCCCCCGACCCATCCCCTTGGCTGCGTGCCTGTGGTGAAACCTATTGCAGCCATTTGCAGTAGGTGAGTTAAAGCTAGACCTGTCGGGGCCTACTTATTCAAAGCGTAGGGGCTGTCATATGGCAGGGAATCACCTGTGCCCCGGCATAATGAGGTAGGGTGGCCAGTTCCCTTTCTCACTGACATTTATCCTAACCCAGCAATGCCAGGTACACTACTTCTCAATTTGGTTCGCAGTAGGAGTTTTCAAACCGACGAGAGAGCAGCCCTCCACCATTGATCTGTAAAAAAGGCTTTCTTTGAGATCTGTGCCCTCTACCAAATGTGCTAACTTGCCTCCATACGCACCACTGGATACAAAATAGATAAGTTCGGAAACTCGTTCTGATGTAGAGACTTGACAACTCTTGCGGCACGGTTCACTGTTTGATCAGCGTAGTCGCTTGCACATTTCAAATTCTTTTGAACGAGATGCATACAAGGCCACACAGCTGCACAGATCCTAACTGCGTAATCGTGAAATATGAGGGAAGCGTGCCCAAAGTATCCGAGGTCAAGATATAGTTCATAAGCAGCCCCACTACCTCAGCAGAGGCCTTTGAACAGCAAGCATTTCCTAAGGACGCTGCATGCAGACAATATTCTATGTATGATACCTGTGAAGGTATATACACCTCATAAAGGGTTTATACAGAATAAATTAACCACTCCATTGCTGTGGAAGTTTAATCTTTAAATGTGAATGATATGCCTCGTCAGCTTCCATTGACTCTTAATTCATACATCGTCCTTGTCAACAGAGCTACCAAGATCTGCTCAGTTGAACGTCTTGTTGATGAACATAGAAACCTAAAGGACATCTTTCTCCCCAACTGGTATCCTGAACCCATTATCACTGCCACAGTAGAAAGATCACAGTTAAAACGTGACCGGTTTGTTGGGAACGTGGTGGCTGTGACAGCCAAAACAATTGGTGCTGTAAAGCCAAATATGTTTTGTCAGCATGGTGAATAATTTCATTACTTGGCATGTACTGGGATTATATAATATTTCTGTAATTGGTTGTAACCTTTAAAGAACTTACATAAGCTAAGATAATTGTAACAAGTGAAATGCAAAGCGGAAAACGTAATCTGCTTTTAAAAATGACAGTCAGGCTAAGGATCTTTAATGAAAGAGACATATTAATATATTTTTTCTTTCTTTAAACTAAACTAACGTTTCGTCAAACTAAACTGTTAAAATCTTCAGAGTAATAAGTAATATTAACTGGATGTTACTGAGTGGAAGAATAATCTATCATGATGCAGGGGGAAATATCTAAAGTTAACACTACACAGATGTAAACGAACGCAAAGACACATAAACAGTAGGAAAGTGGTCATAATTAACAAGGGACAAATAAATATTCAAAACAAATACAAAGGGCCAGATGATACATTATTGTTTGTTATTCGACTGAGGTAATTAATAACTAGCGTCTCCTGAATAAGCAATATCCAGTTAAAATTACTTACTATTCGGAAGATGTCATCAGTTTAGTTTGAAGAAATGTTAGTTTAGTTTAAAAGAAGAAAAAATATGTCAAGATGTCTCTTTTTTTAAAGATACCTAGCCTGGCTGTCATTTTTATGAGCAAGCTATGATAAAGATTTAAGTCTTGAAGTTGATGACGGTAGACCGTTTAAATTCCAGGTAAACCCTCCTTTTCCACATAAAAAATTTAAAAAGGCAATCTAAGTAACGATGGGTAAGTGAAATAATTTCCCCGAGCAAATAAAACACTGTATAACAGCCGTAGCCATACGGCTAACGGTTTACACCATGCCACATTTATATTGTGGGTCCTTCATGGGGCCTCAAGATGGAAAGGGGGTTTGCTTTCTCCCATCTCGCAACAGTCCGATTTGCAACATACCAGTAACCGCTGTTCATCTAAGTCCTCTGTAGGAGGGAACTCAGATGACAATGGAGTTCTGGTGAAAGACTTTTCATTGTAGATGTTGTCTGTGTCTACAGGCGTGAAGAACTGCAGTTAGAGAACTCATCAACAATTTTCAAATTTTGCTAGGAATTCAATATCACAATTTCTGATTGGCTCCTTCAAAATACAGTTGGGTATACTCTTTCACACATTCCATTTTGGTCATTCTGATGTTAGAACTCTGAGGAGTGTCAAATGAAAAAAGCTTTTCAGTATAATATGTTTACGCTATTTTGTGCAATACTCTTGTTTCGTACCACTAACAAACTATTAGTTTTTAGATATAATGCTTTTTCCATATATACATAAATACAAATTTATGGTACATGCTGAAAATTTTGACAAGTGCAACAGAGTACTTTTAAACGTGGTGCATCAACAGCTAGGATAATTATAGTTATTACACATTTAGAATTTCACAGGTAGATTTCACAATCTGATACTGAGAAGTTGCTACAGAGAAATTATACCAATATATACCTCAATTTTAACCTCAACACCATTGTATGAGTTCACAACTCATTCATACCAGACACAACCCTTTTTCCCTAACATCTACAGGAATTGGGTATCTTCCACAGGAGACAATTTGTGAATGGCTGATGTCATTGGCTTGTATTGTAACATGCCAAACTCGGAGGGTTTGGCAGTCATTAACCAAGTACTTGACAATTGAGGAATGGGCAGGGACTTTTGAGCGGGTCTATGTATTTCTTGTATCTGGGGGTCATGGGCGCATATTTTGTATTGATGGCCCCATAGTTCTTTTTAGAAGGTAGTTGTGAGGCTTTGTGTGCAATGACTTTAAACTTAGCAGAACAAATTGCTTGAAAAAGAAGACAGGTCCAACACTTACGCTGCAACTCTTTACAAGCTTTCTTAATAAAATAAAATACTTTACCCTCTTACTTAACTTATTTAGGTTTTGTGAATCTTGGCAATAGGGGAATAATACAGACCACCTCAAGAACCCTTAAATGTAACGCTGACCTCGCTCTGAATAAAACATTGAACATCATGTCGGAATACTATTGCGAATACACCTGTATATTGCGAAGACCCCCATTTAGTATTTAAGATTTGAATTTTACAATGTAAGTATGTTGGCGTTTTAATCTTGACAGGAGCCGACCTACAAGCTTTGGTTAACAAAATATGTCGTTACGATGTCACAGCTGTTACGCTCTATTGTTCTTCGGGAAATAGAAAATGGCAAACACATGTGTCATTTTGGAGATTCGATCGCACATCGTAAATTTCACTGCTTTTAAAGGTCGATTATATCTAACTTGTACTCTACATAATATACCCAAAAATTCATGAAAATATACAAATCTTCCATCTACATACCGCTTTTGAAAGTTTTTGAATTCCTCTGTCCAGTTCTCCAAGAAAAAATTCCAAAGAGAGCCAACTTTCGTAAGTTATTGTGTAGCAAAAAAATTTGGTCAAAATCAGCGCTCTTCTTTCCTTCGGCGCTTGCACACCATTGAAGATAATTATTTCATTTTTTTTGCATTAATTACTTTGATATTGAGGCTACAATAATAGTTCGGGCCAACTATTAATATCAAATGCTAAAACAATCAGATTGATTAGTTACATTCTCAGTAAAATATGTCATTGTGATTTCGTATTATAAAGGACTAGCAAGATAAAATGTTATTGATAAACTAACTTACAAGGTTAAAACAATGCAACATTTGAAAATACAATAAAATTTGTTTATGCGGTATGAAAATGCTAGTACGGGAGAATAAAATAAGTTAAAACAGTTTAAGGTTGTCCGCGTATTCACTGAAACGTATATTAATATAAGGGTTAAAAGACTGATTAATAAAGATTCGGCTATCCTCAAGTTTCTTGTCGATATGCACGTGAAAAGTTAGTGATAATTTAAAAAAGGCGAGAAGTGTTAAATGAATCTATGTTCTGTTTTGTAGTCGGGTGAAATTTTTAAAAAATGCAGCAAAAGTGGTTGCATCACCTCGGTTATTATTTTGCAATCTATCTTTACTTTACATCAATCTCGTCTTGGTCTTCAGTACAGTACAGGCGCGAAATCACTCGCCGTCCACAATTGACATTCACATCAGACTAACTCCGAAGAAGGAATTGAAGATACGAGAGGATAATACAAAACCTTGTCTAACTCCGTCTCTTAACACAAACTAAACTTTAGACATGGCCATACAGAGATCGGATTGTATTTGTCAGTTGCTGATATATTTAATATTATTGTACGATTGCCAAAGTGTTTTGTGTCACACTCTATCGAACACTTTTGGAAGTCAAAATAATTGTGATAAAACAATCATTTATCGTAAGTATATCTCTCTAGAAACATTTTGCTCGTCTGTTTAGCAGTGCCTCTACCTTCTTGAAAACCTTCTTGGAAGTGATCTGATATTTAATACATTTCCAGCCGATTTTAACTTCTAAGAACATGCAGCAAAACTTTACTTGGATAACTGAACAGGCTTACACGTGACTATTTTGACATCTACAACAGTTTCCTTTCTTGCTCATTCATATGATGATGAATTTTTCTAACTTACTTGGTCATTCGCCTGTGCTTAGAATTATATTAGAGATTATAAGCAATCAAGGAAATAATTATCTTACCGCTGGATTTGAAGAGTTCCGCTAGCATATCATCTGTACTGAAGAACTTATTTGACTTTAATTTTCTTACTTTTAGTTCCCCCTGCTGGGTGCATCAGAGTAAGTAAAGAAATGCCCCAATGAGCCTTACGACCTGAGTTCCTCATTCCGTTTTTAAGCACAACTTTGGTTAATACCTCTATAAGGGGGCCATTATAGAAACAAGGTTTTCTGAACCTTCTTAATGCTATCCCTGCAAACTTTATCAGTAGGGTTTTTTTAAGCACAATTTCTTTGCTTTTCATTACTGATATTTTGTATTTTATTCTTTAAAGTGACTTAAATATTTTTTTTTATTAATGGGAAGTTGTGAGGAAGGTGCCGAAGTATCGGGGGGGGGGGGGAGAAAAGAAATGCCCCCTTTGTACAATTGACAAGACCAAGAAATTCTCTGAGTTTGCGGAGAGAAGTAGGAGTAGGATAATCTTGAATGGCTTGAACTTTTTTGGGTAGAGGAGTGATGCCTTGAGATGAGATGTGGTGGCTAAGAAAATCAAGAGATGAAACACCGAATTCGCATTTAGATGGATTGATGACAACACCATACTCATGCAAGCGTTAAAATGAAGACGAAGATGATTTAGATGTCCCTCTTCATTATGACTTGCGACAAGAAGGTCATCAATATAAGAGTAAGTGAAATGAAACCACGAAGAACCTCGTCATTGAAGCGTTGGAAAGTTTGAGCAGAGTTCCAGAGACCGAAAGGCATACGGAAAAATTCAATAAGACCGAAAGGAATGGTGATGTTTTAGGGATGTTCTGGGGTGCCACAGGAATTTGATGATATTCCCTAACTAGATCAATTTTAGAAAAGATAGTTTTGCCATGCAAGGGAGAAGTGAAATCCTGGATGTATGGGATAGGATAGCGATAAGAGACGGTGACGCGATTTAAAGCGCGATAGTCACCACAGTGGCGCCAGTCACCTGGGGCTTTCTTAGGGACCATGTGAAGAGGAGAAGACCAAGAAATTTGAGATGGGCGACTGATTCCGAGCTGCAACATATGCTGAAATTCAGATTTAGCAATGTTGAGACGGTCTGGAGCAAGTCTACGTGGGGGAGAAAAAAAGGGAGGGCCATGAGTCTCAATGTTGTGGGTGATGGAGTGTTTGGTCGCGGTCTCCTTTTAGCAACAACAAAAGCATTGGTTCAAGACGGTTGAGGCGAAGATTGAGAAAACAGGAACATTGAATCTAGTCGAAGGTTAATGATCAGCGGGAACGACGAACAGTTGAGTTGAAAGAAATCAGCGATCAGGAAAGTCGAGTTGTCCGATTTGAATTGAAGGCAGCGAGAGAACGAACGTCGGGTCACCATTCATGGGTTACTTGTATGTGTGCTGTAACCTATGTAAGCGACTTGATAGTGACATGCTGTAATTTTCCGGGCAGCGAAACTAGCTAGAAACAAAAATCACTACCAACAGCTTGTTGTGTAAGTCGTAATGTAAGAGTGTGTGAATTCTGAAATCTACAGATAGAGTATTAAAGAAATCGCGACCCTATGCAAATGACGTCCATGTTGTCAGTTATATTTAAGATGGGTAACTAATACAATAGGGGTCAACTGGAGTTGACATAATCACAACAAATGGAGGCCAATAATTACGTGTTTGAATTGATTAAAAAAGTTACAGTCATTCGATTTATGTTTCTATATCGTAGAAACGATTTCCTCAGTGTTTTACAATTTTACCGCATGCTAAATTTGGGAACATGGCATGCAAGTACGAGCCATATACATATCGATAACAATGTGATGAGGCGCAGTCTCAAGCAATAAAGAAACTGAATATACAATAACTTGTGAATAATATTGAAAATGATCCGTAAAGATCAAAAATGCTACTATAGAACTATCGAAAGTGAACACCTCCTGTCCTGCTTCAAGATCTGCTTTCTAATTTTTCTAAATTGGATAAGAACAGAACAAGCCGGAGCAACTTTGGGCCTCCTTCTCCTAAATCGATTGTTGCCATTGAAGTAAGGAAGATACGAGTAGTCTACGAAATGTTAACATTCATGAAGCACGTCGTATATCTCTTTTATTGTTAATGTAAACTTTGTTTACTGAAGTGACATCATCAATGTTAGATTTAAGCTGTAAAGCGTATTCTAATCAAAACTTGTCGCCGAAGGCCTACATCATGTTTGTAAGCACCCGCGAAGTAATAACACATTATATCTGTATGTCGTTCGAAGCAGTAAAAGAAATCACTTGAAACGTAGCGATATTCGTGCTGCCAATGACGAAGCTTTTATCACTTGATCTTTCTTCTGTAATGTCCTCAATTCTTGATTGCTATTTCAATTTAACACATGTCACGATATAAGTGAGGTTATAACAGGCGGTTTGGCCGTGGATATGAAAGATCAAGATGCATGGGCACAATCACTGTAAAAAGTCATTTGAAGGCAGAAAGAGCTGAGCCGTTTACGGCCAATCGATTAATGGCTACGTAATTAATGGCAAAACGTAGGTATCAATATTTAAGATCTTGAGAATGCAAGAGTTATTTCTCTTTTTAAGTAGACCTACGCTCTCCTTTTGAAAGGGAGGCAAGAGAAAATAAGCATTCACGATTGAGTCTTCATGGAAAGCGCAGGGGCAGCATTTGCTTCTTTTTGGATTCCCGTCTTTTTCAGTAGCATAAATACATTATGAAAATAATGGAAATCTAATCTTGGAGAATCTGTTGTTTCTCAAGCATTTTTTTCAATTATTGATGACATTCTTGATGCAAAATGTTTAGCCAATACAAATTACACTAAATGAAAATTTCCGCTTTCTCTTTGAACCTGATGCGACAAGTCCGCAAAACCTCTTTCACCCAACGCCTTCACCTTCCACTCTCCCCAGTCATCTTTACAACTTCTGCATCTACCATAAACAGCCGCAAGTTTCCTCACTTGACTTTCGAAAGAAACAAACGTATGCTACACCGCAGTGTCTTTATCTTATTTGAATTATTGAAAACGAAATTCCTCCAAAATGCTGTACTGTAGTTTAGACACTTTAAGGAGCATCAGCCTTTGAAAACGTTAAATGTTCTCAAAACTCTCCCCTATTATATCTGTCTTTTTGCGCTCATGTCTTACAATACTGGAGTATATAACTTATCATAACCAAGGTAATACACTTAGGGAATGGAATAGACACAAAATAATGACGTCAGATATCACTAAGATAATTACATGGAAGTAAAGTAAGAAAGTAACACAATTTTGTTTTGAATACTAGGAATCAATCTTTTACCTTCAATGCATAACAGGTGCATGTCGAATTTTCACTAAAACAAAATAAACATATAATCAAAATAAACATATAATAAATGTAAACATATAACAAATGTAAACATATGATAAATATAAACATATAATAAACATAAACATATAATAAATATAAACATATAATAAACATAAGCATATAATAAATATAAACATATAATAAAATAAACATATAATAAATATAAACATATAATAAACATAAACATATAATAAAATGAACATATAATAAAATAAACATATAATAAATATAAACATATAATAAATATAAACATATGCTAAAATAAACACATGATACATATAAATATATAATAAATAAAACATATGATAAAATAAACATATAATCAAAATAAACATATAATAGAAATAGACCTATAATAAAAATAAACATATAATACATATAAAAATATACCCCCACAAAATAAATTAAATGAATGTCATAGTAGGTAACTAAAATTGACGTGCAGAATAATTAGTTTGTTGAAAGTAGTGGGCCATGAACCTAGTTACCCCCAATCCTTTCGCTGGTGTCAGTTTCCTGACAATCATATCCTCTTAAAAGTATTTCTATTTGCATATTTTACGAACTCTTCACACTAATCATAGTCTACCACCTACTATCCATGCTTGGTTATTTATTTTTACCTGATCAAGTCAAGAAGGGACGCCTGTTGACCATTTGAAGGCCAACAACTACAACACTGACATTCAGTATGTTCCTTGTCTGTCTTTAGAGGTGCCTTTTCTTCGCTTGGGTGGGGTATTAACAAATGAGAACTCTCATTTTCTTCTATTGTTTCGGTGCGAGTGTCATCGGATTTTAGATGACGTGGACCGTCGGAAGCATAATTACTGTTATGAATGCCACTGTGGTGGAGTTCAGAGTACGATGTAGCTGATAGCACTTCTTCATTTTCCGTGCCCGCGAGTAATCCGGTGTTCTCCGTTACTGTAGAAGTTTCACTGGGAGTAAAAAGAAACAACAAATTGAGTTCCAAAAGCAGTCATCAATTCGAAATGAATTCCAGATAGATCTCAACCTATGGATATTATTGTATCCTGACCTGATCAAAGGTCAACATGATTGTGTAATGCAATATGAGTTGGAGTTACGTCGTCTATGTAATTGAGTAAAGAAAACATACGTTAGTACTGTTCATAAGTCTTATCGATCTTGTAATCTAACGATTACGAGATACAACATTGGCGACGAGAGACAGCAATGAAACCAACACCAGCATCATGGCAACTCACAGTTCCGAGCCAAGCCTTTCAACCAGAATTGGAACAACTACAAGTATTTTTTTATAAGCAACTCAGTTGCTTACGTGTGAGGCCTCGATTTGCTCCAAAATCTAAGCAACAAGCTAAGCATTTGGAGGCCTCGAATTCGGGAGGGACAATTTTTAAAACGCCTGAAAAACAAATCAAGAAACGTTTCTCATTAAGAATTGAATACAAACTGTTGAGATGTAACGAAGAGTGTCAGTTTTGAAAAGAACACTAGAGAAATAGAAAAAATGACAATTTTTGACATTTTGATATAAATTTTGGGTTAAAATTGGGTTTGAAATTGCCCAAAATATTGCAGAAGCCGACGCTACCATGGAAACTCATGTTCGTAGCTCGTTAGCGGGCTTTGTTGCAGGGATATTGCGTTGTGGTATACACAGAGCTTTCTAATGGACTCATGGACCCTCATTTATGGATCTTGTGAAGCTTGTTTCTTTATTTGGTGACTTCAACGACCTCCTTTCTTCCCTCTGCACCTACACGCTCGCAATTTCAATCACTCCCACGCCGCTGATGCCTTGTTATTTATATGAGCATTTGCTATTATCTTTCCTACAGAAAATATATTTCATACGGACCAATCTTCGACACCTTGGACAGCTAAACGCCCTTGCCGTTCTAAATCAGCTTGACGCTCTTCACGTTTCCGAAGAAGGCAATCCGGTTACGTCTTTTACACTGTGGAAGCCATATACGCTTTTTCGTTTATCGCATTTATCCATTCGGACCATCAATGGTATGCAGGTGAGAATTTTATAATGTACTAGAACCCTTCACAGATTAATCAATCAATTAATCAATCAATATATATCAATCTATCTATCAAGCAAGCGAGCAATCAGCCATTTAAATAACGCAGCCAGTCGATGCACCCTTTCAATCAACTAGCCAATCAATCAATCAATCAATCGATTTACCGATCGATCGATCGATCAATCATGCAAGCAAGCAAACGGGCAATCAGCCAATTAATTAAGCAGCCAGTCGATACACCCATTAATCAATAAGCCAATTAATTAATCAATCAATTTACGGATCGATCAATCAATCAACTTATCCATCAATCAATCACTCTGTCAGTCAATCAACTATTCGATCAATTACCCAATCATTCTCATTTTATTTACCATCAATCCGTACAATCGGAAGTTTAAAACTGAAATACTGTATTGACAGTGCCAATAACTGAAACACAGTAGCTCCTGTTTACCTCCAAACTGCTTTATATTCTTGTGCTTCTAAGTCACAATCAAATTTATGATAGGTTCACATCAGTATTTATTCTTTAAGCCCTGTAAATAGACAACTGAAAACGTATTATCTTTGACTTTTACGAGTCTAGTCATGTACTACACCAGTTGCCAGCGAGCTGGAAAACGTGTTTCTATTGTTTGGCCACGGTGCCATACTTTTACATTGGCCATATGCTAACATATTTTGCCAATTTTATGTTAACCATAGAATGACACATTTCTTGTTTTACATTGATCACTGGTTGATATATTTTTGGAATATACATTTCGAAAAGAACACTAGAGAAATAGAAAATATGTCACCACCGGGGATCGAACCTCGATGATACGTATTGTTAAATTGCCACGTATTTTCGTGACAGGGTCATAATGGCTATTGCCAAAGATATTAAGTGCCTATATCTATAGTTTGTCTCCTGTTTGAAGGGCTGTGCATAAAGGTGAGCTTGTTAACAATCACACAACATCACATAGTCTATCCAAAAATATCCAATACAAAAATGTAAAAAAAATCCTGGCTTCTGGCTAATCTTTCATCATGAACCTTTGATTGAAGCATAAGGATTTAAAGCTTCTGAAGGTTTTATAAAAAACAAGATTGGTTTGACCGCTGAAAGAACCTTCAGAAATTTATGTGATTTGCATAACTGCAGTGGTCCACAAAATGACTTGCACTGACTTGACTTGAAGACTATGGTACATCTGTAGTGTCACTTAGTTATTGCAAATCCTATGGGAGGTTTTTTCATTATGTATATGCAGCTAAAAAATGATTACATATGTATTCAATCAACTATAGTATATATTTTAAACTTTTGTTATTATAAAAGGTATCATTGTCTGTAAAATGCATATCAATCTTTAGCCCATTTATGTTCCATCTACCTTTGCTAATGACCAACAATTACACTAATTACTCCAACATCCCCTGCATACATATCTGTTATCTAGTCACCCTCTTAAGCACATACAAATTAACAAGAACACTTGGCATGTGATACACTGTTGACATTTCTGTCAAATTGGTGTCATAGGTCATGTCACAAATACTATGTCTATCAGTTTTTAACTCACATGGAAAGTTGAATGCAAATGCTGTCTGTGCACAAATCATCCATTCTGCCTTGGTCTCTGCAAAAATTATAATATTCTGCTTAGGTTTCTGGCCAATGGCTAGTAGGCCATAACCAATATCATTAATTTTTTGTTTTACTTCACGAAATGTTAGCCAGTTATATTCTCCCAAGATCAACTTTTTGAAGATCCTTCCATTGGGTTGAATTTCGTCCTCCTCTGAAAATAATTGTCTTGTACCAATACATTTCTTGTTTGGGTATCTCTCAACCGAGTCACTGAAAATAAAACAAACGTTAGTTGTTCAGTATGTTTCAAGAAAGTTGTGAGAGGGATAAATAAAGGTTACCTCAATGACACATTTAGTCTTCTCTTAGTATGAATCCCAAAGTTTATACATCACTACTAACTCTCTAGACTGTTAAAGTAAAATTGTAAACATGCTTGCCACCTATAAAATAATGTAAGCATGAAATACAAGAGATCAAACTATGTAAATACTAGGTCCATGTTCATATTCTCCTGTTTAATTTGAAGCATTTTAAGACAAAAGGAATATATGTCACCAACTCCTCGGATTAACCTTGGTCCACTACAACTCAGTCTGTAGAGTAAATACTGAAAATGCATGGCTAATTCCTTAAAAGTCCAGGAGGTAATATTTTCTAGTACTCTAGTCTCTTTCCAAACTTATATTTTAAACACTTTGTTCTTTATGATACTTCATGATGCTTATCACCACAGTAGCTCCTAATCATTCATGACTTGACACTATAAGCTAGCCCTGTGAGCATTAGAATTAACAACTGTGGTACTGACTCAAAAGACTGAATGCAATACCAGTCTGCAAGCACTTTAACACAGACTAACATGACTTTAACAACCATGCAAGGCCCATCATTACTAAAAAAATTAAAAACCACGACTCACACCACAATACTGAGGAATAGGCAATTTGAATTTATCAAACTGAAAGCTTTTTGACTCATATTTTACTTAACTTCCAAAGCTTTTACCACAAGTTTGAGCATTCACACTTTCTGTTACTAAAGTTGTATAAACATTGCAACAGACATCACAAATTAAAAACAACAGATAATAAGTATGATTCATGGTTAAAACTAGTTAGAAAAAAATCTGGATCAGCTGGATTGTCATATTTAGCAAGTACAGGGAAAACCATTGCAGACTTGTATGACGGTGTACACAATCACACCCCTTCGAAAATTATCAGCCTCCTATGTAATTTTATTATCTGTGGTATTGAAATAGACATACCTACCTTCTTCACAATGCAAATTTATCTATGCCTGTGCCTGCTTGATTGCTTTTAATTTTCGCCCCCTCCTGAACTTTGAAAATTGATTTTACTCCCTTTACTTTTTGCCCCTCCCCCATGCTGACCCTTCAATATGCTCCCTTTAATTTTTGCCCCCTGAGAGGGAAATCAAAGGGAGGCAAAATTTGAAAGGACTAAGGTATTATCTAAATTCTATGCATAGTCTTGAGATCTTGAGAGGTTAATGATGATGATGATCATCATGATCATGGTACCAATGATGGTGGTGATGCTAATAATGATAATAATGATGGAAAATGGAATGATAAAGAGAGTGACCTCACATCATTTACTCGAGTTAGATAGTAAAAGCAAGCAAGGAAATAAAACTTTTACCAACCAATTTTCCCCTTCTCAAATACAAAATCAAACATTTTATCAACAATAAAATGACAACTTTACAATAATATACTGAAACAATGAAATTAAATATGAATATAAACAAAATTGATAACATTTGTCAAAACTGCGATGTGCTACACAATATTACAGAAAAATTGAGTACATCAATCCCAGGTATTTCCCCAGTTATATAGAATATCCACCACCTACCTTCAACAGTCACTATGGATTCACTAGACTTTTTCTCTTTTAAAGCACCATCACTATAGATCACCTTACAATAATAAGTACCAGCATCAGAGTATGTCACATTCCAAAGAGCAAATGTCCTGTTAGTATCATATGCAATTACTTTATGTTTCCATTTGTCTACTGCTTTAAAATTTGTTGCACCTTCTGCTAATACTTCAAACTTGCTAGGACTTGAATCTACTTTTCCACATTGATATTGAACTAGATTAGATCCTTTTAGATCATATATCCACTTAAACCAAACGCCTTCTTCTTTTATTGCAGTAATTGTGGCTGGTGAACTTGATGTAAACTCCACAGAAACTAAAAAATGAAAACAGAGTGAGGTTTTGTTATCTTCAATCTCCTTTGTATCGTCGACTCGTGAAGTAAAGAGTAATTGTAGTGACGAAGCTAACGTGTAATATTGAGGCAGCGTGGCTTAGTGATTAGAAAAAATGTCTCATAATTCAAGGGTTATGGCATTAAGAGACTGTGCTGTAATATCTTTTAGCAAGTTGTGTATTGTTTTGTGCATCACGGTACCAAGATGTGAAATTGGGACGTGGCTATCATGGAAAAAACACGTAGGTGCTGTGTGTTGTCACTATGTGTCTACACTCTCCAAGGAGTGGATCAGAGAAAAAGTCTCAACAGCAGGATTGGGCTGAGAGTAAAATGTCAGTTACAACGCGTCTTTTGATTTTCCAAGTTCCGCAAAGGGTACTGTATAAAGTAGTGTATGTAACTATACTAATACCTTTTACTGGTAGAATAAGGGAAATTTAGTGCAATCATTGGCCATACTAAAGTTTTCGTAACCCTCTAAGACATCGAATTTACGAGGAGGTTTAAGACGTTTTAGATTGTTAACGAAACTACGTGAAACGCAGTTGGTTACGTTCCATCGGGTCAACACAGGCAGAGGAAGCGTTGAAAGTATGCTTGCTATCATGATATAGATACATTTCAACATTTAGTATTATCTAAGGAGGGTTATAGAATCGTCCAAGCAATATGGAGACAGTCGCGTTCCAAATAGATTGGTGACAGAGGAGTCAAATACCAGTGACTCCATCAGACATGTCTGTTCTTTAAATGTATTTTAGTATATGCAATTTATCAATCTTTTTATATCACACTTTTATTTGCCTCGTAGTCTCCAGTTGTGACAGAATCGATTATCTGCACTCCATCGTTACTGCATACTTTGCATTGTCAATTTTATCGGCTATACTTGCGACAGGATTTGTATACTTGAGCTGCATGATTTGCTGTACACCAGAGAAACAGGTATGACAAATACACTACTTTGCTTATATGGTGTTCCATCTACCCTGCACTGTACATCAATTTTCTATTGCTACTTCCTGTACATCTGTTTTGAAATGTGTGAAGTGCCTAGAGAACCGTAAACTACCAAATTAGTGACGATTCCTTGTGATAAAGGGTACCCTTGTATGCTCTCGTAGATTGCAACTTTTACTCTACTTTCTAATCGTTTGTTTTTAATTGGTCACCTCCAAGCATGGCCTTCACTTTGCAGATGGAGCAAAATCATGACATGAACTGGTTAAAATTAGCAGAGTTTCACTAGAAAAATGCAACTATTTGTATATAATACAGGCAGGTACGATTCCTCGGCTGGCAAATTTGGTTATTGATGTCACCATTCGTCAGAAGACAGTGATTTTTGAAACTTACTCTCGGGTGCCTAATAGACGACCCCCCCCCCCGCTAATTAATTTTTCAAAAATTTCCACCCAGGACATTCCTATTCCAACCCCCCCCCGCCTATTAATGTTTTACATACCTTTTTCTCAGATTTTTAGTGCCAAGGGCCACAATGGATGAAAGTGGTGTTGGTATGATGGAGGTGACTGAAGACTCCGAAACTGAAGATCATAGTAGCCATGACAATCCCAACCTTGGAACTACACCTAAAAGATGTCCAATTATACTTTGTTGGGAAGATATGAGTTGCACTTCTTTTCTAACCCAAAGTGATACAATTAGTTTGTATAACAATCTCAGTGCAGACTTGTGCAAAAGTCAACTAGAATTATTTGATTTTGACAATAGTCCTCAGTTAAAAGCTCCATGCTTTTCAGACTGTCCTCTTGGAAAAGAAGAGCAACTCTACCTTATAGAAGAGTTAGTGAAACAACGGTATGGAAATGTAAGGCATTGTATGGTATCCTCACCTTCCCTAAGCTTACTGAAGCAGAGAGTTGTTATAGTAAATAGTATCTACTCTAGTATTTCTACAAAATTTCATCGCTTTCTTTCAAACCATAATATGGTTGTGAAACGGAAGAGAGGTGTTGACATAGCAATGAGAGTAAATTTACATGATGAGTTTGATGGAACAAATGCTCTTATTGAAATTGGAGTAAAGACTGGATTGTCACTGGTTTTCTCTTTGTTGCAACAGACTTGGTCTCAGGGAAATCAAGGCCTTACAAATGTTTGCCAGGATATACTAGAAACAGCAAGTCATGTTATGATGTCATTACCTCCATTATCACTGAGTAATGATTCAAAACTATCCAAGTTGGCTACAGATAGCATTAGCTTGATAACAGATTTCTTAAGGCGATCCCTTTCCGAAGCAAGTTCAACAAGTGAAAAGGCAAGGTCACTAGCATCAGAAATTTTATTATGCCTTGCTCTCCAAAGAGGTTCTCTTTTAGCAATTTTGGAGTGGATTGATACAATGCTAATTGCTGCTGTTCAAATTAATGGAATGCTCAATTCTACAAAATTTATGTCCCTGCTGCTTCAAATTAAACAGCTAGAGGTATGTTTTAGTATACATTTATATACTGATATTAATTTTGTTTACTTTTTCTCAGATTTATGGCTTTGATAGGCACACAAAGTCTTACATTTCTAAAACATTTTTTAATGTTTAATTTTGATAACTTGAAATAATACTAGTTTCTGAATTGAAATAACTAATAGGTATATAAGTTAAGAAGCTAGTATTACCACTTCAAAAAATACACTATATATAATTTAAATACCAGTACTATAATATCTCTTCAGAATGTTGGTGCACATTAGGCCTATGTAAAAACGTGACATTAGATTGCTTATAGATCTTAGAAGACACATTTTTTTACACTTGACACATGATTATGTGTTAATGTAGTAAATTAATGGCCATGGTCAGTGAATCTGAAGTTGTCCAGACATCATGTAGCAGCATTTTGATCAAGTCCATGCTAGAAAAGTGTTACACTATTTTATTTTTTAAAATTTTTATTGGTTTTATCTCTCCATGAAATGAGTAGATGTTGAACAGTGTAATCCTGATCTCATCTCCATACTTGAATAATCTTCGTTACGAAGATAGAAATTAATAATACTACCACAAGTACTACTAATAATAATATCTCCATGAAATGTCTTTACTATAAAAGAAGGGCAGTACTATGCCCCTAGGTTGTGCCTTCAAAAACCAGTGATAAATGAGCCAAGAGAGAGATATAAATGTCAACGAAATTTGATAATAACATGAAACCTATAATAAATAGTTTGCAAGAGCATCCAAACAGCCATTAAGATATAGGAATGATTTATAGTCGGGCAGAAATAGGGAATAAATTCTGATGTTAACATATTTAGTACCGTTAGAACTGTAATTTCATGTAGATTGACATACTAAATGCCTAAACGTATCCGGTTTGGGCAAACAAAATGGCGCATGAAAACCTAGACGGGGTATAGGCGGAGAGAATTCGCAAAATTTTAGGTTCAACTATGGATAAATTCTAATGTTAGCATAGTAAGTACCACTAGAACCGCAATTGCATGTAGATTAGCATATTCGATGCCTGAACGTAACTAATTTGGGCAAAAAAATGGCGAATGAAAGCGTAGACGGGGGTTAGTCAGAGAAAACACGCCAAATTTCAGGTTCAACTTGCAATAAATTCTATTGTTGAGTACAGTTAGAACCTCAATAATTTCCTGAACGTTTCTTACCGTAAGCAAATATAATGGTGTGCAGAAAGAAGACGGTGGTAAGAGAAAAACTTTGGGTTTTTTATTGAAAAGTTGATTGGCAAGAGTGTTACAATAACTTTGTGTTTTTCTGAGGCAGTCTTTGGGACATTTCCTGCACAATGTCAAAAATGTTTCGGTCGTTGTCAAAGACATCCTCAAGAAGATCCATATTCGTTTCGACAAGCCTTAAAACAGTGAATTCCATTCCTTTTACAGGAGCAAGTGTTGGTGCTGCACATGTTGGTAGCTCCAAACGTGGAGTTGCAGCGTATGAACTTGAGTAAGCTCTCGGGAGCTGGATCTTCATCTGTCGGTATTGGTAGTAGCAAACTATCAATGTAGCGCCACCCCCATTCCGTCGGATTCAGACAACATGTGCTCAGCAACTTCCACTGTCGTACTTGAAGGTGGACGCAAAGTGTATGAAAGTGGGCAGCCCGTTCACTTGGAGGTAGCTTAGACGGTTCAACTCTGGGTGTGGCTGCCATCTCCATGTACTTTGCGAATCGAAGTGTTGTCCAAGAGTCATTCTCTTTTCCTTGGTAGCTAAAATCAAAAGATGACGACAGTTTTGCGATTCTATGATTTAATATTTTATTTTATTTCCACAAATATATGCATGCTAATCGTCAGGCACGAGAATTTCGCCCAAGCGTCAACAGAAGTGGATAATCTAGAATTTAAATAAGTAAATGCAAAATTGATACCTTTCAATGAATATACGAATTCCTGCTCAATGTAGAGGACATTCTTCAATGGAACTTTGTGTGTTCCGCTGGATTCATTACCAGGAATGTTGGGAACATCAATAAGCCTCTCCTAAAAACAAAGAGAGTGGCGATATATTGGAACTTGTACAGTCAGCTGTCCCAAAAATGTTTTTTTGATGCTCATACTTTCGATCCTGCGTCAAAATACAACCCACCCTACTCTTAAATCAAGGTTCTGCTATAATTCGGCTTAATATGCAATACTAAAATGCGTCTTGAGAAGCGACTGGGATAGTTATAAACCATTCCAATACACCAATGTGTGAAAGTAAGAAGTCTCTAATACAAAAAAATCAATTATTGCAATAAACCCATCTAGGCAGGCTTGACAACAAGAACAACGCTCCGTATACATCGAGCTTTATGTTGTCTTCCGAGGACAAGCCCTCAAGACAAGGCTTGCGCAACAAAAGAAAGCTATGTATAGGCAGGTATGACAAAGTGCCACTTTTATAAACCGAAGGTACAACGACGTATGGTGAACTCACAACAAATACATCGTCGTCACATAAAAGATCATTGGGACCTATTTCCTTTCAACATTTAGATGTCATTTGACGAGCGGGCTTTACACTGGTATGCAAAGTA
>JAAAKM020073195.1:64064353-64127031 GCA_010016025.2 Alatinidae sp. Z8VKAUB7J3
TATACCGTTGTCGCACACAACTTACTTGGGACCTATTTCCTTTCGAAATTTAGACGTCTTTTGGCATACAGGCTTTACATTAGAATGCAAAGTATATACCGTTGTCGCACACAACTTACTTGGGACCTATTTCCTTTCGAAATTTAGACGTCTTTTGGCATACAGGCTTTAAATTAGAATGCAAAGTATATACCATTGTCACACGCAAGTTAGATGCCATTTGACGAAACGATCCTAACAGTAGTATGCATGGTATACATGGTTGTCAAACACACATCATCATCTGGGAGCTACTTCCTTTGGAATTTCTAGAAGCGTGTTGGGGAAGCCTGAGTTGCTCAAAGCAGACTATATATTTGTGCAATGAGGACAAACCGGAAGGTTTTCAAAACAAGAGTTAACGTTTTCAATCATACATGGATTGACTTTAAAAATACTGCGCAAATCCACATGAAGCTACTTGTTCCGATAATAATGTGAAATACAGTAACTCACAACTCACCTCGTTTGGAAAATTTGTTAACACAACCTTCAATGGTTCCAGAACAGCCATGATTCTGAAGAAATGAGAAATATTAGTACTCTCTTAATGAGTTACAATTCACAATAATTCCTGTGTACTTTAGTTAGCCGCTATTCCCAAACAGCAATACAATCTCCACTCGAAATTGTAAAAAGTTCCTTCACCTAACGTTTCGGCACTCTATCGGACAGGCTCTCTTGGTGTACCAAAGTAGACAGAAATTTTATTACCCTAAACTAGTCCCAGACTACTACGGAGCTGCGCGGTCAGCGAGGTCGAATTGGTGTATTGGTTATAATGTTTCTCATTTATCCTTATACTGCCAGTGAATTTGCGATCATGTCTTACATTGCAAATAGAATACATAGGGCATAGGATACCTGTTATTCAAAGAGAACATGCCAACACCGTTAAAATAAAGTGCAGCTTAGTTTTTGTGATGGTAGTTGCATTTTTTGTTGACTTCACTACACAAGCAGGTATCGTCTGTCTGTGTCTGTCTGTGTCTGTGTGTGCCTGTGTGTACCTGTGCGAGTCGGTGTGTGTCAGTGTGTGCCAGTGTGGGACTGCGTGTGTCTTCGTGTCTGCATGCATGTCTGTCTGCGTGTCTGTCTGCGTGTCTGTCTGTCTGAGTTGAGGAGGGGGTCGTTTTGTTATGGGATAGAAGTATCCGCGAGATTTCAAAGGATTCAAGGCTATAATAATAGGATGGGTTACCTTTAAATTACACTAGGAACCACAATATCAAAATCAAGTAAGATTATGTAGTTGTCATGCATAAAACACGATTTCAAAACGTTCACCAAATTTTATAGAAAAACTCAAACACTAAATTCATCCCTACAAGAGGGTCGTTTCAGTGCGACTGTATGGTAACAACAGAAAATGCGTCACCAACGGGACTTAGAATTGTAGGTGGGAAGCCATTCTGTTAGTGGCGCCGGGAGAGTAAACATCCCACCGCACCTTGCAAATTACAAATTCTAGTTTCTGTATTTAAGTGATGAAGTAAACGTGAAGTACGCACACTTACCTGTCTCTCCTGCATATTAATTCTACCAGTCAATGTATCCCTTTCCACAGTAAGTGTAGTATTATCCAATTGCTTTTCTTTAATCGTGATTTCTAATTTCTGTATCACATTTTTCTTTTCCTCCAGATCCTACAAGAAATTCATAAATGGATTTATTGGAAAGATTTTGCAGACATTTATCATACTGTAAACGATTTAGTTGGTTGTATGGAAGGTAGAAAGTAACTAGACAAAAGATGTTTGCGATATTTGCAAAGCTAGTATTATCCGAGAAGGATGACTTTATTACGACTCAGCTAAATAGAAAATGCAGATACAAAGGCTAAATGATCTTTCTAAGAGACACAGCATGGCTGCAAGAAAGCGACGATTTGCACTCAAATGTCCTTGCACGCTCAAAACGATACCGTGAGAGTGATGATGAATGCCATGAGAAATGCAAGCCGTGGCAAACGGCGCGTATAAATTGAAGCTCCAACGATGATGATGATGATGATGATGATGATGATGATGATGATGACGATGACGATGACGAGACGATGACGATGGCGATGGCGATGACGATGACGATGACGATGACGATGACGATGATGATAATGATGCTGCTGCTGATGCTGATGCTGAAGACGATGGCGACGGCAATGGCAACAGGAGACAATCAGAAAGATCAGCTAACGAAAAAGAAAGAGTATGAATAATAACCAAATCGGCGATAGAAGACCACCTAATAGGAAACATTGACTGTGCACAGTAGGCGACAGTCTAACTACAGATACGAACATTTTGAATTTTAGGTAGGGGACGATCTAAATTTCATTTGGCAGTTTTAGAATTGATTTTTATATCGCGTCTTAAACCTAGTTTGTGTAGACAGAAAGAATATATTTTTTAAGTTATCAATGTTTTAGCACGCCAATAACTTTGGTTGTGTAATGTCGCCTACGTTTGCATTTTGTTGTAACTTTTATTCTATGGTATTCCTTAGCTATAAATTGTTTCCGTATATGTATTCATTACCGATGTATATCGACTGACGAGAATCGGTGAAAAGCTTTTCGCCCAAATGAGTTTCCTGCTGGATTGTGTTTTCAGATAGTAACTTAAGCATCGACTTTGGAGAACGACCAAACAAAAGTTGTATTGTGCCAGCAATGTAAGTAACAGGCACTGAACATTGGTCATCAGATGACGTCTACCGAAATAAAACTCTTGATGAAAATCATTTTGCTGAATCATTGCTTACTAAATAAATTTTCGTAATAAACATTGAAATAAAATTTTTGTCTAGACGAGCAAATTATCTCAATTACTCCCTCCACCTTTTGCTTTTCAAAGCTTTGATGAAGCTTAATTTTCACTCGGCGTGGAGCACATGGTATTCACTACTTATTATAATTCTAACAAAGAGGGGTCAAGCTGTTTAAGTCAATAGCATTTTCTTTTCCTTGAATTAAAAAAAGATAGCTGATCTACTATGTCGGACTTTAAGATATGTGGATTGGCCTAACCCCATCTTCTGCTGAAGATTGATTTTATAATCATGATTTAGGTAGCCTACATGTCACACATCCCTGTTGAGAGAAGGGGATGGACAGAATAGGAATAAAAGAAGCCCCTTTCCTTTACTAACTTTCCTCTATGTTTTTCGTCATTTTCAGCAAGATACAGTAAGTTTCTACATTAGAAAAGCCCAGAGTTGTAGATGCCAAGGGCCTCAGGCACATAATGTAACTGTCAACTCAGAGAAAAGTTTAGCAGCGTCTTGCAAAAACCTTTTTTCAAAACAAGCCCTTGGGTATGGAAGGTATTTTCTTACCTACCAACCAAAATAGAAATACATGTAGCTGCAACAATTAGGTAAATGTACCATTTCGAAATGGAGTCCAACATCAGAAAGGCATCTCAGGTTTGGGGCCAAAATTTGGGAACGAATCGCACACATGACTCAAATAAGTTAAACCCCTTACACTTTTTGGCATAAGCTGTAAGAAGATGATCATAATGATGTTGGTGACGCCGACGATGATGATAATGATGCATTTTACGGCTTGTACTTGCCTCTGACAAGGACTAGCACTTTCTCACATAAGTGGAACATTTCAAACTTCCCTAGCATACACGGGTCCATCGGTCGTTACGTCATGTTGATGACACTTCTAGTCCTGCGAGAATGTCATTGTTTGCCCATATCACACAGTTTTTTCATGGGCCACGGACTATCGATCACTGCTCGTAGTTCGCAATTTAAAGCTGCCCGTTAAATGCAGAGTTTACTACAAATTTTTGCTGGTACTTTGATTTTGAGCTCGCTGCCCGTAAAAGGAAGCTGGTCGCAAGGACAGAGTTGCCTGTATCTTGTTTGCTTTTGGACATTAATCTAAAATATGCAGATCAAACGATAAGAAGGGGCAATTTTATGTCGGATTCGATTAATCTCCATATGTCTTCGAGGTCAATAGACTTCAAAACATTTACTAGTTTAAAGCACGTCGATCATCAAGTGCAGTTCATGGTTTTATTGTTATGACTAGGGAAAATTTTTTATGTAAGAAAAATATGCAAAAGCGAAGCTCAAGTAAGAATAAAATATCAATATTTCACATTTTTGAAGATTCTCAGCCTGGCTGTTATTTTTATAAACAGATTATTGTAGTTATTTAGCTCGTTAAGTTAGACAGTTTCCAAAATTGACTAAGATTTTCTCAACTAAACTTCAGCAAGCATTGCATTGCTTTTATAGAGAACAGATTTAACGGAGATCTGTTGCCTGACCCACTAGAAAGCTAGTCTAGCAATAGAAAAATTGATGATTTGAGCCTCTGCTTGGCTGTTAATCTGAAAACTGTTATAGCAAATCCTTCAGAGAAATGCGAACTTAACATTAGCTTAGGAAGACTTCATAAATGCAATACACTCAACTATATTTACGTTGCCTAATTCGAGCAGTCTTGTCGTAAAACAACGTTTTTACCGTTTCAATCTTGTTTCCAGGCTTGTCAGTGTACAAACATCAGGTATCACTAAGCCCGGCTCAGGAGCAACTATCAACTTAAACAAAAACATTGCAGTAGTCAAAGTATTACCAAACGATGACCCCTACGGAATCATAAGCTGGAAGAACAGTGTTGAAATTACTACAAAAGGCAAGGAAATCAACTCAAGCGCAGTGCTGGTGATCATGAGAAGTCAAGGAACGTTTGGTGATATCAGAGTCTTTTATCAAACCATCCAAGCATCAACAGTATCAAGCAATGAGAGGAAAGCTGTTCCAAATATTGATTATGTTCCAGTCACCAGCAGCGTTGTTTTAAAGGCAGGAGTGAAGGAATACTACGTCTTTGTCAAAGTCAGACACGTAAGTATAATTATGTTACAAAGTATTTTACTTCAAAGATTGCTTACGACTTGCATTTAAATACACATAATCGTATCTTTCCCGGCAGATACGGGAGAAGGTAAGGTGGATTGGGGTGGGGGGTGGGGGGTGGGGGGTCAAGTAGGCTGGGTTCAAATTTATTTTTTCACATTCCACTAAGGTCCCTTTGGTCATTGTGTGGAAAGGGGTGTTTTGTGTCGATATATGTCCCAAAGACTGTCCTCATTCTAGTTTGTGATTGATGCTATGTTACCTTACGATGCTGGTAAGGTGAACGAATGTATGACCTTTTTAATGTAATGCAATACATGCTTTATAAAGTGTATGAAAAAAACCCCAAACCCCTGCCCCCTTCCTAAGCAAAGCAAGGCTTGCTGTCACTCTACACTGATAGCTTAACATCTCTGATCCGTCCTAGTGGCAGGTGTTTGTAATCAGACTTTATCTGGACTGTGTCCTTTGCTGAAGTAAAAAGTCAAGGAAATGGGGCCAGGGGCGATTACAATATTTGGTGAGGAAGAAAGGTACAGTTAATAAAATTGTGACAGCAACCAGCTAACTTAGTAATTTGTGTATGCTACACATGCAACTGTTAAACCATGGAGCATTTGCACGAAAAATATTTCAAAAGATGCTGGCTGGATGAAGCTTGTAATGGCATCACCCAAAACCATGACATTCTAAATTCCCTCTCCCAATCATAAGAGATGATTGTACAGAGTAAATGTGCAGACAGGTTACATAACTGATAGTGTTAGGATACATCTAAAGTACAAACAACATACCTCTCTACACATGGATCATCCAGCCCGCCTGACAACCATTACCACTGCACCATTTTCTTTCCAAAGACTTGAGGCTGTGGTTACTTGTCCAGTTCCATCTAAAGCCTTGAGTGAAATGTTTTCCAAGTATGCAAGACTTGGTGTCACAGCTTTACCCCACCAGTTCAAATTTGCAGCTAGGATTCCACCAAAGGTGACAAGTCCTGCTCCAGCTAACCAGTTCATGACTATAGTTTGGGTGAAAATACATAAAATAAATTACTGTGCAATAAACCAATATAAGAGCATTTAAACATCATTCTTATCTTCTACTTGGAAAATAACTACCAAGCAGACCAGTTTTAAGGTTTGCTATTTCTTCTATGAAGAAACGTTTAATAATCCAGATCACCCATACCTTCCCTGTAAACACAGAGTTAGATCCACAAAGGTCAACCATCATTTATTGGGTTTGAAGCCTCAAACATTGTTCATCAGTTCTTTGTTAGTATATCATAGATGCCCAGTTCACACAAGATGAATTGTCTAATCTTGGGTGCCTAATAGACAGGAGGGATGGAGTAAACAGGGGGTTGAGGGGAGGGGGTTGGAAAAATCCATAAAAAATTAATAAATTGGGGGTTGGAAAATGACTAAAAAGGAAGTCAAGAATCAATGTTTAGAATCAACTGCAACTCCCTAAATGTAGCGTAATACAACACAAACAATTGCCAGTAATTCGAAGTCATGGCAGTCTCTCACATGCCTTCCAAGATTTTAAAAATGTCCCCTTGTCCTCCTGCTCAATGACAGTATCATTGCTAACATGGTAATGTTCATCTTCACACTTCTTTGAGCCTCGTATTAGGCCACCATCATCATTTAATGTGTGATTTTCATATTTTGATTGTCATCTACACACTTGCATCTGTGCACATCTCAGAATCTCTGCTTTAAATGGGAAACCTCTTGGTAGCCTATCATACTAAGTTACTTCAGAGAACAGTAGGGACAGTAGACATGTTTCTTTGGATGATTTTGATATCTTGTCGCAATATTCATCTAATCTGTAGCTTCCTCTATTCATGACAGTTGGCAAAATGTCAGCATTGTCTCCGCTATTATTTTGGTGCATTTACTTGCCTCCATTTAACTAACTACCTCACATATTTATTGTAATTTTGTTCTCTTTGCTTCATGAAAATTCTCATTACACTCTTTTGCATTCTTTTGTAATTTTATCCTCTTAAGGACATTGTTTTCTGCCTGCTTGTTAACTTTTTTCCTGTAAATGATGCAAGACAGCATCAAAAACTTAGATAAAATATATAACAAAGATGTCTCTCCAATTATGTGACATTATTTCCTGGGTTTATATATGTTCCTGATCTGTATTTGACATTCACCTAAAGTATCAAATACAATCCCTTAGTATGTATTAAAAATTCTGTTCAGCCTAGTTTACTTGATTTGCAATATACATTTCAGTTCAACGAGCACTGTGCTTCAGAATATGTGCACTCTGTGTGTTTATTACATATAAGTATGCATTGGGAATTATCAGAAGGCATTATTTGCAGCTTTGTATCAGTAAGTAACCATGCAATATACAACAAGAAGTAATGCACCGGTAAATATGTACGTATAATTTCACATAAAACCTTTACATTGAGAAATACTACATCAGTTTGATGGCCATGAAAGTTACTATGTAATGGCAAGGCCTATCTTTGCTACTGATATTTCAAAGAAAAACTAACTTTCTTTCAAAAAAAATGATACTCATCATAGTGACTGCAGGAGTAAGGGCAATATCAGGGTTCAAACATAGGGGGGGGGGGGGGGGGAAAAAAAAAAAAAAACTTTGTGACCCTTTATTTCCGTTCCTAGTGCAGCTATGGACTTTCATTTTAGTAGGAGATCATTATTGATAATTATTTCACTTGTACCACAATCATATTCATTAGTTCTGATCTGGTAAAAGTGGAATACTCATTTACCTGCAGCTGTGTCATTCATCAGTTTTAAACAGTTCAAGCCAGCAATTTGTGCAGCAACTAGAAAAAATCGACGTTGGACATCGGTAAAATAGGCTGGAACCTAAATGAAGGAAGTAATAAAAATTAATGCAATAAATGACAAATGAAAAGAAAATATTTACTGGAGATAAAAAGATTGTAGAAGTTGAAGAAAGTAGAACTTGTATCTATTGTGAGAGGAACCCTGGGAATGTGAAAAAAAATTGACAAGTGGGCTGTGGAAATTGGGGTCTGTTGCAATGTTGGAGTGCTGCAGAAGACTATCTTGTTGGGGACTGCCAGAATTTTCAGAAAGTACTTAAGGTCTGAGAAAAGAAGGTCTGAGAAAAGAAGTTCAGGTACAAATTTGGAAGGAAACGAAGATCCATCTTTGAAGGTAAATTTTAGACATTGAGATTTCTGCGTTAGTTTGTTTCACTGGTTGTTAATGATAGGTTGTAGAGAATTGTGGGATAGGAAACCTTATGTTTCCATATATGGTTACCTATTGTTTGGAGTAAGGAAAAATTTGATGTCATTCACTTTTAACAGATAAGATTCAAGGCACGTTTTTTACTCTTCAGAATATCAGAAAAACAGAATAGCGTCGAATATAATCAGAACTGAAGAGAAGAGAATTAAGAATCGAGTACAATCGAGGAAGAGCAGAGTTTATTCATTTATCATATTCATTTTAGAAACCATTCAATAGAAGGATGAGGATTTATCTCAGAACCAGCGTCTTAATATTTATATCAAGAATCATATCATTATCAAATAGAAGTAAAATATACAGTCCATACAGAACAAGTGGATCTTGAATTATCTCTCTAATTACCAACATGGGTTAGGGTAGTCTATACAAAAATATTACACAATGACGTTTTAGGAAGAAACGCACGTTTCGTGTCACATTTTATAGTGCTTAATTAAGTTAGTTTTAACTCTGAAAAGATGACTGAATTTTATTAACTGGTTGCAGTGGGTTTAAATAAACGTATTGGATTTGAACATAAAATAAAAAAGTGTCATGACAATAAGGGGGCTTGCAGCATATTTTTCTCTCTCTTTTGGTGTCAACTATATCAGGATCGATTTCCAGAATCTTCAGTGGACAGAAGCAGGACCTTCACCTGGGGAAGAACTTAGGAGCAAATTTCCTGACCTTAGAGGGGGGGGGATATTCTGAATTTAAAGGGAGATGGCCCAGAAAGAAACTACAGTTATGACAAGGTTTCGTCTTGACAAAGAACCTGACCAAGTCTTAAAAAAAAAGACGAAACGTTGTCATAATTGTAGTTTCCCTCTTGGCGTTCTCCCTATAATTTGTCGGTGTAGTTTTCATTATAGTATTTATTCTGAAATTGTTGGGGTTAACACGGCAACTGCCTAATGAAAGCCAATATATGTGCCTGTATCTTGCAGCAAAATTTGGAGGGGGTTAATGTTAATTTTATGGGGTCTTAGATCTCCATTGGCACATTTTGACCTTCTTCCACAAAATATCATTTAATTAGAGGCACAATTATCATAAAAAGCAGTTAAATTTGTGCTCGTGCATATTTGCACATATCAGTGATCTTTTTTGCTTTTGATGTAAAAATTATGGGAGTGTTCCCCCTCCCCAAAGTGTCTACCAATGCTAGCTTTCATCAATTGCAATATAGCAGTGTCCAACAGTCTCATTTTCTATCATTCAGTGATCAAAGTAGTATATGAGTTCATTCTTGTCTTTTCTTTAACCATTTGTAGATAGCCAGTTGAGACAAATCTGCAAGGAATGTATCACTATTGAAACCGTCACCTCACCAGAGAAGTTGAGCGTTGGGTGGATCAAGTACGGGAAGACCTGGGGATCCCTGTTCTCACAGCTGAAAGAAAACCATGGATCGTGTCGGCTGGAAGGACTATGTTAAGAAGGAATGTGCAAAGACCCTTGGAGGGTTATGCAACGAAGTAAGTAAGTTGTAGATTTCGGATAGCAACTTTCCAGAGCCCCATAATACCCCAAGAAAAGGCCATGAAAAATAATGTCAGTAAGGGATACACACGTTATATAGCAATTGTTCTGCGGCCTCTTCTAATTTGGTCAAAATTCCACCAATTTTTTCGATCAGTTTTGACGAGAACTTTAGGTGCTATCTTCAAATCGAGTAGTCAACAGCCAAGGAAGAGATTTCCGTCTCGGTTGACACAAGTGTTGTGATTTTTTACTAAATACCAAGTCACTCAAATTGGTTGAAAGCTTAGGTTGAAAGTTTACTTTATTCATAACTACTGCATACATTATTTGGTATGTCTTGTTGTTTGTTGAGTAGGAGTAATTTATAGCTTCTAATTTATTGCCTTACCACCTGCAAATCGTGTTATCTGGAGTAATATGTAGGTCTAGCGTCTTCAGTAGCCTGCAAAGCAGGAGCACACCTTAATATTCCATAAATGTTATAATTAAGTGTAAAAGGTCAGGTCTCCACCTCATGCCTAAACCGTCTCAGAAATGCACTGCAGTTGAGACAGTTTTGCGCTCAAATAAGGAGATTATTGGATATACTTCCCAGACACATTTGAAATATATCTACAAAATGGCCTTTAACATTTAACGACGAAATCTCAACTTCTATCCTTGTGTTATCATATACAATATAGTACGGAAGGCGTAATGGCTTATCAGATGTCACTTATAATACATGTTCAAATGCACAACTTCTTCATGCTAAAAGGGCGTTCTGAGGTATTGATGCTGTAATCAACAATACAATCAGATCTTCGACCCCGGTTACATAGTACCGGATCGCTTTTAATAGTGTATATGTCTTTTATTCTTTCTTTTGTTTCTGTTAAGGGTTGAATATTAAATAACGTTTGGAATAGACTGTCTATGTGCCCCATCTAAGAACATGTCTGCTTGAATCGATACGTGCCAACAAGCCATTAGGAAGTCATCAATTTTTCACAGCAAACTTTCACCTGAAACTTGTAGGAGGTATGAATAAAAATGTATTTACATTACAATGTGTGTGCTGTTTCAGTTTGGAAGGAAATAGCCTCCCCTCGTGTAACCACACAAGTGACAAAAATGCAGACTATCGTAATTGAATTTGCAAATGGCAACCACTCCGCCATTACCCTTTGTTTAAGCTTCCGCCGGGACAACTCACTGACAGTATAAAATCATTACAAGCCCCAATATTGTGAAGTAGAGCGACTTTTTTGTCATTCTTGACTGCATTTGTCCTGGGCCACGTACAGTTATTCAATTGCTTCCATCGACTTATTACTAGGGCAATCCTGCCACGCGTCAATCCAGACCACGTGTTTTGCCTGTTCCTTTAGCATTCATTCCCATCAAGGACATTATTCTTGGTAGGCCTTTATGTTGAGTAAAATAATTTTCAGGGTTCCTTACCGGCTCTCGGAAATCATAATTTATCTAATTTCCAAATAGTGTCAAACATGGATCGCACAATGTTTTTTATATTTTGATTCTCGCATCTCTTCTTCTGTCTCTACATTAAGATTTATTACGACAATCTGCATAGGATAAAATCCTCCGATTATAAGCAAATAGTAGATCAAAACTTGATAAAAAACCCTGAAGTAAGGGATCTTTAAAAGCCATTATTTATGCATTCTTTCATTGATCAAAGTAGAGCCTTTTTGAGATCGTTTGTTTGTCGAGGAAGAGAGAACACGAAGCAATTTTTAATTTTACCGTTACGTTCTTAAAGATTCGCAAGCCATAGTATACCGCTTGCAAAAGTACCGTTTATATGACAAGCGGCACAGTTTCTGACATCTTTTGTTATCCCCTCCCCTCTTGAAATGATAAAATTGTTGACCTGCCATCTCGTCTGGTGTAATATCCGCTGACCTTAAGTCACTGCAAATTAATATCTTGACGATGATGACGTCACATTGGCAAAATGGTTAAAACAGGTGATGAGCTCTACGCGACCAAGATTATGGAAAGCTAATCTCAAATGCAGATAAACAAATAACAGTCCTTCAAATTTTGTCTAGTTTAATGAGTGTCGTCATGAAAATTATGCGTTTTGAATGTTTGATACTACCATGAGAAACTGGATGCAAATAGTCAGACTTTTCACAGTATTAAATGGTTCCAGATGTGACAATTGAGTTTCAGTATCGTCTTGATTGATTCCATACTCAGAATACCGCTACGTCCCATACTTGTTTACACTATTGTCTTTTTGTCTTGTAAAGTAAAATATCAAAACTTCTAATATCTGATCAAGCGTCTTTCTATGCAAACTGTCTATGCACTCTAGTATTCATTAAGTCTAACAAATAGGATAAGTATAAGTGTAAGATAAGTAATTGATATGTTTGATAAAGTTAGGGAAAGTCTATATCAAACATTTGAAACTTTTGCCGATAAGTTACTGAAGACATGACATGTGATTATAGTTGTTACAAAATAACGAACGATCGACTTTTCATTCAAAACTACATTTGCTGGAAAAAAATACTGTTAATGATCTTGAAGGCAGATTTAGTCAACTTAGGGAAGCTGAAACAGAAATCATATAACAGATGGGATGGAAAGAGTAGAAATATGCCAACAAATATTCCTCATGTGTACCAACTATTAGGTGTCCTTTTACCTATAGATCTTTACGTAATTATTTATAGTGAAGCTCTGTTCGCAATTCCCGGTCTCTTGGCTTGACGTCTGGCCTGACAGCATATAACGACAAGTTTTATTTTTGAGATTTAATCCTTTTTTCCGGTTTCCGTGTTTTTTTGGGCATCAGTGCCTGGACTTAGCGTTCCATATGAAACGGCTTCTTGTATTAGTAAGGCTCCCTTTCAAAGGGTCCATTATACGAAGTGGGGTGGGGGTACGCGACCATAGTACGGTGAAAATGAAATAAAGAAATGTTTTAAAAAATTTTTAGGATAGGAAAATTTTTAATCCAATATAACTTTTACGTTATTTTGGTTGTTAGCATAAATACAGTGTTGTGTTTTTGTTGCTTACTTACATTGTCTGGTTTTATGGTGTATCACTTCTTCCACTGTTCCACTTAGATCATTCGGGAACTAAGGGAAGAAGTTGAAAGGTTAAGGGAATTGCTCACAAATAAGGCAATTGATGCATCGTCGATCCCAAGATCTGGTAGGCAGTCCACGGATGAAACAGGAGAGATCAAAGAAATGCTTGAAGAAAGCGAAAAGCTTATGCAAGAGGCTTCGCTGACTTGGGAACAAAAAGAAAAACAAACAGAATTAATTCATAAGGTATGTTAATTGTGTTGCAAGTGTGTAGATAAAATACGTCTTCACATGCTACTGTACTTCGTTGGCTACTCTTAAGTTAGAATTATACCATGCTTCACTGCTATTATTTTTCTTTATTTTCCCAATCTCCCAAGTTTTATTCCACACCTCCAGCTTATCCCACAATTCCCATTAATCGTACTTGGTACCGTTATTGCCACAAAGTGTTACTCGCGGGAAATTTACATTAACTCTTATACTTTGCAAGTAATTTAAATAACGCCAGCACAACATCTTTTGGAGCTTGCATTCTATTTAAAGAAAAGTAGTTTCCACGATTTATTCAACAAAACATCAACTCATGAGAGGGATTGAAGTACAAGTAAACAGTAACATCATCATTCTGTGATTTATTATTTTTTCTTGTAATTTTTAGATTTTTACTGTGGTTTTTCTCACTGTGAGAGAACTACAAATTGACGTAACACCTTACCAATTATTCTAAACTCCGTTCGTATTTAAAATACCTTTATTTCACAAGCACTCTGCCTATTGCGAGTTCCTAGGAATAAGAGAGTAGAAGGAAAGCGTAACTAATTTTCATAAATCCAAGAGCTTTTCAAAGATAAGGGTGCAAAGGGGTAAAGTGCCTTACACAATGCAGCAGGCCAGAGCCCACTAGGATTCGAAGCCCCGTCAAGTCAGGTTTAGGACCCCTTTAACCGTTTTGCAACGGCGCCCATCATGGGCTTGTACTGTATCAAGTACCAGGCCCCGTCCGTTACTCAAGCATTTAGCCTGTAAACGATATATTTACTGCACAAATCAGGCTTTCAGTTAGTTATTGTGAAACAGTCTTGTAGTGATTGAGTATGCCATTAAAGCCTCATGTTTGATGTACATCTGGACTTAGTGAAGCACATATGGGTAAGTATGCTCATGGACACTAGAGGAGGATTGTAGCTCGAATGAACAAAGGAGAAGAATCAGAATAGAATTTACATATAACTGAAAATAATGGAAGACAGGGTTTTATTCCAACATAAGTCTTTGTTCTTTATCAGGGACGGTATATATAATCCTTCGACTTGCCTCTCTATTGGATGATACCATGTATTTGAAGATCGAGCTACTTGAAATCAGCATGGAGTCCTCCGACCCTCGGACTGTGTTAGCTCGCCTGTCTTGAATGATACAGACGCGTTTGAGACAATGTAACAGAACATACGTGAAATCTAAGATGGTCTAGTTTATGAAGGATGGTGGCTTTTGTAGGTTAGAAACTCTAAATGTCTTATTGACGGGCAATTGAAAGGGAATTAAATGACAAAGGCAGAGTGACGAAAGATACATGGGTGAAGCGGACACTCGCGCAACCTGAAGTTTTCTGAACATCCTTTAGTTACAATTGGAAAGTGTCTCTTGTGTTTGTATTTAGAAACAAAATGCCTCACTAGAAGACTTCTAAGCAATATTCTGACATGGCTAACACGTTTGCTGTTATGTACTAAAAAGGTATACGATAGGAAGCATCACCTACATAATAAGTAGCAATAAAGGTGAAGGTGTTTGTAGGATCATTATTGCTGGTTAGGGGAGAGTTGGGAAGGCTTATACCACTGATCAAAAAAACTTCCCACCTCACCTAAGTGTATGTTATGCCCGGCGTATCACAGCGCAGCATTTTGTGTTAAACAGCATGAACGTATACACAGACAAATCCAGGGATGAGAATGGCGTAGCCCTCCCTTCCTCTCCCAGACCCCTTGCCATAATTTTGCCAACGCAATCTTTTCTACGCCCGAGTTTACCCCTCCGTCGGAAAATGAGATGGAAGGCCGTGGTATAAGAATGAATCAAATAGGAAGATAACCCAGTTTAATAATTGCACTGAAGTACAGAGGGGCTTAGGCGTTGTACCTTTGATGCTCTTAGTCTTGGCAAAACCCCTCTACCTATAACTATCGTTTCTGCACTTGCATAAGTAGTTGAGATGAATATTAATAATTGACATTCTTAAACTTAAGTCAATCTTAAAGGCGAAATACCTCTAACTAGGATAGGAATCCAAAAATTTTTTCCCTGGATTGCTATACGCAAATTGATCTCACCGACTCTTGGTTTCCTTTCAAACGGTCCAGTGCATATTTTACCAATCATGAGTCAATTCCACAGAAGAAATTGAAAGTGGATCCAGAAAGACGCTGCTTCGTCATCGCAAATCTTTGCCCTATTTTCATAAGTAAAATATGCATAACATATAGAACACTAAGAGAAACTGTGAATTTTTGGCGAAAAAGGGGGCAATGCATGCAGTAAGTCAAGTTTTCCTGGCGATATTAATTGGATTTTGAAACACTATACACTATCAAAATTGCAACGTCTACCTTTCCTTTTCTCTGCAACTGTGCCAACCTCAATATTGGGTGGTTGAGCCTGCCTCAACAGACCGTTCAGGAGAAAAAAAAATAATTGTAAATAAATAAAATGCGATTTTCAGTTGAATTACTATTTGTTCTACATATACCATCAATATCTTAACCGTAATCAAATATCTATTTCCATATCTTCGTCTTCCTCCTCACTTTCGTCGACGAGTAACAGGTCTGCCTTCAAAAAAGCGCCCGTTTCTGAAGATTAAAGGATGGGCACTTATTCGAGGCTCAGTGCTTACGCAATAATTCCATCAAGGAGGGGAGCGCTTTTTCGAAGGGCCCTTATACGTGGGTGCGCTTAATCGAGGCATTACGGTACGTTAACTGCCTGAGTATGGCAGCGTCACCTATAGTTCCTAATATTTTATAAGTCAATAGAAATAACTACAAACTTTACCAGTCAGCGCCTTCATTGTCTGTATCTTGGCACACATACCCCCAACCGGGCTGCGTTCGTATGGCATCGTCACTTAGCGTGATCATTCGCTTTGAAGGGTTGTCTTTGCTTATAAACTGAATCACAACCGAGGGATTGACGATTCTCAACACATCCATCAGTAATGGCAAACCAAGGCCTGGAAATATGAAAGGACGCAATGGGTCAAGGGCGATTTCCTAGTAATATCATATGATGCTACAACGATTTCTTCAAACAAAGAAAGAGAAAAACAACAAAGGACGTTTCACAATCTTCTATTGATAACTACGTCGTTCAAACGTGATACCCTGGCAGTGAGGATATGAGTGACGGGATTGTTTACATTTTCCCGGTATTACGGTTTGTGGTATATATTCTACTGTTCCCACTCAGGGTGTGTAAGAGAGGCACGTGATGTGACGTAGAAAGCCTCTACATCTCTCACTACCGAATCCATTCTTCAATTCAAGATTGACATAATCAAATATAGTTTTGTATGACGGATAATAATAATTTTTGTAAAACTCAATGCCTTTATTGGTAATCTCCATAATACAATAACATTTCCCACGGTTTTCTCTTGACATGGTACATAGAGCAGCAGGACTCGAGATACAGGAGTGTTTAATCTGCATATTTAAAGATCATCATCATCATCATCATCATAATAATAATAATAATAATAATAATAATGATGAATAAACACAGACAAAAAACCCCACAAAACAACGACAATAAAGACAAAAAAATAAGATAGGGAGAAAATAGTATTAAGTTTTTTAAAATTAGAATATTTAGCAACATAACGGCAACAACAAAACCAAAGAAAAAAAGGTACGGGAGCAAAATGTTAATTACATGAAAAGTAATGGTTTAGGGGAAGTCCAGTCTTTGTTGCGTCTATTAAAGATATATTAAAGATATAGGGATGGCTAATTCCGAACACTGATAAGAATAACTACAATAATAATAATAATAATAATAATAATAATAATAATAATAATAATAATAACAATAATAATAATAAAGGCGCCATGATAACGTTGCAAGGAAGATCTTTGTTGATTCTTTAAACTTATTAAAAGGTTACATTTTGAAATTGTTATCTTCAGGAGGGGTCCGGATTAGAGGCATACAGAAATTTTTGAGCTTTTTAAGTTGCATTTTTGAGATTTTTCGGGCACCGAGTATTTTTTTTGCAATGAAATACGTTTTTCGGGTGCTCGACGAAACTTCCCGGTAAAATTTCATTGGCCAGATATCAGGCCACAATTTTTAAAGATTTTTATTTACAAAGTGACGCCATATCACAGAATAATCTTTGTAAGTGATTATGTATTGCTAAAGCGTTAAAGTAAAAAAAATGCATTATGGCTTAAAATTGTAAGAGAAAGAGATAGGAAATACAATGGAGAAAGCAAGCTATATGTTTTTTTCTGAAGACAGGCCACGAGACATAACTTGAAAGATGACCAGTCACAAAATTGGCTGCTCATAAAAGGGAGGCCACACGTCGGTAGTTGGGGCTGGTGCATAGACACGCCGTTGAGAGCAAGGCCCCCAAACGGTGCGCACTGTCCCATCGTGACCTCGGCGACCTGGATGCGGTATGTGGAATGCGGAATATTGCAGCTGTCTTATACTCGTAAGGCAGACGTTTTCTATTCCTTCCCTCTATTCCCTTTTTAGATTTACTTGTTATGTCAATGCAATACCAAATGGGCGTCTGCTAATCACAACCTTTCATTGTATTGTGTGATCATGATTGATTATGCCTGTAGTTTCGCCAGTACCAGAAGTTGTAGGTCTCACCAGTTTGCCCTCCTAAACGTATTTTGATACTCAGTTCCTTGTTTTTCATTTCGACCTTGTTACTTATCGTCAGTTACTTGGCAAACCGCTCTATATTTTCTATGAGATAATTGTTGTTTTGCAGTAAGCTTTAAGGTAGGCCTAACCATTTTCGCCTGTCGGAAGCGTTTTACACCCTTTGACTACGGATCTTACATAGTTTTGGACAATATTTGTTCCTTGGTGTTTCATTTTCCCGGAATCGGATTGAGTCCCTGTTCCATTAACGAGAAATAATTTACGGCAGAGTTACAAGACGGACCTTCATAATATCAAACACGGAATCTTCACATATTTATAGCTTAACCAAGTTAATGTGAGCAAATGTTATATTCGTTCATGCTTATATCATCGAGAAATAGAGCATGTTAACACCGGAGATTACCTAGCTCAGTCGGTAGAGCACACGCCGCGATAGCGTGGGTCACGGGTTCTAACCCCGATGGTGACATTTTTTTTATTGCTCTAGTGTCTTTTATAACTTCGTGTATGGTAGTTAACATAAAGAAGTTATTAGTAACTCCGTGGAGATATATTTCATTGAGTAATAGCGATGTATATGGTTGACGCTTACCTCTGGGATCTTTTCAAAACTTCCTTCTAACACCAATTATGCAATTAAGTATGTTACAATAGAAATAAGGAATCAAAGGTTGTGAAGACGTATGAAGAAGGATGAATAAAGCATGGATATTCTGGTTGCAAGCAAAAACCGCATCAAAGCAAAAACACATGGTGCATTCATATTTTCCTATGATACAATTTCTTTGTATTTCTAGGTGCTTCTTGCTGAGTGCTACTGAATCTGAGTACTACTAATATCATTGGATTTCTGTGAACCACTAATATCATTGGATTTCTAAATATTACTGAGTACTACCTTTTCTTTTCAACCGCGGGGCCCCTTTTGGCCACGAAAAGCGCGGGACCTGGGGCCATGGCCCCTCTGGCCCCCCTTAAAACCACCACTGGTGCTAGAGAAACGAGGCCGGTAGCATAGAAACGTTTACGAACAAATACAGCGACTTTTCTCCAACAGCACGTGTACATAATCTCTCTGATACACAATGTGTTAGCAACTATATGTTAATGTCACAGTATAATGAATAAGAGTAGAACTCTGAATCATTTATTGAAAAAACTCTGCCTTAAACAATAGCGGCTCTAATGAGGTCCATTAAAACTGCACCACTACGTCAATCACTATCGAGAAAGAGTATGTTTTTGTTGCAGATATACTGTAGCTAGTCGAACATAGTTCCATTGCAAACGTCGCCCTTTACCTTTCCAACAAGGGCAAATGTCATTAGTCTTGTTGTAGTTATCAGCTGTAATCAGACCTGGATAAATATTACAATAAATAAAAACGTTGCTAAAATAGCTTCCTCACTAGCGTTTCAAGTATAATTTGTCAGCGTTGGACTGTATTCTTTTATTGTGTTTTCTTCTATGTAGAATGCTTGGTCAGTGATCACCCTCTGATTTTTATAGACTTTTTATCATTTGACGACGAAAATAGACTTTTTCTAATGCATTCATTCGGCTATAAATTATAAGTATTATAAGCACTAAAGATCTTGCACATTTTTTTAAGAAAAGAAGATAATTATCAGTTTTTATGATACGAGATATTTTACAAAAATGTCTTAAATGTTTACAGGCGGATTTAGAAACAACGAGAAATGATATTTACACGCCACTTTTAAGATTTGAAAAATTTAGGAGATGCTTTATGTTCAGGGCAGGGAATCGTATTCGTCAAATGGTCACAAATACCCTCAAAACATCACGAATTAATTGCTTACTGACTAGCTAGTTTCCTACTATTAACTATTTTCTTCATTGGCTGGCTAACCAACCATAACGTTAAAGGAACACGCTACATTTCAAGCAATCCAAACGCTAGAAATCTAGAGTACACTGAAAGAACATTTTTTGATATAGTTACTTACAATCGAATAACGTCATCTACTTGCAAAATAATGACAATTTAACCTAAAATTAATAAATGCTAAGTGAAAAGCATTTTCTTTTTGGAAGCATTGCACTGACTTTAACGCTCAACATGTGGACAAGTGATAAAAAACATATCTGATATTTTGCTTGAATTTTAGAACAAGGTTTTGGGCTTCTATTCTTTGACGGATGCAGGGCTGATCCCTAGGCAAACATTTGAGGATTCATTTTAAGTCCGACCATAAACCAGAAATGCAGCTTATAAACAAAACTGTAACGTGCTTCAATGATTTATAGTTTATAGCTCTCTTAACTCCATAAACATCCGTGTTGTTCACCCAGATGTCTGTTTTGGCTTCAAACCTCGCTTCCAAGTTGATCCTGCAGTAAATTTATAGGCTCCATGGTCCAACATCACTTAACTACGCCACCTGTAAACGATCAGTTCAAGTTACACCCTTTCTCCTGTTTCTTAGGGATTTTCCCTGAATCGGAACTTTCAAGCCAACTGTTTTATAACTTGGATGTACGTCGAAAAACAACATTGGTCTAATAGACAAAGTATCTATTTAAAACAGCGGTTCCTAGCCTTTCAGTGCCATCCCTCCACTGGCTTCTGAGACACGCCCTTAGCGCCCCCTCTCCCCTATCCTCATCCACCACCCACACATTCTCATGAAACAATTTTAGGGCTTTAACTAGCTATTGGTAGGCCACACATTAAAGGTAGCAGATATTGTAACACCAGAAGCAAGCGTTTTTTATTAACAAACAATTTTAAAGAATAAAATACCAAATTTACTACTAATCTGTAATTTACATCCTGTTTACAAGCGTACGGACCAAAACTGGTACGGCTACAACTGGATCCGATCCCGTATAAACACCTCTGAAAGGGGATCAGATCCATTTGGATCCAGCACTCTGTATGCTAATCCAATTAGCAAATCAACGGTTTGTTTTATTGTACCAGCTGTGATAAGCTGCAACATTTGCAACGTGGAAATATGAACAATAGGAGATTATGAATGATATATGGCAAAAATAGGCAAATATAAGGGCAAATATAAGGGCAAAAATAGAATTTGAATAGAAATCACTTAAAATCTACCTCGAAGTGGTAGTTTATCGCCTCATTTTCGATCACTACCAGATTGGATCCGATCCAAAGCATGTACGAGAGACCTCGTCGGGTACAGATCCAAACTGGTCCACTTTCATACGTGGACCCAAACTGGTACGGATAGCAGATTCCGTGTAAACGCAAGGCCAACCGTACCAGTTGTGGATCCATTTGGATCCCTTGAGTGGCTCAGTGTGACCTTGAGTTAGTCACTTTGCCTCAAATTACTCACGCGTGCAGCTCTGGCAATTTGAAAACACTGATCACAGATGAAGTATGAAAGAAAAGGAATCCAAGTTAATTTTTTAAAATGTAGCGATATGAACAGCGGACTAGAGCCAGAGATACGCTAACTAACAGCAGCAAAATGACAATAGCAAGAAGTTTTATTGTCAGCATTTTTTAAAATTCTCTTTTATATAGGTACGGTTTTAATATTTATTTATTAAAAATTTTCAGTGCCAGTTTCGCGCCGTTATGGCAAAATTATTAAACATTTCTGAGAATCGTGGAGTTTAAAATACTAATTTGAGAAACATCTCAATTATATATTAATATTTTACTAAGATTCATGATCATGAGAGTTAAGAGTGGAAACAGAAATTTATGACTTAAATAAAGAATTGGTGTTACATTATACATATAGAGAAACACGTGTAATCGGATTACAAAGAGGGGAAAGCTGTGGAAATAGTTAATGATGATACAAAGCAGTTTCTTAATTACTCGTCCAGAAAATGTTGTTCTCACCTTAAGATTGTGTAGATACTAAAAGGGAACGTCGGTTAATAGATTTAAGATAAAGATAGAAGAGCTAAAAAATAATGAAGAAAACTGTAGGTGCGAACATTTTTTAAATAGCAATTAAAGATATTCTAATGGCATTAACACATCCTGGGTATTCAAGTCAGATTTTAGTACTTTGAAACACAAAGTTGCTTCTAATGTCCCCTCCGAGACTAGATTTGACGAATCATCAATAATCGCATCGAGACGCCTTCTTCGATAATTTGATGTTTGGTCACTGTTTGGTTATTGTAAATATGTGAAAGGTACCCTAAACTTTAAGTCACAACAGGAAGGCAACACAGAACAGGAAAGGAAGAGAGATTTTAATAGATGAAGGAAGAACCCAACACCTTAATAAAAAGAATTCTCTCTTAACAGATGCCAAAATGGATGGTGTAGAGTTATATCAAATTGTGCATATAGAAGATCGAATCATCTTTAGGTGTCTTTGATAAAATATCCATTCACTCGAATCGCCATGTAGATTTCATGACTTTACAATTCTGACAAATAAAAACTTTATCAATAAAACTGATAACTGCGGACGTGCACTTGTCACTGCTGACGTAATCACGGTCATGGCCTTTGTTTGATGCGTTTGACTTGCCTATCTGATTTACAGTAGTTACATAATCTGTATTCAGCAATGATGAATAACACCAAAAACCAACAGTCTGCATTAGAAATATCCCCATATGTTTTACATAACCGCTTGGGATAGAGGGGATACTCATTAATGCTCTTAATTTACGGCTTCGACGTATGAGAATTGAGTCATTTCATTAAGGTCATCTGACATCATAATAATAATATCTGGTGAGTAGACAGATATACACTTTACGTTAGTTTGCGGTATTACACAAGTTTAGTGACCACAAGCCGTTTAGAGCCCAGGTCACTTCCGGTAACGGAACTAGTTAAATAGTGAAGTCTGTAATTAGAAAGGGACTATTTTCCACGTTGTGATTGATGATGGTGTATTAGAAATCTCTGTATTACGAAACACTAGTATGCTGTTGTTTCTCATACCCTTATCGAAAGTCTAGATGCGCGTATGCTACAACAAGTAATCCACTGGATGAGTTTTAACGCTTTCGGTCTCCTAAATTCCCTAACTAGAACTTCTACCTTCTGTAAATTTTCTATTAGAAGTTGTTTAGCCACCTTGTCATGGGATCAAATATGACTAGATGATTATGCAAAGGGATACAAACATAAACGAAAAATATCCTGTTGATTTGAGACTCTGAAATAAAAAAAATCACTATGTAGAAAATTATATTCGTCAAATCAAATTTGTTAGTGCTAAAAAATGTAGTCGTATATCAAATTTCAGTACCCGATTATTTTGCCGTTCTAAAAGCTCCCAGTTTCCCTTGATCAGAATCGTAGGAGAAAAAAAGAAAATGTTTTTTGCGATAGCTTAGTTGATAACATAGGACAATACTGGTCAGAAATATGTACCATGAAAGAAATAAAAGGCGAGAAAGGAGAATCTTCATTACTAAAGAGAAACATAATCTTGAGGTACCCCGACAATGCAAGAACTTAGACCTAATTATTTTAACAACTGTTTGAATCTTCCAAAACCCACTTTATACAGTCTATTTATTGGTTGCAACGTTGAGATTATAGATAATTACCATTGCCACATTTATAAGGCTCAAAGCCTAAAACAAACCCTCGCAAAATAAACAAATTGAACTGGTAGTAACAGACGTTTAAAACATATCACAATAAAAACTTGAGCTGATTTGTAAAATTGCATGGCGTTGCTGTAAGTTTGTAAAGGAAGAGATTAGTACTTGATAGTTGAAGATATGGGCTAACAATTTACATTACCGAATTTGGTGAGGGAAGCTACTGCTTATTTGGATATACAAAAAGCAGATAAAGGTTTCAAGAGGAAAGTATGTAAAAATGTAAAATCGAGATCTCACAAGCAAGGAGTATAAATTGACTACAGGAGATAAATCCAGTTTCCTAGCTGCTCTTTGGCATGTTTTCGTACACATGTGCAGCAGTGACGGGCTTTTAATCTTCCAATAGTATACAACGCGTGTGTCTACATGTTGCTTTTGGATCGCACTTTCTTCGCTGTTTGTCTTACCTTTGTAGAAACCACCGGTGGTTGGACCAGGTGATCCAGCGTACATTTAAGGTTATGCCACCTTTTTTTGCAAATTGGGAGGAAAGTCAAAGAGAGATTAGGCTTTAGGCTTTGAACCAATGAGTCAATACAAGCTACAATAAAAAACGTACCGACGTTTTTACTTAAGGAGGGCACTTGCATAAACGTCTATACATAAAAATGTCGAATTCTACAACACTTTTCTTTATGCATTTATTGTCAGTCTTTCTAGTTATATCTCAACAATTAAAACTACCGTGTTTTTAATAAAATATTTTAATGTAGCTATTCGGTACCGTCAGGTGTAGTTTGAAGTAATCTATGTTGTCTGTTATAAACAATTTAAAAACTAATTTACTTCTTCATTTTCTGAATCGGTTGGATATATTTCGATTAAACACCTCAGTTGGTCAACAGGGTTCTTAATTTAATTGATTTGATAAAATTTAATTAAGTTTGCTGTGGTAGTAGATCATTGAAATGTTCTGTTATTAAACAATGAGTGTTTATTGGGGTTATGTTTATGAGACCTAGCCCTGCCCAGTAGGACCGCCTATCGCCGATTACGGAAAGCATCTGTCATCAATGAGAACAGATACTACATCCATTCCTTGCCAAAAGGTCGAAAAGTGAATCACAGCGGCGCCCCCTTTTCCGGTCCCTGCTTACCACCGCTACCCATCATTTTTGTACCTTCAGTTCTAGTTTGACCTTCCACGACAATTAGCATTTTATGGCGGTTAGCAAATTTTTAAAATACACAACAGAACATCAACAGTCAGTTAATGCTCGCAACTTTTCCTGGCGTTTTCGTGGAAATAAACTAGAGTGGGTTTTACAGGATAGAATTAGGATGAATTTGAAAGTGCGCGAAAATGAGTGCGACGACTGAAGGATAACATTATCTGCAAGTAGTCGGAGGCCTACTTTTCTGCCACAACCAGACACATGACTTAAGATCAGGCACATGCCTTTGAGTGTTTTGGAGTTTAGATAATTATGGAAAATCGACGAATTACTTGATGCTTTACTTTGTTGAGTATTGTTACTTAGATCATATTTAAAACTAAGTCACCTCCGTGTATTCATTCGAGTTCGATTAAGGTAGTTTTAACTTGCAAGTCATAAAATCTGAAACGAAAAATCTCAATGATGGGAAAACATTGGACCACTGGAATGAAACCGCGATTTTCTTTTTCCTGATTTTGAAATACCATTAATATAGGCGCCCAATTTTTATCAGATTCCTCTAAGTTGGGCTAGAAACTGAAAAGCAGTCTGCGTTAAGTAGGTTGGAAGAAGCACAGAGGTAAACGGAAAAAGTATAACACTTAAACAAATTAGTATAGGAGTGTATTAAATTTGCTTGTATACAATAAGAGAACAGAACTATGTACAACCACAACCTCAAATAGTAATTTCCATTTTAAAACATGTCACTGCATTACCTCGAAAAAAGCAAAGTTTCCCTGTTATAATTTCAAGAAATATGCACAAAGTAACTTAGAAAAACAGCTTAAACTGATGGGTGGTACGCTGTGGGGATTGGGTTGAGCTATGAAAAGGTAGAGATGCTGTCATGAATTGAGACTCTGTTGGTTATTAAACCTTATTTCCGATATGCGTGAATAAATAAAAATAGGTGGTCGAGTAAAAAAAGAGAGTACTATAAATGCATAAAATGTATGCATAGGCGTTATATAGGATCCTTACAAAGCGTCTGACTTTGTAAGAGTAGGAATTTGATCCACTCTTTTCAGAAGTATCATTAGAGATAAAGTTGAAGTTAAGATGTGTCTTGACGCCTGCATGTGCAAATGAAGGAGTTAATAATTTCTGGTAAAGGTATTAGACACGTAAGGTTGACTCCTCAAGTGTTTTAAAGGACACTATTGCACGAAATAGCAAAAACATTGTGTACTGAAAAGCTTTTTCGACTGACACTCCTCCGAGTACTAACGTCAGAATGACCGAAATGGAATGTGTGAAAGAGTATACCCAAGGCCTCGTCTTCCGCGACCGCGGCACCGTCCACCGTGGCGGCGCCGGTCCGGACATAGATCGTCCGCACGCCTGTGGGCAAAGGGACAGGGCCCGCGTTGGGCCCGAGTTCATCCCGATAGAACCGCAGCGCGGTGCCGGTCACAACACCGCTTCCGCAATCGCCCGCATCGACTCGCGGGTGGGGCGGCGGACGACCATGGTGTCGATAAGGCCCTTGGCGCCCGCCTCTTTCCACACGCCGATGCGCTCCATGATCCGTTCCTTCGGACCGACCAGGGCGACCGCATCGACCAACTCGTTCGGCACGGCGGCTTCCGCCTCAGCCCGACGCCCGGCCAGGAAATGGTCCTGGATCTCGACCGCCGCCGCCTCGAAGCCGAGCTTCTTGGCGTAGTCGTTGTAGTAGTTCTTGTCGCGCGCGCCCATGCCGCCGATATAGAGCGCCATCTCCCGTTTGACCGGTGCGCGGCAGGCCTCAATATCGTCGCCGACCTCGACCGCGACGAAGGGCGACACCTTGTAATCCGCCAGGCTCTTGCCGTTGCCCGCCTTGGCGAAGCCTTCCTGCAGCGGATCGCCGATGATGTCGAACTGGGTCGGGTCCATATAGATCGGGAAGCCGCCATCGGCGACCTCGCCGCTGACCCGCAAGCCCGCCGGAGTGATGGCCGCGGTGTAGATCTGCATCGCAGGATCGCCATGCATGATGCTCTTCAGCGGCTTGCCCAGCCCCGTCGACCCGTCGCCCTTGAACGGGATCTGATAGTGCCGGCCGTCGTGGGTGAGCGGCGCTTCCCGCTTCAGGATATCGCGGATGATCTCGATATATTCCCGTGTCCGGGCGATCGGGCGGCCAAAGGCCTGACCGTGCCAGCCCTCGATGACCTGCGGTCCCGACGGCCCGATACCCAGGATGAAGCGGCCGCCGGAAAGGTCGTGCAGGGTCATGGCCGTCATCGCCGCCATCGACGGCGTACGGGCCGCCATCTGGATGATCGCGGTGCCGACCTTCAGCTTGGTCGTGTTGGCCAGGATCCAGGTCGCCGGCGTGATCGCATCGTTGCCCCAGGCCTCCGACGTCCAGGCGGAATCGAACCCCAGATCCTCCGCCTCGCGCACCAGGTCCATATCGATGTCGTAGCGGCCGCTGAACTTGCCGGGAAGCAGACCGAGTTTCATGGGCGGGTTCTCCTGTGTGAATTGTTATGCGTTACAAATTAGCGGCAAACCGGCGGCAGCGAAACGCATCAAGACCCGTTCGAGACCGGTTGCGACGGCAAGACACCGCCGCAATGCGGGCACCGGGACCGGTCGTCGCCGCGGGCGGATTCGGATTGGACGATGTCGGCGGCGATGTTTTCGCTGAGTCCCAATTCGGTGCGCGCCTCTTCCAGTTCGGCAGCCTGCGCGCCGGTCACCGGACCATCGGCCAGCGCCTCGTCGACCCGCGCGCGGTAGAGCCGGGGCGTTTGAGCTTTCAACTAATAGCAATCGGCAGCGTAAAATGGAAAGGTAATTCTTTCTTTAATTCTATTTGAGACATATTGTCCATTGGTATGATCGTAGAATATTTTAAATATTACCCCGTCAAAACACTGTAAACCCAACTTGTTTTTCTATAGAGTTCAACAGTGTAATGGTACAATACCTCCAATTTTTTACACCACTAAAATTGAATACCTCATCATTAATATACATTATCCTACGATACATTGAACAATAGCATCATAATAGAATCATAGAAGTGAGACATACTATCGTTCATAACATCATATAAAACTTTTGAGAAACACAATAACTGTGACGTCAATCCAGGCTCCCGTTGCTAAGGACATAGTTTTCTATTGTTCACCAACAATAGCGGATTTGCCGCAGTTGCTAGTGGCGTAGAAACGGCAACTCTTCTTCTACTTTAATCTGTATCTGCCAACTGACAACAGATGATATACTAATCTGTACATTGTCTTTCTCTTGTAGGGTTCCTACTCAAATACTTGAATTTTAATTAAATTGCAAATGTATGATTGTTAGAACAGATTATGCAAAAAGAAACCAAAACTTTGTTTTTTTCGCCTTGTCTTCTTGAAACATTAGTTCATATAGACATATTGAGCGATTTAGGCAGTCTAGATTCACTGAAGATTGTCGTTGTTTTTTGGGGTTTTTCAACTTTCAACAGTGCATCTAAGCTTCAAAGAGATAGGGGGAGGGAGGATCCAGTGAGCGCAAGGTGCAAAATTAAAGCTTCAATAACCTACACATATCGGGAGCGTTAGTGGCCTTAAGTTTGCATGCAGGAGTCATTAAGCTTAAGAGAGATAAAGGGGTGCGTCGGCAATAGGGGAGGGGGGGTTGGAAAATAGACAACAGTTTTTTTCCTTAATACCGTTTACTTTACATTTTATCAAATCAAAACAAAACTACTTTATAACTCTATTAATGCTTGGCATATCAAACGTCTAATGAGTTCTTCTAATAAAGGAGTAGTACTTCACTCTAATCACACGAAGGATGATAATTTTGCTCCATTGCAATGCAGATCCGTTTCTTTGTGTTGCATGTGATGAAAGGGTGTACGGGAAAACAAGTTACTATGTCCATTTCCTTGGTAACGTGTGTCGGGTTTCCACTCTGGCGTTGCTGCTTTGGCTTAGCTCCTCGTTTTGTATCCAGGTTTGACATAGCACTAACAATTTCTTCTTGCTCATCTAGGAGGTTAGATATCATCGTCTCAATCCATTGGTAACAAGATGATCCTCGGCCACGAAAGGTTTTTTAGACAAATAATAAGACCGTAAAGCAATGTCTGTAAGCAAACGTCGCCTACGTTCTTCTAAACAACATAAAGTCGGCAACAAGGACGCTTGATCCTTTAGATAGCTAAACAAGGACGCTTGATCCTTTACATAGTTAAATATGGATTGTAACAGAGGGGGTGCGAAGCACCCCCTACACCCTATAATATATTTATTCTTCCTTTCTATAATTATACTTATATTATATATATGCGCGCGCATGCACATGCGTGCGTGTACGTGCGCATGTGCACAGGTGCGCGTGTATGTGCGCATGCGGGCACGTGTGCGCACCCGTGCGTCTACATTGTATGCATACTCTATATAAAGGCGGCGCATGCGCAGTGACATAAAACTTAATTTTTGAGATAGACATCTTAAAATTTTAGGCAGGTCGGCATCGGTTAGGCTGGTGCAGTGGAAGCAAACTTTTCTTTCTTTCCCTTACAGAATACAAGAAGCCAACAGAATGATACGCTGCATACAATGTAGGCAAAGCTGCTAAAGACGAATGTCAAATAATGGAAGAAGAAAGAAAAGAACAGCTGGTGAAATTGGAGGAATGGTCAATGATGGAAGGAGAAAAAAAGAACCATGCCAGTAGGAGGAAACAGTATCAATCACAGATTAAAGAAAACGGCCATTGATGGATACGAATAAACCTCTGTTAACCAGAAAACAGAAATTAACAATATTTAAAGAAATTTTTTTTAAGGATAAATACTTAAGAAATGAAAAACGGAAAACAACGAGGGGACTTGAACCAGCGAAGCAATGCCACTAGAGACTTAGCAAATGAAAAACGAAGAACAACTAGAGTTTCGAGGAGACCTAAACCAGCGAGGCAATACTATAAGAGACTTAACAAATGAAAAACGAAAAACAACTAGAGCTTCGAGGAGACTCTAACCAGCGAGGCAATACTTTTAGAGACTTAGCAAATGAAAAACGAAAAACAACTAGAGCTTCGAGGAGACTTGAACCAGCGAAGCAATGATATTAGAGACGTAGCAAATGAAAAACGAAAAACAATTAGAGCTTCGAGGATACCTGAACAAGCGAGGCATTGCTATTAGAGACTTAGCAAATGAAAAACTAATAACAACTAGAGCTTTGAGGAGACCTGAATCAGCTGGCAATACTTTTGATAATGATAACGAAAAAAAAGTAATGTTTAAACCAGCGAGGCAATGGAAGAATGCTTGATCCGAGGCTTAGCACACCGACAGTCACAGAATCAAGGACATAAATTGAGGGGAAGTAGATTATTTTTGTATGCAACTGATCCATTGCCCGATTTGAACTTAGCAGAGAAAATGGAATAGCAAACAAGAAAGATATCAATGGTGTGGAGGAATTGGAAAGCGACTTATGGAGATCTATATTGGCAAAGAGGATCTTGGTAATGAAATAAGGAATCGAATTTGGGAGGGCCCAGCCTTTCTCCCGTTTCTTACATTATTGAACGCCGCAGGATACCTTAGGCAGAAGTATTAATATGTAAGGAAGACAGCAAAGACCACCACAGTTTCAATATAAATTACAACCAGCAGTTCTTTGCTGCTGAGATGAAATATGGGCAAAAACAGTTTTTGCAGTCAAGCGAGGGAGTCTCGCGTAAAAACTGCATTGTAGAGGGAACATCAGTTTAGGCATGGAAAAAGACACTGCCATACAGGGGTAGTGATAAGAGGAAGGGCTTTGCCTCCTTGAAATGACAATCGTTTCGTAATGCATCCTTGATCGTGTTCAGGGACTTCGATCGCGTCTTTAGGTCGTCATTGGAAATAAATACCAAGTGCACGATCTAAGAAAGGTCGATCCAAAGAATTACCATACGTCGAAAAGAACTGAAAACAACTGGATTTAAGTGCCCCAAAAGGCAAGTATCAAGTTACTTACCAAGCAATGAGGACTTTTGTACCTTTAAAAGCAATTAGACGTCCCATTACGTATTTTTAGGCGCAAATTTATCTTAACATTGCATTGTAACATTTTCATAGACTTAACCGCCCTTAATAAATGACATGTTTATCACATAAGAGCATGAATAATGATGTAGGTCTTGAAGGTTATGGTTTTAAAGAGGTTGCGGGGCACAAGTAGCGTTTTTATGCAGATATAAGCATTTAATCAACCTGAATTGCCGCAAATGGTAAATTATACATTTTTACAAACTTCAGTAGATAAATACATCCAGTGGCTCCCCAACATGTGCAAGCGTTAATTATTTGAAGCGCCGATTGAAAGGATATAGCTATGTTATTTTTGTAACGCAATCACAAGCATCTTGTCACTGCTTGGCTAGTACCAATTTTATGTAATATTATGTACCGTTGTACTCATTTCAGTTCCTGGTCTAAGAAAACCAGCACCCCTTTTAGGCAAGAAAGAGATGAGCTTCTCAGGTATGTATACATTTTGTCCGAGGAGCACATTTGAATTAATACATTTAATTTCGTAGTGCTGAAAATACCTTCTGTGGGGTTTGGTTTGCATTCTAAGACAGTCGGTTAATCGTCACTAGGTAACATGAAAGAGATTTGCCTATTTGTAGATTGTATGCCGTTTCTTGAAATTCTGGGTTGCTTCAAACAGTGCCATAGAGTTCATCCGTTGCCCTTGGTCGCCCCAGCTGCCCTTTATTTATTAGTTAGCCTCTCTGGTGGTTTTTCTGTTTATTTAGGGTAGTTTCAATGTCGGGCCCACTGCTCATCAGGGGTCTTTGATTAAGAGCCTGCCATTGACTTCATCCGACTCCTTTGAAGTTTCTACATTATAGATGGATACTGTTTGTTTGTATGTAAGCCGCTAGCCATCTCTTTAAAAGTCTTGGCATAGCTATTGTAGGAATGGGCTTATAATGTAGCGCTGATCTTTATTAGCATGCTCCATAGCTTGCACGACCTGACGCCCCAGCACATAAGATAAAGTGTGAGTAGATGCACTTCAACATCGATCTCTCGAGCCAATTAATCAATTTGATACAGTAGTCAAATCAGTAGTATGGAGGTCACAACGAGCGTATGATGAATTTACAGGGTACGGTAAGTAGTATTAAGTTTGAGGCATCGTACGTTCCACTGCCAGAGAACGTGTAATCTCCACCGCCGGACGAGGTGAACGTCGCGCTGACATCATCGCTGGTCACCGAACCATCGATCACCAATCGCAAGTTGTCCGAACCGGATCCCGTGCCAGAAAACGCTCCGGAATGCGCCCACTGCGAATACACATCGTCCCAAGACTCATCGACCACACTGGTGATGCCGGCCGAAACATCGATTGAAAGGGAAAAGTCAAAGCCATCGGCCGTCGGTGTGGCTTCAAAATCGTAAACCAGCGTTCCCGACGTCACTCTTTCACTGTCAGACCCCAGCGACGTCGTCTGACTAAAATCCACCAGCACGATTTCGCGATACGTGCTGGCCGAACCCTCTTCGATGCCACCATCGATCGTGACCCAGTAGTCAAAACTCTGCGACACATCGGCCGATGGATTCAGCACCGCCGAACCGGAAAACGTTTGGTCCGCATCATCGGTCGGATCAAAAACAAAACGGTCCAGTTGATCCATCGAAGACACAAACGACCCGCCCACAAAAGCCGGATCATCGCCGACGAAATCGCCGATCGAAAACTCGGGCAATTCGGTCACCGACGGCGCAATCGGCTGGTCCAGATCGCTGGAGTGATTACGGTCCAGAATCGATTCGATGGAAGCCCCCAGCGCCGCCGAAGGCTCTGGTTCTTCCTGCACTGCCTCTTGTCCCGAACCATCATCGGCGGTCAGCATCATTCGGCTTTCGAGCTGCTGAAGCAGTGAATGCCGTTTAAGTCTCAACAGAGACTTACGATTCTTTCGACGTCGGTCACCAACCCACCAAGCGCGCATGCCAATTCCCTACTTGGATTCCCAAGAAGAAAAGCAGAGCCCCTGCCAAGCGAGCTTCCTGCAGCCACCGTCAGCTGCAAAAAAAGAGAGAGAAAAACCATCATGACCACCGCATCGGACAAGCGTGGTCAGAAAGATCAGCTACAAGACACCGCAGCCAAGCGAGCGGATGGTCCCCAAGAAAAAACAAAGTCGACAGGACATCAGAAGTGTGCTCCCACGAGAGATCATCAAGTTGTCAAACCGGTTCCTGCCTTGAAAAATCCACGTTAAAGAACGCCAACACAAAAAGCAACCGCCAAAGAAAACAGAACAACAATTTTTTTGCAAAGATAGTGAGCATCTGTGCGATACTGACCAGACGTTCACTCGGAGTCGCAAAGAAAACGGAAGCCTAAGACGACGGGAGCCAGAGATTGGTTGGCGTGGACTCGGTCGGTGTGCTGGTGGTTTGGGTTCGGCGAGCTTTGATTCGGACGTAAGGTGCGACGTATCGCGCGCGGTCGGCGAAGGTTCCTCGATTGGCATCTTCTTTGGCGTGCAGCGGTTCGCTGAGATCTTCGATCACAAAACCGGCGCGGCACAGGCCGCCGATCAGTTCTTCCCATCGATGAACAAATTCGATAGCGCCAGTTTCAATTCCATATTTAAAACTACAGTGCATCTAAATTGTTACAGTTATCAAACATTTAAATATTGCGTTAGACGAGGGTCAAATAAAGTATCAACTCCTATATTGTGATTGGAATATTGATTTTTTCGTCCAAGCAGACTCGAAAATGGCACGTTTAGGACGATATGTCTTTCTTAGGCATCAATTTTCATTAATTTAAGTCACTACCGATAAGTCACGGTCGATTAAATGGTAACAAATTTACCAAAGTCGAGTGTACCTCGTTCCTTTAAGGTCCACCTGTTTAAAATTTCGTTCGTTCGTACATGTTCCATGGCCAAGCGGCCGTAAATGCACTTTATTAAAAAATTACTATCCAGTAAAAAACCGCCACTGGTCGATACCAGTCGTAACTATTTCTACAAAATACACTATAAAATGGAAGCGTGACAGCATGAAAAACCAAGTTTATTAACCAAGTTTATCTCCTTAACTGCTAATGGCTTCTTTGTAATATCCGAAAACTAAGGCGAAGAAATAACTTTTAATAACGAACGTTTCTCCCATATCTGTACGAGTTTATCCTCTTTATCTTGCATCGATAGCTTCTGCTGTTGATCGGCCATATTCTTTTAGGGAATGATACCTCTGGATCGCTTGCCATATTTGGTCGCAGCTATTGTTCGATTCAGCATGGGTCAGCGGTTTTTTAGTTTGTCTTCAAACACAGGCCTTCAAATCCGGCGCGTTTTCTCTTTGAAAGACAAAAGATGTCATTTTTGGGCCGACACACACGTGCAACGTCTTTGCAAAGACAAAAAATTTTCGTCTTTCAAACACAAAAATTGTCCGTGTACATCGGGCATTGGAAAGTAAAGGAGAGTGTGCCTTCATGAGGCGCTGTGAACTGAGAAGCGTGTTCATATCTCAGGTCACCTTTTGTCGTAAGTGAATGATAACCGCGAATGGAAGGCTCAATGGTGTAAACGTAGGGCCATGGGAATCGCAGTCTCTTAATCAAAGACCCCTGATGAGCAGTGAATCCGATTTTAAACTACCTTAAGTGAACAGAAATTATATAATAAATGACATAGAGGTACCAAAGTTAAAGTACACGGGAAAAGAAAGCTAAACCGGGTAAATGGGTGTGGCCTAGCGCTGATGAGTAGGGATGCACAAGAAAGTACGCTTGACTTTTGCCGGGCGTGAAACCCCATAAAAGCAGATTAGTTTTATCCTTGCGAAACGAGGTACTTTGCCGTCATTTTAGAGATTACGACCATATTCCTCGCATTTGAATTCGCACAATATTAAAAACGAGTAAAATCTAAACCGAGCAAATAGTTTCCCAAGCTCGAATTGTGCAAATGACCATGCATAAGAAAATTAGATATGTAATACGTGGAGTAAACATAAATGACGAAGGTATATGCTTATTATAGTGATTGCTGCTACGACCCCACTGAGTGTAGTGGGATCGTCTAGAGGAAGCCTTTCAGCATTTTCCTAAAACAATAAATTTAAGCGATTTATAGCAACAATAAATGGTACATCTACGTTGGCTTGAATTGCAGTGGCCAGGAATTTTGAAACGGAGCGTGGCTCAATCCTTCCGTTGAAACAGAAAAAGATACTCTTTGGTCTCTAATAAACGAGCGGAGGACGTTTATCAATTTTTGGAATCCCCCCCCCCCCCCCCCCCCCCCCCCCCCCCCCCCCCCCCCACACACACACCTTATTAGAACCTCTCGCTTATTGATTTTTGGAAATCAGCTTTGATGATGTTAAAGAAAACATTTTTAAGGATTTATTTGATGATAATTTTTAAGTAATGTCAAGAAATCTGAGGTTAAAATAGACCAATACACCATAATGACCTCCCCCTCCTACATCACGATAGCAAACTGGTAATCCTACACAATACAGACAAAGTTTGGACAACTGCAAGGCTAAGGATGAACTCAAAAACAACAGAGATAAAATACAGATACACAGAGAAAATGACAAAGAAACGAAGAGTCAGAGCGTAACGATAACCGCTCGTCACAGGCCGATCTCCTATTGAGTTGAGCTCGATGTCAATGTCTACCGGTGGATGATTGGCTGCTAATGTGGCTACTTGAGAAAAAGAGTATGTCGAAGGTCACCTAGCTCAGTTGGTAGGGCGCTAATTGCGAAAGCGTGGATCACGATTTGGATCGTGGTGGCGACATGTTTTCTATTTCTCTAGTGTTCTTTTCAAAACTGACTTAAATATAATCACGATGGAGCAGGTATAAAGCCTAGAAAAGAAGACAACAAAGCAGATGAATGTTGCTGCAGTAGTCGGCTGGCATGAAGCTCTATTCCTTGTTTTCTTCTTTTCTAATCCTGATTATCAAAGGAACTGAAATAGCAGCTATTGGATGCTTAGTAAAGTAATTAGTTAAATCTTTCTTTAGTTACTTACGTAGTTTACATAGTTAGTGCTGGCTTTGTGGTTACTGTTAGTGAACTTCCTTGGTACTTAAGCAAACAAAACTTCGTCCGACAGAAGTGACTACATTTTTTGTACGTAACGAAATTTCTGGCCGACATTATTTCGTCCGATTAGGTATTTTTGTTGCTGTTGCTGTTCATAATCGTGTATAAAAGAATAAGCCAAGAAAGGAGTGACAAAACAATTTATCGTGTGCGTATTTATGCATTGATCTTTAACCCTGGACTGAGGAAACAAATACAATTAATATTCATTCACAATACAAAATGGACAAAAGTGACGAAATTATTCTCAAGTGACGAATATTTTGTTCGACCATAAATATTGTCCGACAAAAATTTTGCCTGACATTGTTTTGTCCGATAAGTTAGGTAAATTGGGTATTACAGTAGATGAGATGTAAAGTTTCCATTTCAGCTAATAAATGTGATTATAGTTTGTAAGTAGAATGGTATGTATAATGATAGTTAGAAACATCGATGGCGGCTAAAGAGCTCATTAGTGCCAGTCTTTTATAAGTTATTAGTACCCATTGTTTTCTGGACGGTTTTTTTTAAACTTAAGTATAGTTCGATATCTAATGAAGTGGCATGCCAAGTTTCAAGGGCATTTCATTGTGTTAAGGTTGAGAAATAGGGTTCCGAAATAATTAGGTTCATATTTCGGATCTTGATCCAGCCGCAAATATAGATCGAATCAATACTGATCCGGAGAGGTCGTAGTAACTTAAATAAGGAAAGAAGATTAGACGAAGTGATATAATTCATTAAATGTTTATTAAAGTCTCCATATATACTATTCTTCTAACGTTAATAGTTGTGAATAGGATCGGAGTTGAATGGGGATCGGAGATCGACTAGAATATAATATTTATATGATGTTCATTTAATGTTGTAGTCTTTAACATTAATGAAGTAAGTAAGATTAAATAGGAATGTTTTGATCTCCGTTATTTATACCAAGAGAAGTGATATTTGTATCGGTTGCCATTAGAGTTTTGATTTTATTATTTACCTTCTGTTCAATCTAAACTTACTGCTGAAGCCGTAGAGTTCGTAGTTCAAGTTACATATGTTTTTTCTACCAATTATATAGTTGTACTTGTGATATGTCTCTTATATATATGTAGATTGCTTTGAAAATTGGTTTGAAAATTTTTCACTTTATTAATTGGACTTGATGGTGCAATGGTTAAGATGTTGGTTTTAAATTAATGGGTCGTGGGTTCGAATCCCCTCAGTTCCGTTAGTGAAAAAGAAAGCAAGCTATATGCTCCACTCGTAATAAATATACATATAATTGCTATGTGTCTTCTGAGTACTTATATAAATATATATATACATATATATATATATATATATATATATGTTAACTTTACATATTTGTTTTGTTTTCAGCAATGAGTATTAAAGATGATGCAGAACAGCTCTTATCAACACTTGCGGTATGTTTCACATGAACCTTGTTTCTAGATTTGTTTGTTATGCAGATAATAACAGAAAAAACTACATACATAGTACATATACATAGTACATATACATAGTACATCACGTAGTAAGCTAACAAATATCCTAATGCGAATGGCCTTGTTTATGCATCTTTATTCAAGTAATGAATTAAGGAAAATGATGACAGTGAGGCCTTTAAATGTTTGCTAAATTTTGCTTTTTAATAGCTAATCAGTTTAACTGAATATTAACTTGATGGTGACATATTTTCTATTTCGATAGTGCTGTTTTTAAATCTATAGTTCTACAGACTAAATGTACAAGCTAAAGCTATAACTATAAATACGGGTAACCTCTACATGCAATGATTTTGATATTTTCTATATAGGAGGATGAAGTCGAATTACAGACAACTAATTTAGACTACGATGGTGAAGGTAAGCAAACACATTACTTAAATTTCATGTCTTTTAGTTTCCTGCTATTACTCATAAATTGTTTGGGAGAATCTCGTACCGACGTTTCGAAACGTTTCTTATGAGTAAATTCGTGTTTAATTTATACCTGAGTTTGCCATTACCCGCCATTACCCTAAAGCGTAAAATATATATAATAAGATTCAAAAATGAAACTTTGCTTATTTACAAGCCTATGTGAACACGACATATATTTCGGATACCTCTGATATGGAATTTTTATAGATATGGTCTCCATAACTATTTTAGTGCTGCATTTTGTTCAAATAATGTCATATTAAAAACTGACAAGGAGTAGTTTAATGTTCAAAATATGTAATTTATCAGCACATAATTAATTTTTAAAATTCGTATTTCCCGATCCAAGATCTTTAAATAGTAACTCTGTTTGTCGTGGAGGGCTTTTTGCACAAGCAAATACACCTTGGTGTCTAGAAATATATAGAGCAATTCATTACTGGTCTTAAATATCGAAAGCAACGATATTACTCCAGCCCACGTACACAACTGGGGAGACTAATTAACTTTTTACTTTGTATTTACATTATGAAATATTTCATAATGTAAACAATTTTTATTGCAGTATACTAAAATGTCCATAAATGACGACATAAATACCTACTGAATAATTCCATTGATAGTTTTAATAATCCATGAGTCGACTGTATCCCTCCTTGATTTTCATTTTTTCATAAGCTAATATTTTTTGCACTTGTTATCGTTCTGGCTTAATTCTTTCTTGTAAAACGAAGTTACATCTAAATAAAGCAAAGGAAAATAATGTAAATATGGATAAGGTCATAAAATGTAAAAACTCGTGCTTATCAGTACCAATCAAAGGATTTCGATAAGAGCGTAAAAGTTTCAACGAATAGCAGGAGAGGGGGTTAATTTTGGATAACATATCAGAAAGGTATAGCCCCTTTGTGTCCGCGACAACCCTGTGCCTACCCCTGCACACCTTGTCTCTATTGACCAAATTTATCTTAGTATTTTGCCTCCGTATCAAACCCATTGACTAACTATTTCTACAGAAATAAGTAATGTCTTTACCAGACGTGAAACTAGAATCTACACACTTTGGAAAGCCCTCTAGACGTTTTGCATTGTTTGGGTATGTCACAAAGTAAACTGGAAACATGGAGAACCGTTTCGGCAGGAACAACCTAACATTACCCTACAATCGTCTACGAAAAGTTTGTGTTTTGAGATTTTATTAATTAGCCTAAATGAATTTTTTTAATGATAATATTTTCTCATCTCAGGGACATATGGCTATTAAGCTATATCAAATTTTTGCATGCCATAATAATAAAAGTTGGATTAGATCAGTTGCACAAATATCTAGATTTTTCTAAAGCAAAGAACATATTCATTCTAGGAAAAATGTACCGTGTCTAGAGCAAACTAAAATGTGGGAAACGTTGGCTGATCACGCCACAGTGTTCATGTGCTTTGGCAAACTACCTACGTTGATAGGCATTTCCATTTTGAACAGATCAGAGACATGGACTCCAACTACAAAATAGAAACGAACCGTTGGGGGAGCATGCGCATTACACAATGACACTAAGCTGCTTCAAAACATCCGCTGATGTGGGCCCGCAGTCCCCTTCACTTATATATTGGAAATCTTTCTTACACATTCTGTTGCGATAGAACAAAGAGTCCCACTACTACCAAATAAAAGAACACGTGGTTTCAATCCCCATTTTTCAAAATTTCAATTAAAGACCAATGATGAACAGTGGGCCCGATATTGAAACTATAATAAATAAACTTTAAGATTACCAAACACATCTCCCACTTTGATACTTAATATACCAAACAATCAAGGAAATCTTTATGTTCAGACGTGGTAGTGTGGGACAAAGTGATTCAAATAGTCTGCCCTAGTATTTATTTGCGATTCTTTCATCCTTTGAAGAGGTCTGTGTTGTGTTATCGGCTCCCTATGAGCACATTATAAAGCGAGTGTAATTAGTATAGAGAATCAGTTGGAATCAGAGTTGGCATCAGTTGAAGTTCAGTTAATTATCGCTAAATAGTATTCGTTGCTTCGTCCTTCAGCAATCCCTTCGTGTATTGAAATGGAGTCATTGGGACCGGCGCCCCACAGCATCTGTGTAACAATGCGCTTTAGTTGAAAGATGACAAATTGCATGGTTGAGCTTGTACTAGGGTAGTCAATACACGCCTGTTGAGGTTTACACGTATTGTTATTCTACAACACGGTCAACATCTCCAGTAACGACGCACAATAGGCATACAAACATCCAGAAGGGTTATTACTCGTTTTCACAGAGAGGCCACTGAATCATTTCTATCTTCCTGGTTTGACTTCATTATCGAGAAATTTTAAACCATTAAATCTTTTACCAAACGACAGAAACCTTTACTAGAAACCAAGCTATACAACAGAACCCTTTCACGTAAAGCCTCGACGTCAAGTGGCCCATTTAAAACTTAGAAGCTGCATTCTGAAATGAATAAAAACACAAATTTATCTTATATGGATGCACGCACGTCTGCGTGTACGTATCTACAAAGAAATTACCCTAAACTACATAAAAAGTACCTTTTTTCGAGAATATATAAATACATTTATCTTATAATACACCCATGATATAAGAAATGAGAAATTATGAACACAAAAACATGCAGTTAAATGCTTACTAAAATTGGCTAAAAAGACATCTAACAATTGATGGCAGGGGTAGCTCTAAGAAGATTAAAGAAGATTTTATCCTCATAATGGTCCTTTTACGGAGATACAATTTTGTTGATTGGTAATTTGAGCTTCAGGGAAAATTTGAAAGTGTCGATGTCGATGCCTTGCATAACTGTTTATAAAACATCAAAAAATAACTGTGAAAAGTTCCCGTTAATAAATTATGGATATAGTCCAGGTACTTTTACACGATTGGATGAAACAGTTGTAATATTCTATTACCAGGCCAAAACTTAAAACGCCCGGGCCCTGGGGTGTTGTTTTGCCTCCTTTGTTTTTTTTTTTTTTTTTTTTTTTTTTTTTTTTTTTTTTTTTTTTTTTTTTTTTTTTTTTTTTTTTTTACAAAACTATCTCAAAATTTTCATCAGATGCATTCAGGGAAAAAAGGTGGTGGTGGGGGGGGCTAGTTACCCTCTGATCACTTTTGGCTCTTGAGAAGGACACTAGAAATTATGATTTCCAATCGAATAAGCCCTTCCAAAGTTTATACGATCATCCCTTCCATAAAAACCTTATATTCCCCCAAGGCATATTTTACAACACTTGCCTCTAGATTCTGGGGGAGGGCCTGTTTTATCCCTGGAGTTTTTGTTACATTATCTTTGGTCTATTTTGAATAAAATGGCTATATACAAAATTTGATTGGATGCAATAAGGGAAAAGAAGGCTGGGAGGGAGGGTTGATCATGCTATCTTATCGTTGGACTATTTCAAACAAACTGGCTATCTCAAAATTTTCATTTGATGCATTTGGGGAAAGGGTTTCTGTGTCGGGGGGAGGGGTAGATGCCCTCCGTTAACTTTTGACTCATATAAATGTAGCGATAACTATCAATTTCCAATCAAATGACCCACCTTCGAAGTTTATACGACCACCCCTTACATTAAAACCTTATACGCCTCCGGGGTATAACTTAAAAAACACTTGTCCCCGGGCTCTGGGGGGCTGTGTTGACCCCTGAGTTTTTTTTATCTGATGTTTGAAATATTTAAAAATGGCCATCTCAAAATTTGTATCGGAAAGATTAGGGGGGAGGGGGGGAAGGGCAAGGTGGGCTAGTTTTGCTCGGATATCTTTTGACTCTTAAAAAGTGAACTAGAACTTTCAATTTCAAATCAAATGAGCGACCTTCGAAAATTATACGACCAGCCCTTACATAGAACCTTACACGCCTCCGAGGCATAACTTAAAACACTTGCCCAAGGGCTCTGGTGGGTTTTGTTGACCCCGGAGCTTTTGTTATCTGATGTTTGAACTATTTTAAAAAATGTCTATCTCAAAATTTGTATCGGATGGGTTTGGGGAAAAGGGATTAGGGCAGGAGGAGAGGGTATTTGCCCTCGGATCTCTTTTGACTCTTAAAAAGAGATTTCCAATCAAATAAGCCCTCTCTGAACTTTATACGATCATCCGTTCTATAAGAACCATATATGCCCCCAGGGCATAATTTACAACGCCTGCCCCCAGGCCCTGGGGGGGGGGTTGTATCGACACCCAGGTTTTTCGTATCTAAGCTCTGAACTACTTTTTAACAAAATAGCGATCTTAAAAATTTTAGGGAATTTTGAGCCATATCGATGTTTTTTTTCAAAATTTAGGAAATGTAGGCCTATTTGTATATCTTTAAAACATTATAAAATGGAATTGAGCAAAGTTATGAAGCTGAAAACAATTTTGTTGTACTTCCATCACAAACCGGTTTTACACGAAAAAAATAAAATAAAACTTCTCTTGTTGAGAGTTGCACATTCGTCCACACAAACCAGTAATGAAGGAACCTAGGAACTAGGGAAGTGTAAGAACCCCCTCAACTATTCCCCGCAATTTAAGGGTAACTTAATTACGGGGTAATTTACAGTGGGTACAATACGTCGCTTGCAGGAAGTTCGTTCCCCTCTTCTGCTTGTACCCAGAACACTTCTTAATGATTTGACAACAAAGATGGTGCTACATGAAATCAAGAAAATAGATGTCATGTATAAAAAAAGATAGAGCTGTTTAAAATGCTCAGAAAGAAAGACCTATCTTAGGAATGGGAGAAGTTATCTCAGATACTAATTAACTAAAAATCTATCTCTAGGGTGAATCAATTAATATGAAGATAACCTCAAAATAATGCAGAAGCTTTATCCCATTAAGGGCAAAGAAGGAAATTCAGCCAAAAAAAACTTTTGATATAACATAGATCGTGCACACGTCGTCTTGTTTCTTTCCATCGCAATATAATAAAAAAACGAATTCCATGAAAACTATTTCAGTTTGGTCTTGAATTGGCTTAAGCAGACATCTGAATCAGATAAAAAACTATCAGAGTGGAAAAGACATACAAAATGAAACAGCATGCTAATAATGAAGGTATACGGCTTAAAAACTGGTACACTGGCGAAGTCCTCTATGATAAATTGGGTTCAACAAGTAACGTCCAAGCTTTGAATTGCCGTCCAACGATATTTTCTATGCGCCCACTCTATGAGTTCTATGCGTCCATTGAAAAATTTTGGTCTGAAGAGTATCTAAGCCGTAGGAGTGAAATTAAAATGAAGATCGAAGAATCAGATGGTTACACCATGAAAACCAAAGAATTGAAATACGGTGCTATAGTTGCCAGGAGAAAAGATCCACGTTGTCCTGGACGTATCCAATGAAAAAAATACAGGTATTTGATAGTCGTCATGTTAGTACAACACAGGAAATGTGAGAAGCCATGTGTATCCACCTACAATACAAACCTAATGATGGGATTCGTCGCTCAGCAATTACGGTGTCTCCACCCTGTCAAAAGGAAGGTGTGACTTCTGTGTGTGGAATTCTACTATGATTGGATATGCATGCTATAAACAACCTGATGGCACCCTTCTTGGTATCCATTTGACTTGGAACTGACTAAGGCTGCTCAGAGGCTTGGTTGGACTGGAAACATATCAAACAATTGGTTTGCCCTCCCGGGATTGTCACGCTTAAAATTAGACTGTTGTGGTTTAGAATTCAGTGAAATACCCTTCAGTGGCTCGTACTCGGATTCAGAAATAGGATGACGTGATTTAGGAGAATAACAGGTATTCAATCTCGCACTTGTGAAAGCTGGTATCATGGGCCTGAACACAGAAACAAACGAGAGCAATTGGTGAGACTTGGCCATCAGCGAGCTGGTTTTGCAATTGTATATAATTCTCAAAGAGTGGAGCCTTACCACAATAGCTTGCAATTTAACGGCGCTGACCTGATTCGAACCCGGGACCTCATGACTAGTAAACCAACGCCTTAAGCATTGAGCCATTGAATTATATATATATGTATATATATATATATATATATATATATATATATATATGTATACATAATATTCAAAGAGAAAAACTCCATTTTAACGTTTCGAGATCATTCTATCTCAGAAATTAACTTTACATATCGACTGAATACCTTAGCCAAAACTTTTACAGAAAATAAATGATCAAATATCCATAATTCAGCTCAAGGGACTAATTGACATTTCAAAGGGTTACAGTTATACAAAGAACCACTTAACCATACCACCTATTTACTTCCCCTATTAAACTTTCTGTTAAATTCTTTATAATTATTCATTTTAAGTCTAAAAGCCGTCATCGTGCTACCTACATATTGTTTACTTCAAACCCTACAGCTAAGCAAATATACTACCTTACTAGAGTCACAATCAAACCTACCATTAAATACCATTATAAAAATTCCATTTACTAAGTCAGCAACGCAGGATTAGTCCTGTCCTTAATAATATTATTAAAATAATAATAATGACAATGACAATGAATTCAGCTTTTTACCCAAAGAGCGATGTCAATAGGTTATATTTGAAAAGGAATGGGAGAGGATGACGCATAAAAACTGAAGAGCGACGGGTAAAAGAAGAAAATTAGTCTGAAAGTTTACATTTCCAACTCTAAGGAAAAGCTTCTGAAAGGTGCCTCAAAATTCGAAACATTGCAAGCGGGCAGACTAGTAGAGAGCAAAGAATTTAAAATGGGAAATGAACAGGTAGCGAAAGAGAAGCGGTTTGAGAAGAAAATGCATGTTAAGGATCTACCAGAGGCAGTGGACAAGGAAAAAAGCCGGCGATGATTATTAAAATGTGACCTGAAGGTTGCGACAGAAGCCTTAATATTTGCCGACCAATATCAATCACTGAGGACAAATTATGTGAATTATCACATTGATAAAACGGCTGAAAGCCCCCTTGGTCGATTGTGTGGGCAGAAAAGTGCGAATGTACTACGCATGTGAGAAGTTAGCCTAAAAGGAGTACATGGGGCGGCATGACAATGTTGCTGTACCTACCATGGCAGTACCAGCTAATGTGAATGTGGAGGAAAAAGGAAAAGAGAAGGTCAAAAAATACAAAGATTTGAGAAGGGAGATAAGAAGGTCGTGGAAGTTGAAGAAAGTAGAAGTTGAACCTCTTGTGATAGGAGCCCTGGGGAGTATTAGTATTGACAAATGGTCGAGATAATTGAGATCCATTGCAATGTTGGAGTGGTTGAGAAACGAAGAAGTTGATAGTCCATGGTCATTTGTTATGACTAGCGTATCAGTATAAAGAGCGGCAATAATAACACTAGACACAAAATGTGACTACTGAAATTCAATTCCTCTGTTTGTGACTCTGAAAGATCAAAGGTTCCGCCAAGAGTTGCCCTTCTGCCTATTTCCTATTCTGTGGTTCAATCAAACTATCATGTCTCTCGTCTTTTCTCTATCATGCATTTCTTTTGACGTTTCTTTGCAATGATACGTTAAGCTTGGCCATCATCTGTGCTCTGCCGGAGCCTTACCAAAATTATTGGCTGTTTGGCTTTGGTTGCGTCCGCAGGTGTGTCGAGTGGACCACTGTGGTTGGCGTCTTGGATACTATCAACACCTGTCGTACGTCTAGACGTTCTTCTCTTCTGAAGAGATTTTCGTTTGCATTTTGTCCCTTGGTTGATTTTATGGCCTTTGAGTATTTCGAATGTTACAGCCCAATGCTTTGTGGGAAGATTCTACTGAAAGTTAAAAAACAAATTTATTGTCCAAGTCTATAGCGTTTTAATTAAACAGTGAAAGGAGCAACTTCCGCAAAGAAACACTGACTTTAATAAAATTTGAGAATCATTTTTGAAATGTGTATGCACCCTCTGTCATAGCTTTTAAGCCTATCTTAAATAGGGGCGGGGGGAGGGGGGGTGCTAGTGGCTACACATTTCAGCTCATAATTTTTTAACGCCTGGCCGGATTGACATGAAATTTTGTGACTTTTCCTAAAATTTACTGAAAATTTTTATGGTAAATAAATATTTCTGCAAAACAATGAAAAAATATGTTGTGCAATAAGGTGAAGTTTGCTAAAGAACCTTATATAACAATATATGCAAAATAAGTATACAAAAATCACATCTTTAGATACATTTTGTATCAACAGTGAATTAAGAGTTATATTTTTGATGTTGGGAGGATATTTTTTAGTCATAATGCACAAAATAAATAAAAACCGGTGGATTATAAGTAAGAAACCATTTTGATAGTTTCAAAATTCGTAGATTTCGGAACATAATTTTATCAAACTCTAAAATATGTTAGATAAAAAACAATGTATACGTGCAGAATTACCCTAGAGATACTAAAAGAACTTAAAAAATCAAAATGTGATTCAAAAAATATGTTTTAAGACCTTTTTACAAAATTTGTGGAATTTTTGAGTATTGCGTAACATTTAATAGCCATAGATGACGTCATTCACACCAAATTAGAAATAGTTTTTTCGATGTGTTGAAAAAGAGCTATACTATAAACATGCGAAACATCTTTAAAATAGCATTAGCCGATATAAAGTTATAGCGTGTCAAAGTGCTGCGAGCCTACTAGGTCCCCCCTATCTATGAGAAGAGCCAAAAAGCCAATGTAAGGTAGGGTTAAGGTCTCTATAACCCTACATAGAAGAAGTTTAACCCTCCCTTACATGGGCTCTTTGGCTCTTTTCATACATGGGGGGGGGGGGGTGCTAGTAGGCCCGCGGCAGTTTGACACACCATAACTTTATATTAATTTATGCTATTACAAACTTATTTGACATCGGGATACAAAGTGGTGCGCATTTTTGGCGGGCAGGATTATGAGTCAAGGCGGTTCAACAAGTTCAGCAGGACCAATCGCCAGCAAAGCGCGAAGATGGTGGTGACCAAGGTAGCCAGCGCACAATTTAACGAAACCACCATCAGCCTGGCCATTTGTATTCTTATTCTTTTGTTGTACGACGCAAATATGAACAGCGGTGACGCGGTTAAGTTTATGGTGTGGGCGGGTTTGCTCGGCCGCCCCATCCGGCGTTTGTCGGAAGTAAACGCCAAGCTGCAAAGGGGGCTGGCGGCAGCGGAGGACGTGTTTGCGCAACTCGACCAGGGTGTTGAACAGCTCGAGGGAGAAACAAGCTTACAAACAGCACGCGGTGACCTGATCTTCGACAACGTTTCGTTTGCCTATGCCGACGGCAAGCCAGTACTCACAGATATCAATCTGGCAATTAAAGCAGGCCAGACAGTTGCTCTTGTTGGGCGTTCGGGTAGCGGCAAGACCACAATGGCCAGCCTCATCCCGCGTTTCTACGATATTGAAAAAGGCCGCATTCTGCTGGACGGCAAGGACATCAAACAATACCACCTGCAGTCGCTGCGTGATCAGATAGCGTTGGTTTCGCAGCAGGTGACCTTGTTCAACGACACGCTGCGCAACAATATAGCCTACGGCAAGCTGGCAGACGCAGCACCGGACGTCATTGATAAAGCGATTCGGAATGCCCACGCGGCGGAGTTTATCGACAACATGCCGGACGGGCTGGATACCATTGTCGGTGACGATGGTGTATTGCTCAGCGGCGGGCAGCGGCAGCGCATAGCTATTGCCAGAGCTTTGCTGAAGGACGCGCCGTTGCTGATATTGGATGAGGCAACTTCAGCGTTGGACAACGAATCGGAGCGCCATATTCAACAGGCGCTGGAAGCGGTCATGCGTGGCCGCACCACATTGGTCATAGCGCACAGGCTCTCTACGGTAGAAAACGCTGACCAGATTGTGGTTATGGATGACGGGCGCATTGTTGAGACGGGTGATCATGCAACTTTGCTGGAGCAACAAGGTATCTACGCAGATCTCTACAATAACCAGTTTGAAGATGAGGTAAGCGGCAGCCACAAAAAACCCAGGCGCAAGCCCGCTAAACCAGCCCCTCGAGCGGCCAGCTCTCCCGGACCTACGCGGTTGCAGAAGTCTACTCTGGGCCTTACCCGCGCCTGGTATGAAGGCTCTGCCTGGTTGCATCTGCTGCGCCCCCTGTCTGCGTTATATAACCTGGTAAGGAGTCGCCGGGAGAAGAAATATACAAAGGGTAACAAAACACCCGAACGTACCGGTTTGCCGGTAATTGTCGTGGGTAATGAGACAGTGGGTGGTACCGGAAAAACGCCGTTGGTCGGCTGGCTGGTTGAGCGCCTGCGTCTGCGAGGGTTTGTACCCGGAGTGGTTATGCGCGGCTACGGTGGGAAGTCGATTTCTTGGCCAGCCGTTCCGTCTCCCGCACCGAAAGCGACTTTTCGGCCACCATCCGGGCCAACGAAATCGGATCGGCGGCCGAAAGCAGGGCGCGACCGTGGCCAGCGCTCAAGCTGCCGTTCTCAACCATGGCAAGCACCGGCTGCGGCAAATCCAACAGGCGCAACGTGTTGGCAACGTGGCTCCGCGATTTGCCGACCGTCTTGGCCAAATCTTCCTGGGTGAAGGAAAACTCCTCGATCAGCCGGCCATAGGCCTGCGCTTCCTCGATGGGCGAAAGATCCTCCCGCTGGACATTTTCGACCAGTCCGATTTCCAAAACTTGCCGGTCGTCCAGCGATCGGATGACCACCGGAACCTCATGAAGCCGGGCCTGTTGTGCGGCGCGCCAGCGCCGTTCGCCGGCGACGATTTCGAATTCGTCCTCATGACCGTCGAGCGGGCGGACCAACAGGGGGGTCAGCACACCTTGGGCTTCGACCGAGGCGACCAGTTCCTCTAGGGCCGTTTGGTCGAACAGCCGCCGCGGTTGGTTCGGATTGGCGCGCAGCTTGCCGATGGCAACGGTGCGAGTCTGGCGCAGTTTGTCGAGCGCGCCGTAATTTTCCTCCGGTTCTTCACCGAACAAGGCATCGAGGCCTCGTCCCAAATGGCTACGCTTGCCCCCGGTGGCCGCCTGGTCGACGGCGGGGCCAGGATTGTTCTGCGTCGGTTCGGCAGCGGGATCGGCCATCATGCCACCGCCCGTTGTTCACGCTTTAAGATTTCGCTCGCCAGATGGACGTAAGCGCGGGACCCGGCACAATTCAAATCATACAAAAGGACGGGCTTGCCATGCGATGGCGCTTCGGAAACCCGAACGTTACGGGGGATGATGGTCTCGTAGACCTGGTGACCGAGATGATCCCTTACGTCTTGGGCCACCTGTTCTGAAAGCTTGTTCCGCCTGTCGAACATCGTCAGCACGATCCCCTGAATCTCCAATCGTGGATTCAATGCACGCCGGACCCGTTCGATGGTCCGCAGCAGATGGCTCAACCCCTCCAGCGCGTAAAACTCGCACTGCAAAGGAACCAAAACCGAATCGGCGGAAACCAGCGCATTCAGGGTCAGCAGGCCCAGTGCCGGGGGGCAGTCGATGAGTATTACATCGAAGGCCGTCGCATCCGGCGTCAGCAGGGCGGACCGCAACCGGAACTCGCGGTTCGGTGCATCCACCAGCTCAAGCTCGGCCCCGGACAACTCGACCGATGCCGGCACGACCGGTGTCGTCGCCGCCGGCGTCATCTCGCTGGCGGTCGGCACGACGGCGGTGATCCTGATGGGTCTTGCCCGGGCCGACGAGTTGAGTGCCGTGCAGCAGGTGTCGGTGTTTCGTGCCGCGTTCGATGCGTCGGACGACCCGAAGTTCGCCGTCGATGCGGCAGGCGGCCTGACCCTGGGCAACGATTCCTTCTATGATCTCATCGCGAACGCCGTCGGGATCGTCGGTGTGCAACACATGCACCAGAAGGCTGTTGCCCTGATCCGAGAGGTCCGCCGACACCGTTCCCGGCGTCAATGTGATGGTGCCCGCCAGCACGGTGATCGCCTCGGGTTGGCGCAGCTCGAGCGGCACCACGATCCAGGCCGGACGCAGTTTCGCGTTCGGATAGGTCAGCACGATCCAGGCAACCTGCACATTGGCGACCATGATGTCCCAGATCACGATGAGACTGTAGGTGATCATCCGGCCAAAGCGGAAACCGGTCGGCGTATCCGGCCACCAGATCGATGTGCTCCACGGGATGATTATGCCCAGAATGATGCCGAACACGACCATCCCGGCGGAGACCTCATTTTGCAGCAGGGTCCAGACAACCGCCAGGATCAGCGTCAGCAGTGGGTGCGGTAGCAACCAGCGAAAGGCTTTGCTCATCTCAATGTCCTTCCTTGGGTTTGCTGAGTTTGCCCGGCGTGTCCAGCACGGTCGAGATCTAGGGCTCGGGGTTGAACAGCTGCGTCGAAATCGCCGTCATGTAGCGCGTCGCGGGGCCGGCAAAGACGGTATGGGCGATCAACATCGTGATCAGCCCTCCGACGGCAACATAGGACAAGGCACTCGGCGTTTCTCCCATTGCCTCGTCCCCGGGCTCGATGCTCTTGGCTTTCCAAAACAGCGTGCTGCCCGCGCGAGCAAAGCCGATGATCGCAATCAGGCTGGAAATCAGCACCACGGCCCAGACCCATACCATCGAGGATGTCGGAAACGCTGCGTCCAGAATGAGGAGCTTGCCGACAAATCCCGACAAGGGCGGCAATCCGGTCATCGCAATCGCCGCCACGAAGAAGACGCCCGATGTCAGCGCCGCGCCCGCAATAGCGGGTTGCGAGGTGAGAAGCAGGTCATTGCGCCCTGTGCGCACTAGATCGACGATCAGGAACAGGGCGGCAGCGGCCAGTGTCGAATGCACGATGTAATAAAGCGCCGCGGTGATGCTGGCGGGCGTGAAGAGTGCAATCGCCACCATGACCATGCCCATGGACCCGATCACCGCGAAGGCGACCAACCGGTCGAGCTTTTTGGCGGCAAGAACGCCAACCATGCCCACCGCGAGCGAGATCAATGCCGCGACCAGCAACCAGTCGCCATGCAAGCCGGAGGTGACCTCGAGCTCCGGATGAAAGACCATCGTGTAAACCCGGATGATCGCGTAGGCGCCAACCTTGGTCATGATCGCAAAGAGCGCGGCGACGGGTGCGGGGGCTTCGGCATAGCTCGACGGCAACCAGAAATGCAGCGGCACCACCGCCGCCTTGATCGCAAAGACCAGCAGCAACAGGACCGATGCGATGCGGATACCGACCGTCTCATCCGGGCTGATCAGATCCACGCGCTGCGCGAGGTCAGCCATGTTCAGCGTGCCGGTCTGCGCATAGATCGCAACGGTCGTGCCCTGGCCAACCTCACTATAGAGCGTCACGTGACCGCCCGATTGCCGCACAAAGCCGTGCACCATGGCCAATCCCAATCCAGTGCCCTTGCCTGCGGGCTTGGTCGTGAAGAACGGCTCAAAGGCCTGTTCCTGCGTTTTTACGGCCATGCCGCCGCCCGTGTCTGACAGGGACAGGCGCACATAAGAGCCACGGGCGACGTCGATCTCCTGCGCCATATAGCCATCATCGACCTCGAAATTGGTCAGAGCAAAGCTCAACGTTCCGCCATCCGGCATGGCGTCGCGCGCATTCACGACGAGGTTGACCAATGCGCTTTGCAACTGAACCGCATCCACCCGAATCCGGTCGATTTCCGGGTCGAAATGTTCTTCGACGCGGAACTTTTCGCCCAGGGTGCTGCCCAGAAGGTTGATGGTCGACTGACAGACCTCGCGCAGATCCACCGGCTCGGGGTTGAGATCGCTTTTGCGAGCAAAAACCAGCAGTCTTTTGGTCAGATCCGCACCAAGCTCGGCGGCTTCAAGCGCGTCATCGACCAATCGGCGTTGCTTTTTGTCGGTGATTTGCATCTCCAGGAATTCAAGATTGCCGATCACGATGGCGAGCAGGTTGTTAAAGTCATGCGCAATCCCGCCGGTCATTTGTCCGATGGCGTCAAGGCGCTGGGACCGCGCGAGTGCTGCCTGATCTGCACGGCGTCGCGACAGGTCATGCATGACCGCAACAAACGCGACCTCGCCGTTTTGCTCCGCCCGTCCGACACTGAGGTGCAGAGGGAAACTCGTTCCGTTCTTTCGCGTTCCGACCACTTCGCGCGCTTGATCGAGGATGCGACTTTCCCCGGTCTGCAAGTGCCGCATCATGAACCCGTCATGCTGCGCGGCCGCATCATCGGGCATCAGCATCTTGACGTTTTGCCCAAGCAATTCGGGGCAATCATAGCCAAACAGGTTTGCGGCGGCGGTGTTGACGCGCCGGATTGTTCCATCCGCGGAAGAGACCACCATAGCGTCTGCTGCCGCGTCAAAGACGGCATCAAGAAGCGTTGCGTCGGGTCTTGTGGCCATGCGCAAACAGTGCCCAATGCGGCCCGCCAGATGCAAGTGACTTGATGTCGCTCAACCCATTTGTGCCATTGCGGTGTTATTTTCTTTGCAACCAAAGGAGGTCATCACATGAAAGTGCCAGTGACATGGATTTTGCGCGCAAATTCCGGTGCCGCATCAATCGTGGAGTTCAAGGGAAGAATGAAGGGTTTCTCCGACCTTCCGGGCATGTCATGGACCGCTGCGCCCCCTGTCGAATACTCCGATCGCGCCGGCTCGGTGCGCGCCGGTGACAGTTACGAGAAGACGAATCCGAAGGATTTGGCGGAAGACAGTTTCGCGCGCCAAATCGCGGAGAAACTCAACACAGCTGCGCAAAGCAACGCCTTTGAGCGGTTCATCCTCTGCTATACGTAACTTACGAATTAACTTACGTAACGAACTTCTATATTCGTATGTTTTTATTGCGTATATGAGGGGGTTCAGGTTTGCGTATATGAGGGGGTTCACTGAAGCTTAGATTTTGCCCCAACTCCTTAAGAATGACCTCTGAATCACAAAGGCCGTAGAATATATCAGAAAGGCCGTAGACAATATCACTAGATCCGGTCAGAATTTACAATAAGAGCTCTAAGATATGATTTTCCTCTGAATATCAAATTTCATTAAGATCTGCTCACCCGTTCTTGAGTTAAAATACCTAATTTTTCTCATTTTTACGAAACAACATCCCCCCCAACTCTCCCAAAGAGAGTGGATTCAGTCCGGTTATGTCAATCACTTATATTGGACTTGGTGCTTATTCTTTCCGTCAAGTTTCATCCCGATCTCTCCACTCTAACCGCTTTCGTAGATTTCCAGTTTCCAAGATTTCTATTCCCCCCTCCGACCCCCTATGTCCACAGATCCGATTCAAATTAAAAATAGAGCATCTGAGACACAAGATCTTTCTATATATCAAGTTTCATTAAGATCCTATCACCAATTCTGAAGATAAGTTTTCACGTTTTCCAAAATTTCTGATTTCCTGCTCCGGCTCCCCCCACGGATACCAGATCTGGTTGGGATTTTAAATAAGAGCACTGAAGCACAGGACCCTTTTAGATGTCAAATTTCATCAAGATCTGATCACCCCTTCAGAAGTTAAAAATATCAAGTATCATCACGATGTCTTCACTCTAAGCGTTTTTCAAGATTTCCGATTTCTTCCTCCAACTCCCCCCAATGTCATTGGATCCGATCAGGATTTAAAATAAGAGCTCTGAGACACAAGGTCCTTCCAAAAATCGAATTGTATTAGGATCCGATCACCGTTCGTAATTTAAAATTTTTCTGAATTATCAAATTAGGTCCCCCCCCCCAAATCCCCGAAAGAGAGCGGATCCGATTCTGTTAAGTCAATCACGTATCTTGGACATGTGCTTATTCTTCCCACCAAGTTTCATTCCGATCTCTCCACTCTAAGCGTTGTCTGGAATTTCTAGTCCCCTCAATTACACTGGATCCAGTCGGGTTCTAAATGAAGAGGTCTGAGTTATGATATCCTTCTAAATATCAAACTTCGTCAAGATCCAATCATTCGTTCGAAAATTAAAAATACCTTATTTTTTCTAATTTTTCCAAATTAACAACAACCACCCCCACCGCAACTCCCCCAAAGAGAGCAGATCCATTCCAGTTATGTCAAACACGTATCTCGGACTTATGATTATTTTTCCCACCAAGCTTCATCCCGATCCCTCCACTCTAAGCGTTTTCCAAGATTTTAGGTTCCCCCCTAACTCCCCCAATGTCACCGGATCCGGAGCGGATCAGGTCCGGTTATGTCAGTCACGTATCTTGAACTTTTTTTTTATTCTTCCCCCCAAGTTTCACAGCTGGGCCGCCGCGGCCGAGCGCTCGATGCTGCTGCGTCCGGCCCAGGGATCACCGTAGGCCAGGTTGTGGTTCAGGCTAGAGGTGAAGAGGAACGGCTCCTGCTGGACGATGGCGACCGCATGGCGCAGGGAGGCCAGCGTGACATCGCGGATGTCCTGGCCGTCGATGGTGATCCGCCCGCCGGTTACGTCGTAGTAGCGGCCCATGAGCTGCGCCATGGTGGTCTTACCGCTGCCCGGCGGCCCGACGATGCCGATCATCTTGCCGGGCCGGGCCTCGAGCGTGATTTTGTCCAGAGTGCGCTGATCGTCCGCCCAGGCCGGATAGCGGAAATCGACAGCCTCGAAGCGCAGCACGCCCTCGCTCACCGCCAGGTCCCGGGCGCGCTCCCGATCCGCGATCGAGGGCTCCAGGTCGAGCACGTTGAACAGCCGCCCGCCGCAGCTGGAAGCCCGGGCGATGGAGTTGATCATCCAGCCGATCTGGCGCACCGGCATCTGCAGGATCGCCATGAAGGCCAGGAACTCGGCCAGCTGGCCGATGGTGATCTCGCCGTCGATCGCCTTGAGACCGCCGATCCACAGCACCAGCCCCATGACGATGAAGTAGACATAGGTCATCTGCGTGGCGTTGCGCACGAACAGCTCGATACGCCTGTGAGCGATCGCCAGGGCGCTGTCGGAGACGCGGTCGTAGCGGGCCAGCTCGAAGGCCTGGGCCGCGAAGGCGCGCACCACCCGAAGTCCGCCCAGGTTCTCTTCCATCACCTTGGTCAAGGCCGAGAGCTCGTCCTGCAGCCGCAGCCAGGTCTCGCGCAGCTTGAGGCGGGCGAAGGAGGCCCGGATCCCGACCACCGGTACGAAGCTCAGGGCAACCAGGCCCAGAACCACATCGATGCGCAGCAGGATGACCGCCCCGCCGCCGATCAAGACGCTCAGGAGCACCATGCGCAGCACTCCGGTGTCGACCCACATGCGCACCCCTTCGATGTCGAGGATGCCGCGGGTCATGAGATCACCGCTGTGAATCCGGTCGTGCCAGGACTGACTGAGGACCTGGAGCTTGCGATAGTAGGCAAGACGCAGCTCGTAGCCGATCAGCTGTCCGACCGCCTCGCCCTGATAATTCTGCATCATGGTGCAGAGGCCGCGCAGCACGCTGGCGCCGAGCAGCAGCCCGCCGGTGACCAGCAGCGCGTCCTCGGCCGCGAGGTGGAGATCAAGCTGATCCCCGCCGCCGTGTCCTTCGACGCCACCGGCGCCCGCCTCGTCGCCGACGCCGACGTACAGATCGCCTCGGCCGCCGGCTGGACCCCGCCGGTCACCCTCGGCTCCTACTCGACGCCCGGCATGCCCCCCGCGCTGCCCGCCGGTCGCTCGCACCTGGCGATCTCCGCCAACGTCGACCTGTTCAACCGCATCGGCCACAACGCCTGGGCCTCTGGCCTGCTCAACCAGGAGGTTTTAATTGTTGCTTCGGTCTATTATCCTGAAAGCACTCGGTAGATCGAGTTTTTCTGTTGTTTACATACGGGACAGAACCAAAGTGACCCGACTCTGCGAGTCACTTTTGTGAATAAGTTGTATTCCGGCTCTGTCATTTCCAAACATCCGATACATGCCCAGGATTAGCATGAGTCGCAAATCAGTGCAAATTCGATATCTTGCAATTTGGAGTCACAATCTTAGAACTCATCAACACCTTTTTTAGACGAACGTCTTGGTCTTTTCTGGGCAACTAAGTTAGACGGTCCTTTATTTTTCTCCATGACTGTACCGTTCTAATAGTGACAAAGTGTGCGCACGCCAAGTTTGAAACCAAGAGCGCATGTGGGTTAAGTCAAACAGAAAGGTCTTTAAATGACAAGATTGACCTTAAAAATGCGAGTTAGGGTAATACACCAGTCTATTGGGTCACTTATTAATAAATCAGGTAATCAGATTAATAATTATTGCCTCTGATTTTTGAAGATTTTTGGATTACACTTGGTTAAGATAATTAGACAGCGTTGCAGCGTTCATTATGTTCAACCTGGGTTACTACGATATGGTTACTGGGTATATTGCACCCAAGATAAAGATCCCCTTATTACCAAAGAAAAATAGAAGATAAGAGTTTTGTTTTGTGAGCATGCACACTGAATACTATTTCACTAATGATATCCAAGTTAATAACAAACAACTTAAGAATTAAAAAAAATCTGTCTATTCTATAAAATTTAAAGTAGCTTATGCTTTTTTCATGCTTACAGTATAATGTTTTATACCCCTTTCCATATACCTAAAATTTTAACCCACTCTTCGGTAGTATTTTAATATATTATCCCTTCTCCGATAGAGAAAAGCAATAGGCAAGACCGGGTTTCACGTGGCATGCACAAACTACTTTTCAGCAATTGCTAATTAGTCAATATTTGTTTTTATCCTTAGCTAGAAATCTTCTTATTTCCCTTCCCCCCACAAAAAAGAAACAAAGAAAGAAGCTAGGCTGCAAAAGATACAATTTAGATGTTTACCAATTCTTGAGATTAAAGAACAATACGCGAAAAAAGTGCGAAAGGAGTCTCAGAGGAAAATTTAATGTGGTTGTCTGCAAAGGTGATTGAACAAACCTCAGGAATGAAGATGTTGTCCTTCTTATATAGGCCAAAACTATGGAAAATAGACTGTACTATGGCCCAAATATCATCTTAGTGAAATTAGAGGACAGCATAATAAAGGTAGATGCAAAAATGATATCATGAGTCAAAGAGGCGGTGAATGGATCAAAGTCTGGGCGAGAAATACTTAGCTCTAGCTCTGGAAGACATCCCTTCGGAAGGAATCCCTCCACTTACAATCTAAAAGTAGAGTTACAAGAGGAGCTATTGGGGCAGCGCATCAAGAACCTAAAATTACTTCTGTTTTTTTTTTTTTTTTTTTTTTTTTTGGGCGTGGTGTTCGGCGTCGTCTGGACGGGCGTCACGGCATCCACCCCGGCCTTCGTCGAGGGCGTGCGCGCGTGGGAGGCGGCCGATCCGGACGGCTACCGGCGCGAGATGGACAACCTGACCGCCCTCGCCGGGCAGGCGATCGAGGCCTGCAGCGCGGACGACGCCCCGGCGTTCCTGGCCGCCGTGCGGGCCTACCGCGAGGGCATGGATGCCCTGGGCCGCGGCGCCGACCTGCCGATCGTCTCGGACGCCCACCGGACGATCGCCGACCTGGCCGAGACGGAGGGCGTCGCCTACAAGCCCTCCGGCGCCGGCGGCGGCGACGTGGGCCTGCTGTTCGCCTCTTCGCGGCCGGCACTCGTGCAAGCGGGCCGCTTGGCCGAGCGGGCGGGGTACCGTTTGCTGGACCTGGACGTCCACCCTGTGGGTGTCCGCGTGACGTGCCACGAGAGGACCGCGCCATGAGCTCGAGCTCGCGCATTCCCGGCTTCTACAAGCACTCGGTCGAGGACCGACTGCGCATGCTGCTGGACCGGGACGTGATCACGGCCGAGGACTACGACGCCCTCGTGACCGGCCGCAACGTCGTCGAGCCGGAAGAGGCCGACCGCCTCATCGAGAACGTGATCGGCACGCAGTCGCTCCCGCTCGGGCTGGGCCTGAACTTCCTCGTCAACGGCAAGGAGTACATCGTGCCGATGGCGGTCGAAGAGCCGTCCATCGTCGCGGCGGTCAGCTCCGCCGCGAAGACGGCGCGCGCCGGCGGTGGCTTCCGCTGCCGCAGCATGGACCCGATGTTGATCGGCCAGATCCAGGTCGTCGGCGTCGAGATGGTGCCGAGCCTCAAGGAGACGGTGCTCGAGCACAAGGAGCAGATCCTCGACCTCGCCAACAGCCTCCACCCCAACATGGTGGCGCGTGGCGGCGGTGCCCGCGATCTCGAGATCCACGTGCACCCGGCCACGAGCGAGCGGCCGGAGATGTTCATCGTGCACCTGGTCGTCGACACGCGCGACGCCATGGGCGCCAACCTCGTCAACAGCATGTGCGAGGAGGTCGCGCCGCTCATCGAGCAGCTGACGGGCGGGCAGGTGTTCCTGCGCATCCTCAGCAACCTGACCGACCGCGCGATGGTCGTCGCGGAGGCGACGATCCCGCTGGAGCAGCTCGCGAGCAACGGCTACTCCGGCTCGGAGGTGCGCGACGGCATCATCCTCGCGAACCAGTTCGCCGAGGTGGACCCCTACCGCGCCGCGACGCACAACAAGGGCATCATGAACGGCATCGACGCCGTCGCCCTCGCCACGGGCAACGACTGGCGCGCGATCGAGGCGGGTGCGCACGCGTACGCCGGCATGCAGGGCCCCTACCGCTCGCTCACCCGCTGGTGGCGCACGGAGGAGGGCGACCTCGCCGGCGCGCTCGAGATCCCGCTCAAGGTCGGCACGGTCGGCGGCCAGATATAAGATAGCTAACAAAGATTATGTTGTAAAACCTAGCTGTCATCTGCAAAGCAAGGACACCACAAACCTTCTGTAAAGACTCGCAAACATTTCATTATAAAGCAAAACGTTGTTTGACTCTGTAGCCAGCAATGAAATTTGGAAACCAATGAGAGTAGATAGAGTACTAGAAAAATTCATCATACTGATTGATGCCCATTATGGCATGATTCCTCCTGCAGTCACAATACATTGTAAACAACTTGGTTCCATGGGATCCTACTTGATTTGCCAGGGCCTTAAAGTTTCAAATATCTAGGCTCGTCTATTGACATACAGGGCAGCTGTGTTATAAAATAAACCTTAAAAAAGCAACAGTTGTTGTCAACTTGATTGAGCTCCCGTGGCTTCGATATGAAATTCAACTTCAACCAAAATCCAAACTTACAAAGAAATTTTTAGATCAATGCTTCTGTAGAAGACTGAAACTTGTAGCATGACAGCTACTGATGCTTAAACATTTAAGTTTCTTTGACATCAGTTGCCAGTAAAGAGCCATTCCTACATAATGTACTAAAAAGGATCTTGAATAAAGAGATTGGAAATCAACAATTTCATTAAAAAAAAGTTGTTTTTCATTAGAAAAATAACACTACGACAAATAGCTGTTGAATCTGATTTCAACAGATGTTAATGACCTGAAGAATATCCCACAAAGGAAGGACCTACATGTCACTGCCATCTTGAAATGGCCACCCAAGTGACCAATGAAAACCTGTCTAGCTAGGATCCAGACTAATATACAGATCCTGGATGGCTTCAACTGATGCAGATGATTTGATTTGTTCCAGTTCCGTGACATGATCTGGCTCTACTCTGCTGACAGAAACTACATCAACATAACAAGAAAACGCAGCTTCTAAGCACAAGGAAGAGCTGATTGATCTTGTTTCTTGCTGCAAGTAAGTACTAATCAGGACTTTCTACTTATATTAACATTGAACAAACCTCATAGTTTGTCAACAAAATAATAGTTTTGTTCTGCTTTTTGTATAAAATAGTCTACCTGTTATATCCTTTGGATCCTTATCTTCAATAGTAAACGTGACGGTTTTTTCAGCCTTCTCCTTGCTTTCCTCTTCATTGTCAGCTTGAGAGGTTTCCGAGATACCATCAAAATCAAATGGAACTTTCTTCTTCTTTTTCTTCTTCTTCAAGTTTTGCAAATCGATATCAAATGCCTAAAATAAGAATGTTACCATAACAAAATTCAGAAAAAAACCACACCATTCGCTTGAAACCCTTTGCTATAGAGCCATTCCATGGTCACTACTGTTGGTGTGAAGGTAGAGCTAAAGGTGGACAAAATGTTCTGCTGCCACGACTATCTTATTAAACTTCCTGCAGTTTTCAGGTTCTAGTTAAAATATTTAAACTTCTTGTGTACATTTTATATAGATTTATTGTGTATATTACACAGTGCAAAAACAAAAATCAAAATGATACATTTACGCTTTGTTATAACGCAATTATGCAAACACGACACATTTATAATGAATAATACATTTGTACTTTACACACCGGTCACATAATTCCAGATATAAACAGATAAAACACAATCAAATAAAATAATTTCAAAAGGAAAAGAATTGGGAGTGAAGCAAAAACAAATAAATGAAAAAAACTATAAAATCGAAATATACAGGGAGTGAAAGAAAATTTTATAGTGAGTGAACTAAACGAGAAGTCTTGAGAAGTCTACGCTTGTGCTTAGTTTTCTAGCCCAAGATGGTGAGGTGTGATGACCCAGAAAAGCACGACGTACTTGTCGGCTATTGAAAACACATTCAAGAATTACGCTTAGGTTACATATCAGAAAACAGGTTTCATAGCTATAAAATCAGGTGACTGATGATATAAAGCACTGGACTTCGACAGAATGCATTGGCCTTGCATAATGTGGGCTATATATTTGCAAATAAGGGGGTGGGGTGGGCGCCTAGGTTAGATTTCCAGAACTTTGTTTCTAAAATAATTTTATCATCATGTTTAGTTATATTTCACTAGGATTAACCTAACTTCACTTCTTTGAGGTGTTTCTAATAACCGTCAATTACCCAGCACGCATTGTGAATGCTTTAAATGACATCTCACAGCAATCGCTCAATATTTATCTCTCCTAGTCATATTTTCTGTAGTTAAAGATGTTTTCGATTTTGCGCTTTGAGCTCTCCACATTCACTCATAAGAACTATTAAAACTACATCTTTTTGTTTTTTTCCTGGAAAATTGCCCAAACCTAATTGCTTCCCACGCATCACCTTTCAAGAGTGTCATTTTTTTTTCATTTTAGCTTCTTTTATAATATCTTGGTTGTGTCAATCATGCTCCAGGACAGGTAATCTACTCAGGTAACGAAAAATGCAACTGGCTCTGATATCACAAACACCTTTGCTTCATGACTACGGCTTTATACGTGCTAACTAACACGTATGAATTGCTTTGTCACTAAAATAAATGATAAATATGATTATAATGTTAAATGAGAACTTCACAATCAGCAGCAACGACTTGATCTGCTAAAACTAAGGGGGACAATAAGAAAAATTACTTCCCCTTGCTAAATTTATAAGACTATAGGGACATGGCCAAGGCTGTATCCAGGGAGCGGGGGGCTGAGGGGTTCGACTCCCTCCCCCCCCCGAAACGTTTATCCGACTCATAAAACGTAACAAAAATTGAATATAAACCAATTTTTGATGTATTTTTCAAAGTTCTCTTAGTAAAAAATATCTTTTGTACCCACCCCCGGAAAAAAATCTAGATAAATCCCTGGGAATGGCATACCGCAAAGAGGGGAATTGGTCACCAATCCTCAGAAGAATAAAATGTGAAAATGGGTGCAATATTCGCAGAAAAAAAAAGTTGTCCAAAAAAAATTTGAACTTCTACTGGTAATCAGTCTACGCGATGAGCTTGCACGCTAAATTGATATTTGAAAGGTAAAAAACACGGGGAGGATAGTTTTTGTTTTCTATGGTAAGTGACGCGGTTACTTGATGAGATTTGCATGTCTTGTTTTTTAGTAAAGTGATTTAATGCATGATATCATTGAAGGGTTAATTTCGTTTTAAGAGGAACGTATCTAAATTTTAAAGTCAGGGTCACAAACAAAGAGGGAGGCAAATGTGCTGATTTCCAAAAGGCCCGTGCCCTGCGGAATCTCATTGGCTCAGATTCGGGATCAAAGGTTAAAAAAGAGCATCAACCTTTCCAGTTCAATATCTGGTATGCCTGCGAAACAGAAGGCTGCGAGTGACATTAAGAATGTGGCTATTACGCCGTTGGCAATGACGACAAACCCTACATGAACGAAATGAATGCAGCATAAACAGTAAATATGTTTAGACAGGAATAGGCATGAATACATGTAAATAAACAGTATTAAAGCATATTTTATCCACACAGGATAATATAAGGATAAAAATGCTCTTGTAAAGAGCAATAAGCCTTCATTGGATTATCAATCGATTGCTCATTATTATTATTTTTTTCAGAGCCACTTCGTGTGGAAGATTGATCTTAGAAGATTGATGTTTATTTATAATACTCCGTACTTTGTGTTTTTTATACTTTTACGGGTAATAAAGTTCATTCGTTCATTAGATACTTCAGGGGGGAACCATTCGATTGAAAATTGAGAGTTCTAGTGTCCTTTTAAGTCGAAAGTAATCAGAAGACAACCAGTCCCCCTTCCATGCCCTTTACTCAATATTTGAAATCAAGCATAATATATCATATAAATCATCACAACCTCCCACAGCCCAGCTGCAAGTGATGTATGTTATGTCCTGGAATTTTTATTATCTGATCTTTTGACTTTTTATAACAAAATGGCTATCTAAAAAATTTGATACAATGCATTTGGGGTAAAAAGGGACTATAAGGATCTTATGCGAGGGTTTTGAAAATAGTTCAAAGATCAGATATGTCAAGCCCCCACTCAAAAAACTTATGAATGCTAACTAATAAATTTTCAAATGGGAATAAATCCATTTATTTAGACAGTAAAAAAATAGGTACAAAGTCCAGATACTTCGATCACATAAAAAAAAAATAAAAAAAGTAAAAAGTAAGTAAGAAAAAAAAACAAAAAAATTTGTTTTAGATATTCGATCATATATACAGCGATCTGGACTTTGTACCTGTATTTTTATACTGTCTAAATAAATGAATTTATCCTCATTTGAAAATTTATTTGTTGGTAATGGAACGGCAGTGTGGTCTAAGAAAAGAATACTTATGAACACTATTTTAATCCAGAACTTAAGGAACCTGACCCCTTGCCTTCATTGCAAGCCCCAACAACAACCACCACCCCTCACACAAAAAAAAACAAACAAAAAAAAACTTCTTAGACTACGCCCCTTTCGGGCAGGCTCGCTGTATGCTCTGCACGTAGCGGCGTTGACGTCGCTCGTGTGGATGCGTCGAATGAACAGTGGGCACCCCTATCAAGGCGCGCGGAAGGCCCGCGCCACATTCTGCTTGATTTGCGTTGGCTTCCTGGCGTTCGTCACGACCCTGGAGGCGAACCAAGAGTACGCGCGCGCGAGGACTGAGCTCGCGCTGCTAGAGACACAGCTCGACGAGGCCGCTGCCCGTTTCGACACCGGGAAGTGGCACCTGGAGGACCACTCGAAACACGTGCTTGCTCAACTGCATGCGGACATCCGCGATTCGCTGTGGACCACCACCATCGTGAGCGGAGCATTTCCAACATCGA
>JAAAKM020073195.1:64127041-64148264 GCA_010016025.2 Alatinidae sp. Z8VKAUB7J3
TCGAGATCCAGTCCGAGCTTTGTTGAGGCCGACCGGCAGGAGTTCCTGAGACCAGCACCGTGGGTCGCGGACTTTCCCTGGGGCTCGTTGAGAACGCTGACGCTCGAGGAAATCCGCGAAGCGTGCACGAAGCCGCTCGGCCGATTGCTGAGGCCCAACCCGGATGCGCTGGAGCAAATCGTCTCGGAGTTCCTGCGAGCGAAAGGATGGGGCTGGGCAACCAAGATCACCTGGGCGCGAAGTGGATCCGAGGACTGGGTGCGAGTCACGATCTCGGAGAGCAGGCCGGTCGATGAGGAGGCGCGCAGCGTCTGCGCTGTAGTGCCCGGGCGTTGGTCTGACGCAGAAGAACTGACCGTACACGCGTGGCTAGGACGCCGCGGGGCACGCCTGAGCACACCCAAGGAAGGCTTCCTTCCTGCGCTCCAACCAGTCTGGCACGAAGTCCGTAGAATGACGGTCGAGCAAGCAAGGGCCGAACTTACCGAGCGTATGGTGAAGCGCGGCAGCCTGACCGTCCTCGGCACGACGCTCTCCGGATCCTGGGGGCTGGCGCTCGGGCGATGGACAGTTGTTGGTGCACTCTTGGTTCTCGTGCTGCAACTCACGAGCGTGCATCCTCGTAGTCGACGGGGGATCGTCGGCATGGCCTCGGGGCTCTGGCCCGTCCTAGGCCGTCACAGCGGCCAACTCCAGGCCATGTGCGTACTGGGCCTACTGTTCCTGCTCCCAACGGGCTGCCTCGTGGCCGAGTGGGCGCGTGTGGAGCAGATCAAGGGGACCCCCGTGACGGCGGGCGGCCTGTTTGACCGGACGTGGATCGAACTCCTCGTGGTGTACCTGCTCGGCCTGACCGCCTGCGTCAGCCACCACGGGTACCCCAACAGGAGGGTCAGGCGCCGCGGCTAACGCACGGCGGCCTCGGCGTCCTTGTCAAGTCGCTTGATACTGAAGTAGACCTGAGACCGTGTGGCCCCGCCGGACTCGCTGTCCGTGACCAGCAAGAGGAAGTCGCCCCGAACGAGTCTGAAACGTTCCCATTCTGTCGTTCCGTCAGGAACGACCATCTTCTTCGCTGCCGAGATGCGAAAGAAGGCCATGATTATGACAATGTTCAACTTGGCATTGAATATAAGGAAGACTTGCTAGGTAATCGTATTACTAACCGTATATCAAACGATAAACTGTATTGAAAATGATTCCATCCCACTTACTAGGGCTGAAGCGAAAGAAAAGGTAAGATGAGTAGGCCGTGTTTTATAGATGGCAGATTGCCAAAGATTAAACCGTTCAGCCCTCCGCTAAGGGCCGAACGAAAAGCACCACATCCCAAAATTAGACAGGAAGAGGTCAAAAGAAGTATTTAAAGGAAATTGAAGCTTCAGGAGAGAGGGTAAAGAGTGAGATTTAAAAATATTGGGTGGAAGTTGAGCACTAATTTGTTGATCACAGGTACCATGGCGCTGCAGTGAGTTGTTAGTAGCAGTATTAGCAGTAAGTGATTTTGTGACGGGACCGTTTCCCATATTATTATACTAAAAATAATAACACTCAGAAATGTTTTTTATTAAAGTATGTCTGAGCCAGTTTGATGGTAATGATCCAGGTAATTAATTCTAAGTTGTATGTTTTTAGAACAGAAGATGGAGCAGTAACTTCAATGAAAAATATAATTACGAAAACAAATGTGCGAAAATAAATATAATTATGAAAACACGTCTATTGAAAACGTCCAACACGGTATCCAACTGAATAATAATTATAGTTGAAATTAAATATAAATGGATAGATAAATAGATCAGTGTATTTAAAAGCAGAAGTGCCATATACGCAACAACAAAAAATTCAGGCAAAACAAGGAGATCCCGAACAAAACAAACTACGAAACGAAAATTACCTAATCTGTACATCAAATAACTCAATCATTTAAGCTTTTTTTTAAATATAAATTTAAAATTGGGAGGTATAGGGTCCAACAACAAACCGAAATGGCGACGAATGTTAATTAACATGAAGATGGACATCAAGCTTAAAACGAATATAAGTTGCAACTAATGGAAAACAAATCGAACTTTAAAAAAACAGGAATTACAATAATTGAAAAATTAGACTAAAAATGAAATATTATCAGGAATAAGCTGGGAACTGCCTTCCTCCTCCACCTTCTCTAAAGTGGGGCCGAAAGCTTCCTTTGACCCCAACATCGTCTATATAGAATATAGAACTTTGTCTATTTAGAACTTCGTCTATATGCAATGACAGCGAAATTGAAGAAATAGACTAAAATTGAGCAAAAACTATCGCGAATAACCTGGGAACTATCTTCCTCCTCCAACTTCTCTAAACTGGGGCGAAAGCTTCCTTTGACCCCAACTTCGTCTATATAGACTTGTTACGTGTCCTTGGAATTGGGATTACTCTGTGAATGACCCCATACATTCTTACTTGTATGGAAAGAGGAACTAGACGGACGATAGAGCCCAAGTGGATGTTTCAGCCTTTTTCTCTCTCCAAAAGATGGTCTTAGATAACCTCGAAGACCACACTGCCTTTCGGGTGTCGTTTTTTCTTTTTTTTTTTCGAACAATTATCACAATTCTCATCTGTAATCCTTGTATGTGGGAGCCATAGACATAACGATTCGTCTTAGGGATCTCCTTGCGCTTTTCCTTAGATAGCAACAACAGAGATTTAGGAAAGACCCAATTACAATGAAATTATACTAACAACACGACTTTGCTTGCGCTAATTTCAGCCAATCAGATTTTTCACAGAATTTTATAGTTCGCTGAAGAATTCTGTTTTGCTTTAATCAGCAAAAGCTAAAGCTCGGTGATAGTAAAATTTTACTGTGAATGAGCCTGAAGGGGCTTAAAGCAGGCAAACCGGTTAATTAGGTCTGCTTCTTTATTACCACCCTCTTAACTAGACATAAGGTGGCTGTTTACCCACTAGAGTATTCCATTCCTTTTTCTATATCATCTGGCATCTATTCAGTTAAAACACCGAGGACAGTGACAATCAAATCTGATTATTAGAAATGCTTAAGCAGATGCGTAACCAACTCTACTAGGGAGGTTTGAAAAGTTTCGGATCTCAACGTGAAGATGGCGGAACTCGTCAATGAAAGTGCGGAAATGTAGTCGTGCATCTTTTGACAGCAGCACATCAAAGTTTCAGCCATTTTGGAAACGTAGTTTTTATTTGACAGCGGTTTGAGTGAGTCGATGTGAGTCTTTGTGTGAAATTGGAAAAAATCGAGTATCGAGCTGTCTTAAAATATTTTTTTTTGACAAGAAATAGGCCTAAGAAAATCAAAGATGAGTTAGACTCTGTGTACGGTGACTCTTCACCGTCATTTACCACAGTCAAATTTTGGGCAGCTGAATTTAAACGTTTCCGTAAGAGCTCGGGAGATGATGAACGTTCGGGACGTCGAACAACTGGAACTACAAAAAAATCTCTAACACTCACCAAGTTGTCTTAAACTATCGCCGAATTAAAGTGAGAGAAATAGCAGAAGCAATGAAAATGTCCAAAGAACGTGTTCGTCACATATTAAATCAAGATCTAGGCATGAGAAAGCTGTCCACACGCTGGGTGCCGCGTTTGCTAACGTTAGGTAAAAAACGTGTTCGAATGAACATTTGCAATGCTTTGTTGGCGCAGTTTAGGCACAATAAATCCGAGTTATGGCGCCGATTGATTACTGAAGATGAAACTTGGATACACGACTATACTCCTGAAACAAAAATAGAGTCAAAACAGTGGACTACAAAGGGGGACCGGCTCCGAAAAAAGCAAAATCTGTTTTTCGATTGGGAAAGTGATGGCGACTGTTTTTGGGATACTCTTGGAGTTATCCAAAATCAATTTTCTTCGAAAAGAGAAAACCATTACACGAGGGTACTACGCATCTTTACTTGACAAGCTGAAGACGGAAATTACGGATAAATGGCCACATTTGCAGAAGAAGAAAATCCTGTTTCACCAAGACAACGCCTCGTCTCACACCTCAACGCAAAGACGATAAACTGAGCGAAAAACAAAAATTAGAATATACTCGGCGCTCATGCACCCTTTAGTTCTATACAGCTGGGAGAGCAAGATCTGGCCACTAAAGGCAGAAGAAGAACAACAACTAGCCGTTCTAGACCAGAAACAGCTAAAATCTATTTGCAACATCAGACGGTCGCAACGAATCAGCAACAACGAGCTCGTGAAGACATGCGGAAAAAACTTACAACGTTACGCATAATCAAGAAAGAGTTCCTTGGCCATGTAATATGACACCCACAGGAGACTTTAGCACGCCTGGTCTTTACTGCAGTGCCTCCTAAATCCTGGAAAAAAAACGAAAGGCCAGATCAGGTCATGGTATAGTGTTGTGAATAAGGGCGTTGAACTATTAGGTAGTTTCCGGAAATATGGCAATAAGTGGGACAAGTCGTAGCTTCAACTCGTTCCTGACAGCACCTGGTCCAGCATCTTCATGGTGCCGAGTGGGCTAAATAGCCTGTGTCTCGTCTTAAGAAAGGAAATAAGGACTATTATGAAAAATTCATTTAAGTACCAAGCCACCTAATACCAATGGTTGTGTAGCAACAGCTTTGTAGCTGTACACGTTCCTCCTCCTTCGCAATCTGCTCAAAGTTTCTTTCTTTACTTAAAATTAAGTTAATGACTATATTTTGTTTGTTTTATGTCAGGACTAAAGTATATGCTCAAAGAATTGCCAAGCAAATGTTTCCTAATGCTGCCAAGTGAGGAGGTAAATTGATGTAATGATCAATTGTATCGCACACTTAGGAGTCTCACAGCCGACCGTTGCAGATCGTGGCAAATGCCTGACTGAAGGAAAAAATCCCAAGATCAGTAAATGATCGGTAGCGGTTGCGAGTGAAAGCGCTCATTCGCTAGCATAGGGTATTGCCCATTTTCTGAATCACCCTTGTGTCTTCTTTTTCTTTGTAAATTACTTCCACTAAGAATTCAATGATGCAATTTTGGGATTTCCTAGATTTTGACAAAATGTGTGCATTGCAAGTATTGTGATAATGTGACGGAATATCACCTTTGCTACATCTTTTTCTATTCAATAATATGTCATGATAGTATTATTATTATTCTAATTTCAAATATTTATCGAAAGTTGGGCAATATTTCTGAAAAAAATTTCGGTATCTGAAAAATGTTATTGATTTATTGCAATTTAGGCAACTAGTGAACCAAGGATTGCAGTATAAAGTTCTCAAAATATGCAGCAAATTTACAAGATACACTGGAATGCCCAAATATCACACATCCTCTTTTGAGAATGTTTAAGTTTTCTGGAATAAAAACCTGAATTTTAGGAAATTATGAGGAAACCAGAGATATTTTGGGAGGCTACACATGACGCTTGTCCCCGAAGTGAAGCCGAAGAAGAAAAAAATGGCCAAAGCTCCACCTAAAGATTATGTTTATTTAATAGTAACTCTAAATTTTTGCCTCTTTCTCTTAACTCTACTTTTTCAAACAGTAAGCAGCGTACATATATTAAGGTAAAGCAACGGAGTTGAAAAGCTTGGAAAGAAGACAGCGGCTGAAGTGTATCTCAATTGTGACAAAAGGTGTCTGCCTATGTTAGTCCGGCTCTGTGTTCAACGTGAGCTCTTTAACGTTATCGCGTAAGCTTTATCAAAGAACCAATTAGAAAACTAAGATAATTAATGTGATCAGCTGGCTTAATCCTACTGTTCTCGAAAGAATATCCGCTGGCGATACTTGCTTCCATTTAAGAAAGCAACTTCAAACTTTGGGCGTTGAACTCGAGGCAGAGCTTTGTATAGGCTACTCAGATTGCAGTGATGTAAAACCTTTCTAATACGCTGGATAGTACGACTCAAATTCAGAATTTTGTATGCGTAGCAGATGAGGGACAAACTAAGACCGGCAATTATGAAAGACAAGGGAGCAGCTGATTGCCTGTCACGAATTCCATTGTTGAAGAATGAGTCTCAATGTCAACAAAAATATCAGGATTGGGTTTATGGGAGAAGTAGCGTGAAAAACTTTAGGGCCGTCCGATTTAGGTGAAGATTGGATTGCCAGGCTACCTTTAAGATGAAACATTTCCAAAAGAGCTTTGATATAGGAAGGGTTCACGCCACTTTTTTCAGCATGAAGTGACGTAGCAGACTGAATCAGAGAGTCAAAGTTTTTGCGCATATCGTGACCATATCGTACTATATCGTACATATCGTACTAGCACGGGACTTTCACCAACCGCATCAGCGTCAATCTATGCGTTTGCGGTGGCAGACAAAAAGTGGGAATAGGCGTGACGAGGTTGAAATTCTTACTGAGAGGATGGAGCATAGCACTTCACACCCAGGAGGTCAGTGTAAAAGCTTGTAAAACGTAACAGCAATTGTTATGGAATGGAATTATGAGCTTTGAGTTTGCTTTTCTTTGAAATTTGGATAAGATCACTAATTGATAAGAAAGAAGGCACAACTCCTTGGACAGTAATCATCTGCATGAGAAGAGCGATATGACTTACCAATAGCACACTAATAAAAAGAATGTGAAGAGACCTTACTCTGTCAATTTCAAGACTTGCGTGATAATCATTCGGTCTCCTTATTTTATTTTATTTTTGTTACAAAATTTACTGGGAGGGGTTTTTCGGCTCTTAATGAAACTTTGTGGAAAGTAAGGATTAATGTGGCTGTTGTGCCTATTTGACCCGATCCAACTTTAGGACGAAATTAAGTGTCCTATGTTTGCTATTTGATCGCTCGATCTCAACCTCTGTGCCGGTACTTACTTACGTATCCTGCCGGGCGCTGCTCGATGCAGAGAGCGACGTCTGTTTATGTCCATTGCGAGCGTTTACGCTTCGCTCCGTCTGATGTTTGCCATCGCCAGGAACTCAGACAGGCTATCGGACCATCGTTTTTTTGGTCAGGCCTTTGCTGACGACAGACCTTGTGGTGTGGCGTAATACAGGTTTGCCATTGACTGACCTTTATCAAAGTTGACCCTTTATCTCCATGCTCTTTTCCTACAGGACCTACAAGTCCTTCTTTCTTTGTTCTATCATTCGGAATGACGGAGAAGAGAGTTCCTCCAAGCTCTCTTACCAACGCTATAGCTTAATCGTTATCACTCTTGCATACAATTTTTTTGCTCCTGAAGGTCTTTCGGTATCTGTTCTTTAATCTGAGGGAGGAGGACCTGCCCGCTGGTAGGGCAGATCTTCTGGTTGTAGATAAAGTACTTTTTTCAGCCAATTAATGTTCTTATGGGTCACATTGATCTCGGGGAACAATCGCGTTTGAAGTAAGACTTTCTTGTCCCTGAAAGAGTTATTCCCCGATGGAGAAACTTCGATAAATCAATCCTTCCATTATTCGCGTTTTCAATCCGTGTGCTATGAAATATGCTGATCTTCTTGTTGCTGGTCCAAAGACCCGTCTTAGATCCTCTTAATGTACATTACCCCGTTTATCATCCCTTTAAGAGCAGCTTAGCAAAAGGTTTTGGTATTCACCTCAAATGTGAAAACATCAGATACGACCTTTATCTGTTCGTTACGATGTGGTTTGAATTACGCTATGGCTCACTATCTTTGATTCAGGGAGTTGTTGAAGCACTTACCTGGCTTAGCATATGAAATGCACTCTACACATCGCTGCTCGCCATGACTACCTATAGAACGGAACTTCCCCCTATGAGTATCTAAAAGTGGTTATTGTTTGGCCTACTGCCGACATGTGGGATGACAACCCGAGTGGAGATTATCACAAAGAAATTTGGTTTTTGTTGCTTTAAGAGAATTTATAATAAATTGTTATCAATGAAACAAAAAATAATTGCGTGATCGTGACGTTCAGATTGTCGTTAGTTATGAATCTTGGTCAGATCTTCTGCTCTTCATCAGACCTTGTAAATCTTGTTTTACAAGCAAATGGTTTTTGAGTGTTTTATTCCTAGCTGCATTGTAAAAATGCTACCTCCTTGTAGATCAGAGAGTAAAGGCAATTTTACATACACAACGTTCATGCCCTTTTACCCTAAGAAATAATGATAGACTTTACATATTGAAGACGGCCATTTTGTTTTGTGTTTCAGGTATTCCAATTATGGCTTTCGTTATTACCTAGAATCTCCCATTTCCACAAGTCAAAGACGAGAGGATGACCGTATCACCTATATTAATAAGGGCCAGTTCTATGGCATTACCTTGGAGTATATACCTGACCCCGATCGACCCTTAAAGAGCACAACAGTCAAGGTAAGACCTGATTTTGTGGGTTTTTTAATCTTCTTTGGCTTGTTTTTGTAATGACTGGAATTATTACTGCAGTAATATGCTAATGTGTAAGCTCCTCCCTACGATAGACGCTGCGATAATTTTAAATTTACCGATCTAAAACAGAACCTCCGGGCTGTTTTAGCACTATTACATTAGTTTTTTTTTACTATGCCACCGAAAATTGCTGTGAAGCTTGCAAATTTGGGCAGTTGTAGCACTTTAGGAACTGACCGTGGTGGTAACCCTGCTTGACAGTTTCATTCAAAGATAAATTACATGGCTTTTAAATGGCAAATTTAAATCCATTGTTATCCCAAGATATATAATATTATCAACTCTTTCAATTCCTACGGTAGTCCACAAATATTAATCACCATAACTTCTGAAGCTGATCTCCCAGTACGAGAGAAGACAATGAATTTTATCCTGGCACAATTAAACGACATTTTTCTCGAAACCCACAAAATAAGCCCTCTTCAGTGCTGATTCCAGCCTGAGTATCAAAGATCTAGTGCCAGGGCTGTTGATGCTGTATGTTGTGTCATCGGCAAATAATATGTTAATTCCAATATCTTAGACGTCGTCACCGATACCGTTCACACACATACAAATAGCAGTGGACCCAAATTAGAGCCTTGTGAGACTCTAACTAACTGAGATTGAGATAATGACGAGGAAGAAGCATAGCTTCCGTTGATAAACTGATTTCGGTTTCTTAGGTATCATAGGCAGTACAATAGAGCTGCCTAAGTAAAGAGCGATGTGGGTACAAAGTATTATGTATTTATTGTTTTCTTTTGGTTTTAGAACAGGACACTTCGCATCCAAGGAGTTGTCATAGAATCTTCAAAAAAGGCTCATTCGATTTGAAATTGAAAGGGCTAGTGCCTTTTTTAATAGTCGAAAGGGATTGAAGGACAACTTACCCCCTCCCACACGCCCAACATTTCCCCAAACACATTCAATCAAACATTCAATCAAAATTCAATCAAATTCAAAATTCAATCAAATTTCACTGTCCCCAGGACAGTTATGTCCTGGGGACATATAACACTTATATAAAAAGGATGATCGTATAAACTTCAAAGGGAAGCTTATTGGATTGCTAATCATAAGTTTTAGAGCTCACTTTGAGATTAAGAGTAATAAGAGGGTGGATACCCTCCTTCACCTCGTATTTTTCGAAATGCGTCTGATAGAAATTTTGAGATGGTCATTTGTTGTCGTAGAAACTTCAAAAATGCTCATTTAAAAGGAAACTGAAAGGGCTAATCCCCTTTTCAATAGTCGAAAGTGATTGGAGGGCAACTAACCCTCTTTCCACGCCCACCATTTCCCCGAACACATCCATTCAAAATTTTCAGATAGCCATTTTGTTCAATATAAATGAAAGGTACTGAAATTGTGACTTTGAGGATAACCCCCCCCCCCCACGAGACCCCTCAGGTTAATTGTTGTAATTTATGCCCCGGGGGAACATAATGCATATATAGAAAGGGTGACCATATAAAATTTAGAAGGGACCCATGGGAATATTTCTCAGAAGTTCTATTGCCCTCTCTAAGATTCAGAGTGATCAGAGAATTCTGTCTAGTGTGTTTCAGACATTTGTCTAGATTACTAATGAACACCGCTTACAGATACGGATGATGAAGAGGGTAACGGTCAAAGACTCTTGAGTGGTAGAATTTACGATTCTAGACATAGTTCTATGCTCTAGAACGGGGTGCTTGGTCATAATTCAGCCTCAAACTATATGCATAAAGGGTAGCGGCCAAAATATGTGCGTCTAGTCAGGCATAGGTTTAGCTGTTGGATTCTGTATAATAATTCATGCGAGACCCGTTTTGTGTCTAATAATAAAAATTCGAGTCGTTGGTACTGTGGGGGTACTGGAAAATGTAGGGAAAGTGACATTAGCTTGCAGCAGTGATAAATTAGCTTGAAGTCGTGATATCCTAAAGTTTAGCAAGTGGGGAGGGAGGGGTTGGAAATAATAAATGGCAAATCCAAAATTTTGTTCTATTCGGGTAAGAAACATAGCAAAAAATCTCGCTGATTTTGCCACCTTTAATTTTGCCCTCATCTTTTGCCCTCTTTTGTATCATTTCCATTTTTCCCTCACTTTTTTACGTGTTTAAAAGTGTAGAAAAATTCCTGGTTGAGACTTATTCTATTTTATTTCTTTTCTAGGCGATTTTGCGTCGACAGTCAACGAAAAACCTGAGTATGCCAAATTCTTTGAAATATTTAGGCAATCTTATGCACCTGCCAGCTAGAACTGAACATAAAGTGTCTATCTGTATGTGACCCATTTCTTTAGGAATCTCATTTATGTGGAAATATTCAGTATTCCTAGAAAATCTTCTTTTAAGCTGGACTTTTACTATTCTCAGTATTCCGAAGTATTATGGTTCATGTATTTATGTTTGTCGAACCAAAATGTGCTTCTGGACTCCTAAATGTGTTTTTACTCTATCAATTGCCTTTTCAGTTTTAAATGTATGCAGTGGCACACCCACGATTTTCTTCTAACAAAGCTAATCTGTATTAGTCATATGCCTTCTTTGCGAAAAACTCGAACATCTTCTGTACGAGTATTATATTCATAATGTTGGCTTTAAATGGGTTTGAAGTTTTAGCACTTAGCAAAAGTATCGGGGCCCAAACTTGAAATTTAGGTATTTTGCATTCAATAAATAGCGACGTTTCCTCGTTATTTCAACGATCTGCTAACGCGTAAATGTTTCCCCAGCTGCGAGGTAAAAATTGGTTTGTAGGTTGTTTATACTAGTACTACTAACTCACTGCAGTATCAAGCCGCCCCAGGACATTCTTGCTGATACAGGCCTACGCATATCCTTCCTCCATCTCAATCTATTTAAAACCTCTCTCTTTACACCCTTCCAAAAAGTTCCCATTTTCTTGCATCATCCCATTCCATTCGGGGACGACCTGGTTTTCGTTTAGCCTTTGACAGTTAGCCAGCAAGGACAATCTTTGGGAATAAGATGCTACATATTATCAAAGAAAGTGAGTGGCGCTGAGGTGCGGTGTCGCGCCGGAAATAAAACTCGTCGGCGCCGCCGCCACGAGCGCCGGCAGACGCGCCTGTGACTCCGGAGAATCGAAACTACAGCTCAATAAATGAATTCCCACCGCCTCGGCAGCGGTCGCTTCGTCCGGCGACTTGACGTGGATATGCGTCAGGCAGCGCTTGCCCTTCAATTGACGAAGATCGTAAACGGAATAACGTTTGGTCGGTCTCATGTATATCGATCGTTAGGATTGGGCCGCGACCCAGGCGTCCACCATCCCGACAAATTCCAGCATCCAGGGCGACATGTCTTTCTTCCCTCGGCAACAGATCAAATGGCCGTCGCGAACCACTGGATCCGGCACATAAGTCGCACCGCAAACTTGCGCATCGAAACGGCACTTCGGAATCGTGGTAACGGTTCGGTTCTTCAAGACATCCGCCGTCGCCAGGATCTCAATCCCGTGGCAGATGGAAGCCACGGGTTTGCTGGCAGCAAAAAAGTGCCGCGTGATGCGCAACAGATCCTCATCGTAGCGCAGGTATTCCGGAGCGCGTCCGCCCGGCAGGACCAATCCAGCATAGTCCGCCGGATCGACCTCGGCAAAAGCCACATCCGCTTCCAAATGATAGCCCTTGCGCTCTTCGGTGATATCCCAGCCTTCGCTGAGTTCGTGTATCACCAGGTGATACACCCGCTTTTTTGGCCCGGCGACCCGGACCCGAAAGCGTTCTCCCAATCGGAAGTACGGGAACAAGGTATCCATGACCTCGGCCCCATCGCCGATCACCAGCAAGATGTCGGGGCCATTCATCGGCTGCGAGGCACCAAACTGAAGACTCGACGGCCGATGGGACGATGACGATTGCGCAGCAGCCTCACTCATAAGCGGAACGAACGGACAGCATGCCCAGTCCCAAACAAAAAGGCAACGTTCTCCCCGCCCTTGCTGAAACATTGAGACTGTTCCTCAATGCAGCGAAACAACTATGGCATCCCTTCCCCAACTCGGTCTCATTGGCCTTGGCCTCATGGGTAGCGCCCTCGCCGCCCGGACACGGGCCGCCGGATTCACGGTCTGTGGCCATGATCTCGACTCCCGCCGCTATCCCGACTTTCAGTCCATCGGCGGCACCGCCATGGCCGACGCCGGCGAAGTCCTTCGCAATAGCGAATGGGTGGTCTATTCGGTGATGACCACCGACCAAGTCCGATCCTCCTTGGAACCTCACATCGACGCCCTCCGCCCGGGGCAGATCATTATCGATTGCTCAACCGGCGAACCGGATCAAATGGCCGCCCTGGGCGACTGGCTCCGGGAGCACGGAGTCGACTACCTCGACGCCACCGTGGCCGGCAACAGCATGGAGACGCGGCGGGGCGAGGTTCTCGCCCTCGTGGGCGGCTCGGAAAGCACTTACGAAACCTGCCGGCCCTTTTTCGAGAGCTTCGCCAAGTCGAGTTTTCTCCTGGGCCAATTCTGAGAAATGCTACGGGCAAAAAATTTAAAATGCCAAACTTAGAGCACGTGGAATCGGTGCTAGAATGGAATAGAAGCAAACTTTAGAGCACGTAGAATAGAAGGACACTGTTGCCTGGGTCAAAAATAATGACTCTTGACATATATTAATTTTATATTAATTCTATTTATGACTCATTTAATTTACTGACCTTGAAGCAGCACTTGCTGCTTTAATATTTGTGTGTTGCTAGTTATTTGTTTATTATTTTTTATCTTTGTTTTGTGTCTTCTTTTTTTTAGTCATGACATACTCATGTTAGCTCCAGCTATTGTAGTGAATAAATATATTCTATTCTATAATTAGTTCCAAATATTTTTCACTTTTTTCAATTGGCTTTATATGCTGATTGAGAAAGAACCTAATAAAAGAACAATAATGGAGACTTGGCTGGGTATGACAAATGTTGCGTTTAAATCACACAGAGGCTTGATGGTACAACAATAAACCTCCATTCTTGTATTTGATCGTAAAGACATAAACGAAGAAATAACTGCAAGGCACTTGGGCAAGATATCACAGACTTACTTAAAAATCAAGTGCCTCAAAATCTAACAAATAACAAATAGAGGCTAACAAATAAATTATTATTATTATGGAATAGATGCTATAAAGCGGTTGTACTCTGGAAAGCGGGGCCAGGCTCAGATCAGTCAGTTGGTTTTGAATGTTCAGAAGAGAAGGAGCGTGTTTTTCCTCGAAGAGACTGTCACCTTCTATTAAAGGTGGCAAATTTTATACCTAGCTTGACAAGCAAGCCCTTTCTAGTCTCAGGGATCGTATCAGAACCTTTACCAAGTTTTCTTTTGCGAGTCGGGGGATAATGGAGCCTGGCACGTATGCAGGGGGGAGAGGGGGAGGAAGTTGTATTTGATCGTAAAAACATAAACGAAGAAATAACTGCAAGGCACTGGGGCAAGATCTCAAAGACTTACTTAAAAATTAAGTGCCCCAAAATCGTAGTTGTCTACAATGGCCTCACGGAAGAGCCCCATATAAGTGATCGCATCATTTCGTATTATCGATTTCCAGCTGACATATAGAAATGGACTGTATCTCTAATTTCATTTATTTCTAAAAAATTGAACCTTTTTATCATGTAGTATTTATATTAACGAGCTATGAAAACACCCAGAATTAATTTTTTGTTCTCAAAAAATATATGTAGTTCTACGTACGGGGTGGGACGAGAAATATAATACTTCTGAAAATTTTCATAGGTTTATTGAAAGAATTAGTTAATAAATGAAAAAAACTTGTAATCTGCACGCAGCAAACAGCTACCACGCATCTAACAAAAATGGTTGCAGCAATGGTAATACAAAAGTTGACATCAAAGAAGTGTTTCCCTTATTCCGCTGCTTGAAAGACGAAACACTAGGAAGCCTTAACTGGTGGTTTTATTGCTAATGAAAAATTAACGAATAATCCCAATAATTTCTTCAGTATTTATTTAATCTGACGTAGCTAGTCCCAGAATTTGAAATTAATTGAGTAGTAGAAGCACCAAGAATAATGCTAACGGTAAAAGAGAATTCGGTTCCTCGACACCCGGCTCGAGCCTGTTTGGACCTAATGTCGAAAAGGTTGCTTGCTAATTTCAGTGCCCAGAACGTTATCCGAAATTGGGGTTGACGATTACTAATTTCAGTGCCCATGAAAATCATTAAATTAGCGTAGATGGCATAATGGTGCCTCCATGTTTACAGGGCGCCATTATTCTCAAGGTGCCACAACGCTAACCGTTACGCTGGGAAACAGAAGTTAATTTTATATATAGAAGAATATAGAGGACAAATCTTGGTTGATGTACTAACTCTAAACCAGGCACGTGTACAGGAATATATTTTGGGACGGGGCCCCAATCCTTTCAAATAGAAGATATAAGGCGCATTATATTACGCAGTGTCTATAAAAACTAAAAGCACACATATAAAGAAAATAGGGACTCACCCTATATTGCAAATTGCACCATACGAGTGGAGCTATGAGCAAACTTTACCACAATCTCATCCACTGATACAGAAACATCTCGATGTACTTTCGAAAGTGTCAAGCCATTAAGATGGCTTTCACCCATTCGGCTGCGGAGATAGATTTATAGACTTTTCATAGAAGAAAATGACCTCTCCGTATATGCTGTAGAATTAGGAATAACATAGAAAATATAGAGTAGCATAAGAATGTTGCGAAAAATGCCTTGCTCATACTCAGCCAGACCTTGCACTGCCGTCTTTAAAAAGAAGACTGGGAGCTATTTTAGCCACTCCGCTTACCATAGTTATCATACGATAGACCTGAGGCATATATCTTGAAAATTTCGGTTTACGTCACCAATAGGCACTTTTACAACAAAAAAAGGCGTGGACTCCGCTGGGGCTTTTCAGAATAACTTTGTGCTTTATGGATCGACATTCGAGTGACTGGATAAGTTGGTTTGCGAAAGGGTTGATAACTAAACTCGACAGCAAAAATACTTTTTTTGTCGGGAAATATCATACAGAACGTTGACGACATTTCTCTATCGTTTGCATGGCAACGGCGATTTCAAGTTTCTCGCATATGCGGGGGACTTCCAGAAACAGCTAGTCGAATCGCTCCTCCACCTTATTTAGAATATCTTAATAGGTTTCTATTGCACTTTTTACACACTGAACGCACACAGCCATATTGATGTTTCCTGACTTCAGCAGATTTTGAAAATTCAGTGAGTTCCCCAAGAAAAGATCTGTCATAATAACGGAGTCCAAGCTCAGGATGCTATTGAGCAGACTTCTGGCTTTTGACGACGCCAGCTAATCCCCTTTTGTCTCTATGTCTTCTATGGCCTTAAGGACGGAATACCTAACTGCTTTGAAATCTCTATTGCATCATGTCTTTCAAACTATGTAATCAGCCAAAAAAGTAAAATCGTTTATTTACAAAGACAAATAAATAACATTTATAAAAACTGAGACTTGTATGACTAGAAATAACTGACTAGCCTAAACAAGGTTGACTTAAACATGATCTGCTGCTATCTTTACAAGGATGATATTATACAAAAACCATAGGTGAGGGAAGGGACTCAGAAAATAAAGGCATTGTGTAGAATTTTAGCATAGAATGTATTGACGTTAGGTGATAGACGATAGATGGCATTGATAGATTGATCTGACAAAGAAATGATACTGGTCCTTTTAAGGTAACCCGTTTTGATTTTGTATATTGCTCAAACTGAACTTTTGGGAGTGAAGAAAAAAGGCTTGAAAGGTTATGCTTAGGCATTCAAGGTCGATATTATAAGGCTTAGGTCAATAGTGTGGTGCCCATCCTGAATTTTTCACCACAGACTCACAATGGACACAGGTTTATATTCTCCAAACATGATGAAAATATACAAAAAATGAATGAATAAAAGCAACTAATAAATATAATAGATTTAAACAAAACAACGCAGTTGACACAAATGAACAACCAAAATAGCCAAAATAGTCAGCTTAATAACAAAATCAAAATTGTCAAATAATGCCACTTTTACATTATCGTAATTTAAATCAACTTACAATAGCCCAATTCTTATAGGCTTGTATTTCAAAATTATATTTTAAGTGAGTTTTAACACATTCCAGAACACATTACCTTCTGGAATGTGTTCAAAAGAGAAGGATGTATTCAAGATAGGGATTCAGTTCCATTTGAAACACAATCACTTTATGAAAAATAAAAGGCTTTCGGCTGCAATAATACATTTATAGGAAAATAAATACAAAAAGTATTTTAAAATTGTATACCAGGTACAATAGGAACAGCTGCAACTAGCACCCCTTCACAAAGCCCAACAGTAGGGAAATTCAAAGTAAGCTAAAAATCACTAAGATTTAATTTTTGAAAATTTCATATCAAATATTAGTGTCAATTTCTTTGAATCAGGAAAGCTTCTCACATTCATCAGGCTTTTGCTATGCAATATTTTTTGTCTGGAGTATAAAATATGCAAGATTAGTTTCCAGGTTTAATTCTGAGGGAAGCTAGGTTCATTTTTTTTTACTTCTTGTTAAAAAAAATCAAAAAAAATCCAATTTTTGAATAAGATGCTTAAAATTGTCTACAGAATCTACAGTAGCTAAAGTATTTCATGTTTACTAACTTCCCAAAATTTGATACTGCCTATTTTGCTTACTTTACACACATTATGATTAGTATATGTAATATATCAAAGATCTAAAGCGAAAATTGGATACAAATAATTTGTTTAATTGAATTTATAATCGGCTTCAGGAGATTGCTGTACAACGTTAGATGTCACTGACGATCTTTTTTCAAACCATTACAGTCTTCTCTCTATGCATTTTGGTCAAAAAAAAAAAAAAAAATCGTGTGACGGTACAGGCGGACGCGGAGTTTCGGGACGAAGCCGAAGACATCTACCGGTTAAAGACGCGGAGCCGGAACGGGAGTATTGTTCCCTTGGCCTCGTTGGTGGAGCTGGTGGAATCCGCCGGGCCGGATCGGTATGTCCGCTACAATCTCTACCCGTCAGCGGCGGTGCAGGGAACAACGACAGCGGGGTTCTCGAGTGGGGAATCGATTGCGGCGATGGAACGGGTGGCGCGGAAGGTCCTGCCAAAGGGGATCGATTTTCAGTGGACGGAACTCGCGTATCAGCAGACCTCGGCTTCGGGCGGGGCCTGGGTGTTCCCGTTGGCCATTACCTTTGTCTTTTTGGTATTGGTGGCTCAATACGAGAGTTGGTCCTTGCCCTTGGCGATCATGCTGATCGTGCCGTTGAGTCTGACCGGTGCCATTCTGTTTTTGGGTGCGCGCGGATTGGACAACAACATTCTGGCTCAGATTGGATTCGTTGTGCTGATCGGGTTGGCGGCGAAGAACGCCATCTTGATCGTGGAGTTTGCCAAGCAGAAGGAGGAAGAGGGGATGGAGCTGTTCGCGGCGACAGTCGAGGCATCCCGGCTGAGGCTACGACCGATCCTGATGACGTCGGTCTCGTTCATTCTGGGCGTGGCGCCTCTGGTGTTTGCCTCGGGAGCAGCCGCCGAGATGCGGCGGGCATTGGGAACGGCGGTCTTCGGAGGCATGCTTGGAGTCACTGTGTTCGGCGTGTTCCTAACGCCGGTCTTCTATGTGGTAATCCGCAAGCTAACAAAAACGCGAAGCGCGGGATAGGACGGGATTCAACTCCCTACGCCTCCACTCTTATTTACCTTTTCCTTTTTCAAGATGGGGAGGGGCTAACGAGCACCCACCCCATCTGTCGCGATCCGAGTGGCGTTCTGACTTCACTTCCGGAAGGTGGGGCGAGCGTACCCGCGAGCCGTCGGCACGAGGGTATTCGCCTTTCCGGAGCGAAACACGGCGCAAAAGGGTAGGACCCCCAAAACATCCCAAGGATTGGCGGGAGTGGCCGGTGCGCAGCGGACGGTTTTCTTCGGCCGGTCGCCAAGGGAACGACGGCTCGCGGGTACGCTACACCTTCCGGAAAACTCAATTGCTGAACGGGTGAGCGACTTCCTTTCACTCAACAATATGCAAGTGAGCACTTGCAGAATCGAGTGAATGGATGTGTATCGTGCAATCGCAGATCCAACGCGCCGAATCATTTTGGACGAGCTGGTTGATCGTGAAGGTCAAACACTCTTCGAGCTCTGCACTCGATTGGCTATGAAGCATGGAATCAGCTCGTCGCGTCAGGCGATTTCGCAGCACTTGGATGGACTCGAATCGGCTGGATTGATTCGGACTAAACGGGATCGTAGGACTAAACTTCACTGGTTTGTCGGCGCACCTCTGAAAGAAATCGTTGAGCGGTGGCCAATTGAATTTTCCTTCTTGACACTTAATAAAAAATTTGATTCCCTGTCGCTAAATCAGAGTTTAATAGTCGTCGTTGACTACATTATTTTGAAGGAATATTTTGCGAATGCATAAATATGATATCCAGCTGAGAGATTTTTTTCCCATTAATAATTGCCTTTACCTTGTCACAAAGGTATATTTTAGCTTAGAGTGCTAACAAGACTTATCGCATGTCTATTATCATTTCTAACTGACAGCAACTACAGAGCAGGCCTTTTTATACCAAATTTTCAACAAGCCCCTGCTTTAAGCTGTCAATAACCCAAACATGAAGATCATGACAGGCAATTGTCAATATAAAACTAACAGGCCACCTAGTATCACTCATTTCCTCCTGGATTAACCCCTTGCTGATCGCGTGATGAATAGAAAGAATTCTGAAACCCCAAACGGGATATTAATGTCTTTGTCTTAGTTATTAGCTTTAAGTGGAAATGAACGAGGTGCTATCAATTTACTAGCTGAGAATTTATCTGAACTATTTCGTATTTTAGTTCCTCTCAAATATCAAATAGTCATAAAACCAAGGTCATTGTGAACAGGAATGTTTGAAACTTATTTAGCACATATTTTGATATCCGAGTTCATGGAACCAGAGTTAAAGATTACGCTCCCTCTTCCTTTTCTACTATGTCTGTATAAAAAAAAAAAAACTGTGGCTCTTCTATTTGCAAAAAAAATGCAATAGGAGAAGTTTCATAAACAATTCTTTATTAAAGTTAAACAACAAACTGGAAAACAGACATGGAAATTATTAGGGAAAAGGGTAATTATTATTATGGGTAATGGAAATTAGCAGTTATATTTTACAATAAAACATAAAAAGTTTCATCAAAAGCAAGAATCTATGGGAGGAAAACTATGTTGAACAGTGTATTACTGGAATTGTGTATTATCTTGAGCCGGGATGACTTTTTAACGTTTTCTTTTTTATGCTAGGAGTTTTTTTTCTGCTAATTTTTTTTTCCAAAGCTAAAAAATCCAATATTATTGGGTACGAATTTCCTTTTTTACTTCCAAACAGCTAGAACGTTTTGTACACTCCGTTTTTCAAACACGATTCATTATTATTAGACGGTTGTTAATCCATGACAAAATAAAACCCAGGGCAATAAACAAGCTTTTTATAGTTCCTTGTTTTACTATTAAACAGAAAGGCTTGCAGATACGAAAAATGAATTGCACAGAAAAGCAGATAAATGAAATGAGAAAGCAATTTTTTGGACCGCACTGGTTTTATTATAACTTGGAAATATATGAATGACATGATTAAGACAGAGAATAAAGTAAGCTAAAATCACATAGATCACGGTTTCACATTCAGAGTTTTTATCAACATAAAAATAAAGAAAGAAAAACTAGAGTAAACAGCCAAAATATACAAGAAAAGAACCTGAAAAGTTAAAGAAAAAACATGATAAAAGAGCGAACTCTGGCGACGAGCAACGAACAACGGTTTTACTCTCATCGAAATGCTCGGGGTGTTGGCCGTCTTGGCGATTCTCGGTGGATTGTTGGCTCCCCAAGTTGTCAAACATCTGGATATGGCTGCACAAGATGAGGAAACCATGTATCTCCGGGATATTGCACAAGGAATTGAAGTGTATTTACGAGAGAATCGATCATGGCCAGCCAACCTGGCGGCTTTGAGTCCAGATTATGTCCCGATCAGCTCTGCGCAAATTGGTCAGAATGAACGAGGGTTTCCGCGGTATTTTTTTGTACACCCCGATATGGGTAGTTTCAGCAATGCCACGGGTATTGCTGGAAGTGATCTGCCGGATGCCCGATTTCTTCTCATCTCAAACGTGAAAGCCGATGCCAGTCCGACGATTACCAATGAGACACAGTTTGATACGTGGTGGAATACGGATACCACCACCACCCCGGACTTAAAAATCTATCGTGGACACATGGGTAGCTTGTTTCACTTGGTGAGCATCAGTGCAGTGGGGGATGGGGGCAGTTATCGAATTGATGGAACGACGACGAATTCTGGCGGCAGCCGACTGACCTCGCATGGCAATTATCATCTCATCGGTACGCCGATTGAATTTGACGAATCCAATAACTTTTCGCCCGGCACCTATGACTTTGGATTTACCTTAACCTCCGATGCTGGCTACCAACTTGATCCTGATTGCGCAGCAGGTTCTCAGTGGAATGCCCTTGGCTCGACGTGCACCTCATAAGAAAAGACGTCGCTCGTTGCTCGTGAACCGTATCTCGTAAAGAAAAGTCAGAATTTTCTTCCTACGAACGACGAGATACGAGCAACGATTCACGCTTATTGAATCAGCATTGCATCTCCATAACTATAGAATCGGTAACGCTCCTTAACGGCATGTTCATAAGCTATCCGGGCCTGCTCCAACCCGGCAAACGCCGCAACCAACATTAATAAAGTTGTTCCCGGCAAATGGAAATTGGTCATGAGCACATCAACTACGCGAAACTGGAAGCCTGGTGTCACAAACAAATTTGTCTGCCCCTGTTGAGCAGACACC
>JAAAKM020073195.1:64150773-64210569 GCA_010016025.2 Alatinidae sp. Z8VKAUB7J3
GGTGGGAAAATAATGCAAACCGTACTCATTTATTTGCCCAGCGGCCGCGACCTGATCGTAGTGCTGGATTACGCGTTGCTTGCCGAAACTGCTTCTCAGACCGAAGCTAAGAAAACCAGCCTCTCAGCTACAGCATAAACTATGATTAATTAGAAGCGTTAAAACTCTAATCTTGAATCACGAAAAGCCTTGGTTAGCACAAAAATCAGCTAACGGAAGAATCTAAATCTTTCTTTCCGGAAGGCAATCACAAACATAACCTATCGAAAATATTAATAGATGGCCCAAAAGGAAAAAGTGGAAAATGGGTCTTATCCATATAGATTAATGCAAAGAAAACTGGGGCTATATTTCTATGTAAAGAAGATAACGCTTACTAGCCCAAATGTGAAAGTCGTCGTCATTGAATAGGTAATACCTATAGACTACCACAAAACACTATTATTTCTGAATCCCTTTAATGTTGTTGTCAAAGGCTAAGGTGTCTAACAGTTTGATAGCCTATCTTCTTTGATGTTTTCCTAGATAAACTTTAAAGGTTATAAAGTAGTCCAGTGATGTTATTATTGATGCAGGTTCAATATTTATTTATTTATTTATTATTACGAATAATAGTTAATTACAAATGGTAAATTTTAGTTTAGCTATTTGTTGCTCTCTAGGAAAGGGGTTAGGTTTAGAAAAAACAAAATTTCAGTTGGCCTAATGAACCTGGGGCCAAAGACATACTCTGGGAAGGTATTGCCAAGCTTCTATTTTAGACCTCCTCTGATTTCTGAGTCTTATAAATTTGCATATTTAACAGGTCTAAACTATGTCTATCGTGAAAACCTTGTCCTCCATAATGTTTATAATGGTTATTGCTTCTATTTTGACTCCTGTAGTTAGTCCATTTTTGTTGGGAAAATGAATTCTGAGTTGGTGATGCATCATTTTTGTATGAAAGGCTGAAATGATTGCTTTCATTTTGTCTCATTTTTATGCCTCTGTTCTCGTTATATCTATTTACGCCATTTTTGCTCCCGTAGTTAGCCTGCTGTTGTTGAAAATATTGATTTTGGTTTGGAGAGAACCCTTGACTCCTAGTGTCATATCTGTATGGATGGTATGACTGACTGCTTCCATTTTGTCTCCCATTATATCTTTTAATGTCGCTTTTGCCCCTGTAGATAGTAGATAGTTTTGCCCCTGTAGTAGATCCTCTGCTATATCCGTCTTCATATTTCTGAGCCTTTCCATTACTAGGCATGTTTTTGTTATAGCTATTATTGTTTACACCATCTCTTCTTTGGAATCTTGCGTTGTTATTATAGTTGCTAACTCTTCCACTGTCGCTTCCCCTTTGGAAGTATTCACCAGTCTGTCGTCCAATTCTAATATATGTATTCTCCTTTCTTCCGCTATTATATTCTGGACGACTGGCCGTATGGGATCTGAACTCTTTTACATTACTTATGTTCCTTTGTTGGTAATTCCTGTAATGATGGGAAGCTCTGTCGTTTCTTCCTCTCTGCTGATTATATCTTTCATTTAGGAATTCCCTCAAGTCATAAAAAGATCCTTGACGACCAAGTTCGCCATAAAACCCATACTGCCGTGTGTTGTTTCTTCTACCTGTTTCTTCATGCTGAATATTTCCATCATATGGATTAGCGGATCGTTTTTCTTTATCTGATTGTCTGTACGTGTTATAACCAGAATATTTGGCGTTTTCTCTATTATATCGTCGAGGATTTTCAGCAACTTCAGCATCAGTATTTGTATCGGCTAAATAATTGATCATCTTGTAAATTACTTGTCCTATTAATCCATACATGACTAACACCAATGTTATTAATTTTTTCCCTTGTTGTCCTTCCTATGGCGTAAAGGCCAGTAATTTACTAATGATGAGTTTTGGAGCTTGAAACTAGTGTAGTCCCTTATTTCAAACTATAATTTTTTTTTGCACTTCCTATTTAAACAGCTTTAAGTTTGAATCCCGTTTAACTGATTTTTTTTCTTTAGATCTAATCGTATGTTATAATTGTTGATTATGACGCAATCGTGATAGCTCAAACGTGATAGTTTTTCACAATAACATTTAATGAAAAACAATTTGTTTTCTGCCTTTGAGTGGGGTAAGCAAAATTTTGACTAGTGCTTAAATGAAAACTTTCTAAAGTGCAAAATATTACAACTGTAGAATTGGGAGATATTGTCATACTTTAGCGTAAAGAGCATTTTATTGTTTAGTTCTTAACTGTTTATTGGTTTTGTCACTAGTGAATCTACACTCTATGCATTATTTTTTCTTTGCTTAGAATTGTCTTCATGCGTGAATATCTATAGCGCGATTAAACGTATATTTTCACGAGTTTAGTCAAATTTGATGGTAAAAATACTAATATTACATTTATTGGTTATTTTTAGGCATTAATCCTTTTTAAAAGGGATTTAGTTGCGCGCGCGCAATGAGCTTTACACTAAAATTTGAAATAAAAATAATACATTTTCAAAGCAGAGCTAACGAGTTTGACTTGTGACTATCTAATATAGTGATAATCTGATATCTGCCGGTTTATTTGTTTTGACTTATGAATATCTGATGTGACATTCTTATTTGTTTTAGTGCCGATTTGAAGGATGTGGAAAAAGATTTTCATTGGACTTCAACCTTAGAACTCATGTTAGGATTCACACTGGTGATCGCCCTTATGTTTGTCCTTTTGATGGATGTAGCAAAAAATTTGCACAATCAACCAACTTGAAATCACATATCTTAACTCATGCTAAAACAAAGTAAGTTCGTTGAAAAGTCATTCAGTATTTTCTTCTGTTAAATTTTCAGAGTAAAATGACTAAAACCGTTTCAGGTAAGCATCATTTTTGACTAGCCCACTTGACCCTATTGTAGTAACATATTTTTAGTAAGAGAAACTAGTGAAGAATGAACTACGTAGTCAGTCGTCCTTATTTTTGTCCTTTTGATGGACAGAGCAAAAAATTCGAACAATCAACTACCTTGAAATCCAATATTTTAATCCTTGCTTTAAAAAATGTAAGATTATTGAAAGTGTTGTGAAGTATTTTTTCTGTTATAATTTTCAGTGGTATTCTAATTGGTAGGCTTCTAAAAAAAAATGAGGCGATTTTTTGGCTAAAAAAAAATCTTTTGAAAAAGTTTCTGTCACTGTCACGAGCTTAAATTAGGCACATCTATGTAATTCCATCTTGAAATCTCTGTTTGTTTTTTCAAGTTTTATAGCCCTAGCCTATTAGCAGGTGTAGACCCAGGATCCATCGTTAGATCCAGGGTGCAAAACATTATGCCAGGTTTCTGGATGTCAGAAATTTGAATTCAGAGCTTACTGACGGAAAATTTTTGCCAAATAATATTGGTTGTGGTTGTTAAATCATTCTTAAGTTGCATAAAGTAATGTGAAATGTTTTAAAATAGATTTACAATATGTTTAAAAATAGATAGCTTTTACCTTTGGAAAGTCATTTCAGATGATGTTGGAACAGAAGATTTCCGTCCCTCCCTCAGTGAATAGCCTAAGTTCATCATATGCACTAATCGCCTACTGTCCTAGATAGGCTATATTACTCTGTCCGAAAAGAAAGGGCCTGTCTCTTGGCAAAGCAAAATCTTTCTGTAGGAAATCTTTTTTTTTCCTTAAAACTTTCGTATGAAATACTAGCCACGAAAACAAAACAAAATGATTTTTATTTGTAAACTATGTCAACAAAAATTTCCAATCCCTTCAGGTATGGACAGACCCATAGCCACTACTTTTTTCTTCCCTAATGGTTTAAAATCATGAAGAAGGCTTAACGGCGATTCTTCCATGGGGAGACGCAGGTGCATGTTACGTAATAGGGAGGTTTTCTTCAACATACAGGTGCATGCTACGTGACGGGGAGGTTTTCTTCAGGGTTTCTTTGGTTGTTACGTCATAGTGTTTGTTTACTTTTAGTTGTTACATAATAGGGTTTGTTTGCTTTTGGTTGTCACGTAATAGGAATTTTGGAGTTCATGATTCAAGCGGGGGAGTCTTATTAAGACATTTTTCTTCAAGATACTGAGAGAGGTGATTGATTTAGAATGATCGGAAGTCCATACGCACATTGAGCCTCGAGTTTCAGAGGCAGTAATGCCGTATGGTGGCACAATCGTTTTTTAAAGATGCAGGTAGTCTTACAAAATAAAGGGTTAATATGGAAATTATTTTAGATAAAAAACTGTCACGGCAAAGCGGCTTTTTCAGATATTTTGTGGTACAAAAGGGCATAGCCAAAAAGCTATTGCGGGAAAATTCTGATATAGTTCATAGATTTAGAATTATCAAAAAATTTTATGCATATTCAGCCTTGAGTTTTAGAGGCAGTAATGGCGCACGGTAGCGCATTCGTTTCTAAAGGTGCAGGTAAACCTAGAAAATAACTGTTATCATAGACATTTATTTTAGCCATAAAAGACTGTCCCACAGCAAAGCGTCGTTTTCAGACATTTTGTGGCTCAATACAACAATCTTAGCCTGAAGAAGGCGAAAATGCTATTTTGTCAATATTCTGAGATCGTTAATTGACTTAGATCTATTAAAAACCTATAAGCATATTGAGCCTCGATGTTCAGAGGCAGTAATGCCGTACGGTATCGCATTCGGTTGTAGGTAGTCATACAAAATTAACGGATAACACAGACAATTATTTTAGCCAAAAAGAGTCCCACAACAAAGTCATGTTTTAGGCCATTTGTGGTTCAGAACGACAATTCTAGCCGAAATAAGTCAAAAAAAGCTATTGTGTGAAATTTCTAAGATAGTCAATTGGTAGAGAGCTCCTAACAAGTAGAGTACAAAGCCCCCGAATTTCAGAGGCCGTACTGTCACGTGGTGGCGCTGTCGTCCATAAACGTTCATATAGTTAAAAGAAAAAAAGCAGTTATCAAATAGCGCTAAGGTTCTTAATGGGATTACATCTCTAAAGAACAATGAAACTTCCATGTTTCCATTTGTTCACATTGAATGTTGCTAAGAGCAATGGGAGAATCTAAACAAAAGTAAAAAGGATTATGAAGTTAGCTCAACAAATATAAATGAAGGGCATATCAGCAAATGATCTGTTTTTTTTTTTTTTTTAGAAATGCATCTTCTTTTGGACGATAAGATTGGTTAATTTGGCTCATCAATGAACTCAACGGAAAAGCAGAAAAGACCTGGCCATGTCGCTTTGGGTGTATCGACCTGAACATCCTTAATGTGGACGTGACCGAGGTAGCCCCCCCGAACGGCGTCATAGCCATCAGGCCATGCCGGTTCGTGAGCCCAGCAATTGTTTGCAGGATCCCAAAGCACCTTCAATGTGTCCTTGGCATTCAAATCGTCGATCAGCTTGCGCGCAGTCCAACACGAATTGACCATGGTTCCGTTGCCGGTCTCCACGACCAGCGTGATTCCCTCACGCCGCGCCAGATCGACAGCCGGGCCTGTCAGTTCAAGCTGAACATCCCAAGCCCCCTTTGCGACGTTCCACTTCTCGGCACCGTGGCTGCCCCACAGGATAGCTTCTTTCTTTCCGGTCATGATGCGCACTAGCGGGCAGGAAAACTCCCGCGCCATTTCAATGCACCGGCGCATCGCCTCGAGGTGTCGAACATGCAATTCATCGCCGGATTTGGAAGTGCCAATTGGCATGCCAGCAAAAAGATGCCGCGATATGCAGGAAACCTCTTTTCCATGGTTCCTAATTGCCGCGAGGGCATCCGAACGTTCTTCTTTCGTTAGGTCACCGACCTCCTTGTCGCCGATGAATTGAAGTTCGGCAAAGTGCAACCCGAACTCATCCATCACCGAAAGGGCGTGGTTGAGATCGCGGCTGATCCCGTCGGTTATGACGCCCAGCTTCATCGTAATTTCCTTTTTTTCGCTAGCGCTTCAGTTCTGCGCCGACAATATCCTCTGTAATCCGCGTGACTACCCAGTTGTCGCCGGTAGGGTGCTTGGATTTACCGGCCTGGAACAGTTGCATGGCCGTACTTGCCGTAAAGAGCGGCACGCCAAGATCGCGGGCCAGGTCCATGGCGATGGTCAAGTCCTTGTACATGGTGTTGATGTGGCTGCCCGTTCCTTCGAACTTTCGATCGATTATGTTCTCAAGGGCCGTTTTCACCACCGTGCTGCCGGCACTGGACGTCGTGCAAACATCGTGCAGCACCTGCCCGGAAACACCCGCTTTTGCGGCCATTGCCGCCGCTTCGAACGTCGCAGCGAAGATCCCGCCGATTAGCGACTGCAGGCAGGCTTTCACCGTTTGACCCATCCCAACTTCGTCACCGGCCCGATGGATTGTCTTGCTCACGGCTTCCATTGCCGGACGTGCTTTATTAAGTGCGGCGTCACTACCGGCCGCCATCAGCGTCAGCGTCCCGCCTTGGGCGCCCGGAAAACCGCCGCTGACCGGGCTGTCGACCAACTCGATACCTGACCCTTTGATCGCCTCCGCAATCTCGCGGGCCTCATGGGCCTTGATCGTCGCCGTCAGCAAAATGACGCCGCCCGGCTGCATGGTTGAGATCAATCCAGGGCTCGAATCGTTGCCGACGATCACCTGATGGGCCTGTGCACCGTTCATAACCATAACGAAGACGGCTTCGGCGTTGGCACCGACATCAGCGACAGAGGCTGCAGGACGTTGAAAGTAGATTAATATTAAAAAATTAATCAATCAGGCATTAGAAAATGCGCGTTACATAGCAGAAAACTGCTCGGATGAAATTTTACTCTACGATGTATAACACAATCATATCAGGCTGCAGATTCGAAAATAAATACTTAGCGTTCACTACTCCCACAATACCTTCAAAAAGTGTCTGACACCCCGTGGCAGGGGGTACTAAGGGTAGCTTCATAAGCTTTGTGCAATTAAGCGATTTGCTACTTAGAGACGAGTAACTGGCACTGACACCCCACGTGTTGCTGGGGCGCGCAACAACGCGTGGCAGGGGTCAGGTATTTGCTTATATAATTTTAAGGGACAGCTTAAAGCCAGAGGCTAGCTCTAGCCAGCTCTAGCTTAACCTCTAGCCAGAGGCTAGTCCTATATCCATTTTGTTGTTTACAGTCATTTTGCTTGCCTCATTTCGCTAATGTTACTTCCGCCATTTTTAAATGGAAGCATCGTTGAGTATTGGCATGTGCCAGAAGTCTGTTTTATGATTGCCTGAATAATTTATTTACAAACTACATATAAATAAGCATCACTTTTTCAAAATTTATGGTAAATACATTTATAGTTCATGGGTTAACTTTGTGTTTGTTATAGCTGTTGTTTGAAAGGTGTTAAGGCATTTGTCGCATTTCCTTTTTTAAACCCAGATGACGAGGACAGCTTTTCCCAACGTCAAATAATTTGATTTTTTAGGCCATTTGAAGAATTCTTACAAACATAACGTAAAATTACGAGGGAATGATTTTTTCCTCACCTGTGTTTTGCCGGACGTAAAAAGAACAACTTAATGAAAATAAGTATTGACACGGGGAGATTTTTCTCCAGTCAAAAGGTTTGATTTTTTTTTCTCAGTGGGTGATAAATGTCTTGGAAATATTTTCACTTAGCTTCTTTTTATCTTTTCAGCACTGGTTAATAAGTTGGAACCTGTTAAATAATTAATAATTACTTAAATCAACTATCATTAATTATTAAATTAATAAGTAATTGACCCGTATGTTGCAATTTTGCCGAGTTTCTGAGAAATTACAGAAATTAAAGCTATTATCTGTGTGGGCATTAGTATTAATAGAGGTGAAGGGTATGTAGATTAATTCCAATTTATAGTAGTTAGGGGACAGGTAAAAATTTCAAACTGTAATTTGTTCCATAATAGTCAACCTTATGAGCGAAAGTCAGGGTGAGATCAATGCTGGAAAGAGTCAACCCACCTCAGTTAAGTTATCCATAAGCTAAATTAGCTAAGTTAACAATCCATGCAATATTAATGCATAACTTTCCATGAATTGTTGTCATATATAACCTTATACAGCCTATACACTTCAAATGGTCTTGACCTTGTAATTTTAATCATGGGTTTATGTAAATTTTTTGAAATAAATATAGTGTTCCATTTTTGGTAGATCTCTCTGCTAATCTCAAATTATACCACTTACAATTCCAGTATAAACAGTTAATACTTTGACACATCAATCGATACTCAACCTTTTTATCTTTTTTCTCTCTCTTTTCAGGTGGTAGAATATCAACCAACTCTCTTAATACCTTTACAAATGAAATAGACGGGTCCAGTATATCTTTTTCTTTGCACAGTGCCGCAGACTATGAGGTGCTTTTTACTAAAGACTCACTTAGTGTTACAAATACGGAGTTGGTTCAAATAATTTTGAAATCAGAAGATAACTCCGAAGTTGAGGATGAGACCAGAACTGAGCTTCTGTCTTCGTCGTTAGATAGTTTGAAAAAGTTTGAGGAATATGATCAAAAGGAAGCTCAAACAGCTGTCGAAATATCAGATGAATTTGTACGAAGTATATCAGCCGCCAAAGCAATGCTAATGGGCTATGATCTTCCAAAACTAGAAGTGGCTTATTCAGACACAGAAGGCAAACAGAAAGCATATCTATGCTGCTATTGTAATTTGTGTTTCTCGAACCCCTCTGACAGAAGCTCTCATATTGAATCGCACAACATGAAGATCAAATGTCCAATATGCTGTATTGAATTTTTTTCACATAAAATAGTCCAGCATCTTGTTGATATTCATGGTAAAAAGCGTAATATCAAGAGCGGAGCTCCCAAAGGGAGTATTCCAAAAATGGCAAAATCTCTTTTGAATGGCTTAGAATTCCCGGAATTGAAAACTGTTTACGATAAAAAGCTACATACGAACGTTTTCCCTTGCTGTTATTGTTCGGATATATTTTATTCTAAAACAGAGAGGGAGAATCATCTTCAGAATCATGATGTTAAAGCACAATGTCACTTGTGCCTTCAAGAATTTCCGTCCCATAAAATTAAGTCTCATGTCAAATATGTACATGTCAAGAGCTCTGCAAATAAGCGAAAGGACTTTTGTGAGTTGTGTAATGGATTTTATCCAGATTTAAGCAGACATTGCACGGATAGGCATTCGAAAAGTTCAGTTATTCGTCGGTTTTGTATATATTGCGAAAATGCTTCATTTGCAACTTCAGAAGAACTGTTGAATCATTATGAAGCAAATCATGATGACGAGAAACTAGCTTGTAATGTTTGTGACGAGTATATCTTTTCATTCCAGCAGAAAAAACACATGATGGAACACGGGTCCAAGACAAAGAAGTTGTGTCCACATTGCGGGAAACTGTTTCGACGGCTGGAAGAGCACATAATGGTTGTTCATCAGGGGCAAAAAAGGCAACGCCTGAAACCTGTGCAATGTGATCAGTGTGCCAAATTCCTTCATAATAAGCAGAAACTACAGTTTCATTATTTATCGTTTCATAGTCCTGATATAAAATGTGATACTTGTGCTCTAAAATTTGGCAGCTTAAGAGCTCTGAATCATCACAATCGCAAGTTGCACAAGCCACAAGGTGACTCTAATTTGAAAAAACGAAATTGTAGCCATAAGTAAACCAACTGCGATCATGTAGATTATCAAAAGGTTTGTAAAACAATATCACAAGCCAGCTTACGTTATTAAGTTAGACCTTTCAGGGTAAGTTGTGACGGATTTTGAACTAGCCAGAACACTTACTTCCACGGTTACTTTAACTAATGACGCTAGGGAATTAACCTGAAACTTTTAGGGGGCGTTTAAGGGAAGTTTTAATTAAACCGAACAAAATATATGCATGTAAGTATTAAAAGGGCAAAAATAATATGAAGGGATTATATCACCCTGTTTTATAAAAAATGGGTGTTTGGGCCAGTGTCTGCTTTGATTGTAAAATGATTGTAAATAGGTTAATTGGCTATAATTGACTTGAATATCTGTAAGAAATTGATTCAGTGCGTCATTATGATGATGACATAGGTTCCAGAACTGGAAATAAAATCGAATTGCTAATAAAACTAACTGCTTCAACTTTTTTTTCTTGCCTTACTGTAAACCCTGAGCAAAAGAAATTACCTTTGTTTTCTAGTTAATCTTAATTGATTTAAATTCTTATAAGGAATGGTATCAACGCGAGAATATATTGATGGCAGTGATGTCCTGATAAAGAAGCAGAAAATTGGCACTACAAATAAACACAAACACTCAAGTGAAATCATTAAGAAAGCTCGAGTGATGGGTACTGCCTATACAGGTTATAAAGGGAAACAAATACCCGAAAGAAAACCTGGAGGTGATTGTAAGTAAGTCAATAAGCTGAATCCATAAAATTAGTTCTAGACATGTATCCAGGATTGTATTTTGGAGGAGAGTTTGGTCAGATATTTTCGCAGGATTGACCCCTAATTCCCGTGACCCTCCATCTCCCCCGAATCTTAATATTTTTGTGATTCGTCCCAAAGAGTATGGATAAAATACAAGAGTGAAAACTGTTGCTAGTGACGAAACAAATCTCAGGACCATCTAACGGTTGGTAACACTTGGCATTTTTAAAGTGTAATAATAATTCTAATTCATATAATTTGTATAGTTGGTAAAATTTATGTAGTAATAAGTGTCTGATCTCAGCTCCTGACAGAAAAACGATTACAAAGCTTCAAAAAATGCCAAGTGTCTCCAGACGCTAGTTGGCATTGAGGTTTTTTCTTGCCAACACTAGTGCCGGTTTCCACTCTTATAAGTTACCCATATTCTTTGGTATTAACTCTACAGCCAATAATGGCGTTTGACACTCACAGTTAAAGACTTTGAAATGGTCTTGAACAGTAAAAGTTATGCATAAAAATCTTTGTGAGCACGAAAGGTGAAAATGTACTTAAAGGAAGAAAGCACACATGCAAATTTCTGTGAGTATGCAGGACTAACAAACCAAAATTAATAAGACTAAAATACAAAAGATTCAACAAAACAATCCGCTTTATTTTCAAATACGCTAAATAGGAATAAATATATTTTTTTTTTCTGCCACGCAAGAAAAAATGCCATTCGTTCTTGTGTGAACCCTCCTTATCTTTGAGGTAACAGACGAGGCATTCTTTCTGTGGTCGTAGCTGTCTGGATTCTTCTTTCTAGGAATTCAAGGATGTACTTGGCTGATAACTCCTCTTCTTGTATTCCCATCTTTTTAGCCAGGTGATTTTCAGAGGCTAGCTGGTCTTCGATCTGGTTTTCAAAGTCTTTTCCCGTCTTTCTTTTCAGGTCTTTGATGAATTCTTCATCTTTAACTCTGTCCCCTTTCCCAAAGTCCATCAGATACATTATATGAGTTCGTATCGTGTTCACGAATTCTTGAATCGATTGTGCATCTTTGTCTTGTAGTGCTTTCAATCGTCTGAAGCTCCATGTCAATTGGTCCGCAATCTTCTGGTCTGTAATAACCAGCTTCAATGACCTCCAAGCTTCCTCAACAGTCGGTCTTCCTTCGATGATCGTCTTGTAGTGATCAGGCAGTGTCTTCTCAAGCCATTGCAGTATGACATCATCATCCCTGATCCCCGCATTACTCATTGCTGCTGTAAATCTTTTCTTAAATGTTGGGAAGGACTTTGGGTCTCCATTCCAGGAATTCGGTTTGAATCCGGCCAGCTTAATTGTGCTTCCAACTGATTCTCCTCTGCTCTCAGTCTTTGCTGCCTCGATCGCTGCTATTGCTGCTGCTTCCACCGCTGACTTCGTCAGTTCTTTGAACAGGTCCATACTCATGGGGTTTGATGACAGAAAATCTCCATTTTCCTTTTCTCTTTTTACGGTCCTTGTCCCATTTTCGATCACCATTTCTTCTTGGTGTCTTCTTTCATCAAAATCTATTGTATTCTGGTGGTCGCCCGTAGCAACGTCTTCCGTTTCTTTGTTCGCGTTCTCTTCCTTCTCTTCGCTCTGGAACGAAGTAGTTTGAAATCGTGATGTCTGTCCAACGTGGGATGTTCGTGTTGCAAAGAGCTCGATCGCTCTTCGGTGTTCCCGTTCTTTTCTTTGTTCCTCGTCGATCCTTATCGACTGGATCTTCTGATACAATTGCTCCTGGATGTCTTGTCGCCCTTTTCTTGCTGTATCCATTCTGGCTTCGATGGCGATCTCAATGTTTTCATCCAGTGCCTTGTTGTCGTCCAAGTAATCAATATACGATTCCCCGGTCTTGATAAATTGGTCGAAGGCTTCATCCATCTTCGTCGCTGCTTTTCGCATTGTTTCTTCAGTGACAGCTGGCTGTCCGCAAAGGAATTCCAGGTAAGCACTGTCTTTGTCGAAGGTTCTTGCTTTCCGCTCCAATCTTCGTCGTCTTGTTTCTGCATCATCTGCCATTTCTACTGTATATATCTCTTTGTAGAGTCGTAGGTTTGAGTTCTTTAAATCTTGACTAGTAGTTCGAAACTGTTTCGCCAGAAATTGCCAAGTCCCTTAACTTAGGCGCTCGCTGGACTTCTCTTAGTGAGTTGTGGAATAAGTCTAGTCAATTAGTACGTATTTTGTCCTCATATGTGTCATCCTTATTTAAAACTTTCACGAAATTGACACTGGAGTTCAGACCCCTCCGTTTATTCGGTACTTCAGAGTACTGCATGTTAAGGCGTAGTTTATCCGATTGGGTCTCAAATATCTCCACCATTACAGGAAGGGGTCTGCGACTATAAATACTTTGCAGAACACCAATCTATTCGTTGGAGATGTCGCGAATCTTACGTCATCCATAGCAATATCACAGAATAGGAAATAGGAATAGGAACTATTTCCTATTCTGTGGCAATATGATGTAATGATTGCACGATAGGGATTTCCCCCTCTCTATCTATCCTTAGCAGCTATGTAATTCTATCTTATTCCACATATATAAATACCAGATCTATAAATTTATCAAGACACGCCAGTAGAGATATTATCTCCTAGTTTCATAATGTTTTGTGTATGAACCGCCCTTGGTAGGAAGGTCAAAAGTGTCCCTTCGCCACCCTATAATTTGACAATCGTACTCAGCTGCTCTGGGCCTTAACCACTGAACTATAAATAAAAAGTCTGGAAGGATAATTCTATTGTTTTCCCGGTATTGAATGCGTAACCAAATATGGCGCACTATGGAGGCCGCCATTGCACGTATGTACGTGCAGGAATATATCTTTATTGGCTTATCGGCTCTTCATTTCGTTTCCTTGATGAGCTGAATAGACAGTTTCACCGTTCATACATCGCGCCTTCTTATTCTGCTTTATTGCACAACGAAAATCGACATAGGCTTGCTATTTACATTTCCCGCCATTTCGTGTTATACGTGCAAAGTGACGGCCATTTTTGGTTACGCATGCAAAACAATAGAGTTATCCTTCCAGACTTTTTATTTATAGTTCAGTAGCCTTAACCTATAGGGGTAGTACTGCTTTGATAGGGAAGCGTGGGCGCAAAGCGCAAGAACAAGACGCTTTGGACAGCAGTTATGTACGCTGTAAAAGATTACATCATTCAAACGATGGTTGCTTACTCAATAGATCCAACGGAATAACTTTTAATAGACTAACTTTCCTTATACAAAGGTTATTTTAAGTTGATGTTGCGCATGCGCTGTTCACTGTGAGATTACGATCAAAGTAATTAACCAATTTGTTTAGAATAGAAAGAGTTCTATAATTCCTCCTATATAATTATTGGCATTATTCCATATACATAGAGGGAACATCTGCATCTGGCTTTAGATTATATAATTAAAATTTCACATATAGCTGTGAATTATATAGTACGGGTCTGGCACACGTAATAAGAATCCTTGCATAAAATTATTAAAAATTAACTATATTTCAAGCAGAAAGACGTAGAACGGTATTGTTCTCTTTGCTTCTGACGTCAATATTGCAGTTCTCTCTTTGCACGCTTTTTTTCGTTTTCAGCCCAGTAAATCACGTCTGACGTACACTGTTGCTTGGAAGTATTTCTGCAAAATTTACCAATATACTTAACTTATCCTGGGAACAAAATCGATTAAGAGCGTTTAATATCAATGAAACGTTACACAACAACTCTTACCTTGTAATAGGTCACGCAAATGGTGGAGGAATATCTGATTCACTGCCAGTGGACATTGACTGTGTGTAACAGTGGATGGGAGAGATGAGTAAAACAGAACAGTAAAACAAAGTTCACAATATTACAAATTTCGTGCATTGTTCTATCCATCTCATCAACAAATTTCTGTCGATCAAAATTAACTTCATCGAAAGCGGAGAGGAAAAGAAACATAATCAAATCTCATTGTCATTACTAGCATCACCAGTATCGAGAGCGAAACGAAAACTTAGCAACAAGCTTCAAAGTTCAACGAAGTTACCAGGAACTTTAAGTGCCTCACATATCACATCTGTATCATGTCTATTTATTCATGTTGAAACAACACACTCTGTAGGAGCTTTTGCGTTTTTGAGGATTTACCTGATTTTACGACTCGTTCGGTACGGACCTTCCCAAAATAATAAAGGAATACGTTCATGTAAATCCTACAGATTTCTTTGAGCAAATGTGATATATGATCATCTCTCATATTTTCATCGAGAGTATGTGTTTCCATTGAATGCTCTGAAATATCAAGGAAAACTTTACCAAAGACTTCTACCGGAGACTTCTACCCGTACTACACAGTACAATTTATTGATATGGTAGCGATTTAAATCCCGCCAGTTGATTATTATCTGCCGTAGGGAATGATCGGCCACCTTTACGACTAAGAGGACAGAGACAGACGGAACGAGAAGACGGCCATATGCCCTGTAGGCCAGCAAACTTTTGCCTTTAGCACAGTCATGAGTAGTGGTACTTGAAGACTGATACAAGGCAGATGAATAATCTGCACAAGATATTGACCTTTTCTTGGCAATGTACCCACCTATAAAATACAACACATCATCTCTCCACCGAGTGGGTGTTTGGAGCATCTCTACAATCTGCTGGTGGTCGTTACTTTGCCCTTGATGGCAGCCATTGTCATGGTCAAACTGTATGCAGTTGGCAGTTGCTGGGGCCTCAATGCAGTTTTTTCATTACCAACGATCGTAGCGCATACTTAAACTGTAGCACGTTTGGATTATTATTCCATCCAAGGCGCCCACGCACTTTACTAAAAAACATCTCTAAGACATCTTGTGATAGATGGTATGTAAGAAAGAACAAAAACTTGTTTTGTTTACGATAAAACAGCTCTTGGCTTAGTGTCAAGACAGCAGCTGAGGCTGATAGGAAGCCGATCAGGAATGTTTTTCTAGGACAGGAAATAAGTGGATTTCCGCTGCCATCAGTGAGACTTAATAGGTAGCCTTTTGAGTCAGCCAAGTATTTAGTAATGTCATCAATTTTACCAGGAGTAATAGGCTGCTTAAAGTGTTTACCATATTTTGATTTAGATCTTGCTATGGAAATAGATCAGATTGCTTTTAGCTACTCTTGAAACCAGTGACTTATCTCTTATTCAGTTATCTGAACTCTATCAACACCTATGGCAAAGTCGAACGCACCAGGTTATCCCATTATCGTGCTGTACCGTTTATTATAAGGAATTCTGTACAAATTGCAATGGGCAGAATACTTTAAAGGAAGAATATCATGGATGTAAAAATTAAGATGATCTTCAATTTGATACTTCAAAGACTCTTTTTTTATCTAAACTTGATATACAGTATCTATTACTCCAATATTCTATAAAGATTCTTATAGTTTTAAGCTCACATTGGAGTTATACATCTGCTTGCTTGGTGATCTGTAGTATCTAATCTTAGTATGAAATATTGAAAAGTGTCAGACAAAAATGCTGTTAAGCGAAAGAAGAAATTTGCTATTTTTACGCAATTTAAAAAGAACAGTATCGAGAAATATTTTGTTCCTCGTGTGGCGTGTCGTTTACTTCTGACCCAGTCTCCCATCCCCTTCCCCAACCAAACGGAACAAAGTATTGACCAGGTCATCTCAAATGGGTGAACTGCTTGCCCCTAACATCTTACGAAATTTCCTTCTAAAATCACGGGTCTTTTCTTACTTTTAATGCAGTTAAAAGAAAAAGGCGACGAGATTTCTCGGGCTTGATTTACCCCTGCAGGATCTCGTACACCTTTGCCGGTTACGTTTTCGTTTAGACACAAATCCCTTAGACATTCTGTCGTTCTAATGTGAATCGCGTACGCAGTTGTGGCAAGAGGTATACCCCTTAATCGAATCGATGGTAACAGAGACGTGTTGATAGAACTGTATGGTTAATTAAGATGTATACAAATAGCATATCAGCACTGCTAGACATGGAAACGAGTCACAAAAAATTACAAGCTTTGTCTGAAAGTGATTTTTGAACGGAAATTGAAGTTGTGGGTGACTTCAAACTGTTACAATTGAAAATCTGTTGGAAACAAAAAGATTGTCTGATCGATATGAAAATTCAGTCCGTTGTAGGCGTACCATGTACTCCAAGTTGTATATTTGTAGAATACATCGTACACTAACATCCGGGGTTTGGTGTTAATATATTAGGTGCCCACACACTCCCGCCCTCGTCTAGATCTGACCTTCGAAGTAGCCATGACTACAAATGTACTCAAAAGACTTTCTCCTATCAACCTGTTTACAAAGTTATGCAGCAGTAAGCCGGAATGTTAGGTAACAACTATCGAAGGAAACCTGAGATGGTAAACGTCACAAAACCTACACTCGATCCAGATGATCGGCCCAAAGCCGTGTTCACACCAACATCGGTTGTCGAAACGGTTGTACTTATAACGGTTTTGAAACCGATTTAACTACAACCATTCCGAGATCAGTTCATACTGGATGCCTCCTAATATCGGTTAATAATGGCGGATGATAGCTGCGATGGAAAATTGCTTTGCCTTCCTCGTCTCAATCTTTATTGTAATGTTTTTGTCGTACCTAGTTCGTTTCCCCATTATGAACACATGTTTATCCAATTGGCAGAAACTCTTCCCATTCCGACATTCCTGAATATTTTGGAAAAAAATCATCTATTTTAAGTTGTTCCTCTCGATGATTTATTTGCTTGCCTTATAGTGGCTGATGCAGTGCGGATGAATAGTTAAGGCAACCCATGACCGTAAATGGATTTCCGCAAATGGTCGCTAAAACAAATCTCGTTAAAAACCGGAAGCTATGGCAGTTCAGTCTGGAAAGAACATCTTTTGAACGAAACTATAGAGGATGCCAACTCAATTGCCGCATCTGCTCTTTGTGTATTTGTGCCAGTAGCAAGTACCATCTTTTCGAATTTTTATATTATATTTTTTGACAGATGTTGACGAATGCAAGACGAAGCCATGCAGCTGTGCGGTGAAAACCTCATCATGCAGTTCAACCTGCGTAAACACCATAGGGAGCTACCACTGCAAATGTTCAGCAGGATTTAGATTAACTGGAGGAAGAATCTGCGCCGGTGAGGGAATAAATGACTTAGCTGCAAATTATTAGCTATGCACTTGTTAGGAACTCATATGGGACATAGTTCCAATATTTGGGGGAGTGTTAAAATTCCCTTCAGGTTTCGTCATGGTCCGCGCTAACTCTTCCAACAAATTCGGTAGCTCATTAAAGCCCCCTTTTCTTCCAGTCATTACATATTCTACTAACTTAGCGAAATTGATGTAATCTTAGACTGAGGTGTGTCTGCAGTGTCAGAATTTCAAGGAAAGCGAAAAGCAAGCTATCTAAATCATATATCAATATTTGAATAATACTTAATTGCTGACATGTGAAAGAATTTCTATGTGGTTATATTTGTGAGAGAATTTTTCGGATCCTCTCGTATGATTTTTTCAGCGAGCTATTTTTAAACTTGATCATCGCGAAATCTTCCAAACTGGCATTTCAATATTTCATTCGCACTCCATCGCTATATTTGCTAGCAATTTCAAACTGGTAAGACATTACTCCTGACGTAGGCGTCTATGTTTAATCAGTGTTGTAGATCTGAGCGACATCGAGAACAACATATTTAGTTCATCGCAACCAACCTTAACATCAAATCTTATTTACATGGCAGATATTAACGAGTGTGGTAGCAGCTCACTCAATAACTGTGAGCAGAACTGCGTTAACAGCATTGGGAGTTATACATGCAGTTGCAAAAACGGATACAAGCTGGCTGGTGACAAGAGAAAATGCAACGGTAAAAAACTCGGTGTTTGTTGATATATCGTAATTGATTCAGACGATACAGCAACTTGTCCCTGATTTGTTGTTTATTTTATTGTTACTGATATATGTTTCCTATGGTAATTTCCTATGTAAATGACGCACTGTACCTCGAATAGAGCAAGGCTAATATAGATCTATACAAAGATGATATCAAGAATGTGCTCGACACCTAGCTTCTCCCTAAATTTCTGATTTGGTATTCTGTGGTATCTGATAATACGAAGGATTGCTCTGAGGCGTCTCATTTCTAATGAGCTAAATTTGCGTGAATCTTCCACAGTAAGTGTCCATCTCTCCGATACGTATATAGCAATTGGAAGTGTCAGAGCACTCTAGAGTCTTTCTTTTACTCTGTTTGAGTTGGACTTTTGATTCCACAGATTTCTCAGTCGACCGAAGGATGCCAAGGCCATACTGGCTCTTCTTTCAACTTCGGTACTTGTACCAGGAACTTAGCTTTCAAGAAAGACAAAGCTGTCAACATGTTCGACCAGTTGGCCATCAATAGTGATGTCTTCAGTAGCTGAGGAGGGAATCTTGCATTTTGATGCATGTATTTTCATGCCCCATCTCTTGCCTGCAGACTCTAAACTTGCTGTTGATAACCTTAACTTCTCACAGACACAGGCAGTAAGCATCGTATCATCGGCCTATCTTATGTCATTTGACAACGGTACTGCAACAACTTTTTTATAACAAACTATTATACAAGCAACTAAACTCAAAGCTGGAGAAATTTTAAGCTGTTTTAGAAAAGGGGGGCCACCTGCTGTTCCTGTAAAATCCTTCAATCGGTTATCGTGTTGTTACACAGATACTGTGTGGAACCAGAGTTATTCCATTTAGAAATTCTAGTGGAACTGACTTTCAAACTAAGCAACCTCGTTTGGATAGTTTTCTTGCCTTCTTTGATCAATACAGTTAACATTATTGAGATGATATTCAAAAGATTACGATGATAAGGTTGCGCTGCTGTCGCAAAAGCCACATTCTACTACTTAACAAGTGTAAAACGTTTGAATAATAATCATTCAATCATTCAATCAATCATTCGATCTTACCATCTTTGGCATGTTTTGAATTGTTCTTATAGTTTCTCTTAATCCCTAGTAAAATCACCCAAGAATAAAATACAACTTTCATATCCTATTCAGAATATTGTCCGAACCTAGAAGTCGTTGTTACCTTTTACTTTCGAGGGCTGTTAATTTACATCGATCACCTTGACCATTTCTTTTAACCGTTACAAAAATTCCTAGGTTACCAATACACATTTGATGACAATGTCTAACTTTATAGGCTCTCGATGGTAAGCAATGGGGTAGTACCTGGACCATCAACATGGCGTAATCAAGATTCGCCAATTATATAAGATAAGAAAAAGAAAGTTCTCTATATCTTAGCAGACAGTTAAATCACGGCCTCGATATGGAAGTTAGGCTTTTTCTAAGCTCCTCAAAGTCTGCATTGCATCACACGCTTTACCTATGATGGAGACAAAAAACTATCAGACATTACTAATTTGATTTATTTACGACCTCGTTAACCTACACTATGCTATTAATGATGACTTTCCACTGGATGCTTCGGCTATTGTGCAAAGTGGGCTACCAAATATCGCTAATTAACGTAAGGAATTTTATAATACATAATATTATAATATATTAGACTAAGGTGGTCAAGAGTAAGTAAGAACAGAGTTAAATGAAAAGTCCTTAAAGGACTGAAATCTTGTTTATCAAACATTTTTTATCATCTAGCTCATCCAAAACTATCATCGTCTGTTTGGTTGTGGAATCCTCGGCCAACACTGGTTCTCCGTTTCTAATATAAGCAAAGTTCCTCTTGATACATCTACAGAGAAAGAAAACAGTCGCTCCAACAGCTAATGGTGTCCCAGTTACGTAGAAAATTGCAGAATAATCTTGAGTGTTGTCAACAATCACACCTACAAGGAGAAAGGTAACAGACGACATCATAATGATAATTGTAAGATCATTTCTTCAAAGTAACATCATATATAGTTTTATGAAAACATCATATGTTCACAACCTGACATGTCTGATGGGAGAAAGTGGGATTATCCATAAATCAAACTTACATATACTTACATAAACATATCTTTACGTAATTAAGTTTAGGACTCTTTGTTTAAGACTTTAACCTCGCTCTTTCCATTATGTAATGGATTTGGACCAAAACGATCACCGGATGTGTTTGGCGATGATGCTGTTACGCAGAAGACAGATACGGAGACACTGAATAATTATGGAAAGTTTTCTATTTCTCTAGTATTCTATTCAAAATTATGGAAAGGAAAATCCTCTTCAGCAGACAAAAATTTTGGACTAAGTTCTACTCCAAGTAAGCTTTAGGGGCCCAGAGCGATATGCAGGCTCTGTCTCCCCTTTCCTCCATATATCAATCATTCACATTTCCGCGCCAACTGAAGTCGGTGTAGACATGCGAATGGTAAGAGCATTGCTCATGAATTGTCGGCAAAGAAAAGAATTTCTTGATCAGAGCGATAAAATTTAAATCGTGTGAAAAAAATAAAGAAAACGTTTTAACTAATTAATTTCAAACGCTATTAATGATGTCTTTCGTACATTAATCCTCTTTAGAGCCCATGCACCAAAGACATATTTATGAAGGTGGGTATCTATGGAGATGGATTTGTATGATAATCGGGAATAGTTCGATCGTATATAAATGTACATTGAAGGATCATTTGGTTCCTCAGAAGAGACACATTTTCCATTTGAATCTTTAAGACATTCCGGGTCTTTCATTTCTGTTTCTTCCGACGTGATTGTCATAGAGGACACTTCAAAATGGCAGCAACAATATTCTACAAGCTACCACTCATTTGTAAAGGGGCCCATGCAAATTTGGACCTAAACTTATGCCAGCCACGTGACAGACATCGACACTGGAGAACCATTGACAGTAAAACCGAGTACCAAAGAAACACTACGGCATCAAAACCTCATACTTCAAAAGCGATGGCCTCATAAAACATGATATAACGGTCCTTTCTATTTGCGTACTTAAGCAGTGACGCATGTTTCGGATCAAATTTGGAAACGTTTAGAGCAAAAAGTGGACGAGTTTTATCGATATCAAGGCCATCGTAGACTTCAGTCGAAAATGCCGCTTTGAGCTGAGGTAAACAACAGCGATGGCAGCCATTCACAAGGGCACTCAAATGCTTTGAGACATTTTAGAAATAGATAGGAACACATTTGATCGAAGCAACACTGATTTTCTTTGTTTGTTTAGAATGGTCAATAAATGGAGGTAAAAGTACAATAATTTCATTTCTATAGTTATTGACGAGCCTTGGTACCCTCTAACACGCGGTCTATTAGGTTACCTTGTGAACCGATGAAAAGACGTACAGTGGCTTGACTTTAGATTTCCCTGATTTGCTGACCTAGCTATTTATTATTGCAACGAAAGATGTCTGTTTAATATTGACGATGTAATTACAATTGTAATCGATGATAGGGTAAACATAAATTGGCCACAAGTTTCTGTCCTCCCTCTGCCAAGCGGAAGTCTCTTTTGGTCTACAAATTACGTTGCTTTTGATTTGCACTTCCATGATAACAAAAAGAAATGATAGTATAGACTATTGGTTAAATTTACAACACTGAAATATATCCCAGTGTTCTGAAAACTGTTTAGTCAAGTAGTTCATGATACTACTTGAACTGGTTGTGGATCTAAACACCTTTTACAAAAGACAACGAGTACGAGTACAGCTTTTTCACCCCCCGCGAAGAAGTCGTTCTCGTACTCGTCCTTGTCGTGGATCTAAACCTCCCTATCCTTGAAACTTGCCTCAACCCTCGTTTCTGAATTAGTTTAATTGAAAAACTCGTTCTCTCAAGAACGAGTGCTCATATCACGTTAGCCCTCTAAAATCGACAGAATAATGTGTTTAAAGGAGTTGTAGATGGTGTGGATGTTCATTTGCTTTGATTGAATTTAGAAACGTTTAGAGTTAAAAGTGGACGAATAATCTATCTCGCAAGACCCCCGGTGGAATCAGGGGAAATTTGCCTCCATGAACGTATGTAAACAACGGCGATGTTAGGAGTTTACGAGATTGCTCATGCTTTTTAAAAACGTTGGGAAATAAAGGGGGACATTTGATTGAAACAGTACTGATTTACTTTATCTACAAAGGAAACCGAGGTATAAACATAATAATTTTATCGCTACAATTCATGGACAAACTTTATGGACAAACACAGCATGCTGCTGTGACTGCTTACTGAACCTATGAAAAGTAGTGGGGTAGACCAACTTTTGGGTTACCTGATTTGCTGAACTACATATTTATTACTGCCGTGAAATTTGCCTGTTTGATAACGACGATGTAATTTCAGTTGTAATCAATGACGAGATAAACTTTAACTAACGATTACTTACTTATTTTCGAACACTACAACTGCTACCAAGTAAAAGAGTCTTTTTCTGGACTCCAAACTACGTTACCCGTGATTTGTATTTCCATGTATCCACAATGATATTTTGTATATGGGTACGTGGTGGCAGGGTTAACACTGTGATCCAGTTATAACTGGGATTCATTGAAAAAAGTTGTTTTGCTTTAGTACTCTAAAGATCCCGAAAAAAAAATTTCTAAAAGATGTTATATTAAACTGATTAAAGAGGAATTTTATCTCTAAATAGTATATAATGAATTAGATGTATACAATCAAATGTGTCAACAAAACCAAAACGTAAGTAACATGTATTATGTACATACTAACAGTGCACACATAAGAATTTTAAGTGCAATCTATTGCCCAAGAAAGGCACTGCATATTGGTGGAAAGTTCAACTGATTGAAATGCATGTTGCAACTTCTGAGTATAGGTTTTTGCCTGGAAACAGTCAGAAATTTTTGTCGCCGCTTCTGATCTGCTATTTATAAAGATATACTATGTACATAATTGAAATAAATTGTAAATCGCATAGAACTATAGTCTTTGCCTGTAAAAATGGTATTTTTGAAAAGACTTTAGGCCTTTAATATTCAAATAAATGTTAAAATATGTAAGCGGCAGATGATGGACTGAATCAATGAATCTTTTAATTATTAAATTCCGATAAATATATTTGTACCTTTTTGTAATGGAATTGGAACACAGATTTTATATCAAAGTGTTATGAATCATTTGAAATGACAAAAAAATAAACTGTTCTGAAATGCGTCAAATAAAATGCCATTATGCTCTAGCCCAGTAATTCTCATTGATGACCCTTAAAAAGTTTAGTTCTCCCCCTAATTACTCTTACAACATCAAATGAATATTGAAAAATTAGACGTAGAAGAACTCAACCTAATTTTTGAAGCTATGAAAATCCATTGGGTCCATTAAGATGTGTGCCTAAAATGAATAAAGAAACCGTTCTTCCTTGTCATTTATTCCCCAGCTACCATAAATGTCAAATCTGCGACAAGACTGAACAAATAAACTCACTTAACGTATTATTTCAGATACTTATACTTCATAAAACCAGTCGTTTCTTAAGGGAAACACTGATCATTTATACCAAACAGTAATGCTAGTCTGTCTTTCAGGTGTTGTCTTATTTGATATTACCATTTTTTTGACATGTTTACAGATACAACGGATTAATTTAACAAAGAATTGAAGACTCAAAAAAGTATATAGGTAAAAGATACCGAATTGATACTTGGCACAATAAGTTCAAAATGATAAGGAAAGGACATTCAAAACTATATTCCAGTGTCTTGCAGGCAGGAGAAGATATATCAATTGGATATACTGCGACGAACGAGATTTTTTGCCAGCTTAACTATCTTACTTAAATGTACGCTGCATTCATTTGACAATAACTCTGCTAATATTCGATTCTCTGCACCTTGTAATCTCTACTTGGTAAGTACTACAATTTACATTTCAAGTAAACTAAAAACAAGGCGTCGATACTTTCAATCTGATGAAAGTCAGCTCAACAAATTGTAGAGTTTGCCTCAATGTATAACAATTTTCGCACAAGGCGACCACGGCAACCCAGGAAATGTTTTATAACAATCTTATGTTTGTATTGAAAGCAAGATTCTTTGAAATATTTTATTTGCCTCCTTGCAGGTATGAATTTCCAACGCTACCTAAGATGGCAGAAATGCTCATTCCAGTTCTAGAACATTTTAAGTAAGTGATATTTTTTCACATTAAAAAACCTACTATAGCTTGAACTTGTAAATTCATACACCACACATAACACAAAGCACTCTTCTTTGAAAAAGATGCTCCAATCTTTTTCGAATTAAAAACTAATAAACCACTATTGCCTTCTTCATATACAATCTTAGTTAACTTGTTAATTCTGAGAGAGAGCCATTTGCTTTTCTGCCCTAGTAACTGCATACGAACAAACAATTTCTTAATGTTGCTGTTGCTACTGTTATTGGTGATTGGTTCTTCTGTGCTGTCGTTTTTTTCTCAGATCAGCTTATAAAATAACTTCTGAATTTGCCAATGTCTGGTAACAGCCGAAACCGGGAACTGGTTGCTTTTAAGAATTGTAGCAATCCTCTCGAGATCTTGCTTGAAGCTCGATGATGTATTGTTAATATTAAAGGCCCTGAGTACTAGACTTTTGATTAGCTCTAGCTTGTATGTAACCGGTACAAAACTATAGAAATTGGTTAATAGACCGATATATGTGGACTTACGAAATACACTGGTTTGAAAGAAACCATTTAGTCATTTTTTTAACGAAACATTTAAAAAGGGAAGCTTCCCGTTAGCTTCTTCCTCCATTGTGAATTGGATGGTCCTGTGTCTTGTGTTCAAATACTCCAGAAACACCAACGCATCAGACCTATTTCTAAACAAGCAACATATGTCATCGACATACCTTTTGTAGTAAAGCACATTATTACTTGAGTATTCACGTAGTCATTTATTTTCACGTACAACCATAACGTCTTTACAACACTAAACATAGCCTCCCATGATGTATTAGTGCCCATACCCCATTAAACGTAATTATCCACGCCTTTATCATCAACCCTCGCTATCAGATTTCATTAACCAAGGTCAACATGTCGATGATAAGCCATGCTATTGAAACCTTTGTTACCTACGTCCATTCGCAGATATTCATTAGACCATCTCAGAAAATGTTGCAGTCAAAAACATATGCCATATTTAGTATAACAGTATAGCTTATGAATGTCTTAGAAATTTACTCACATTTGTTTTATGAGCTAATGACGTAGTGCGATGACGTTGTGCTTTCAAGGTCCAATCACTTTGGTCATGGTCATGAACACAACACAGTTATCAAAATGGGTCAAAAGGACTGTTGTTATCGTAGCTGCGCAGCATTGCGGTAGAAAACCAGATCACTTGCAAACCCTTTTGTATCAAGACAGGTCGCATGATCAGGTTTTGCGGACCGTATTTTGCAACAAGTTAAGTGTCATCTATATCTATATATATATAAGACTCTGAATATGAGTATGAATGTATCTTGCTCCTTTCCTCCTATATACCTTAATCAAACCTACCAAACTTGATGTTCTAACCCATGGGCAAGCTTTAGGCTGGTCTGGAACCCATGCCCCTTCGGACTGGACTCGGGCTGCGACTGTGTGTTGCTCATTTGCAGCTAGGTTGCTTGACCAAATCCAACCAATCTTTATAGACTTAATGTTGGAACCCATGGGCAGATTTTAGACTGGTCAGTACCTCTAGCCCCTTCGGGATGGACCCGAGGGCGTCAGAAACGTTGCAACCTTTTTCATAAAGAAGCAGGTCGAATCCGAGTGTAATGCGCATAAGCGAAACCTTTAGGGGGTACAGAGGGGGTCCCTTGGTCAATCAGGGCCATCCCCAGCTGCTCCGGGACCTATTTCATCCGTGAAGGTATTTGTTGATGTTTCTTCTGCAAAAGTTTTCAACAAATCTTTCATTTGATTTTGTACAAACTCAGTTTGAATGAAATTGGCATTACTTGCATCTTTGCGTTATTTTGAGCATTGATCTCACTAAATGTGACCCTTTAATGCTCTCATGTGAAAGCTCGTCGATTTCTTTAGACAATACTTTCTGGGGCTGGATCTGAGTAATTAGTTAAGAACCATGTGTGTAACGTGCTTCTGTGCTTATTAAATACAGCGATAGCTTCATACGAAAACGGGAAAAGCTTTTAATACTTCATTTCTCTCTTTACAAAGGTTACAGTTCCTTCACCCTTCACAGTACGTAATAGTACCCTTCAAACACCAAAATGCCTACATACCCCTATTTAGTAAGGGACTTTTTATGGACGCAAAAAACCCGGAGGGTAACAATGGCCACGTGGCCTAAAGTCGACATGAGAGCAGCTAGAGACTTGAACGTTGATGGACTTTTACACCATTAAGAGAAATGTTGGGAAAAAACCCCCAAATTTTAGTGAATTTCAATGCGTTCATGTTTGTAATTGTTTCTTTCCTTCCAGTATTACTAAGAACGTATCTCAGTTTATACATTTTTCAAAATCTGAGAGTACTAGATTTAATAAATTGTACATATCTGGAGGTCTGGGACGAGGTTGACGCCAAAATTTAACCAATGTGTTTCTAAAGATAAAAATTAAAAGTTACCAAAAACAAGTTTGTTTATCTTGTATTTGTCTGGGTAAATGGTGATAAGTTTGGCTGAAGGTAACCTCCCCCACCCCCCTTTTCTCGTACTAAATAGAGATATAGTTAAAATAGTCCTTACAGAGTTATAATTCACAAATGAAAGATCATAGTGCTGTCCTCCCTGTTATCATCAGATAGATAGCGGTGATAGACAGCAACCCTACAAGTCGTACAAAAATGGTAACATCCAAATTTTATAGTTTCCCACATTCTCTACTTACGTCACCCAGCTTGGTTGGATTGTTCTCACATCTTCAGACCTTGCCTTTCTAATGCTTCTTTCCTTCCCTCCGACTTGGTTGTTAGTTCCCTTTTGCTCTTGGCTAACAGGATGGCACACCAAGGTGAATTCTCTGTAACAGATTCTGTAAGCACATCAAACATTACATGTAAAATAATGTTCTACCCAATATTACTTTCTATGTATTTCGTAAACAGTGATTTATAAGCCTTACAAGTTAAGTAACACTTAATACAATAGAGGTAACTGCAGTGATAATAATGTTTTGAAATGAATGCTGTTATTATTACTTATACACTATGTAAGTATCTCGCTTTTTCTTGGCTGGCATGCTGGCACATTAGACAGTAGACATATTCCTGTAGCCGAGGGAAGTATTTTCCAACACTAAATAAAATCAGTAGACTAAAGGTATCTGGCTAATTTACAATGTTTATAGATGTTAGAGGGGAAAGTAAATATCGATGGAAGTTGAGGAGGTTTTGTGGCCATGGTTGCGGCAGGATACGATTTAATACCCCTGTAATATATATGGTTCAAAGGCACGGTGGTTTAGTGGTACTGGACTTGCATTTTAAATTGAGCAACCAGAGTTCGATAGGAGAAAATGGTGCCAGGATTCACTCAGCCTTCCATCCTTACGGGGTCGGTAAAATGAGTACCTGCTATGCTAAGAGAATTGGTTCAAAAGCTTGACTTGGGATAGGAGTTGCGCCCACCCCTACCACTGTAGTTGTAGAAGCTAAGGAAAGCATTCGTGTTGCCTCCGACTACGGTCGATCATCTTCTTCTTTTTCTCCTCATATACGGTTTAAACTGAATGCCTATCACTATAACTGTCATAACGTCTATAAATATTGTTATCATTCAATAAATTTTAAGTGATCGTACTATCGTTTTCTTCTTCTTTAAAGCTGAAATTTCGAAAATGATGTAACCAGTTGTTTCTAACGTGGTCGATACCGCCCCCCTTAGGGGCGAAACAAATTATTAACGCAGACTCTCATTCTTTGTTTCTATCAACTGTGAGAGTGGGGAGGCAAAAATGGAGCCACATGACCTATAATGGCGCGACAAACCTAGAAGGCTGCGAAACACTGATGTAAACAATTTCCTCATAATAAAGCCACATGACCTACATTTTAAAAACCTCATTGCTATATGTGACTGTTGGGTATTAACTTTTACTTGAAATAGAAGTAAGCTTAGCAGGAAGGGGAAGAAGGGGGTCTTTTCTACAAAAATATATTTTGTTAGTGTATGCTGCTCTATTAAGCAATACAGTTTCAAATAATAACATTCGTAAAGATTTGCAAAAGAAAGGTTTGTCTCACCTTCGTACAATAAACTGTCGATTTTTAAAGCTTCGTAATTGATAAATAAGGATAGATATTATCATAAACGTCATGTAAACATTACAACGTAAACCTAATATGTTTTTGATCTGTAATGAGATTTCAATATCATATTTGCTTAACGGTAAATACGTAAGTCAAAGAACCATTGGCAGCACTAGTGATAGGCTTAGTTACTTAAGTCGTAAATAAAGTAGTAAGTGATTTAATAACTGAACGCTGTGACCGAAACATAGATCCAGGAACTGAGAGCGTGACGATAATTTTTGCTTGTCTATCAAACGCTATTAAGCAAGTAGAAATACGATTTGTTTGTGCCTGTTTTTAAAGTTTTTCAAACATTTTCGATTCATACTAATCAAAGCGTTCTAGGTCCTTCTATAGTGGTCATTTGCTTCCTGCCTCGTCTACAGCTATCCGCACACAAGGTCAAATATTATTAGGCACGATTCAACGCAAAGTATGATAACCAGGTACATAAGAAAACACGACTAGCCATCAATTTTAGTCAGTCTCATTGTTTTACAATAAGCAACAACAGAAAAACAGCATTAAATATACAGAGAATTTCCTTCACTGATGTAGATCTAAAGTAGATAAAATAAAGTCAATGTCAGCATTTTAGCGTCCATGAACCAGCCATCTCGTCTCCTTTGAATGAGTACTGCAAGGTTTTATTTGTTTCTGATTTTCGTGACAGAACTTCTGTTGGCAGAATTACTACACTGTGCATTACCATCGGTTTACTCAAAGAAAACAGTTTCGTCTGTTCCCTTTCTACCGTAGACATGGCATGTGTAAATAATTTAGAAACACTACCGCCGTTAGAGAATCTCTATTCTAACAAACAAGTTTTGCATAATCATCTTTGCTGCACAATTATCAGGCCCATTTCAAGGCTACTGCAATTGTATTCAAGTGTTAACCTTCTTTGAAATAGAAAAGGAGAAAATAACTTCAGAAGAGCACAAATTCTGTTTTTTCCCAGGATACATTCTGACACATTTGTCCATACGCATGTAGAATTTCCACCAAAGTATAGTTGTAACAGAGATTATCATTGACACCCTCTAAAGTCTGTGGGAAAAAATAAGTAGTTTCTTGTGCATGATTTGCAACGAAGGCAATGCATACGATTGATGGTAATTTTTGAAAGGACAAGGTGGCATATTTCAATTAACAATTGGTCTACCAAGAACTTTAGAAAGTTTTTGTGATGGATTTGGCTTTAGAGGGAAACAAATTTCATAAATTATTCCCTTTTGACTCTGCCCTTCTTATCTTAGAATACAATTACCTTAATACAATCTGCCAGATGTGTAGCAGTGCTTCCAAACCTTTTGTGTTATGACTTGACCTCCCCTAATTCGACGTATGAGTAGCACTATAATCCAATATACAAGAAACACATCAAACTTGAGCCACACATTCAATAGCCACTTAATTTATCAATATATATATATATATATATATATATATATATATATATATATATACATACATACATCTTATAGCTATACATATAGCTTTTGGGCCTGATGGTCCAAACTGGTCGCGTTGGTTTTGTAATCATGTGGTCGTGTGGCCTCTGAAACAATGACCTTCAAAGTAACGTTCAAAATTTGGGGCGTATTATTGACTTTTTTTAACCTTGCGCATTTTTGTATACACGCATGTTCTTGTTACATCTGGTTCAGGGACAGGAGTTTTAATTGACAAGGGAACTTTTGAAGCTGACATTGCGCTACCATTCGGAAATCCGTTGTACACCACTAATGCTACCCCATAAATGTAGTAGTGTGGTTGGGGGGGGGAGGGGGTTTCGCGGTAGCGTGTCGTCTTTGCACAAAGTCTGCCTTAATATTTTTCAAAAAATGGAATTGTCTGCTGTTGCTTTGAATGAACCCTATCATGTTGATTGTCGCAAAACATGGCATTTCGTCAAGAATGGACGTACCGTTTAAGGTTAACATTCGTGGTATGGCAGAACCCCTATCCCCTTCTATTCCCTCAAAAATCTAAAGAGGTTCCTCTTGCGATAAGTGAAACGTTTATGTTAGTTCTTGATCCATTCCTTCATGACGTCCCGGAATTATGGAGATAATGCGAGGTGGTGAAATCCTTTCCATTTCTATGGAATCTTTTTAATACCATCCTAATAAGTCTAACGATCCTAAATTTGCCTTGTAAGAAAAGACTAATTATCAGACCACTTATACCCACGTTGTCACCAAGTGAGTAAAGAGTTGTATTCACTATCGCATGAAAAAAATTACGGATTTTTGTTGAGAATGGACCGCCAAGGTTTCACCCAGAACAATGACATAAAGCTTTACCGTTCCTGCAGAGACGTTGCACCAAGTATTGTTTGTCAGGTTGAAAAAACGCTGCCCTGCCCCGATGAAAGAATATTCTGTACTGACTCATTTAAAAAGGAATCTTAAAGGAAGGGAAATATCCATGAAAATTTCTTGAAAATTTTGTTAAAAATTGTATCTAGCAGGGGCAGCGACATAATTTCAATAGGACCTCTACTGTTGTATTGTACTTTAATTTGATTGTGTTTGTGTTTATTATTGTTCTTCGTACCGCTATATGATTATTTAGCAATGCAGTCCTGCAGTAACTCATGAGTTTGTAGTGATTACGCGCATTTCTATTACAGTCTACTAATATTGCTTTTCCTTAGCCCCCCCCCCCCCCCCCATTTATCCAAGCCCTTACTGCCATCTATAGTGACCGTAAACGTAGTTCAATGTAAATTTTGAAAGACATTGTACTTACGTCTGTAATTACAATAGGTCGACGAGAACGAGTCTGTGGTACAGTATGCATTAAATAAAAGACCAGTAAAGTTGGTGCCCACCGGCATTGATTTTGGCGTGGAGGGATTCACCAAGTATGTATATCATTAGTAATTTGTTATTGAAAAAATTCTATTAATTCTTGTGCAAAATTAGCGTTCCTGCAAACCGTGAATACTGTGGACAAAAGGCCATTTGCACAAACTTTATTTCGACATCAGATAGATGTTTTCTACTGTTAAATACTTTTAACGAGGACCTCCAATTATGACCGTATAAAAGTGGCAACCTTGCCACCAAATGCCCGTTTACAAAATATCGCTTTCAATCTCATAGCGGCTGCGAGAAGCAATCGTTTGAATTTGCAGAATGCCTTCCGGAAACAGTTAATTTTGCTTAGTTGATAGGAATGATCCAAATTTTGAAAAGCCGTATCTTGTCGATTGCTCAAGATATTTTTTACCAATTTGGACAGATTATCTATATCAACAAGAAGAATGCAGTGTGAAATATTATCAAACTTCTGATACTCATTAAATTATGACGTCATACTTAAGCACTCTCTGTGACACTGCTTCCAGTCAGTCTCTAAATGCAAACTCACTGGTTGTCTACGACTGTTTGACTGACTGGCAAACCTATCGACGAACCGAGCGGCCGACTGACAACTGATCTGCGTAAATATTAAGTGACCGAGTGCCTGCGCCCCTGCGTGCTTGCGTGCCTGCCTAAGTGCTTGAGTGAGTAAGTGAATGACTTACAAACAGACAGGCTGACAGAGCGAAAGGAAGATATACTGCCTCGGCCGGCCTGCCTGGCTGGCAGACTGGCTGGTAAAAAGCCAGAATGGATTATCTTTCATTAAGCATGAATTAATGATTGAGTGGACGAAGTAGTCTGACTGAACGCGTTGTGCAGGAACAAGGCGGTTAACTGATTGCTTCAACCGTTGAAAAAAGTTAGCAAAACAATGGCCATCCATCTTACCATCTTAACAAACAAGACTGATAGCGCAAACTTTTCAATTAGATTTCAATATGCCCCTTTGCCTGTCTATTCTGCTGTATGTCGGTACCAGTCTCTCTGATTAGCAACAGAGACTCATCATGCTGTTTACAAGTAAACCTACGTACCAGCATGTATTTAGCATGTTAACTGCTAAAGTACATAAAAAATAACTACGTTAAGCTATGGTAAACGCATAATTAGATAAAATTCAGCACTTTTCACTTAATACCCCCACCCACTTTAAAAATTCAAAAATTGAAGTTAAATATGCGGAACTGTTGCTAAGTCGATTTGTAGTACACAATTTTAACATTAAGTTAAGTAATTCATTCATTTAAAAAAAGAAAGGATTGAAATCCCACGTGGAAACAGCACAACAAAGGGAAAGATTGAAATACGTCGCTAAAAATTAATTGTACGGGAGAGACAAGTTTCCTGTCACTTTCGTATTCTTGAAAAATAATAAGCTGTAAACAAATTATTTTTGTCTTCCTCGCTTTGATAATTTACTTCCTGGAACGGATCCTGTTCGTAATTATCTGCACATGTCGTGTCTGAAAGCAAATGTTAAGGATCTTTGAATAAATAAATAAATAAATAAATAAATAGATAAATAGATAAATAGATAAATAAATAAATAAATAAATAAATAAATAAATAAATAAATAAATAAATAAATAAATAAATAAATGAATAAATAAATAGGAGCTTTACAATTCCTTCTACTAACTTCTTACTGTTGTTGTATTTCAATCCCTCAGTTTTGAGCTTGTCTGTGCCTCCGCTTTTATTATTATTGAAAGTTTTGAGGGTTTCTTTAACCTCCTGTTTGGTAGGCGGGCTCTCATCAATTACACATACGTCTTCTGCAAGGTAGTTGTTTCCTTCTGGATCTACAAGTTCCGATGGCAGTGGAAATGGTGAACTACGTGCAGCAAAATGCTGTTGAAAGTGTGTTTTCAATTTTTCATTTGAAATTGGCACTCTTGACCCTTTCTTTATCAATGAATACTTTTCAGCAAGGGAGAATTCCTTCTCTACTTCTCTGTTATTTGCAGCTTTATTTATGTTATTCGCTATCTCACGGTAGTATTCATTTTTCACTTCTTTTCTCCTTTTCTTTATCTTTTTCCGAAGTTTTCTGGCGTCTTCGCGTTTAGCGATTTTACGGAGATCTTTCATTTGTTGGTTCAGTTGTGGGTCATCCCATGGCTCTCTTTTCTTTACCTGATCTACTTTGGGGCATGCCTCCTCTACGCAATTTCGAACTACATTTACAACGTGTTTGTTCAATTCCGCTACATTTTTATCTCTTCCCAACACAAACTTGGCCAAACGCACTATTTACTTTGATAGCTCTTAATCGTCTAAATAGTGTCGGACCTTAAACGCATTACTTACAAGATTTTGTAATTGTTCAACGGGGAGTTTGTGCTAGTGGAAACATTGTTATCGGAGAAAATGTAAGTAAAAGAAATCAAGTCTACCTCATCAGCTAGTGCTGGAGCGGTGTTATCCGTACTAAACGTGCTTCGTTGTGGATTTTTCATAGTTAATACTGCGTAACCCGGGGTACTGACCTTTGGTTCTAGTTGATCTGTGTTCGAGTCCTACGGGGTTTTTTGCTCGCTCGTGTTCTCATTCCACAGCGGCTGTGCATGGCGCTTTTTTGCTTACTTTTTATGCTTGGAGATTCAAATAACTGGGATCAAAAGATTAGTCATCTTCAAAAGGTTACCCAGCTTCAAAAGGTTACTCAGCTTCAAAAGACTCAGGAATGTCAGTTTTTTGGACTGATTGCAATGAGGAGGGTTAAAGTAGATGTCTTCTAATTTAATTCACGTTTCCTTCACAGTATACTGAGATTATAGACGGTAATATTTCATAACCGGGAAGAATTAGGGCTGGGATGGTAACATATTTTAACGTTAGTATAATTGGAACTATTATAACTGTATTATATTTAATATTATATTTTACGCTGATTCATATACTCGATGCCTAACCTTTTATTATTTTGGCCAAAAAATTGCGCAAATTTGAAAAGTTGAGCATAAAATTATATACTTCATTTAATTAACTCAATCATGTGAGTTTCATAGTTTTCAAAACTGAGCGAGCTGGTGTAAATTATTACTTAAATTAGCAGCTACTAATTCTCCATGATCCATTGGATGCTTTCAGGTGTTCAGAGGTAGATTGATTTAAGTGCATGTATTTCGTCTTTGGTGCATTTAAAAAAGACCAATGGCCTGACAAGGCTTCTCAGCTCTGATGAAGAGAGTCTGTGCGGCTTTCACTGAATTTTAGAACAGTGCGACGTCGTTGGTATAGCCAAGATCGGCTTAAACCTCCGCAGGATGTCGGCTAGTCCTACATTGCCTTAGAATCAGATCATCTTATTCTGTTATTGAGGTACGCAGTGCATAGTATTCGCGTCAAAAGAATTGATTGGTGGCACAAAGCATCAATTAATCAATAGAACTAAAATGGAGAATTTCTTGTCGGCAGCATATTTCTGCGGCCTGCTGTCGATATGCAATCTCGCGTTCACAATATGTATTCACATAATCCCGTTATATGGATAAGCATTATGAACGTAAGATTTTATCCCAATAGTAAAGTTCTAAATCCTTGCATTTCACTAAGGAAATTGTCCTACAAAAGTAAAGCATTTTCGCATAAGGTAATTATTTGCGAATATCTTGAATAATGGCAAGGACCGAGAATAAACGAAACCAAGTAAAAAAGTAGTTGTATGGGAGAAGAAGCAAAATATAAGAAGTCAACTAAAGGTAGACGAGGGAAAGAAAGTAGAAGGAAAAGCAAGAAATAAGGCAACAAGGAAAACCAACAAAGCATATAAAGAACGAAAGAAAAAAAAATGTATTACAAAGAAAAATTGGAGGAAAATGAAGGAAGAGGGTCGAAGGGGAAGGAACAAACACGTGGAAAAAAATACAATGAGTACTTACAATCTCATAAACAGTTTTACTTTCATAACCGGTTCTGCTATAGGTCCCCAGTCTTTCAGAAAAATCTAGAAAAAAATCATGAGCTTGGCTAAATGAAGGTACTGTAGCATAACATTTTCACACACATTCCAACGAATTATGGGTTAGGAAAGCATTATGCATATATTCATCCAAGCCTATCAATGGACGGCCAGTAATCAACAGTAATCTTCACAGTTCGATATCAATAAATATATCAACTTCTTCTTCAAGCATCTGTTTCATCGTATGTACACTTAATGTAATTTAAATTTTAACAATGTTACAAAAACCTTCTATTGTTGTCTGAATCTGTTTGAATAACGTTAGAAGTTGCTTTCGTACGTTACATAATAGGATTTAATGTGCAAACAGACACTGATGTACACATACTTCTCACGATTAATGGATCTCAAACAAAATTAATTCAAATTGTTTAGCATGCATCCGCAGCAATAAGTCTCTGTTCACTTTCTTTAGTGATCTTACAACCAACATTCACAGCCATAACGTAACACTGACTAGGCGTAGCTCTTGATAATACGGAGTTTTGTTTTCTTCTTTACATTTGTTTTCTTCATGTTTTCTTCATGAAAAACTGTCCTTGGTTAAACTTATGCGTCTTATCATTTCTTGGGCCATGTGACTTCGAAAAGGGGCGACTGATTTTAGTGCAGTATCATACGTGTATTGGCATTTGTACGCGTTTTGTGATGGTATGGTGATTCTGGCAGTGTTGATTTGAATGGTTCTGTCGCAAAAAATTCATATGGGCCAGGTACTAAGAGCTAAGAGTAGGCAGTGTCGGAGATATTCTCGACTTTAAGATGGCCATAATACTGTGGGTGGTTACTACGGAGGCCATGAAACTAGCTTATTGTTAGAATTACTTACCCTGCGCCTTATGTTTGGCACAACGTTGAAGATGGAGTAACTCCTTGCAACAGGACTTGACATTGGAACCACGATTGTGCTGAAAATATACCTTTAATACTTACCTGAAGTTGTGAATCAGACCTGAGTCAGGCGAAGACAGTCCTTTAACTTGGTCAGTGGCTCTACCGTTTGGGTATCGTAGCCATACGCTGTTGTAGCCACGCTTTTAAGCCAACGGCATACCAATATAGCCCCATACTCTGCACATAGAATGCTGCCTGCCTTCAGCCATGTTTTGGCAGCGAAAGAACCAGGCATTTGCTCTTCTTCATAAGGCAGTAAGACAGGGCAGGCGGGCTTCCAAGAGTTTTTAAAGTGATTCACATTTTGCTTTTTTGACAATTTGTGAGAAAGAAGAAAAACGTTAAAAGATAAAGGAGGACTCCGTGTTGTCAGTAGCATGTTAGCAATAGTATTTCGCTTGTGCCGCCTGAAATGGCCTTATTAGTTTTTGCTTTTGGATAGGAAGCCAAATAACTTCTGTATACATCATGAGACTCAATAAATGAAGACCCAGCGTTCCTCGTGCCTATACGCTACTAAACCGGAAGTGCTCTTTAGGCCATAACGACCTTGGCTACGTGGTGGCAACGACGTTCTTAATACAGTGTTCTCTTAATGCCGCTTCAGAAACGTTAAGATTATGGAGGGTATCACGCGAGTTGTCGTGAAGATTTTTGATCGATCGAACTAGGATACAACTATACTTGATCGAGGGACTTTATTGCTGCGTTGTAACTCAAAACTAGTAGAATGTGCTCAGCGTCTTTTAGAAAATACTGTACTGGGTATGTCGTTGCCACCACGTAACCAAGGACGTTCTAGCACTGGGTTTAGTAGCGTATAATCTATCGTGTGGGGTGGTTTTTGTTGTCTATTCAGAGGAGTTTCGATATCCCACTAAAGACGTTATGGCAGCGAAAGCTTAACTAACCATGAGAATCATTGTGGCATGCTACTCAAGTATATCACCCAACTACTGTTTTCTTCTGTACGGGAAGTAGTCATCTTTGTTAAAAAGATCGGTTTCTGGTCTTGGCGGATCGCAAATTTTAATTAGCAAGGGTCATAGAAACCCATCAAGTTTTAGTTAAGCCCAATAATTTATTACCAGCCATCTAAAATATACATTTTTTATAAGAAAATACCGAAAAAACATTTTTTGCGTTGAATGGATGATATTCACTACAGGACGGGCAAGTAAAACCGATGCTTTGTAGGGAGAGACTGTGATTGATATAAATACTTTTGCATGGTCACGGGTTCGAGTCCGGCTGTGACATATTTCTGATTGATCATAGCAATTGTATGGAGTGAAATTAGAAAGCTATTACGATGAATTTATAGGAAACAAAAAGACCGTAGAAAATAACGGTCACGAGAGCGACACCTTTTCTGCCACTCGTGTTATTGAAAAAGGCGTACATTGTAAACAAATTCTTTTTGTCGATGGAGTACCGGCTTCTTTGTTTTGATAAATGCGGCCTCCACAGCGGCAAGATTTCTATTTCTCTAGTGTGTGATCACAGATTCGTGTCAAACCAGTGACATATTTCTATTTCTCTAGTGTGTGATGACGGGTTCGAGTCCTGGCTCTGACGTAATTTCTATTTCTCTAGAGTGTAATCACGGGTTCAAGTGCCGGCTGTGACATATTTCTATTTCTCTAGTGTGTGATGACGGGTTCGAGTCCTGACTCTGACATAATTTCTATTTCTCCAGCGTGTGATCACAGGTTCAAGTGCCGGTTGTGGCATATTTTTATTTCTTTAGTCAGTGATCAAGAGGTTCGAGTCCCAGTTAAGACGTACTTCTATTTCCCTAGTGTTTTTTAAACTCACATAGGCTTTCTGAAGAGCAATGACGACCGCAAGTGGTTGGAGGACCCGAACATTGGCAAAAAATTCTAAGTTCATGAAGTACGATGATTAACACGTCCGTTACGTCCGCAGTTTCCCGTCTATTCAATATTTGTTTGTAACCAATCACGTACTTAGTTTTTCAACATCTTGTAAAATTTCGAGCCTTTTCTTTGTTTCTTCCTTAATAATCACTCTCTTTGTTCTTACTTCATAAAGGCTATGGATATTACTTTTAAAAGATCCCGTTATGTATTTGTCGTGATGTAAACAAACGCTCACCAGGGTGATGGCATGCAGTGCAAACGTCATCAAAGAATTTTAATCGAATTATTTGAAGGGGCAGAGTTACCTAATTCGAAGACGTCATAAATGCAAAAATACCACGCATTCATTACATCGAGTATACATGGAAAATATACTATATAAAGAGATGGAAAACCCATGTAAAGGGACGATGATAAGACTGAGGGAGTCTAATTGATGCAAACATTCTGCCTCGGTCAACGCCCTATCTTCGCAACATTCAAGAACCTTGACCGTCCACGATCCTCCAAGATTCAAAGAAGATTCGCATCCGCAATTAAAGAGAGACGAAGCATTTTGTGAGCTATTATCGTGCGGCGAACTATTATTACTCGAAAGGATATTGTTCCAAGTCTGCAGTAGAATTGTGATGTTTTCTGTGTTATTGTTTTGAGAATTGATTTCCACGAGAAACAGCATTCCTTAGTTGAAAACACGGTGGAAATTTTTACAGAAAATAGAACGTATCACTTGCTAGAAAGGAACAGGGTAGCATGGTGCTCACTCAAGGAAGTTGTTAAGTAGAAAACAATGTTTCCTCCCTCCTTTTATGCCCCGATATAGGATCAAGATTGAGATTATGTTAGTTTTCCACAGGGTAAACGGAGTGATGTACCAAGTAGCTTTGCTTCACGTCTCTGCTGATTGATTAGGTTTACACACTTAATAGTAACTTCCTACGAATTTCTATCTAAGCTAATTGAAAGTATGACTTCGTTTAAACATATTATCAAATAATCATTTCTATTTACAAGTTTGCACCCACAATGGAAGATCGTACAAAGACGGAGAAACAAGAAAAGAAGAGTGTAATACTTGGTAGGACTTTTCAGTTTTCGGACACATCTCTGTAGATAGTTATCTTTCTATAGTCATCGTCGATGTTTTATAGCATTTATCAACCTAAAACATAATCATGTGTTCAAGAAAAATAGAGAAAGTTTCTCTTTCATTATCTATAGCTTCATGGGTGAAAAATTAGGTGGACTTGAATTTCCCAAATAGCCCTATGCACTGTTCCAGGATTTCTGCATATTTCCTCCATATTTCTTGTTTCAAATATGAAAATGTTGTTCTTGGGCGCAGAGTCTACTTCGATGTTATACGTATTTACTTTTAACGCATTTAGAATTTATTACAAGGAGCAAACCCAAAGATAATCAAAACTGTCAGGTCTGCAATCACAGGCATGTTGATTATCGACGTTGCTCAACGTCCATCCTTGCTCCTCTCGAGGTCGTTAATACTAGATATTCACGAGATGTTATATTTCGTAGCGCATTTGGAAACGTCGAAGGACTAGGAGCATTTTCCTGTCCAAAGGGTGCCCGTAGAAAGTGTACACAGTACTTGGAGTCTGTCAGCAAAATCAGAAAAGATAATAACCCGTAAAGAATTCTACAACGATTTATGGAGGTCGCTATTTTCTGCCGCATGAGGTCATAGCGGCATCTGCGACCGTTATGAGGTCAAAATCCCGCCAACAACAAGGGCTTTGAACAAAGTTAACACGAACTTACAAAGCGTGGAATACGTGTATCTAAATAAATTTATCGACAATACTGCTGTTGACTCGAAAGACGCAGCCCTATGTTCAGCCACAGTTGTAAGAGTAATTCTGAACTCAATCGTGATATAATGTCCAAATTATGGCCTTCAAGAGCATGGAGTTTTAAGCAGTAAAATTAGTAACTGTTAGAATTTCGCGCTTATATCGAACTGGCACATCACAGATATTCCTGATATTGAAGTGAATAGTTTCCAAATGCTTCATAGTTGCTTGGCACAGTTACACAATAAATAAATTGGACATCTTCGGATTCAGAGGCAACACCTTGGTGAATTCAGTTCCATTTCACATCAATTAAGCCTGCCTTTAATTTCTTACTTGGAGTGTAGGCACAGCTTAATCCTGTGAATTTTAGCCCTTACTTATTTCGTGGCTAAACAATTTTAATTCATATTCCAGAAAAGACATCAGAGAAATAGAAAATGTGTCACCTCCGGGGCTCGAACCCGTGGCCAACGCTATCGCAGCGTATGCTCAACCAGCGGAGCTAGCTGACCTTCAACGTCAACATACTCTATTTCTCTAATGCCACATTAGCTCCCAGTCATCCACCAGTGGACATCGACATCCAGCTCTAAGCAATTCTAGACCAACCTCTCTGCTCCATTTGAGTTGACCAAGGAAGGACTGAAATCCGGCCCGTCTATCTGTCCAAAGCCCGTTGAAAGTTAGAAAGTATCACATATTGTTATGTTTCTTACATACTGACAGGTGGTGATATGCTTTCTATTTCTTTAGTGTTTATTCAAACCTGACATTTCAAATCCTCTCCTCTCGACGATAATTCATATTCTCAACAGTCGAGGGTTGTGTTTACATGTAAAGGTCACCCCATCCAATCCACTTACTTCCGACATCACTAAGGCATTGCCTGATAATGAAAGTACATCGAAGAAGTACTTTTGCAACACCTAGACTTAACAAAATTTTATCTGGTAGCGTGGCCTTGAAACGATCCATGACGATCCCTCGTTCGAGAGCATTAACCTCAAGGATCTCTATGTGGTAATAAACCGTAAAAACCTAGTTCATGTTCTTTTGCACCTGAGGTTTTTTACCAATATTGTAATGAAATGAAGAAGTGGTGCGATTGGAAAACAATTATTTACGCTTTGATCATCTGTTTCTGAACAGGAAGAATAAACACTTTGTGCCCAGGTAAAGAAACGTAGAATTATGGTTAAGAACATGGGCGTACTCAAAGGTTATCAAAGGGGGACTTGTCCCTTAAAAAGTGATTAATAATAGCAATATCGGTGAAAATGGCCAATTCAGTCATTGACATTTGTTTACCCTACCCCACTTTCCCCTCCCAACAAGACTGCGGAGACCCTTGGTTGAGAAGTACCGTGATCATGTGGCTATAGAGTATAACACGTATCTTTCCGTTTGGCGTGGAAGACTAATAATACCAGGTAACTTACAGCTTTCCTCGTTACAGCTTGCCTGTCAGCAGTTTTAAAGGAGACTTTTATCAACTGTTGTGCTGAGGTATTCACATCACATTATTTACTTCTGTCAGAGAAGCAGATAAATGATTTTCGTGCTCTCTGTTGCCAAGCTGCCTTCTGCAGCTCATGAAGTCTGTCAGCCCACTCCCGATTAACGTCACTAGTCTTCTTTGACATTTTTCTTCCACATTGGGACTGACAATGGTCATTTAGCTGCTCTATACATCGATGACGTCGTAGCAATCATGAGTACTTAAGCTAAAAAATTGTTATTAAGCTTTTCTATTTAACATCTTCTTATTGCATGAGAATGAGTGTTATTGTGCAGCACAGACAGTTAATTATGTCCCTTGAAAAGAAATTGATGGAATGTTTGGCTTTTTGGTGAGATCATCTGTAGCCTAAATTTTAAGAGGCTGCAGGTCCGAGGTGCACAGTATTCAGGGCCGACTGTGTTTTAACTTTATATACAAATGCGTTGTTAACGCGACAAAGTTGATATTTTAGTATTGTTACGGCCAAACAATTTCTTCTTGGCTTTTGGATGCAACGTATGGACTTTGCGAGGCGGTCAACGGGGGTGTTTGAGCGTTCCTTTGAGTTTCTACCACCTCTTAGTAGCCAAAATTGAGAGGCGCCACCCTAATAAGCCTGTTGAGTGCTTTTACTATTTAGCAAGCAACTTTTAAGCAGGAGTCTTTGAGAGACTACTAGACAATTCCAGAATCCTACAACAGATCAGTTTAGTTGCTCTCAGGAAGCAACTAGTAACTAGAGGTCCTGTAATAGGGACTCGTGTATTAATGTTCAGGTTCCCTACAGTATAATCACTAAGCAACTGTAAAGAGACTCTAGGTGACATTATTAAAACCTGTTTCTGTAACATATGCTTGGCTTGTGGGCACGGGATGGCTGTTGACAGGTGTTGTACCAGAAGTGAGAGGCATTGCTCCAGGGTAGCCCAGCTGCCTTTTATTGGTTATTTAGCATGTTTGGTGACTTAACTGTTTATTTAGGGTAGTTCCAAAATTGGGCCGGCTGCTCATCAGGGTGTTCGTTGAGATATTGCCAGCACGCAGACAGAACGATCTTCCTCTGGACCAACTCTCGCAAACTCCTTCCTCTTACGGATGAGATTCTTCCCTTCGCCTATAGGGGCTCCTAGCATTCTTGTTTCTTTGATCCAAGAGTCTCTATAATATTGTTTTGTGGCACTGGCGAATAGCATTGTTTTGTGAGTGCTGATTTCTCTGCAGTCTCAATCAAAAAACAGCAAATGTTCCAAGCATGAAATGGTTAACGATTTCAATGAAAGTGGATTACCAGGGAAATAGGAGATGGCACCTATTATTGGAGCTACCGTAAACCGGCCCACAGACTCTCAAGTATAATATGGACAATACTACTGATGAAACGTAATATTGACAACGTTATTGATCGTCCGTGGGCGATGATTATATTAATTGCACAGTATATTGACGAAATCGAAATCCATAGATTTTTATTGACGGCTGATCAATATTGTTGAATAGTTTGTGGCCCCTCATCGATATATTACTTTATACGATATTTACTGCAACAATTTGCTGCATAGATACTAAACTAACAAAGAGGCCAGTTCATTTTCAGTGATCCTTTGACTCGATAACAGAACATTGAAATAGGACCATATAGTAATGATGTTGTCAAAAATTGCTAGTCTTCAGAACCCTCCCCCTTTCAATCGTGAAGAAAACAATAGATCAAACTTAACTTCGAGTTTCCCTCTCTTTTTACTTTGATTTCGTTTGGTTGAAATTGAGAGAGCGTGTATTACTACTCCATCTATGACGAATAACAACAGCTCCAAAAACTAAGAGCAATGAGCTGATAAGATTACAAAGCTTATCCCCCAGTGATCTTGTTGTGATTATATTCCAAGGGTATTCCTTTCTAATCGTTAGCATGTACTCTGTGTAGTAAGTTCCTGTTTGAAGAATACAAATTCGTAGGATTGAAAAATTCTATTGGTGACATCTTGGCTAGATATCTAATGTCGTGTAAGTTTCAAGAAGGCTGAACTTTCCATGTAAGCTTGTATCACTGCTCGTTTCTTCTACGTCACTCTCACCCAATCCTAAATACAATATAATCGAGGCAGTATTATGTCAAGGAAAGGCTATAGATCGTGTGGACTGGTGGTAAATTTTAGAGACATGAGATCTAAATTTCTCCTGCCAGAACTTAGTTGATCAAAATGTTAAAGAAGTAATAGTGAGCACGTGTCTTATCCCTATTCTGCTATGTTTTTTCTCTCATACTGTTCTTCGTTGGGAAAGTTTTTTCAGCCCCCTCTAAAACGTTGCTATCTCAATTCGCTGCTACCATATTTAAGCATGTTTTTAGCGATCGGTTTTTATGAAACTGGACAAAAAGTGTTAAATGCTAAAGTTTTACTACGTTCTTGAAATGTTTGGTTTCCCTTTTGAACTAATGCCATTTTCTTTTGTTAGAGCATTGTAGTTATTTTGCTGATGCCATTTTCACACCCCCATACACACACACTCCACGAATATAACTTTTTACCCACTTAATCACTCCCCCACCTGATGCAAATTATTTTCTGTTTATTATTAAAGAGTATTTAGCTTTAATGAGACGAGCTTTGAGTCAAATAAGTACAGAAGCATTTTTAATTCTGTAAATTTTAAATCAATAAGAAGTTAGTCAGGCCTTGTCCAATAACATTTGGCTAGCTCCATGCTTAACAAATTCAATGGTCTATAAGATATCATAGCTCTACTTTTGATAGATCCCCTGCAACGAGGTTAGCTGTTACTATTTTTCCTACATTTTTCTTCGACAGAACACACTGCAAGCGAGCCATTTACCAGACGGTATTGTATATATCAATGCAATCTATGCATTAATTGTCACAATCGTTGCAATGGCAAAAGCTGGCTTGCACGACAATGGTGCATCGTACGTTGCAGAGCTTCAGGATTTTGTCTGTTTTGCCGAGGCTGCAGAATCGGCTGAAGAAAAAAATGCCATCAAGGAAATAATAGGAGCTCCTAACATTCAATAGAAGCTCCCATCTCTTTTTAACAACTTGATATCTGATTGCTGTTGTACTATTGTTCTTGAAATATTTCTTGTGAGGTATTGGATTTTAAATTTACTTTGGGTTGGAGAAATTGTAACAAAGACTATGCTTGGATAGATTGTTGCGCTTTTTCGTTATTTCTAATAGTGGCGACGCCCTTCTTTGAGCGCTGGATGTGGGTGGAAGTTTTGGAGCCCTTCCACTGTCTTGTCAAGTAACTTTCGATATATATCGATGAACGAAACATGTGAAGCTACAAATCGTGATGACAGACAGTGAAATTTTCACGAGCAATGAAGAAGATACCTTGTCGCCGTTCTCCCTAGTGAGAATCGTTAATAGGGAAGGAATACGTCATGATGGTATTTTATGTCATAACTCCTACGAAGAAAATTTTTCTAATAATTCCTAAACGTCAGTTCAATTTGAACTGCATGCACAGGGACGGGGGAACAGGGGAAGGCAGAGGCGGCCATGCCCCCCCCCCAGACAAAAAAAATTGCCTAATCTCAATTTTTTCCTTTACCACTTTTCAGCTTTAGCAAAATTGAAATTGATTGCGACAGACATTGTGTCAAATTCACATCAAGATATGAATATTGACACGAAACACCCCTTTCTACACATTGACCAAAGGCACCTTAGTGGAATTTGAAAAAATAATTTTTTATGTAAGAGTGAAAACTAACTTCAACAAGCTGCATAAACGGGGAAAGGAAATGGGGCTGTATCACAACACTGCATCTGGCAAGACTTTCGAGCACAGCTATTTACGTTTAAGACCAAGCTGCCAGCCAATTGCCATCCAAATATCTCCTTGCTTCATAGAATCTATAAAACACTTATCATTTTGTTATAAAGAACTTGATGCATTTCCGCAGCGGTGGTTAACTTTTGGACTCTGTCGTCCTTCATCTGGAAGTCATCTCTGCTGTTTCCTATAATATGATTGGCAGCGTGGGTTTTATAGTTGAAGCATCGTTGAAAAATTGCTATAGAATCGGCTTCCAAAGACATGAATGAATAGTATCGTATCAAGCGTATGTTTTTCAGTCGGACAGTTATCAAGCGAATCAGGAGCAACGATTTTTTTTATAGTTATCGTTATCGTTGATGGTGTGACTGGCATTTACGTTTTGAGGAAGGGGCGTTTAAAAATTTATCTTTTCAGGTTACTACCCTTGTACGTATTATTGAGCAAACTTTTTTCATATAGACGGTAGTTTTTTCATTTCCTCGCTTATCAAAGCTTGCGTCAAGTTTATTCTGTACAAAACGGGGACCTCGTTGTGATAAATCTCCATCTCTGTAATCGCATAACAAATCTATTTACTAACAACAATCTTTACATTTTAAACTTGTGCCTCAACGCTAAAAAAGGGAAGCTAATCTTGTTGAATTAAAAACTGTCAATCTCTAAAAAAGAAGATGATCCAAATGGTTAAGACACTAACGAAATGCTTTTTCATTACGATCAGGTATTACGCTCTAGAAATCAAGTGCGTACAAAGTTAAGCATCTTTGGTCACAGAGCACTGCAGACGAAAGATGCAAAACCCAGGTGCGCAATGGAATTGGAAAAGCTAAAGACGCATTTCCAATTGGACCACATTCTGCGGAATAATAAACTAAAATTTATAACAAGATTCATAGTTCTACGTTGCTTTGTTTGGCCTTTACTTCTGTAACAATTTTCATTTTCTCCCAAAAATGTCCACTTCACCGTGGAATCGCCCTAATATGAACCCTCTCCACAAAAGGTTGGTGTGTGGTAACGTTTTAGTTATCTAAAACACAACAAGAATTCTTTGTTGCTTTTAGCTGACAGAATGTACAACTTGTGAAGTAAATGAGCGACTATCATTTAATGGTTTGGAAGATTTGAAGACATTTTAAATTTCTTATAATATTTAGTAATTTTGACTTTCATCAAAGAAGCTTACATTTTGGAGGAAATGTAACATATCTCACATGCATAGGTACTTTTACCTCATGTTTAGACACTGCTCAACTGGAGGAAGCAGCCTCAGAAATGAGTCAAGGTATTAGCAATGAAGAAAATTGTGATAAAGAAACAGTTAAGTCTGGCCATACCAATAAAGGTATGGCATTCTTGTGTCTGTTGACTATTTGTTTATTATATAGTAATAAAGTATGGTATATATTTTGTATTTTTCAAGGAAAGCTGATGTATGTACACTGATTTTTCTGGAGGGTGAGAGGTTTAGTCTTAGTCCTCAGTACCCCATATGGCTACCTGCCTGCGGAATTTAGCTTCAACCACTGAATGTGATGCTAGGGCACCAGGTTTATAGGTAGCTTACTAGTTTGTTCTCAGTAGGAACCTCTTACTGAAGACAACGTCATGACATCTCAATCTTTCTAGGCTGTGAGTTACTGGGGATTGAAGCTGTGCATGCATTCTTCAAAGAATGGCAACAACTCAGCACTGTGTAGGGAGTCCAAACCATAGGTTTTTTACGTTGATGGTCGACTGTTCTTGTAGATCAGAGTCCCACAGTGCTTTCTAATCATAAGGTGGTCTTGTGGATTATGATTTTCTTGTCATTTGAATAAGTGTTATGCATGCAGACGATATAGTTCGTATTCTTAACCAAACCAAAACATTCTTCACTCAGTTCTTCCACTTATTATTAATATGATATAATCCTGTTCCCTAAAAGGTTTGCAAATTTGCCTGCTCTGTTTCTGCCGTAATTGTACAGCCACAGTCCCTACCAGATACAGATATAAGATGACCAATTCCCTAGGCTTTGTTGCCTTTATGTTTTCTTTCATGCATTTTCAATTTCTACATGTGTGACATGGCCAAAGTTGCTATTTGGATTGGATGCAAAGCTGTTACTTGGATAGTGAGGTTGGCTTTAGATGCTTAGAGGGTCTGTAGAGGCTTAAGAAAGTAACTGTCAAAGTGCTATGCCCAGTCTTTTAGACACCCATTTTTACGTTGGTGGCACGACTTTGAGGTTGGTTGACCGAATTAAGCAGCATGTACCATCGTATATCTGGTGAGCATCTACTCCTAAAAGGAAACAACCACCTCGAGTTTCAATCGACCAAAAACGCCACTAAGCAATGTGACTCTGCCATAGGGCAGCACTTGCTTGAGAACCCAGACTGTGCCAAAGTGTAATCTAAACCGCTCAAAAGGAAAGAACGTGTTTTGCTTGAATTATACAAAAAGAGCTTATGCAGATTTTAAAACGTTGAATAAGGAGCGATAAACCCTTGCGCGATATCGAATGCCGCCGGCCCCGAAGCCAAGGCGACCAACCACCAGACCAGCAGCGCGGTCCCAACCGCCAGGGCAACCCCGCTCATCCGATGAAGGATCGAATAGAGCATGGTCCATTCCCAACGATAGACCTGCAGATGCGGCGACAACGGACGGTCTTCCGCCTTCATGATCAAGGCTCCTCGCAAATGTCGTGTATGCCCTCATGGTGGGCTTCCGCCACCACACCTTTAAACGCCCGCCAGGAGTGAACCTCCATTCCCCCGCCACCCCGTGCGAACATCTGTTAGGAAGAGTAAGCGGTCCCCGATGGAAGTCAAAAGTTTTTGCACCGCAGCGAAAACTCTCTTTGAAAGACAAACACCCAGCAACAAGTTGAATCCGGACAATAAATAATACTGCTTTGTTTTATTTGTGGATAACTCTGTGGATAAAGTGTTGTTGGATTGTTGTTTAAATAACGCATTGTGCACAAGAAATTTTTCGTTTCCATTACTTTTCTCTCGACAAGTAACGGTGTTCAACCGCACACTTCTTCTCACGCGGACACCCCGGTGGAGGGAAAATCCCTCCGAGACAGCGACCCGGACTGCGGTTTGGGAAGCTGGGTTGGAACGGAAAGTGTCGTGGTTCTGTCGGGCCTTCGCCTAGAAGGTTCGGACGGATCATCAGGCGGAAGCCTTCGGGCGATCGACTGGAGATGCGGCGGTCAGTTCGGCTCTAGGGTCGGGCAGGCACGGGATGGCGGGACGCTTCCATCGGGACCTGATCGCGCCGCCAACGGCGGTCGAGGGCTTGCCTTCGGTTTGTCAGGCGGCACGGTCTTCCGCTCCGGGGCTGGGTCAAGATGCTGTCACAGGCGTCGGGGGTCAGCCGGCCGGATGGGCTCCGATCTCGGAGACCGAGGGACGCTTGCGTCACTTGGGCAACGGTTTGGATGCATCCAGATGGCGACGTCCGGAAGGCAACCTTGATACTTCGGTGTCTTGGGCGAGGTACGGACTGATGGAGGGGCGGAGGTGTGGCTGGTCGGGCCTTCGGGACTGGCCAGGCACGGAGGACGCGGAGCGCCGTCACCCGCGTAAAGGCGAGGGCGGGGCGCATCAGGCCAGTTTTCTAGGTGCTTTGCCAGGGTGACCGGAACACTGGGTGGTGCGTTTGAAAGACCGGAATAAGTGGTTTCGGCCACGGCCTCCGGGAGTATCGCTCCGACCGTCGAGGAGGTGCCCTTCGGGGTGGCTCGAGACCGGGCTGCACTTGCAAGAGTGTGTTGCTTGGGAGATGGAAAACTAAAACTTTTGACATAGGAAAAGAGCCTTTAATCACATTCTTTACCATTTGCAATCATAAAATAGTCTAATCATTGAACTAACAAAAATTTCAAATCCTTCTTTTCTCGATTATACTTTCTAACTTTAATGGGCATTGGATTGATGACGGGCCGGAGAGCATTTCTTCCTTGGTCAGGTCACATGGCGCAGAGAGGCTGGTCTCCAATCGCGTTGAGCTGGATGTCGATGTCCACCGGTGGATGAGTGGGAGCTAATGCGGCGATTAGAGAAATAAAAGTATATTAACATCGGAGGTCACCTAGCTCAGTTGGTAGAGCGCACAACGCGAAAGCGTGGGTCTCGGGTTCGACCCCCGCTGGTGACATATTTTCTATATCTCTAGTGTTCTTTTCAAAATTAAATGAAACTGTAGAGTTGGGTATATCACTTGCTTTAGAAAAATATCATGCAAGCATCACTTTCTCTAGTGCTACCCAAAATGCATCAGGGTAGCAAGACAGGCAGACATGTACGTTGCTCTGATGTTAGTACGCCCTTAGAGCGATTTAAATTTAATCAAAGAGAAGTCATTCATTACATTGGATTGTTTCAGCCTTATTCAGTCGAAAGACAATATTTATCAAGGAGAGACTTATTGTCAAGTCTATTATCTACGAGTATGATTTACAAGAATAGCAGTTATGTAAGATCAAGAAGAACGTTTGTTTTTTCTGCTATTGCTGTCTTGTGGTGATGTAGAAAGCTGCACCGTTCCAGAAACATTGGGACATTTTATAGTGCAAATGGTTTAAAGATTTTATATCAGAACTACAGAGGTTTACTTAATATCACTGTCCAACTACATAACATTATTTTCAAATATGGCACCATCATCACACTTTCTAAAATGTAAAGTGAGTTCAACATAAGCAGAATATACGAAATTCCGGAACATCATTTTATTCAGAAAAATCGACGGAATGACAAAGTTGGATGTGTAGGAATGTTTTTATCTGACAATATGAACTAGAAACGCCAGGAAGAGCCCGGATGGATTTGTATCAACAAAAGGCGAAAAAAATATAGGCTGCAGATATCGACATTCGGATTCTTCATTTTACTTATCATGAAAACGGAGTGTCAGGTTATAATTGTATGATGACCGCCGTTAATGAACTTGCAATGGAGACAACTGTCTTGGTAGGGACAAACGTTGACTTTTAAGAGAGGTAAGGCCATCGTGATGTTAAGAGATAATTGACGGTCAAGGTTATCGACAGTTGGTGATATGTAACTCGAGAGTTAAAGTAAAATCTAGGAAACTGATTGGCAACAGATGTAATACCATTGAGAATCAGTGCTTGCATCGTATGTCTACAAAAAACAGCACTAGTGTCACACCACCTGACATTTTATGTCGTGATTATCGTACATATAGTTCTATTGTCTTTGCATATGATTTATAAGACCAACCCTTGGAGAAGTAAGTCTCACTCATGAACATGAATGTTGCTGTTTTTGTGGGTGCATTGGGGTTCATCCATAAAGTATGTATATCTACAACAATATTGGTAACATGAGGCCAAGAACCAAGGACGAGGTGTACGATTTGTTTAAGCAGTTTGAGAGGATTAAAGAGACCGTGGATCAGTACAAGGCGAACACTGCACTCGGAGTTAAGGCAGGGATGGTTCGAACAAGAAAGGAGTGCAGGGCCGGACTGAATGCGATGCAGGAGAGCTTTTACAATGTTTCAAAACATGGAGCAGAAGGTAAGCAATCTCTAAACTTTAACCATGCTTTTATTACAAGGGCAACTGGCATGTGGTCACCTTTACCTGGACTGGGAAGGGCACTGTGCTCAACCCCCGCTCCCCACTTGACCTTACCTTATTCAACAGTATCTTCTTATTAATTGGTGGGATGCTACGACGTCGCTACAGGCCTGCTAGCAACAAGCACGAAGCAGCAAGATTTGAAAGTGCGATTGTTACTCCATCAAGTCTCCAATCCTACAATTACACGGTAAGGAAAACATACAAGCTATGGCCTTGAAAGTACTCACGGCTAATCAGTTCCAAATCATGAGAGGATCATTTCCAGATTGATTCTTGTCTTTGTTTTATTTTCTTGATTCATTTGGCGACAGTTCGACAGACTTCTGTTTCTATTCGACAATTCCACTATTCTTGAGGGCCACACACCGACACAGCAGTGGCGGTTCTCGGTGAGCATATATCTTTGGAAACTTTCTTTGGTTGGAGACTGGAGACTGACCTTTTTCGCTTCGTCAGGCCATTTTCAAGATTGATATGCGTGTGGTTTTGTTGTTTCTTTCGTGAGTACTTACGTACTAATATTTTGGTCATATCCTCTTTCAGCCTCGTTCCGTATTTTCAACATTTGCATACCAAAACCAACCCGCATAATCATTAATGACATGTTTGGTATGAACCTGATTCTCTCTTGTGTATGCCAATCTGTAAATTTCCATGTATTTACTCCCATTATGCCTCTGCTAATTGTTATTGTACCGTGATTAAAACATTCATGAAAGCTTGCCCCCTCCCCCCAACCCGATCCGTTTGATCATCCTTGGATATGGTTTAGGGCAAGACTTGATTGTTTTGGGGTTAAACTTTAAGCCAGTCTCTGTTCACGAATTTTTAGTCAACGACACAGAGTTCGAGTCAGATCGAAAGTTTTTTAACTAACACTAAAAAAACCAACTTAAGTTGCTCAACTAAAGTATGGTGATCGTTTTAAACGTAAAAAAAAGAGCAATGCGATAATGAGGTAACGTTAAACAAGTAGATATAGCGCTGTTTGGGAGATCAACTGAAACTAGGGTCAACCTCTAGTTAATTTACTGAACGCACGCACTTCATTACAAAATTATATTATAGGGAGTGCAATTCAAAATTTTCAAGTTTTTTACTCAAGCTCAGTTTTCGAATTACCTGAAATTCACCCACTCTTGGGTGCTTATAGAATTTCGTAGAAAGTATTTTGTATCTTGGCATCATCATCACCATCATCATCACCATCATCATCATCATCACCATCATCATCATCATCATCATCACCATCATCATCATCATCATCACCATCATCAGCATCACCATCATCATCACCATCATCATCATCATCACCATCACCATCATCATCATTACCGTCATCATCATCATCATCATCATCATCATCATCAACATCATCATCACCATCATTATCACCATCATCACCATCATCATCACCACCATCACCATCATCATCACCATCATCATCATCATCATCATCATCATCATTACCATCATCATCATCATCACCATCATCATCATCATCATCACCATCATCAGCATCACCATCATCATCATCATCATCATCATCATCACCATCACCATCATCATCATTACCGTCATCATCATCATCATCATCATCATCATCAACATCATCATCACCATCATCATCACCATCATCACCATCATCATCACCACCATCACCATCATCATCACCATCATCATCATCATCATCATCATCATCAACATCATCATCATCACCATCATCATCATCATCATCATCATCATCATCACCATCATCATCATCATCACCATCACCATCATCATCATTACCGTCATCATCACCATCATCATCATCATCATCACCATCATCATCACCATCATCATCATCATCACCATCATCATCACCACCATCACCATCATTATCACCATCATCATCATCACCATCATCACCATCATCATCACCATCATCATCACCATCATCATCATCATCATCATTACCATCATCATCATCATCACCATCATCATCAATCATATCATCATCATCATAATCGCTATCATCTTTCTTTATAGCCCCTTTCGTTGCATGTTTAGGGGTTGATTTGGAATGCTCTTTCTTCACTTTGATTGGTCCCGTGCCTATGCTTCTCCTATATTCGGTTGTTTCGTCTCCAACCTATAAGTTCTTTACGACGTCATTCTTGTTTTACCGGTTGTTATTCTTCCTGTTAGTCATACTTAGATCTCTTTAAAGCGTTTCGCTCTGCCTCCTTTTTCACTTGCTTGAACCACTGTAGTCTTTTCCAGCCCCTTTCCCTATCTCCCACTCACTTCCCCATCAGACACAGAGTCTTTCCCCTTCACTCCATTATATACGTCAACATCCGTCACATCTCGCCAGATGATTTTCGAACACTCTCATTTCAAACATATCACTTCCTTTTAGTGGGAACCCTTAAAGTGGTAAAACCACTAGATATAAAAGAAGTCTTAATAAAGCCTGGTTCACATAAGAGTAAAACCCGTTGCTAGGTTTGAGAGGAGGAGCAAGCAAGGAGATAGTTTTACTTTACTTTTGCTGATTCACATGCCCGATCCATTCTTTTCAAGAGCAAATAACCAAAACGGAGCACTTCACGTCAGAAATTTGTTGACGGGGTGTTTACATCCATCTTGCTCATTGTGACACCGAAAGATGCAAAATTTTCTCTGATTGTCGATCTGAATAAGAAAAGCGAAACCCTTGATTATACCTTAGCCCCCCCCCTCCTTGACTTGGTGGCCCCTCCCATGTTTTCGTGTGTGTGTGTGTGTTACTTCGTGACGCGTAACCTCTATTCTTGTCTGAAGGCGGTCTTAATGCAAAACGCCGTTTTGATGTACTGTAAAAGGCCGTCTTGATGCAAAACGCCGTTTTGATGTACTGTAAAAGGCCGTCTTGATGTAAAACGCCGTCCTAGTGCAAAACGTCGTCCTAGTGCAAAACGCCGTCTTATTGCGAAACGCTTTCCTGACGCAAAACGCCGTCGTGATGCAAAACACCGTCTTGATGCAAAACACCGTCTTGATGCAAAACGCCGTCGTGATGCAAAACACCGTCTTGTTGCAAAACACCGTCTTGATTCAAAACACCGTCTTAATGCGAAACACCGTCTTAATGCGAAGCTCTGTCTTGATGCGAAACGCCGTCTTAATCCTGGTAGTAAAACCCAGCTGATCCCCAAAGTACTACTTACAGCTTTACCGGAAGTTGAAGTGAAAGTTTGTCTATTTTACACGTCGGGGTCACAATTTGACGTGATTGAATGGTGACGTAGCATAAAAAGCTCAATGGTGAAAAGGTAGGATCGCGGAGAATCGAATCTCGTCCTTGATCGTTGCATTTCTGATGTGCTAGCCATTACACTATGGTCCCTTACCATTGAGGAGGGAAATCTTGGATGCCACATGTGTTGGTTGACGTCACTACAACTTCTTTAAGAGTCAAGGATTGAATGTAGGAGGTGTATGTATTTTCGGGATGCCGCCTGCCCCTCCAATTTAGTGTGAACTCAATTTAATGGGTAGCAGTATGAATTTTTAAAAACTATATTGCATCAAAAATGATCTCTTTAGAGCTACTACTGTGCCTGATAGATATAAAAATACCAATCTGGGTGGTTAAGATGAAGGCCCGTCATGAAGTATCAAAAAGACTCGAAAAATAATTGGTTTTCTCCGCGAACCTTCCGACATGTTGATAAATTTTAGGTCACTACTAACAGAGAGAGGTGCCACATCGCCTGGAAATGTTTCTACAGTTAAAGCAGGTGTTAAGCGTGCCGACATGCTAAAACTGTTATGCGAAGGTTGTTCACTTTACAGACGCCGTTTCGATGATCTTTAATTTAAGCGTAGCTTTCGATGTCAAAGTTTTTAAGATGAATCAAAGCTCGTTGAAAGATGGCATATTTGACGTAACGGATATCTGAAATTCCTCTGATGAAGAAGACGCAATACGTCATAAATTTGGAGTGCCTATGAAAGGCTTATTTTATTTAACTTCTCAATCCCGGAAGTTTTATTGAGATTGTGGTCAAAAGCTGAAGACAGTTCTTAGATCACGACCCGTGAATGAACAACGCAGGTAATGTAAACATCATGTAGAGAGAGTGATACGCAACAAATACAGAAATTGTAGACCATTATGTAGAATTAAAGGCCAGTTATCATTCAGAGGGATTTGCTGAGCTGCCAGAAATTGTTTTGTTTGTAATAGAAGATGTGGATTTGCAATTGAATGAAAGTTAAAAAGGGGGTTGTGAAATTCTGCCCGCTCATAAAATTCGACGGATTATAGCATGAATTTATGATTTTTTTTGAGAAAGCTCTATTACGTCTTTGGGACTTGTATTTTAGTTGGATAATTGGAGGTAAGCAGCTTAAAGGAGATGAAGGGACTAAATGGGGCTTCTGCTCATCGTTTGATCTAACAGAAGTTATTTACACGAAAACGTTTCTCATGAATTGACCTGTTTCTCAAACTCCTATGTAGTGGTAATGAAACCATTTTGAACATCATGTATATTTTGAGCACAACAGATCCATGTGATTGGCCCTTCTTCATCATCCTCACTTATCACACAAAAACAGCCTCATACACATGATCATCTTTGCTTTCGTTACCGATAGCACTTTTTTTCTAGACTCTGCATTGTCGTGCACTTCATTATCTTTTATCACAACAAGCACAACCTCGAACGCATTACCGATAATTTTGATGTCAGAATGGTTCTTAGCAGATATGAACGTAAGGTGAGCACCCACACTAAGTCCCGGCCTACAACATGAAAAAGTTTTGATTATAACGATTTTTAGGTCGCGAACGTTTTATTGGGGGTATGGGGTCTAAAGGATAACCTCGAAACGACGTTGTTGGGAAAAAATCGATATGTTTGCGGCCCCTAAGTAGTCTGAAATAAGTGTTACTTCAATAACCTAACAGTAAAATATGTAAACTTTAAGATATTATCAGAATTCTTATTGTCCAGAATATTTAAGCAAATTCAAGAACCGACGTTTATCTCGGAACTTAGTATTGTGTAATTAAGCACGAGCTTACGTGTTTACGAGTTTACGTGCCATCAAAGCCACGTCCCAAGTTTACACCTCGGGCAATAATGCAGGCTATAGATCTTATCTTAGCCAGTGATATTATGGCAGGATTGAGGGATCCAACCTCTGGATGTTTCTGCAGTTTGGTTACAAATAAGCCCCCCAACAAATCAACGATGCCCCTTCCCCGATAAATACAGCTTCCAAGATGAAATAAGGAGGAGCGTTTTTGTTTGCACGTTAAATGAATTTTCTTGTTAACAATGTTCGGTTGTCTGTTCAAACTTCGTTTGTTAAGCAAAAAATTTCCCCTTTTTAAAACAAAGTGGCTTAGGATTGTATTTTCAACATTGTGCCATAACGTTATCAATAAATCATAAATTGTTTTTCCCCTTACCACAGTCGACTTGCAACTGTTCTTGTAGAGCATAAAATGTTAAGAAAACAAATCCGTTACTTATCAGAACCTTTTCAGTAAAAGCTCCTTTGCAAAATCGTTTTATCAGAGGGAATGATTCAATTGCCCTTTGATTGGAGTGAAGTTTTAGAAGTATCTTCCAAAGTTATCAAGGATGCTGTTGAATTGGAACCGACTGGAATATTTGTTTACACGGTTTGCAAATTTCTGCAACAGTTTGGAATGGTAAGATGGAAGCGAATGTAGTAGATAGGCATTTAATAATCTGCACTCTGAGTCAGTTTCTGTCAACTTATAAAGGACGGTGTTGTATTACTAAAGCTCTTTTCTCTTTCTCCATCTTTTCTTCTTCTTCACCTCTTCCTTATTCTTCTTTTTCTTCTTCTTCTTCTTTTTCTTCTTCTCCTCCTTCTTCTCCCTTCTCCCTGTTCTTCTTGTTGTTCTCGTTCTTCTGCTTCACCTTCTTTTTCTTGTTGTTCTTCTCCTCCTTCTTCTCCCTGTTCTTCTTGTTCCTTGTTCTTCTCGTTCTTCTTCTTCACCTTCTTCTTCTTTTTCTCCTCCTTCTTCTCCCTTCTCCCTGTTCTTCTTGTTCTTCTCGTTCTTCTTCTTCTTCTTCTTCTTCTTCTTCTTCTTCTCCTTCTCCTTCTCCTCTTCACTTCATCTTCTCCTCCTTTCTTTTATTTTTGTTTTTTTTTCGTTTCCTTCCCTTTCTTTCCTTTTTCTTTTCTTCTTTTCCCGCTGACCCTCCTGCTTCTTCTTCGTCTCTTTTAAGCCTTCTGTCTTTTCCTTTGTTCCTGTTTCACCACTTCTTGTTTGTTTTCTCTTTTGAATTGTCCCCTTTCTCCTTCATCTGTTCTTCTTCTTTTTCTTGTTATTCTGCTTCTTTTTTTTCCTTCTTTGTTCTTCCTCTTTTCCTCCTGTACTAAACAGCCGCTACTAAATATACAAACCCGCAGTGTTTTACTTTCTACAGTAGCTGGACTCATCCATTACCCAGCAGAGAATGGTATTAATATTGTTCACAATTTTAACATAACCTCAGCTTGGTTAGCTGCGAATAGTAAGCCTCACGATCGAACCACTCATGTTTTACGTCATGATTTTAAATGGCCATATTTCAGCTGACTCGAGCACAGAGTTTTTCGCTCGCCCTATTTCTACAAGCAGTGTGATAGGAGTTTAACACCTGCTTAGGCTTTTCTTCTCTTGATCATAATTTCTTTTAAGTTAGGAATTTATCAAAGTTTTTATTGGTTTTGTTTTTTCTTTTTTGTTTTGTTGTTGTCTTTTTTAAACTTTTTCAAAAAGCGTTTTGCCTTCTTTTCTTTTCTTTAGATCGCTCTGTCAGACAAGGGAACGCTCGCCGAGGAAGAGTACAATTCAGGATCTTGTGACGTATTTCTTGTATCGGACCTGAATTGGATCTGTTCCGATTTTCTAGGAATACTCCATTGCCCATCTTGGCTGTTAAAAGATGGCAATCTCTTTCAGAATGGTTACATAACCCCGGATGAACTAAAACTAATTTTTCAAGACTTCAATGTGAGAGAAGAGAGTCTTTTGTCAGTACTTGGCAGACTTATACACAACGGACAACAAAAGCAATTCAACAGAAAACATCTTTTCTATGCAAAATGTATCAGCAGCAGCATTACAGTCACAATTGTCACTATTACTTTCTCTCTTATCTAAGCATCAAAGTCTTTACAACTGTTACCACTTTAAGAATCAAGGTCTCAAACTATCTATGAACTCAGTTATGTCATTGTTTCTTTAAGCATCTCAGTTACAATTGTTCCAACTGTCAACCTACTTCCAACTGTCAGACAAATCAGAATCCAATTTAGTAGCTGAAAATAGGTGGCCTTTCAACTCTGGAATCTTCGTACTATCAATTAAACAAATGACAAGTAATAACAAGGTACTGAAATTGATATAAAGTTTAGGATAATTAGATATTAGACCACTTCTTAAGTATTTGATCAATATTGCAAAGACAGGGGGGGTAATGGAAAATGTCACAAAGCGGTTAATTATTCACTCACTACTCTCGAGTGCCAAATAATCATGCTCCCTGCTTATTAATTTTTCGAAATTTATAAACCTCCCCGCTCCTTATTAGGGTCCCCCGTTTAATAATTTCAAGGAACTCTTCCCGTACTCAAAATGTAAATGATATCTGAAAACACGTGAATAAGTTCCCGTGCATATGACCCTGAAACAATTGCTAATTAGTCAATTAGTACGATTTTTGTCCTCGTGTGTCATCCTTAAATCAAACATTCACGAAATTGAGACTTGAGTTCAGAACCCCCGTTTATTTGGATCCCCCATTTATTGACTATAGACCGTAATGATGACCCCCGTTTATTCGGCACTCCAGAGTAATAGGGCTAACCTGGGATTAAGCCATCTCGGGCATGACATACTTTAATGATCTCTAGCATCTATTCCAGCTTGGCCATTTTCAATTACCTCCTCTTGATGATACTCAGGAGTATTGAGATATTGAGAGTCTTTCTCTATTATCTATCAACACCCTCTTATTAATTAGCAAGCTGCAATCTGATCAGCTGTTCAAAGAAACGCTATATGTTCATGACGTCATCTTCTACGACAGAAAGTTTTTAGGGCCTCGGCTACGGGTGCCTTACATTTTAATGGAAGTGGTTATAGCCAAGTTTCTATGATAAGGTTAGTTTCGTCAATATCATGCATACTTCCAGATGATCGAGTTTTCTTTAGATTAACATTTTACATGCCCTATGACACTGTATGCACTCATCATATGCAAATGGGTTTTAGTTTCCCCTTGGGTTTGGAATCCTAGAATAGATCATTCTGAATCTTGAGCTGTTTTTTTAATGATTTTTCATCTTTTAGTCTGTATTGCTACTATCTACTTTTTTTCATGAAGGGTGCGATATTATATGAGGTATGGAGGACGAACACAGCGATCTCTCCCTGGCCCACCTGGAATGCCCGGAAAACCAGGAGACCAAGGACCTCCAGGGATGCCGGGTAGAGATGGAATGTTGCCTCATGAGTAAAGTATTATTTCCGGTTTAGAGTATTTTAGTACCGTACATTAGAAAGAGAAGCATAATCTATAAGGTTTAATATGAAGAAAAGGAAAAACTTCTAACGCCACTGCTACAAGTCATGAAAAGCATAGTTGTGCCTAAAGCCTCATGAGTAAAGTATTATTTCCGGTTTAGAGTATTTTAGTACCGTACATTAGAAAGAGAAGCATAATCTATAAGCTCTAATATGAAGAAAAGGAAAATTTCTAACGCCACTGCTACAAGTCATGAAAAGCATAGTTGTGCCTAAAGCGTCATGAGTAAAGTATTATTTCCGGTTTAGAGTATTTTAGTACCGTACATTAGAAAGAGAAGCATAATCTATAAGCTC